>JARQOC010000003.1:514746787-515360252 GCA_033576535.1 Allobates femoralis | reverse complement strand
CTGTTTGACAGCCTATTGGTGACCTGCAGATGTTGTTCTGTACCTAGTATAAGAGGGCTTCTCCAGAGACTGATTGACACCACTATAACCAAAACCATGTATCAGGATAAGGAACATTTGAAACACCTATCTAAACTAATGAGACCTATTAAGAGTTTTCCAGCTACCAAGTTTACGGCAAATGCTGAAAAAACCCAGCCAGGAAAAGGATTACATAAGTGTTTTGGACTTTGGGATACATTTTGTATGACCAAAAGGGGAAAATGTTAGAAAATCAGGATTTATGCTATTAACAGCTGTGGGTTAGATACGCAGGCATATTCAGGGGAGACAGTTTAAGACAGCGTCATCACTTCAAATATAATTTTTTATTTAAATAACAATTCTTAGAAGTAATTACCATTTTTTTTTGGGATTATAAAATGCACTTTTGATCCCCCAATTTTGGTGGAAAGTGGGGTGAGTGTTTTAGAAACCAAAATCTACTGTTTTGTACTATAGAGGAGGGGGGACCACTTTGGAGTGGTGTCCAGGGCTGGAGCAACTGTATCAGGCATTACAGGCAGCCCATGGTCCATGCACCCCCGCTCATTGCTTTTGTAGTATGCACTGCACCCGCCTGTCACCCCATTGCTGAAGCCAGCGCGAGATGAGAACACATTTTACATGTGCCTGTACCCCCCCCTCCCCGCCCCATTCCCTGTATGGACCCCCATCACTAAATTTATGCCCCCCCCCCTGCTGGCGTGATGTCATCACTATGCACCCCGGTCACATGATCTGATGCCTAGCACAGACCAGGAAGTCACCAATGAGCTGGGAGCACAGAGCGAGTAAGGGAGTGGGGAGTAACAGATTTAACTGTGGGGCATATCCAGAATGGGGGGGCATATCCACACAGGGGGCTATGTGCCATCACGGGTGGGCTATATGGGGCGAGCACAGGGGTCTATATGTGCCAGCAAAATGGGGTCATATCCAAGATTAAAGGGGTCCATATCCAGGATGGGAGGGCAATAACCAGGATGGGGGAAAAAGTACTAGGATGGGGGGGGCTATATTCCAGGATGGAGGACAATATTACCAGGATGGCAGACATATATACCAGGATGGGGACATATATGCCAGGAGAGTAGACATACAGTATATACCAGGAAGGGGGGTCATGTACAGGATGAGGGACATATATACTGATTATAAGACGGACACTGGCTTTAGAAGGCGGGACTTCATTCACATTAAAAAAAATTCTCTTTTCCTGCACAAATTTGGGGTGCGGTATTATAATCCAGTGTACCTTATCAAGCTAAAAAATGGTATAAAAAAGATTTTAACCAATAAGAAATAGACAATGCAACGCCCACCGGGCCCGGGAATACTGGGTAGCCCGCGATCGATTTCTGGAGAGGTCACGGTGGCTATGATCCGGTTTTCGTGGCACTAGCCGTGCAGATAAGGGTAGTATTTACAGGGATGAATGTGATGCCACCTGTGGTATTTGGCTAGGAAATGGCTAACGCTGCAGTTTTAGTACCACTGGGGCAAATGGTAGTGTAGCCAGGATGGGTATCATTCCCCACAGGTGGAGCAGGGCCCCAGGGCAGATGGTACAGTCAAGGCAGGGACTGGGCTCTAGCGGTGTAAAAGGTAACATGGCACAGAAAGAGCAGACGGGCACAGTTTGTGAAGTTTTTACCTTTTTTACTTGCTGATCAGGCAAGACTAACCCCAGCTGGGTGCTGTGCTTCTCCAGAGTATGGCCAGGTCAGTCCAAGGAATCAGGATCACTCTGATGAACATTTTTTGTGGACGATTTCAGTTTGCTTTCACCGTGCGCTGAATCACTCCGCCTCACCTACCCTGCGCCATCGTGAACAGGGTCCCAAGCCGATGGGCTGCGGGCCTTGTCGGGGTGATGGCCCAGTAGGTCTACTGAACCTAGTTCTAGCCCACCAACCTGCAGTTTGTCCATTGGATTGTAGCCACTGTTCCTGCAGATGCAGTGACCTCCAGTTTTCCTGGTGGGTACAAATGTGCAGGATAGAGGCCTATACGATGTATATAATGATAAACTCCTACAAATCCTCTTCTTAAATTGATATGATTTATAATAAAATATTTTCTATAGTATAGCTCTAATGATTTTGTACTGGGCTGTGCAATATATATTTAATGGCAGTGTATATGAATACTGGAGCATATAAATTGTAATATAATTGTTCTCTTACCAATATTTTGTATATGTGTTGAAACTATAAAAAGAGTTATTTATATGTACATTTTAAGAATAAAATGAATATACATATACTATTGACTCTAGAGAGATATATATTTGTATAAATGCCTGGTTTTTCTAACCTTACTCCCACCCCTTGTAACCGCACAATTGTTTATTTAATAAAATTCGCACTTTCATATATATTGACCGTATGATCGTGTTTCTTTTCCCTTTGGGAAAATTGTGTAAAACTGGTGGTACCTTGAAGTGTCCACACCAGATCAGGTTGGCCCCCTCTGGCAACCAGTTCCTCTGTCCGACTCAAGTCGGGTCCGGATTTGAGGCCCACGAGTGGATCCTCCACTCCCGTGTCGCCGGGCACTGCATCTTCCCGCGTCCTCTCCGGACGCCCTCCTCCTTCGCTCGCCTACGACATTCTCTTTTCTCCCTCTACACTCTCCCAACACCCTCTACCTAACCCCTTTTTCAGCCTGAAGATTGGGCCCTCCCTGCTTCGGGTCCCCAAGATAACCTGGCCTGGAGTTGGAGTGGTGTTGGATGCAGGTTTTTGTGTCTTGAGTTTGTAAACCCCTCTCACCTGAGAGTAGTGACACCACACCTGTCGAGTAGGTGCAGCATCACTGTGGCGACCAGTCTGCCGGAGCGCCACACAGATATATCTGAGTGACTCCATTGTAGTCTAAGAGAATAAAAATCCAGTGATGTAGAATAAGGCAAACAAGAGTAGTGACCTCTTTGTCTCCATGCTGCAAGAATAAAGAACTGCTTGCTTCAAATAAATCCATATCTGAAGAAATAATTTCTCTAACAAAGGGTTTAAAACAGATCTATCTATCACCAGATTTCACAATATACAAAGGTGAGTCAAGAATTAACTACACTTTAGCTGTAGAATTTAATTTAGTCAACTTTCAGAAAAGAATACATCTTTTTTATATAGTCTTTCTGCTTTTCAATACACTTTGCAAATCTGTCAAAAACCTTTCACGTTCCTTTATTAAAAACATTTTAGGCTGAGATGTAAGCCATGAATGCACCAGTATCTTCACCTGTTCATCAGAATGTGAATCTTCATCTTTTCCAAGTCTGATTTGTCACATAATCCATTGTCACTTTAGCTACCCCTCAAAATACGTTCATGTACATGCAGGGACATAAAGATTACAGAGTTTGTGGACCTGGCTTGTGCAGGAGAGGACCCGCTGATGATAGCACATATTTCAGCTGGATGTTCATCTGAGGATACACATTCATGTGAAAAACTATTGTGGCACAGAGATCTGCAATAAGAGCTGCTGGTCAATTAGATGTCGGGAGCTGATGTCAGTGTGTAGTCACATGTGACACATAGCAATGACATCATGCACTGACTATGGCTTGCACGCCAAAGTCAGCCAGCTATAGAAGAGGACACTGAATGTCATGGGAATGGAGGTAGGTGAGAAAAATGTCTTGCTTTTTTAACATTTGTTGAACAAGAACCACAAAACATGGATAAATTTGTACTAGTAGGGGCCCTGAATGGAGGAAACACTATACCAGGATTGGGGACATTATTCCTGGAAAGGGAGACATTATACCAGGAAGAGACCCAGGAGGTAAGGCACTATACTATGACATTATAACCAGAAGGGTCCCTGGATGAGGGTCATTAAACCTGGAAGGGGACCAAGGATGGGGACATCATACCAGGATCTGAGACATTATACCAGTAAGGGGCCCAGGACGGGGGACGATATACCAAGATGGGACAAAATTAACATTAAAAGGAACCTAGGATTGGGATATTATTAGAGGATGGGGCCAAGATGGAGAACATTGGTATAAGACATTATTACAAGATGGGGGACAGTATTACATGATAGGTTTATGTCTCATCAGATCTGGGATGGTATAAGGGTCCATATATCTTGCAATCATGTAAGTAGGGGCCCAAGTCCCAAATTTTGTCTTGGGGTCAATCAGACTCTAGTTACAACCATTTGAAACAGAGTGGTGATCTGGCAACTCATGGTAGATATTTATAAATTAGCCTTTGTGTTAAATCCTTTAAAAATTGGCATACATGGTGCAGATAAAGGACATGGAGCTTCCATGTCTTTTATTTGCACCATGTATGTCAATTTTTTAAAAGATTTAAAATTATTATTATTATTATTTATTTTTTATAGAGCACTGTTGATTCCATGGTGCTGTACTTGAGAAAGGGATACATACAACAAGTTTAAAATACAATGAACAAACTAACAGTGACAGACTGGTACAGAGGGGAGAGAGGATCCTACCCTTGTGGCTTACATTCTACAGGGCAAAGGGGAGAGAAACAGTAGGTTGGGAGTGCCGGGTTCCAATGGTGGTAGAGCGTCGGGTCCAGTGGTGGCGGAGCACCAGGTCCAGTGGTGATGAGGCTATTATTTAAATATCTACCCCAAGTTGCTTGATCACCACTCTGTTTCAAGTGAAATTCATCTCCCAGACGGGGATTACCCTTATCCGAGCATTATATTTCAAGGAGACGCAGTACGGGGCAGTCAGACACAGGTGAGCTGAATTTGTTTTTGTTTTCTACCTAGTTCCACCATTGTATGCATGCACAATGTTTCATCAACAAGGAATGGGCATCTTGCACCTTGTTCGGGGATAGTCATTGTGTAACCTTGATTGAACTGAAGTGAGTACACTGCCTCATTTGGTCTTCTGTTTAATAAAGTATCTAATTTGTATTGGTAAATCCAAGGTAAATTAATCAAATTTCAGTGTAACCATACACTGTGAATTGCAACAAGGAATGAACCTCAGTAAAAGTATAATTATAAATATAATACTTCTCTATGGATATGAGATATAAAAGTTATTGGATTTAAAATGTACAACTCCTTTTATATAATAATATTTAAAATAAAGAAATAAATGCAAATATGTTTACTATAAGAAATGTATATACGAAATACCTGCCTTCCATAATGTACACTGAGATAAAATGTGTTAGAAAATTCATAGAAAATATGTTTGCAATAATTTGGCTTCTTTGAACATAATGAGTATTTGCTAGGGTCCGGCTATTACTTTTAGCCTCAAGGACAAAGTCAAAGTGAAAAGCATCCTCTAGTGGCCGGTAACTTATCTAGAGCCACCGCTCACAGACCTTCATCCAGCTTGTAGGAAGGCCAACGGAGTGGACACTTGACATAGAGGAAAAAAGTTGGTAATTAGTCACTGTCAATCTAGCTGTGCCGAAAACTCAGTGCAGGGATCACTTCACTGGGTATACTACATCATGCAAAAAAGCATTTATAAAGCAGTAATGAGAAATTTCAGCTGTGGAATTTTAGACTAAAACATCTTAAAGGAGCATTACGCCCTTGTAAATGCAAAGTCCAAAATCGGCAAGTCTCCAATAGACTATAGCTGTTTTGTAAATATCTTTTAAAGCATATTTGAAGTTGTTATTTTTTATAATTTGAAGTCTCAATATTCCTTTCTTTATTTTTTTTTTTATTTGTATATAAAATCATAAAAGAAGAGTGATGGACGAAATCGCTAAAATTAAAAAAAATTGCACATTTTAAATCATGTAATTGGTTTTGTCTGCTTATGAAGGAAGGCGGCTGGTTCATTAAAATGTCTTTATTCTTTCACATATGATTGAAATAGGAAAATAAGCAGCATGCCCGCGTACCCCTCACACTACGTATTGTGCCAGCTCTTCTGCATAGTGTGAGCTGTGGATAGAGCTTTCAGCAGTACTGACCGAGAACAGCATGTAGACAGGTGTCCCTGGCAGCTGGAGGAGGATTTTACAATAGTTTAGCAGGCTGTAGATGGATTAATACGTCGATGTAATTTGTTTTTTAAGGAATTAAGTCACTTCAGACCTATATAAATGAGATTTACATATTTCCAATGCTGTTTTTCTGGTGGCATTTTACATGCCCCTAAATAGCAAATATTTACAGAGAGAATGCATGAAGTCAACCTACGATTGTTAGGATTGCATAAATCCCATTCTTAATAATCAAAATCCCTTAGAAAAACATCTGCAGAAATGAAGTATGTTTCACACTGTCAATTTCTAAAGAGAACAAAACATGGCTCACACTGGGTACCGGATAATCAGCCTCAATCATATGTTTAAAGCCAATCCAGCAAAAAAAAAACAAGACTTTATTCTTTCTCATAATAATGGTATTTACTCTTGGGGGGAAAAATACATTTTGTGATCCATGACATGTCTATTGATATATTTTTATATTTGTATCAATTTGTTTATATGGAGATACAAGTGTGATGGATAGGTAGATTTTAATGTTACGTTTTTATATTTGTAGGTTTAAACACGCACTGACAACAGCAGATAAAACTAATGCTGTTAAAACAATATTGCTGCAGTGCTCTTGTGAGCATTCATATGGACACTGACCTTGAGAATGTACCCTTTATCAGGACAGATGAGGTGTGACTTTAATCTACACACTCACTTAAGCCTTTTCAGTTCAGCTCCAGCTGCAGACAGTCTCCTCCACCATCTGCACCCGCGGTACTGCATCCTGAACATCTGCTTGCTTTAAAAATTGGGAAAAAAATGATTCACCACTAGATACTGCAAAATTGGTACCGATATTGTAACATTATGAATAATTTACCCCTAAATCACTGCAAATGAATGCACTTTATTGTCATTTTAGGGCACTTTGATGCCAGTGATTGTGTGCAGTGGTTTGGAGATAAAGGGTAAGAATAGGCAGTTCACATAACATTAAAATATAATCTGAAGTAGTCACAAAACAGTATTTCAAGTAACATGGTATAAATTAAATTTAAATATGTTTGTTTGTCAACAATAACTGATATTTATATTTATTTTTTTACATTAAATGAACCTGTCAGATCATATATGCCCCCAAACCTATCACTACCCGTCCCTGCAGCTTCCTAGTATAAACCTACAACTCTGCCCTTCACCTCGCCAAACAGACCTACTTCACCACCCTGATCTCCTCACTAGCCAACAACTCAAAGAAACGTTTTGACACCTTTCACTCTCTCCTCAGTCCGAAAGTGCAGGCTCCTATCACTGACCTCTGTGCTGATGATCTGGCCTCTTACTTCACAGAGAAAATAGAAAACATCCGTCAGGAAATCAGCTCCCAACCTTCAAGTGTTTCTACTCCCATCTCTCCCCACATCTCCTCTGGCTCACTCTCCATTTTGACCGCCACAGAAAAGATTCAGTCCTCTCGTCCCACTCCACTACATGCCCTCTGACCCATTCCCTAAACTACTACAGACCCTTTCCAGTGGTACCCACTTAACCATCTTCATCTCTCCTCTACTGGCATCTTCCCTCCTCCTCAACACTATAACCCATATAAAGAAAACGTCCTTTACCCACCGCACAAAATACAGACCGTCCCATCTCCCTTCATCTCAACCCCTGGGGCCTGGTCTACACCCGCCTCACTCATTACCGTCACCATCACTCCTTTTAGATCCATTGCATTGGCTTCCGCCTTACTTCTACAGAAACTGCCCTCATCAAGTGCCAATGACCTTCTGACAGCAAAACTAATGGAGACCACTCTCTGCTTTCCTCTTACTCTCTGCGCTTTTGCACTGTCGACATCAGCTCTACTCCTATGCTGCCTCCATTGCATCAAGACACTGCTACTCTACCTGGTTCTCTCCTATCTTATCTGACCGCTCCCTTCATCTGCATCATACTACTAGGCTCCACTTCTCCCTCCTTCCTCTAAACTCTGGGGTCCTAGGGTTCACCGTCCCTTGCCCCCTCCTCTTTATCTCATCTACACAGCCCCGACCTCATGACAAACCACTCAGCAGATTTGCTTCATGACCTTTATGATATGACACACAACTATTACACTTCATGCCCTGACCTTACCCCTACGGTATTTAACAGAACACCATCAGCTCTACTCTCTATCGGGCACTCCATTGGCATCAAGGACATTTGCTCTTCCTGGTTCTCTTCCTATCTTTCTGACCGCTCCTTCAGTGTATCATTCACTGGCTCCACTTCTTCCCCTCTTCCTCTCACTATTGGGGTCCCTCAGGGTTCAGTCCTTGGCCCTCTCCTCTTCTCTCTCTACACAGCCCCGATCGGACAAACCATCAGCAGATTTGGCTTTCAGTACCATCTTTATGCTGATGACACACAACTATACACTTCAGCCCCTGACCTTACCCCTACGGTATAAAGAACACCAATGACTGTCTAACCCAGTCTCCAATATCATGTCCACTCTCTATCTGAAACTCAACCTTTCCAAAACTGAACTTCTTCTGCTCCCACCCTCTGCCAACCTCCCTAAATCTGACATCTCTCTCTCGGTGTGCGGCACCACGATAACGCCCAGTCAGCAGGCTCGCTGTCTCGGTGTTTTGATGGACACTGATCTCTCCTTCACCCCATACATACAATCTCTCTCCCGCTCCTGTCGCTTGCACCTGAAAATATCTCCAGAATTCGCCCTTTCCTCACCACGGAAACAACTAAAACCCTCACCGTGGCCCTGATTCATTCCCGCCTTGACTACTGTAATTCTTTATTAGCTGGCCTCCCCCACAGTAAGCTTTACCCTCTCCAGTCTATCTTCAGTGTATCATTCACTGGCTCCACTTCTTCCCCTCTTCCTCTCACTATTGGGGTCCCTCAGGGTTCAGTCCTTGGCCCTCTCCTCTTCTCCTCTACACAGCCCCGATCGGACAAACCATCAGCAGATTTGGCTTTCAGTACCATCTTTATGCTGATGACACACAACTATACACTTCAGCCCCTGACCTTACCCTACGGTATTAAAGAACACCAATGACTGTCTAACCGCAGTCTCCAATATCATGTCCACTCTCTATCTGAAACTCAACCTTTCCAAAACTGAACTTCTTCTGCTCCCACCCTCTGCCAACCTCCCTAAATCTGACATCTCTCTCTCGGTGTGCGGCACCACGATAACGCCCAGTCAGCAGGCTCGCTGTCTCGGTGTTTTGATGGACACTGATCTCTCCTTCACCCCATACATACAATCTCTCTCCCGCTCCTGTCGCTTGCACCTGAAAAATATCTCCAGAATTCGCCCTTTCCTCACCACGGAAACAACTAAAACCCTCACCGTGGCCCTGATTCATTCCCGCCTTGACTACTGTAATTCTTTATTAGCTGGCCTCCCCCACAGTAAGCTTTACCCTCTCCAGTCTATCTTCAATGCAGCAGCCAGGATCACCTATCTAGCAAACCGTTACTCAGATGTTTCTGCTCTGTGCCAGTCACTACATTGGCTGCCCGTACACTAAAGAATCCAATTCAAATTGCTCGTTGTCACCCACAAAGCTATTCATGGTGCGGCACCTCCTTACCTTTCCACCCTCCTCTCTGTCTACCACCCCACCCGTCCCCTTCGCTCTGAACATGACCTCAGACTAACATCGGCATTAATCCGAACCTCCCATTCCCGACTTCAAAACTTCTCTCGAGCTGCACCAAAACTCTGGAATGCTCTACCCCAAGAAATTAGGACCATCCACAACTTGCATAGCTTCAGACGCTCCCTAAAAACACACCTCTTCAGGGCGGCCTATCCTTCTCCCTAACAGTAGTCACTTAGACGTAAGATATTCATTGTTATAAGCCCCTGTACTTTGTGTTCCCATCCCGTCTTAGATTGTAAGCTCCTTCGAGCAGGGTCACCTTCATTTTCTGCCTTTTTTATTGTATTTCCTAAGTTGATTCTATGTTTCTTGTATGTAACTACTGTTCTGCATTACGTTTCTGTACCGTATATCTTTCTTATATGTACCGTTGTACTGTAAAGCGCTGCGGAATATGTTGGCGCTATACAAATAAAGTTTTATTATTATTATTATTATCCCTAATCATCCCGATCTCACCTAAAAGTGTCAAGTAATTGCTGAGTAAAATCATTTTATAACTTACATGTCCTTATGTAAATAAGCAGGGTGTCATCAACAGTGCAGACAAGGTGGGCGTTGTCTCCGGCTTCATGTCCCCCTTCCTCCCTGGTTAACACGCCCCGGTGGGCTTGATTGCCTAATTCAAATGCGTGATCCCGATGTCTGAAATTATTCTTCTTCTTCCGGGTCTGATGCCACGGGGCATCATTTCTGGTCCTGCGCAGAGTGGGGGTATTGGGTGTACTTGTCCGGCTTCAGAATGTGCAGTGCATATGATCTGGAGCCGGACAAGTACAGAACAAAAGATTACAGGACACATTTAGGTCAAACAAGGGATGCTTAGGGATGTAGTAGGAAGCTGCAGGGAGAGGTAGTGATGGGTTTGGGTGCATAAATGACCTGACAGATTCCCTTTAATCATAATTTTTTGA
Organism: Allobates femoralis; assembly: GCA_033576535.1. Classification (NCBI taxonomy): domain Eukaryota; kingdom Metazoa; phylum Chordata; class Amphibia; order Anura; family Aromobatidae; genus Allobates; species Allobates femoralis. Next base: position 515,349,653 of record JARQOC010000003.1, on the reverse strand, counting down.
CATTATGAACATAGGAATTCTGGCATCAAGAAGTTACCCTCTATATGTCTGCTGAGCCAGAGTCCTGTAAAGACTTACATAGTGTTAGACCTTCACCTCTGAGCCTGTTTTCTTCTTCCTAAGGGTGGAGGCACACGGGCACAAGAATTGCACGAGTGCAATGCGAGAAAAACTCTGATTGCACTCAGACCAGGATCATTAAATGATACTGGTCATATTAGTGCAAATTTAACGCAATAAACTTGCATTGCGAGGGAAATGCGAGTTTAATCGCAGCATGCGACTTCTACAGCTTACAATTACAATACAAACGTATCGCTTTCACTTCTCCACAGCTCTGCACTACCAGATATCCTCTCCCTCATCTATCACCCTACTCTTTGTTCTGCAACTGATTTAAGATTACATCTTCCATGATCCAAACTTCCATCTCTAAAACTTCTCTCGTGTTGTGCCTGTTTTCTGGAATGTACTGTACTATCTCGGATGATACAATTAATACTTAGCATTTGCATTTTTAACACATGCTTTAACAACACATCTCTTTAGACATGCTCATCACCTTACTTCACTAATCTAACTCTACCCTGTTTACCCTTTCTATTTTTTCCTCAGTATTTTTTCTCATATTTATTTGCACTTTGTAACTGTACTTTGATAGATACTGGCTGCTGACTGGGTCATACAGCTTCATAAGAACACCCCAGTGTATTATAATGGTGACTGGCCCATACCTGACAAGTCCTGCTCATCATTATTGAAGTTTATTTACATAATATGGAATACGAGTATCTGCAGAAAAAAAATGAATCAAGTGAAACAGCTTTCTTGTATAGAGCACTCATGTAAAATATAAAAGAGCAAATGACAAACAACAATTTAAAACAAAGAACAATAGGAGGGAAAATACAAAAACCTAAAGCTTGCTTTGACACTGTTATTGGCACACTTTACATTAAATTAATATGGAAACACACTTTGACTTGAATGTGGTAAATCACAAGTGAGAATCATCAGCGATAAATTGTCGGTGCCCATGTGACATGTATTAGCCAATGAATGATAATTGCAGAATTTTAAAAAGCCATATGTTAGACCCTCTTTCTTTTTCACAATGTGAAAACAAAAGACCTGTCTGAGGACATCAGAATTGCTATTGTTGGCAAACACAAGACTTCTAAATGATATAAGGCCTTCTCCAAAGACCTTGGTATATCAGTTTAAACAGTGCACAATGTTATTAAAAAGTTTGCCCACCATAGAACCATAAAGAACCTCCCTTGACGTGGGGTAAAGGAATATTGACAAGAGACATCTTTGAAAGTTGGTGTGAATGGTGAAAAAAACACCACATCAAAGACCTGAAGGCCAACCTGGAACAGTGTGGAGTCATAGTTTCCACAAGAATCAAAAGTCACACACTAAACTAAGCAGAGCTTTATGGGCGAAGGCCAGGAAGAAGAGACCTTTGCTGAACAAAAGACTAAAAGAAACTACTAATCTATGCCAAAGAGTGCCTTGACAAACCACAATCCTTCTGGCAAAATTTTATGTGAACAGATTAAACAAAAACAGACCTTTTTGACAATGCAAAGCAACAGTTTGATTCAAGACAACGCAATGAAGCTTATAAGAAAAAGAATACTCTACCAACAGTTAAGTATAGTGGAGGATCCATAATGCTGTGAGGTTGCTTTGCTGTGTCTGGTATCTAGTAATGGAGGCCTTCACTGTATCACAGGAATCATGATATCAGAGATATTATCAAGAGATTAGAGAGTGAAATGTCCAACGAAGTGTACGAAAACTTGGTTGGAGTCAAAGGTCCTTCAGCAAGACAATGACCCAAAGGACACATCCAAAAGTGCGCAGCAATTGGGGTGGTCTGAAATCTGAGATTGGGAAAAAGAATGATGAAAACATTCAGGAGCTTTAATGAACTGCAAAGAAAGAGTGGGAAAAATACCAGCTGAGAAGAGCAAGAAACTTATAAATGAATACAATTTTGGAGGCTGTCATCAATGCCAAAGGATTTGCAACCAAGTATTAATTAGGGGGGCCTTTATTGCTGCACTTGCTGTTTATTCTGTTTCTTCTATGAAATTGCAACACATAAGTTAACAAACAATGTTTTATTATTGTATTACTTTGGACCACTCATTGAAAAAATCCTGAGGATATAACTTTGGAACATTTTAATTTATTTCTGAAGATATTGTACAGTATATTAAAAAAAAATGAAGGGGTGCCAATAATGGTGAGCAGCACTGTATTGTATCCCACCCATTTCCTTATGTATTGTAAGCTTGTGTGCAGAGCCCTACCTCTACTTGTAAATGTTGAACTATGTGTTCATAGTTCCTCTTTCCTCGCTATTCCTCTACTTCTCCCCTCTGCAAATCCATCCACTGGCTTCCAATTCACCAGCGTATCCAATTCAAACTACTAACATTGACTTACAAAGCCATCCACAATCTGTCCCCCACATATATCTCTGAACTAATCTCCTGATATCATCCAACTCGTAATCTTTAATCCTCCCAAGACCTCCTTCTTTTCTCCACACTTGTACGTTCCTCATCTAACCACCTGCAAGACTTCGCCCGAGCATCCCCCATCCTCTGGAACTCTGCACACCATCACGTCCCACTGTCCCCTACACTCGGAACCTTCAAGCAGACTTGAAAACTTATTCCCTGAGGAAGGAGCTGGGTGTTAGCTCTGAAACGCGTCTGAAAATAAAACTGAAGATACCTTGTTTCAAAGCACTCCTGTGTTTTTGATACTTATTGGAGCAGCGGCGCGGACCGAAAGACACTTGGTACCGGATAGAGTTTCACCCCCACGATTGTGGAAGTGCGGTCCTGGCTGCGGCTGCTGTATTTGAGCGATCAAGCTAGTTGTGGGCTTCACAACTAAATCAGGTGAGCAGTTTTCACACTGTATGGGATTTGATTCCTATTGAGGATAAGACCCTATGCGCATTCTCATTTTTATAGACATCTCTTCAGAACAGCCTACAGCCTGCAATGACCACAGTGTCACCTCACCACCACTGGACCCGGAGCTCCACCACCATTGGACCTGGCACTCTAGCACCATTAGACCCGGTGCTCCACCACCACCCGAGCAGACCCAACCTACTGTCTCCCTCCCCATTGCACTGTAGAATGTAAGCCTGGAAGGGCAGGGTCCTCCCTCCCCTCTGTATCAGTCTGTCACTTTGTTCATTGTATTTTGAACTTGTTTGTATGTAACCCTTTCTCATGTACATTACCATGGAATGAATGGTGCTTTATAAATAAATAATAATAATAAACTGTTACTTTGTAATGTCTATATTGTCTGTACAAATCCATGCGTAAAGGTAAAATGCTGCGGAATATATTTGCACAATAGACAAATTATTATTATTATTATTAGGCACAAGTTACTAATTATATGTGTAAAATATACACATCACATTGTGATTTTTTTGTTTCACCAAAAACACAAAAACAATCAGCTCTTTTTTACTTGAAAAAGTGCTAGAGGCGTAGAAATGCGCTGTCCTATAAAATAACCTTTTTCAACTATTTTTGCAGCAGGAGATATTCTTCCACCTGCACAACCAATTAATTTTTTTTTCTTTCTGGTAAATAGTTTATTTTTATCAATTAGTAAAGTAAGTAAACAACAAAAAAAAAGTAAAGCAAATCAATATTTGGTGTGACCACTCTTTTCCAGTATTAATTTCATCCTTGCACACAGTTTTGGAAGGAAGAAAGCAGAGGGTTGTTTTAAAGAGGACCTGTCACCAACCATACATGGTGATCTAATTACAGCACTGAATGCAGCTTGTCTGCTGCATCCAGGCAAGGGGTCCCCCAGCCCTTGAGCCCCCCTGTACCCCGAGATAATACACTTTGAAAACTTACATAGTGGAGCCAAATAGGAGGTGGCTTGTGGCTGGAGCCAAAGGGCAGATTCACACCCCCTGTATGTTTAATCCGCCTCCCTGATACCAATCATTGTCTCCCTCACCTGCTGCATAGTACACAGAGCTTATTGCAGTGCTGGCCGCTTTGCCCCGCCTCCTGCGGTGACATTCCTGCCTTTCCCCGCCCTGCTCCATGGTTAACATAGAGCAGGGCGGGGAAAGGCGGTGATGTCAGAGCAGGAGGCCGGCCGCCCTGCCTCCTCCTGTGACATCACTGCTTATACCCGCCCTGCTCCATGTTAAGACATGCTGCATTCAGTGCTGTAATTAGATCACCATGTATGGTAGGTGACAGGTCCTCTTTAAATATCTTGGAAAACTTACCACATGTCTTTAGTGGATGATAGCTTGCTCCAATCCTTCTGTCTCTATATAATTACATACATGCTCAATAATTGAAATCAGAGTTTTGCAGGGGCAATATCTTTGCTTCCAGGACTGCTTGATCTTTGTTATTCTGAAGATAATTCCTAATGACATTGGTTCTATGTTTGGGGCCATTGTCGTCCTGCAGAATAAAGTTTGATCCAATCAGATGCCTCTCTGATGGTATTACGTAACCAAAAAATATCAGTCTATATTTCTAAGCAACATTAACAACATTAATCTTGACCAATTTCTCTACTCTGATGAAATGCAGCTGTTAACTTGCAATGAACCTCCACCCTGCTTTTCTTACAGCCAAATATTTCAAAGTGTGAATTATCAGTCTAGAGCACATGCTGCCATTTTTTTGTTAGCTAGTTGCTGTTTCATCAATAGATGAGTCGCTTGGTCTTGTTTCCATGTAGAAAGTATGGATTTTAGCTGTATTTGTACTATGAAGACCACTTCTGATTCAAATTCTCTGAACAGTAGATGAGTGTAGCTGGATCCTACTGGATGCTACCAGTTCTGAATTGATGGCATTGCTGGAAATTTTCCAATTTTGAAGGGAAGTAAGCAAGATACAGTTAGGACCATATATTTTAACTGAATCAACTGGGATGCAATTGAAGTGCAGCTTTCATTAATTAATTAATATAAATTAAATTAATTTAATTAATTAACTAAAAAGGTTAAAAAAATAATTATTGTGAATGTTTATGGATTGCAAGCATTTTTCTATAAAGCCTCCTCATTTCAGGGGCCCAAATGTAATTTGGACAAGTTTACTTTACCACAAATAAAATGTTCATTTTTAATACTTTGTAGAGAAACGTTTGCAGGCAATGAATGACGTCTGTATGCCATGGACATCACCAAACACTGAGTTTCCTCTTTTGTGATACTTTGCTAGACATTTACTGCAGCTAACTTCATTTGTTGCTCACAGCAATAGATATCTGCCGCGACACTACTATATATATGAAAAAATTCAAATTAATGAGTGGCACTGAAAAGAGAAGATCAAACTGCAATGTGCAAATGTGTAATGCAGTAAACTGCCCTGTGCTTAAGTTGAAAACAGAGGTCTTAGTCTCATCAGCGGCCACTGAGGATCAAGCCTGGCACCCACTTCAAGGGGCCTCCTACTGCCAGGTCCTGACACTATGCCCTAGTGATATGGTGAACTGGTTGAATCTATGTGGGCTTATATGTCTAAAGATGTAATTAAAAACAGGTGTGTGCTAGGACCTCACACTGGAGTCCATGAGTGGTTACCAGACTATGAAAAGAGGAAAGGGGAAAATTATATAATGGGAGCTCAGTCAAAAAAGACAATATGTAAAATATATAAGACTGGCATCAACCGTATGCGTAGGTGCTGGCAGAAAATAATTATACTTACAGCAATAGATATCTGCCGCGACACTACTATATATATGAAAAAATTCAAATTAATGAGTGGCACTGAAAAGAGAAGATCAAACTGCAATGTGCAAATGTGTAATGCAGTAAACTGCCCTGTGCTTAAGTTGAAAACAGAGGTCTTAGTCTCATCAGCGGCCACTGAGGATCAAGCCTGGCACCCACTTCATAGTCTGGTAACCACTCATGGACTCCAGTGTGAGGTCCTAGCACACACCTGTTTTTAATTACATCTTTAGACATATAAGCCCACACAGATTCCACCAGTTCACCATATCACTAGGGCATAGTGTCAGGACCTGGCAGTAGGAGGCCCCTTGAAGTGGGTGCCAGGCTTGATCCTCAGTGGCCGCTGATGAGACTAAGACCTCTGTTTTCAACTTAAGCACAGGGCAGTACTGCATTACACATTTGCACATTGCAGTTTGATCTTCTCTTTTCAGTGCCACTCATTAATTTGAATTTTTTCATATATATAGTAGTGTCGCGGCAGATATCTATTGCTGTAAGTATAATTATTTTCTGCCAGCACCTACGCATACGGTTGATGCCAGTCTTATATATTTTTCATTTGTTGCTCGTTTGTGGGTTTTTCTGTCATAAGATTGTCTAAGGCATGTCAAATTCATGCTTGATGGGGTTGGGATCTGTCAATTAACTCAGCTTTTGCAAAATATTCCACTTAGTCTTAAAAATCTTTTGGGTTTCTTTCGCAGTATGTTGTGGTCCATCTTCACTTTTAGGCACCATCCAATCAACCTTCTTTCATCTGGTTGAATCTGTAAAGAAAGTATAGTCCTATAGATATCAGAATTCACTTGGCTGCTTCTGACTTCAGTCACATCATCAATAAACACTAATGACCCAGGGCCACTGGAAGCCTTGCATGCCCGGCCATCATGTTGCGTTCACCATGTTTTACAAGAATATGGTGTGCTTAGGACAATGAGCCATTCCCAGCTTTCTCCATTCGTTTTTCTTCCCATCATTCTGGTACAGGTTGATGTTAGTTTCATCTGTCCAAAGACTGCTTTTCCAGAACTGGGCCTGTTTCTTTAGATATTTTTTGCCAAAGTCTAATCTTGACTTTCTATTTTTAAGGATGATATATGGTGTTCTCCTTGTACTGAACAATCTGTATTTGCTCTCATGAAGTCTCCACTTTATAGTAGACTTAGATATTAAAACACCTACCTGGAGAATGTTTTTCACTTGGATGTATGTTGTGAATGGATTTTTTTCACCATGGCAAGTATTCTGCAATCATCCACCACTACTGTCTTCCATGTCCAGCCCTTAATGAGTTCTCAACCTCACAAGTGCACTTTTTTTTTTGCAGACTGTTGATTTGGCCACTATTAAAATTTCTACTATCTCCCTAATGGATTTCTTCATTTTTTTCAACCTAATGATGGTGTATTTCACTACCATTACCAGCTCCTTTGACTGCAAGTTGTGGGTTCAAAGTAACAGCTTCCAAATACAAATGTCATACTTGTAATCAGAACCAGAACTTCTATCTGATTAATTGATTATGGATTATAAAGGGAATAGCCCATGCAGCTAATCAAAGAGCTTTTAAGTTAATTGTTCAATTACTTTGATCCCTTGAGAAAGAGGCATAATGATTATATAATTGTATCTAGAAATATATTTCCATAAACAGGTAATATGCCTAAACCTGCGTAATTGCCCAAATATTTCTGCACCTAACTGTATATAACTAAAGTTTTATTGGCCGCTAGAGATAACTGCATCAATTTGGAGAGTATTGACTTCAAGTCAAATAGCTTCAAAATTTGCAAGTCCCTGAGATTTTGAACTCTTTCCGATAGATCACAAAAAAATGCCAAGTGGCATTTCACACACTAGTAAAGACTTAAAGAGTGGGCTAATAATACTACTCCCTATAATTCCTTGCAGCTATCACATCACAGAAACTATAGAAGATGGGGGCTGGATTCTACAGGATAAGGATATGAGGTTACAGTGCACATCTCATCCCACAAATGGATAGTAACAAGTCTAATCTGATAGTGGTGTACTCTTGCAGTGCTGAAAAATATTGAATATAGGAGTGATAATCTCATTTTATGAATATTAATCCAAATACTCAAGAGATATAGGCAAGTACTGGACTTGCACTTTCACTCAGCTTGACAGTGAAATGAATGATATTTGATATAATGCATTATTATCAGTATTATTTTATTCTTCTTACATTGCTAACAAGGAGAGCAATTTATTACCCTTCTGTCCTAATTTTGCTACTAAACAAAAATCCTGAAACCAAGGCTTTTATGTCACAGAAAGTGTGTTTCCTTAATTGTGAGACAGACACTTGTATTTATTTATGTAGTATTTATTTATTTTTAAAGACAAATGAAAAATCTCCCTAATATAGAAATTTAGGCACAACTATCTATGACACAAAGTGTACATGACATAAATATATATATATATTTTAGCCTACTTCTTTTTTTCATAAAAGTCTAATGTTAAAATCAAACATGCCACCTGAATACAGCTGTTGGTTAACACTGGTATAAGCTGTTTTCCCCTAGTCAGGTAGCTTAAAGTGTAAATGTAATTACATTGAAAAAAAACAAAACAAAATAATACTGCACCGGTTGTTAATGATGAGTCACAAAGCAGCTAAGATAATGATTTTTATGCCATATGACTTATTTTCTCATTTTTTTTCTGTGCTCTTTTAAAAACATAATTTTCTGTCTGTGGGGCATGGCCAATATTTGCTAGCACTGTGTGTGTATTTCCACAACATCTGAGAACAGCTGATAGCAGTGAGCAGTGCAATGTGATAGCAGAGAAGGGGTTAACAGAAATGTGAGTGAGCTGTGTGGAGACAGATGAGGAGTTTGCACTCTTCCTGACCTTCTGACATTGCTTAGGAATTGTGCTGTATGCTGAGCCTAATCTGATACATTGTTTCCTCACCAGCTGCCCCTATTCACTGAAGATGGATCTGACTGATAATGAACATATGTCTGCTTCACACAGACAGAGGGGGACATCTTGTGAAACGTTTATGACTGTTTTTCAGAATTTTCTAATGAAGTATATTAAAAGGTTTATTAAAATCACTTGCTCTATCACTTGCTCTACATTATTATTGAATAAAAATTGAAATGTCGGTTACGCTTTAAGGTAATTTGGACATTATTATGGCTGTGTTTGCATTACAGAGCTCAAATGGTGATCAATACATTCTTGGGAATCCCTAGGACTAGTAAGGCTACGTTCACAAGTGGCGCATTTGGATGTGTATTTTGCAGTGGCGTTTTTTGCACACATTTACACGCAAAAAAGCGTGACTGCATGCCGATGTCGTGCTTTTCCTGGCGTGCTTTTCCCGAGGCCATTTTAACATGTAGCCTAAGGGAAAAGTGCGCCAAAAAAAGTGCAAAGAATTTACAAGTCAGTTTTTTTTGCACGCGCGCTATTGCAGTGAAGGCACATGCGCAAAAATATGTGGCTAAACATGGTGCCTGCACGCCTTTCAGCAAAAGCCATAGCTTTTGCTGGAAGGTGTATCCCTCTTTCTTTTGCATTGCTTTTACGCAAGCACTCAAAAGTGCTACATAAAAACAGGAATACACGGCAAATACGCTGCGTCTGAACGTAGCCTAGAGGTTTTGTTGTAATGTGATTCACAACAAATTTTTTTGCTGCAATCAAAATTTTGGAGGAAAATTTGGTGAAGCTGGTGAACTTGAATTTCAAACAATCCACTCTACTGACCACTGTGTCTATGGTTTTCAACATTGTCCATTTTTTTGGTGTCCTCAAAGCTAATGGTACCATTACACGGTAATATATCGCTGAACGATATCATTGAAACATCACACTCTTGAGATCGTTCAAACTATATTATTTGTGCATCGTTGCGTGTAAACGTACAATGTTGAAACGACAAATCATTGGATCGCTGGTCAAAAATTAGACATCCTGACCTCAAATCTGTCGTTCGTCGCCCAATTAACGTTCTGTGAACCTGCAACATCGTTCAGTGTGACACCTTTTTGAACGAAGTCGTTCACAATTCTCCTATTCCTGCCGCTTTGTAATATCGTTCACTAGTTCTTCTCGAAGTAGCTGGCACGTTGCCAAAGTTTAGATCATTAACGATATCCATGCGTGTGACAATGCACTAATGGTGTTGAAACGATTTCGGTCACGTGACATCGCTAATGATATCGTTCACTAGATCGTAGCGTGTAACGGTACCTTTAGAAATGCAAGCAGATACTTTTCCATCAGGGAGATATCTAAATGACTCGAAATCTATTTTGAAGCAGAATAGCGACCTCAAACATACAGTCAATGTTATTAAGAACTATCTTCATTGAAAATAAGAACACAAATCCTAATTAGTCAATGTGATTGCAGAAGATTTATGGTGTAAAGTGCCTTGAACAGTAAAGAAAAAAATGTTCAACACTTAGTTTTGCAAATACTTTGCGACTTTTCATGTTTTCAGTTTCACCCAAATCCACTAGAATAGGTGGAGTTGGGGTGAAATGAGAATTTATTATGGGCGTGATACCACAGCACATATAGTGCATGACCATTTGAGTCGTACCTTATGTCATAAATTCTGATGTACAATTTGTAGCAAGGTGTATGATGATGCACACCACTTGTCAAATGCTCCTGATTCATTAAGAGGCATGCCCCTGATTCTAACGCATCCCCCTTCTCAAGGCAAACATTGTTTATGCTAGTCATCAAGAATTTGAAAGTGAAGAAAGTGATCATATATATCACAGAACCCTGATATCAATTTTATTATTACAGAAGGATTTGCACCAGCTTACATCTACAGAAGATCTGTAACTTGTTCTACAACATGTTCGGAACAATCTCTCTGCTGAGTTCTGTCAAAAACTATGAGCAACTGACAAGTGTACCTAGAAGAATTGATGTTTTGATGCTGTTTTGAAGGCAAGCGGGGATCCGATTTACATTCCTCTTTTGTTCATTTACTTTAGATTTTGTTAGTTGGTGAATATAAACTATTAACAATTCTATTTTATTTGAAGCAATTCGTCCATGATTGCCTAAAAATTGTGCAAAGTATTTGTATGCAGATGTACATGAACAAGTTCAAATTAACTTTTTTTATTTAAAATGGGGCACAGAATCCCCGATCTATCAAGACTTGAGTCCTTCACCTGTGGGGGGTGTTTAGGTCTGATTTATTAAGAGGATTATGTTTTTTAATGAATGATATGTGTCTGAGTAGTGATCTGGGTCTCAATATACGGTACCTCACTCAAGGGCGGACATATCATTGGTGCAACCTGTACAGCCGCACAGGGGCCTAAGAGATTAGGGGGCCCATTTCCACATCCAAAGCAGGTGGAATTGGGTATTTTGATGCGCTATAGGACTGCAAAGGGACCCAGTGAACTATTCTTGCACAGGGGCCTTTTTCTGTATGTGTCCGCCAGTGACCTCACCACAGTCCTTATTACTGTTCCTGGCACAGGTACGCCACATCTTTTTATGAAATAGAAGAATTGAAATGTCACTCCCCCATTCCACCCCTTTTCCACCCATTAAACACTTTATTTAGGCAGAGCCATAGAATCGAAATGAAGTAAATCCAACTGAGACAATAAATGCTGGAAAGGAAACTCCTATAACTGTACTGTCGAAAGACAGTGGAAGTTTAAGCTATATCAACAAATCAGGTTAAAATTAGATTGAGGGAAAATCTGGTAAAAAATGTAATTAAAACGTGTTGGCACGTAGGAAGTGTTCTCTAACTTTACATTGGAAAAGTATTGTGGTCTCTGTATTTTCTGTTAAAATATGGTTTCTCAATCATAACTAAAAATAAATCTACAGACACTTTTTACACATCAGTAAATGTGTCAAACATAAGAACGTTTTTTGGGTTCTGATATAATCACTTGTATAGCCCTCAATACCTTATATTCTTTGGATACAGACACACAAGTCACTGCAGCCGCAACATTGACTTATTTTGCTTCTAACCATAACCAAAGCCAACGAATGAAGAGCATTTTAAATGACATCTTATAATATCAGTTAACAACTGTCTAACACAAAAACGCATAATTTGCTTTCTTCTAATAACTTTTCCTTTTGGCAAGACTAAAATACCCAAGAGTGCATGAGAAGAGACAAGCAATTTGGGAAGGCAGGTGTGAACACTGGCACATCTGTAGCATTTTAATCATGCTCATTTACATGTCCTGTTTCCCCTCTTTGGGTAAAACACTACACATGACCATCTATTTCCTCTTTGGCTGCCACACAAAAATCGTTCAGCTTTTACGTGTGGCTGGAAAGCTGATGAGCAGCTGTTTTAACTGCCTTGAATTAAGCCAACCACTGCCTCAGTGAGAAACAGGGATGAGGCTGATTTTTTGGAAGAAGGATTGCATGAAATGAAGAGTGGAAGAGAGCATCTTATTAATATGCATCATGGTATTTTCTTATCTGACGGAATACACACTATCTCCGCAGAACCAAATGCACATATTTCACATTGCACTGATCTCAAATGACAGCATGCTCTTCAATGTTTTCTGATCAGTAAAACCATTCATTGCACATGAAGTGCTAAAAGAGAAAATAAAGGACAAGAAATATAAGGTAAATGCAAAACACCTTTGAGCGTCACTAGCTGTATAGGGTCAGCATACAACTGATATTTCTGAGTGGGATGGGTTTCAATTACATTGCATTTCTAGAATTACATTTGTGCATGTAGATGTCAAAATGTGGAATTAAATTTCATGCTAAAATCAATGCTAACTGCAATGTTTTACACCCTTAAAGGGAACCTGTCACCAGAAAAATGCAGTGCAATCATCAGGCACCATGTTATAGAGCAGGAGAAACTGAGTAGATTGATATAAAGTTTTGTGAGAAAAGATTCAGTATAACCTGTGATTTCATCATGTAAACCTCTGCTCTTTGTGGGATTTTGGGTCCTGTGGGCGGTCCCATCAGTGATTGACAGCGGTTTCTGTATGCACACTTATACACGGATAGCTGTCAATCACTGATAGGACCACCCACTTTACCCAAAATCCCACAAAGAGCAGAGGTTTACATGATGAAATCACAGGTTATACTGAATCTTTTCTCACAAAACTATATATCAATCCACTCAGCTCCCCTTGCTCTATAACATGGTGCCTGCAGATTGCACTGCATTGTCATGGTGATGGGTTCTCTTTAAGACAGCATATTTGTCAAGACTTGTCTACAATAAAGTCACAGAAAACCAATGGTCTTGTAACTTTTAAAGGGAATCTGTCACCAGGTTTTTGCCACCGAATCTTAGGGTGTGGCCTATCGGCACCAATATCGCCCCCGCATTGCCTAATGTAATTAGGCGATGGCAACGCCTTTTACTGGTGACCTGGTTTCAGAGCAGTGCTCTGAAAACAGGCGGCCGATCTGGGGCGATGTGCACACATTGCCCCATGTAAACAGCCGCCGGCAACCTGGAAGGTGATGGGAGCCATAGGCTCTCATTGTACTGCAGCGCCGCTGGGGTTTTGAGACACCCCGGCGGTGATGCCGCCTGTCAGCTCGCCAGTGCATCACCGGAGGTGTCTCCCCGTGTAAACGGGGGCGGCGACACTGGCGGGGCGCCAAAAGCGTGCGCGCTCCCACCAGTCATCACCAACTTCTCCGGCGAAGTGGCACCGTGTGACCCTTCACCGGAGAGATCCTAATTCCAGAGATGTGTCACTTACTGGGCTGCTCAATGTAGTTTTGATAAAATCATTGTGTGATCAGCTGGAGATTACCAATAGAGGACTACTTGACCTGATGTGATGCCAGATAGTCCAGCATATTCATGAGCTGCTAAATCTTCAGCAGACAAAACAGTAATTTTATCAAAATGACAGCAAGCAGGTCAGTAAGTGATGCATCGTTGGAATCAGAGTCTTTGTCTCTACATTATTCTGGTCTCAGATGGAATGGCAAAAATCTGGTGACAGATTCCCTTTAACTGCAGACTGATAAATTAAATATCCAAATTATAGTAAATGTCATATTAATTCCATACTCAAATCTGAATTTGCATTAATAATTGAGATAAACACATTTATGAATCTGTATCAGACAGTAACTACAAAAAGAAAATCATATTTCCAGGATTTGTCCACTACTGTGATACTGAAGACCTACCCATTGGTAGTACTCTATTTCTGATGAAGTTACACATATGCGTGGCATTTTGGAGTGCGGTATCAGCACATTGGCCCTGCTCATTTTCCTTTGAGCATTCTTTATACAGCAACTGTCAAAGGTTTGGACACATCTATTCATTCAATGGTTTTCTTAGTTTTTATTGGAATGTACACATTGTAGATTCAGACTAAAGGCAGCAAAACTATGAATAAACATAAATGTAAGCAAAAAGCATAGCTATATTTGTGAAACAAACCAAAATATGTCTTAAACTTTTGATTCCTTAAAGGGAACCTGTCAGCATTTTTTTGCTATGTAGACTGGGGATAGCATGATGTAGGGGTAAAACATAGATATCAATGTGTGCTGTTTCTTGCAAAGATTGTTTTAGCACCAAGAGCTTATCATTGATTGGAATACTTTAACTACACCAATGTATGAGACCCAGTCCAACCCCAATCCCTCCTCCGATAAGCAGCTCACTCTCAATAAACAATTTACACATAGTCTTGGTGTGGGTGTGGTTAGCTTTCTCGGCTGGGCTTCATGTTACATTTAAGAACTCTGATTGCGTAAAAACTGTTTCACCTAGTAAACTTAGTGATACATCTTTGGAATCAGGGTTTCTTTTCCTAGATTATGCTGCTGTCAGAAAAGGTAGCAAAAACCGGATTACATTTTTCTTTTAAAGTAAATCCCTCTTAAATTTATGACAGCTTATCAACACCCCCCTTCCCCCCGGCATTCGCTAAAGTATATTCATCAGGCAATCACCTGTTATTGTTTCTAATAGACATTTATGACTTGTTAAGAGTTCATTTGTGGAATCACCAGCTTTCCGAAAATATTTCAGCCATCCAGTGAATTTTGCAGAGACAGTGAAAATATATCGTTCCATACAATGCTAAGCCCTAATACATAAGTGATCTAATCTAGAACATGGCAAGAATCACACAAGTAAGTAAAGAGAAATATGGCAAGAATCACTTAAGTAAGGCTGGCTTCACATTAGCGTTTGTGTCTGCATGCTGATGGCATGCAGACACAAACGCTGTCAAAAGCAGGGACACTTTGATGTGTCCGCAGCAGATAATGTCCGCCTGCGGACACATCACTAGGGAGCCCGGCAGCCAATCGGCGCTGTCCGGGGGCGGGCCGGGGGCGGAGATCAGCGCCGGAGATCTCCGCCCCCCCCGGCCGCCGGTAAGCTCCGGGACATGTCGGCGGGGAGAACAGCTGATGTGAGAGCTGTTTGAATCTTCCCGCGCCGACACTGAGAGGAGATGTCGGCGCGGGAAGATTCAAACAGCTCTCAGATCAGCTGTTCTCCCCGCCGACATCGCTAGGAGATTACAGGCGGCGGGGAGAAGGAGGACAGCAGAGCCTCAGCTGATCTCCCGGTGGCCGTCGGTGAGCTCCTGTGATATCACCGGCGGCCACCGGGAGATTTTTCAATGGGTCCGCAGCGTTCTCCTGCGGTGTCATGCAGAGGACACTGCGGACCCATTGAAGACAATGCATTTTTTGTACGCTTGGGGACGCTTGCTGATTGTCCAAGGTCCCCAAACGCACAAAAAAACCCAACTGGCTGCGTCCCGGGTGCGGATGCTGGACACCGGAAGCAGCAGATATCGTCCGCATCCGCACCCGAACGCAGCAAACGCAGGCACCATGCGTTCCTATGTTAAACATAGGAACGCAGTGCGCATGCGTTTGACTGCGTATGGGAACGCAGCAATACGCTGCCTTCCCATACGCAAATGTGAAGCCAGCCTAAGTCCATCAGGACTAAGTATTCAAGGGGTTGTTCAACAAACAAAGTACATTTTAATCAATAGACCTTGGAAAAAAAATATGCTTCACAATTGGGTGTGTTAAAAAATATATTCCTGTGCTTATCTTATAAATGTGCCCCTATTATGTAAAGTGTAATGGCCATGTCTGACCATACAGGGGCATAGTTTCAACATATCAGAGCTGCTGGGCTGGGGAGAAGACTAAAGACAATAAAGACAGGACAGCATGGGATTACAGCTGCTGCTTTCTGTGTGGTAAAACATTTCCCTGCCTGTTTAAAAAAAGAATGATTTAACTAATAGAAAAAATGCATTACTTCACAGAAAGAATCAGTTGTGATACCATGCTGTCCTGTCTGTTTATTGTTTTTTGCTTCCTGATCTGGCTGCAGTGATTAATATGTTTAATTCCTGTTGGTATCTTCAGAGTTAAGGTCAGACATGTGCAAAACGTTATATACAGAGATGTCCGAAAGTGTTGGCATCCTTGAAATTTTTCCAGAAAATGGCCTTGTTCACACTCACCTGCGTTTTTGTCACTGTCTGCGTTTTTCTGCAGTTTTTCAAAAACGCAGGTGCGTTAACGCAGGGTGCAATTGAGTGTAGATGCGTTTTTTCAGCTCCACTTACGTTTTTTTCCCCCAGTCCAAAAAACGCTGCATGCAGCGTTTTTTGGGTGCTGGAAAAAAACGCAAGGGTTGTTTCCAAAAACGCATGCTTTTTTTTAACATGGGGCCCTATGGGAAACGCATGCGTTTGTAAATGGCACATTTAGGCACCCTGCGTTAACGCTAGCGTTTTTGCCTGCATTTTTGGCCAAAAAATGACTAAGTCCAAAAGAGTGTCAAATCCTTTCAGACACACAAGGGACACTTTTTGGCACTTTTAGAAAAACGCAGGTGGTTTTTTCCTGCTAAAAAAAACGCAAATTGAGTGTGAACAAGGCCAATGAAGTATTTCTCCCAGAAAATTATTGCAATTACACACTGTCATGAGTGTGTGTCAAACTGATGAGACTTTGGGGGAATCAGGGATCAGAAGGTCACAGCGTTTAGTAGATGCTTTTTAGAGTCTGCTCATTGTTCATCCTGAGTAGGGTCTTATTTAATACAATTTTATGAAGGGATTAAGGTTCCTATTCTATGCTGCTATAGTTAACATATATTGTAATCACAGCTGCTTCCACTCCCTTCCACTATATAAACCCAATCCTTAATCTCTCCTATGCCTTCTATAGTTTATTCTATGCTGACCTGTGAGGTAATTGACTCTGGAGAAAGCTGTGGTTATCTTTCAAGTGGATGTGGCGGAGTTCTTCACTGGAGAACAATTGAAGTTCTTTTGTTGTATCCATTCTCCTTGTTTCCCCTTCCTCATGTTGTTTTTAGATTAGAAGTAAGACTAGTGTCTTGCTGGCCTGCTCACTAGTTAGGGCAGGTCCAGGGTCTGTCAGAGCCTAGGCACATGATCATGCATGGAGATGACTCGCCAAGGAATGTTAGGGAGCTCAGGGATCAGCCACAGATGAGTTAGGTGGTGACCCCTCTACCTATCACACAGGCCTTCCTTCACATCTTCCCTGGTGTACTGTCTCCTGTAGCACCGCGTGCGAGATGTCTCCTTGCCCTAGTGTGACACACATGTTTTGTTATTATCATATATTTATAGAGCACCATTGATTCCATGGTGCTGTACATAAGAAAGGGTAAGATACAAACAAGTTAAAAATACATGGAACAGACTGACAGTGACAGACTGATACAGAGGACAGAGGGGACCATGCCCTTGCAAGCTTACATTCTACAAGGCGATAGGGAGGGAGACAGTAGGTTGGGTCTGCTCCAGTGGTGGTGCAGCACCGGGTCCAGTGGTGGTGAGGTGGCATCATGGTCATTGCAGGCTGTAAGCTGTTCTGAAGAGATGGATTTTCAACCTCCACTTGAAGATTCCGAGCGTAGGGGATAGCCAGACATGTTGGGGTGCAGAGTTCCAGAGGATGGGGGATGCTCGGGTAAAGTCTTGCAGGTGGTTAGATGAGGGATGTACAATGAAGAAGGAGCTCTTGGGAGGATCGAAGATTGTGAGTTGAATGATATCGGGAGATTAGTTATCAACATGTTTATTTCCTTTGTGTGTATTGGAACAACAAAACATAGAAAAAAAGCATTTTGGTTTTAATTTCCAACAAAACCCTAACAATGGGCCGGACAAAATTGTTGGCATCTCTAACTTAATTTTTTTTTTGCACATACAGTCATGGCCAAAAGTATTGACACCCCTGCAATTCTGTCAGATAATACTCAGTTTCTTCCTGAAAATGATTGCAATCACAAATTTTTTGGTGTTATTATCTTCATTTAATTTGTCTTCAATGAAAAAACACAAAAAGAATTGTCCTAAAGCCAAATTGGATATAATATCACACCAAACATAAAAAAGGGGGTGGACAAAAGTATTGGCACCCTTAGAAAAATCATGTGATGCTTCTCTAATTTGTGTAATTAACAGCACCTGTAACTTACCTGTGGCACCTAACAGGTGTTGGCAATAACTAAATCACACTTGCAGCCAGTTGACATGGATTAAAGTTGACTCAACTGCTGTCCTGCGTCCTTGTGTGTACCACATTGAGCATGGAGAAAAGAAAGAAGACCAAAGAACTGTCTGAGGACTTGAGAAACCAAATTGTGAGGAAGCATGAGCAATCTCAAGGCTACAAGTCCATCTCCAAAGACCTGAATGTTCCTGTGTCTACCGTGCGCAGTGTCATCAAGAAGTTTAAAGCCCATGGCACTGTGGCTAACCTCCCTAGATGCTGAACGTAAAAGAAAAATTGACAAGAGATTTCAACGCAAGATTGTGCGGATGGTGGATAAAGAACCTCGACTAACATCCAAACAAGTTCAAGCTGCCCTGCAGTCCGAGGGTACAACAGTGTCAACCCGTACTATCCGTTGGCGTTTGAATGAAAAGGGACTGTATGGTAGGAGACCCAGGAAGACCCCATTTCTTACCCCGAGACATAAAAAAGCCAGGCTGGAGTTTGTCAAAACGTACCTGAGAAAGCCTAAAACGTTTTGGAAGAATATTCTCTGGTCAGATGAGACAAAAGTAGAGCTTTTTGGGCAAAGGCATCAACATAGAGTTTACAGGAGAAAAAAAGAGGCATTCAAAGAAAAGAGCACGGTCCCTACAGTCAAACATGGCGGAGGTTCCCTTATGTTTTGAGGTTGCTTTGCTGCCTCTGGCACTAGACTGCTTGACCGTGTGCATGGCATTATGAAGTCTGAAGACTACCAACAAATTTTGCAGCATAATGTAGGGCCCAGTGTGAGAAAGCTGGGTCTCCCTCAGAGGTCATGGGTTTTCCAGCAGGCAATGACCCAAAACAGACTTCAAAAAACACCAAAAAATGGTTTGAGAGAAAGTACTGGAGACTTCTAAGGTGGCCAGCAATGAGTCCAGACCTGAATCCTATAGAACACCTGTGGAGAGATCTAAAAATGGCAGTTTGGAGAAGGCACCCTTCAAATATCAGGGACCTGGAGCAGTTTGCCAAAGACGAATGGTCTAAAATTCCAGCAGAGCATTGTAAGAAACTCATTGATGGTTACCGGAAGCGGTTGATCGCAGTTATTTTGGCTAAAGGTTGTGCAACCAAGTATTAGGCTGAGGGTGGCAATACTTTTGTCCGGCCCATTTTGGGAGTTTTGTGTGAAATGATCAATGTTTTGCTTTTCGATTCATTCTCTTCTGTGTTTTTTCATTGAAGACAAATTAAATGAAGATAATAATACCAAGAATTTGTGTTTGCAATCATTTTCAGGAAGAAACTGAGTATTATCTGACAGAATTGAAGGGGTGTCAATACTTAGGAACAGCCTATACGAGGGGCCTGTAATGGAGAGGAATGATACACGCACACTGTAAAGTCTCTTTTTACCTTTTACTGATGTTTGGCAGGTAAAGACATCCAGGGCACTGATGGGTGGACAGGTTGCACAGTGGGTCCCCACAGCAAGTGGGTATAAGGCCTCCTCTCCTCTGTAGTGTGTTTGAAGCACAGCCTGCTTGCAGCCAGAGTTGCCTCCTCTCTCGTCCTGACTGTAGTATCTGTCTCTCTCTCCTCCTGTGCGGTCTTCGGGTTACCTTCTCTGATCACTGCGGCGTTGCCCTGCTTTGTCTGGCTCCCTCTCTTGACCCACATAGGAAACCAGGTAGGTTCTCTTTAGGGGACTTTCCTCAAGTTCCTCACTCCCTTTCTTCCCGCTCTATGCTCCTTGCCTTCAGTCCCACTTAGGCTTGCGGGACGTAGAAGGGCCACTCCGGGTCACTGGTTCGGGCCTAATCGCGGCACCAACCACCAGGACGTCTTCGCAGCTCTCCTAGCATCTGCACAGTCTGACTAACTTCTCCCCCAGCAGCAGTATTTATAGGAGATCTTGCCTAAGGGCAGCAAGTTCGGCTCCCCCTACTGTGCCGGGGTGGAAGGTGTTGTATGTAGTAGGTACCTGCTGTGGAAAGCCAGCTGTGCATTAGAGAGGTCTGTGGCTACCTGCGTGAGCAGGGCGCCACAAATGCAGTGGCAGCTTCTTTTCCACCTTGCTTTGTTGTGGGAGGGGGGAAATGCCAATATTAGAAAATCATTCCCATAGCATGATGCTGCCACCACCATGTTTGACAATGTGATTTAACCCCTTCATTAACAAAGACATATAGATATGTCCTCGGTCGCGTCCCTCCCTTTGATGTGGGCTCATGTACTAAGCCCATGTCTTTCCCCGCATTTGTAGGCTGATCTGATCAGCCAACATGTGCAGCTGACAGGGCAGGTGAATTGAAGATCTGCCAGTGCCTGTTAACCAACCCATTAGAATGTGCTGTTAACTCTGATACCATAATCTAACACGAGCTGGTGGGGATCACATTATTCCCCACTCCCATCGGCGGCCACATGACATGATCACAGGGTGCTGATGGATTACCCTGACAGTCACATTATGACCCCTGTCACTGTTATAACTCACTTTCTGCGAATGTTCGCTTTTCACAGGAAAGGATCATTTGTGCTGTGCAGAGCTGTGGGGCATGGCTCTGTACAGTACAATCAATCAGAATCTAAAAGAAATTAATTTGATCGGTAAACTGCGTAACTGAAAAGGCAAAACGGCAAAATTAACAATAACAGGCGATCAAAACTTTATATCTACCGAAAAATTGTATAATTAAGAAGATCAGCTCGGGGCACAAAAAATAAGCCATCACTTAGCCCCAGATCAAATATAGGAATGTTAACGTGTCTTCTAAAATGGTGACAATAGCACAATTTCTTTTTTTCTTACAAATTTCGGGATTTTTTCACCACTTAAATAATAGAAAAACTATACATGTTTGGTAGCTACGAAAAAACTTGTACCAACCAGGGAAATCAAACTGTCAGGTCAATTTTACCATATAGTGGGGGGCACGGTGGCTCAGAGGTTAGCAATTGGTGGGTTAAATCCCACCAAGGATGACATCTGCAAGGAGTTTGCATGTTTTCCCTGTGTTTGCGTGGGTTTTCTCTGGCACTCCAAAGACATACTGATAGGATATTTATATTATGTGCCTCAATGGGGACAGTATTGCTGATGTATCTAAAGTGCTAAGGAATTAAAAGTGCTATAGACGTGAATAAACAATTAAAATTAATAGTGAACATAGTAAATTAAAAAAAAATCAATCGTGGAATTGCAGTTTTTTTTTTCATTTCACCTTACTTGTAATATTTTTCCCTTTTTCCAGTACATTATATGGTAAAATGAAGATTACAAAAGTTCAACTTGTCCCACAGAAAACAAGCCCTCTTAGAAGGGGATGAAAAAATAAAAAAATTAAAATGACAAATTGACTGGGGGTGATTGAATTAAAGCAGCACTTGTCACCAAGATCGAATGAACTGAGTTTCAAAATCATATACAATATATAAACTAAAGGATTACTCATAAATCTTATAATTTATTAGTCATGATTAAAAGCAACAAATGATAACCCCAAATAAACAAGGTGAAGGTGCTAACACTTGACAGTAAACTCACCACCCTACAAACAAGGAAAACAATCCATAGATTCTCCAATGTAACAACCTGGTACTTCTGTCAATTCCACACACTGTCACATCGTCCCGTCAGTGGTCAGGAAGAGGGCAAAATGTCTTTTTTAATACATAATATTTGACACATTCAGGTTTATAGCAGTATAGCAGAAATAAACCCCTTTTATAATAATAATAATAATAATAAAGCTTTATTTATATAGCGCCAACATATTCCGCAGCGCTTTACAATGTAGGGTTAGCGTACAGAAAATATACAGTAAGTAATTACAATAGAGAACAAATAAAGTACAATCATTGGATACAAAAACAATAGGCATAGAATCAATGTGAAAAAAAATACAATAAATAAAGCAAGAAATGAAGGTGACCCTGCTCAAAAGAGCTTACAATCTACAACGGGATAGGGGTTGTGCAAGGTGCCGGGGCTTATTGCACTGGTGGTCCAGGCATCTTGAGGAAATGGGGTATAGGGCTAAGCTTACATGAATGGTCATCAGTCTGTGTAGACCTTTATGGTTTGGTGGAGTTTGTAGAAGAATAATGTCCAGAGGATAGCCCATTCACTGTCTACAGTACAATGGACATGTTAGGGAGTATGATAGGCCGCCTTAAAAAGATGCGTCTTTAGGGATCGTCTGAAGCCATGCAAGTTGTGGATAGTCCTGATTTCTTTGGGTAAAGCATTCCAGAGGTTTGGTGCAGCTCTGGAAAAGTCTTGGAGCCGGGAGTGGGAGGATCGGATTAGTGCAGATGTTAGTTGAAGGTCATTTGAGGAACGTAGAGAGCGGGTGGGGTGATAGACAGAGATGAGGGAGGAGAGGTAGGGGGGAGCTGCACTGTGAAGAGCTTTGTGGGTGAGAACAAGCAATTTGAATTTGATCCTGTAGTATACGGGCAGCCAGTGCAATGACTGGCACAGAGCAGAGGCATCTGAGTAACGATTGGCCAGATGGGTGATCCTGGCTGCTGCATTAAGGATGGACTGGAGAGGAGAAAGTCTGGTGAGGGGAGGCCGCTTAATAGAGAGTTGCAATAGTCAAGGCGGGAATGGATTAGGGCAACGGTGAGGGTTTTTGTTGTTTCCAGGGTGAGAAAGGGGCGGACTCTAGAGATATTCTTCAGGTGTAAGCGACAGGAGCGGACGAGAGATTGCGTGTGGGAGGAGAAGGAGAGATCGGTGTCAAATATAACACCCAGACAGCGAGCTTGCTGTCTAGGCGTTATCGTGGTGCCGCACACTGAGAGAGAGATGTCCGATTTAGGGAGGTTAGTGGATGGGGGGAGCAGAAGAAGTTCAGTTTTGGAAAGGTTTAGTTTCAAATAGAGAGTGGACGTGATATTGGACACTGCAGCTAGACAGTCATTGGTGTTCTTTACTACCGCAGGGGTAAGGTCAGGGGCTGAAGTGTATAGTTGAGTGTCATCAGCATAAAGATGGTACTGGAAGCCAAATCTGCTGATGGTCTGTCCAATCGGGGCCGTGTAGAGAGAGAAGAGGAGAGGGCCAAGGACTGAACCCTGAGGGACCCCAATAGTGAGGGGAAGAGGGGGGGAAGTGGAGCCAGCAAAAGATACACTGAAAGAGCGGTCAGAAAGATAGGAGGAGAGCCAGGAGAGAGCAGTGTCCTTTATGCCAATGGAGTGCAGCATAGAGAGTAGGAGCTGATGGTCGACAGTGTCAAAAGCTGCAGAGAGATCAAGGAGAATAAGCAGAGAGTGGTCACCATTACGTTTTGCTGTCAGAAGGTCATTGGTCACTTTGATGAGGGCAGTTTCTGTGGAGTGAAGGGGGCGGAAACCAGACTGTAATGGATCTAGAAGAGAGTGAGCGGAGAGGTAACGGGTGAGGCGGGAATAGACCAGGCGCTCCAAGAGTTTAGAGATGAAGGGGAGATTGGAGACTGGTCTGTAGTTATTTGTGCAGGTTGGGTCGAGAGTGGTTTTCTTTAATAATGGAGTAATGATCGAGTGTTTGAAGGAGGAGGGGAAAATGCCAGAAGAGAGGGAGAGATTGAAGATTTTGGTTAGATGAGTGGTGACGACTGGAGAGAGGGACTGGAGCAGGTGTGAGGGAATGGGGTCGGTAGTGCATGTGGTGGGACGAGAGGAAGATAGGAGCCTTGTTCACTTCTTGGTATTATATCAAGCCCAATGCGTTTCACCTCCCTTGGAGGATCATCAGGGGCACATCGGCAAAGAGATACAAAGGTCGATTAAAAGTAGACTGCTTCGTGGGCACCACTTGTAGTGTTAGTGCTCACTCTTGTATATAGTGAACTCATCGTGCAAATAGTGCCATACACAGTTACGTCAGTCATGTTGGTCCACTCTGATTTTAGTTTCTGGCTCGTCACAGGAAAGGAAACATAATGTAATCTATAAAAGAGGGAGAGTAAATTCATAGACTTATTTTCATACCTTTCACAAGGGAACAACTTAATGGGTCAAAAGAGGCCATATTCATCAACTACTGTAGAGTCAATATTTTACAGGGACCCTAAAACGTGACATTAGAGGCAAAAAAATAGAGCAATAAAGCAATAGCGTACCCTCAGTCACTCAAAGTACTCATATTGCTGTCAGCGTTGATTGTGTGATAATTGGACAAACAGGTGATTCTCTACAGGAAAGATCAAAACTTAGAGCTTGAGTCCTAAAGGCAACTTGCAAATGTCTCCATGAGCTTATATCAAAAAGACCCCATCTACCCGTAGTATTTTGAATCAGGGGTTCATTGCTCACATTACTTCCACTTACTACCATATCTGTTACAGGTGGGTAACTGCAAGCAGAATGACCATTTCATTATAACTCATCATTCATTGTAACCACAGTTCATGGCATAGGTGCCTTATCAAAAACACACCTGCATTTCAGCAGCACAATTGTGTCTCCTATCCCTGGTATTCTTGTTCAAGTCATGTTTCACTCAAGCGAGAGTCAACAGATAGTTTCTGCCCCGGGGCAGCCCTCCTTATGATGAAGAGGAGCAGATAATCTCTCTGTAATTAAAACAATAGGTATCTTTGCGGTGCTAAACCACCCCTAACATCTTCACCTATTCTGAGTGCAATTAACCCATTATCATAACTGCACAGGCGCCCACCAGGCGATTGTACCCCTCTTTGTCAGGGGTGCTGAGGCTTGCTGTTTCCCCTTATATTGTGCCACACACTGCCTAATCCAGCTCTTCCTGGTCTGGCCCCATTAGGTCAGGTGACCGCCTGCTGGCTCCCGCCCCATTAGGTCAGGTGACCTGCCGCCGTCACCTCCCCTAAGGACAGGTGACTGGCTATCAGCTCCCACCCCATCAGGTCAGGTATTACATTACATATAAAGGAAAAGGACTGGCATCACCTAATGTAAAGGTGAAAGCAAAAAAATCAATGTACTTAGAAAAAGAGAATTGCTGCAACACTAAACATAATATGAGTGTGAATAAGCTAATGGCTAATGACAAATAATGAAAAGCAGGGCAAATGTGTACAGCTAAAAATGTATATGGTAAAGGAACACAGTGAATACTGTACTAGGAAAAAAGAAGTGAGAGACTTAGCTTCAACACTGGCGCCACTGCGAAGAGCCCAGTAACTATGCCAAAGTGCTGTCATCTTACCAGGTCCTACGCTGACACTAATTGCTGTGTACTGTTGTTTGAGTGGGTTATATGCCTATGAATGCAATTTAAACCAGCTGGGATGGTGTGTCCCAGGACCAGGGCTACTGTAAAATGGAGCAGGGGCAGACCCACAGTGGTGCAGCTGGTTCAGCTGCACCAGGGCCCCGACTGGGTAGGGGGCCCCTCAAGCACCTGTGGGGGCCCCCCGTGACCCTATGTCAGAGGAGAGGAGGTTAACTGAGGGAAGCTTCCTGCTTCCCTTGGCTGTTCCCGCCCCTCCTCTCCTCTCCAGCCCCGGCTCCCAGATCTACAATGCGCGGCTCGGCGCAGGTAAGAGCCGCATGGAATTCCCCCCTGCTAGCACCCCCCCTCCCCGCTCCACACCTGACGCTGCTAGCACAGCCCCCTGCTCCTCACTTGATGCTGCTAGCCACCCCCCCGCCCCTAACCTACAGCTGCCAGCACTCCCCCGCTCCTCACCTGACACTGCTAGCACCCCCCCAGTCCCACCCCCCCCCCCTGCTGCTCACCTAAAGATGCACCAGGGCCCGCCGGGCTGAAGGTCTGCCACAGAAATGGAGGGATAGGCGAAGCTACAGGGCAGGGGAAGGGTGCACAGTCCAAAATAAGTAATACATTACATATAAAGGAAAAGAACTGGGATCACCTAATGTAAAGGTGCAATCAAAAAAATCAATGTACTTAGAAAAAAGCTAAGTCTCTCACTTTCTTTTTTCCTAGTACAGTATTCACTGTGTTCCTTTACCACACACATTTTTAGCTGTACACATTTGCCCTGCTTTTCATTGTTTGCCATTAGCCATCAGGTCAGGTGACTGGCTTCCGGTCTGTATTGTCAGTATGCCTTCCGCATTGGAATACCCCACTACATCATGAAGCTGGCTCTATATGCGCTTGCAGGCTAGGGTCCGCCACTTTTTACATGTCGCCCCCATAATGGAGGTAAACGTTTAACCCCTTGCTTAAGGTACATAGTTAATTACAAATAGAGTCTAATCCCCAAAGTGGCCCATTACAAGATATTCCAGCTCATTAAATACTGCAAAGTAAAACAGAGACCTACCAGCACGGCATGCTGTGAAGTCACAAAAAATGTAGATTGTGAATTATGTCAGTATATTTAGGATTGTTTTTAAGAAAGGATGTAACTTTGTATAACTCCTGAGGAAGTGAGAAGTTCTCACGAAACGCGTAGAGTAATAAAGAACAGTTTGGATAATATTTGGATCGTCTATTGTCTGGAGGCAGCGCACGAAAAAATCCCTTTCTTTTACTTTGAAACATCGCTGAGACTTTGCTGTGTCAGCGAAGTTGCAGCAACATCGCAGGTGCATCGTGCTGTGTGACAGCACGATGCAACTGCGATAAATAGATGGTTAAAAGTTGCCAGGTTTTTCAACATGTTCAAAAACCTGGCGATCTTGCACCAGCGATTAGGCTGGATCATGCCGTGTGACACCGCAATAGCAATGTTGCCGGCGATCCAGCCTATTCGCTGCATTGCAGCGGATCACTCGCTGGGTTAATCCCAGCCCAGCGAGCGATCGCTGCGGCAACATAGCAGCGGCGTCACCGGCAACATCGTGCCGTGTGACAGCTAGGCTGCAATGTTGGAAGCGAGAGCGCACCCGCAGCATCGCAGGCAATGTAGTACCGTGTAACGGTACCTTTAGTCTCCAGGGACCGGGTGCAATTGCAAGCACTGTAACTGTTGTAGTTACACCCTTGGCTGTCACCCTGCTGAGGACCCCATGGGGGGCTCTGAACCTAATGCGGGTATTAAAGGCACTGCCACTGCCCTGCAAACATGGAGAATGGAGAAATGAGAGGATCACACAATCAGCAGATACAATCAAAGCAAATCCTAAGGGTGCGTGCACACGATCAGTGTACGCAGCATTTTGGATGCAACGTCTTCCAGCTGCGTCCAAAACGCTGCGTAGTACAGTAATAGCATAGTGGATGATATTTCAAGAAATCCCATCCTCATTATGCTTAACCCGCCCGCAGCGTGCTCAGAGCTGCGGTGCGGGTTGCTGGCAGTCCGCTCCTCCGCAGCATGTTTATTTCATGCTGCGGAGTCGGAAGCGCTGCCATCGGGTGACTGCAGGGAGAGGCTGCCCTGCACCTGCTGCACATGGTGAGTACAGGGCGGCTGCGGTTTCCCTGCGTCCACTCGCGGCTTCACTCAGGTCTGGAGGAGCTGCGTCCAATGCGTAGCTCCTCCGGACCGTGTGCACGCACCCTTATACAAACCTAGTACACTGCCTGTGAATAATGAACAATCTCTATTGGCCACTTTACACGCGGCAACAGGAAGATAGAAACCGGCTGGTGTCGGAGACAATTGTACCTTTTACCTTCAAAACACCTTGCAGATACCTGAATTACACGCAGCCACTTCAAGGTGTTTTGAAGGTAAAAGGTACAATTGTCTCCGACACCTGCCTGTTTCTATCTTCCTGTTGCCGCGTGTAAAGTGGCCATATGACTGACATATAGATACAATATCACACAGCTGTATTTCTACCATGCATTGCCCTGTGCCTGTGAGATCACTATTCTGGAAGGTTTTAGCTCATGTTGTACATTGCAGCCTGTCAGCTGCTGCCAACCTGCCCAGTGTGCCTGATCATAAGGCACTGTTGCCCTTCTATACACAAAGCAGTAATATGCCCACCACTGACAGCCCTCAGTGAGGATACACAGTAGTGATCTGAGAATGTCCCACACTGAGGACTCCAGGATACAATTTTAGAAGACCCTGTGTGAGGATTACCTGCCCCAGTCCATACTGCCCACAGCTCATTTTCTATAGATCTCTAGCAGATCCTGGCAGGAAGGAGACACGATCATAGAGCAAATCAAAACTGAAAGCAAAACTTCACCTCAAATCATCAGCCCCCGTCAGCTCCAGCAGACCAGGCACATGGAGCCTGTGTACAATGCCCGCTGCCTCCTCAGACTGCAGTGAATGTGGCCATCCCTGAAGAAGAGCAGCCGGGCTGGAGCAGGTCAGAAGGGCACATAATGAAGGAGGCTCCGCTGAGCAGGCTGGCCAGCAGAACGAGCAGCTCCTCCATGGCAGTGAGATGGGTGGGCCGCGTGTGTATCTCCTTCAACACTGGCGGTCTTTTTGCTACGTCCCTCCTGCATCGCACGTCATGACGTGCGAGAGGAAGGAGGGGGGTGGGAGCGCAGCGGTGGCCTCTCTGCAAATTTGACATCAGCGGCGCCAATGCCGCTGCCAGCAGAGTGCAGACAGTGGCGGATTTTATAATGAGTGCAATTTACTCTGGGCTGCTGGGCCCTTCCAGAGCCTTGGGTCCGGGGCTACTATCCATAATGACCTCATTATAATCCGCCACTGCCTAGGAGCGGGTCCAAAGCTCAGCGGCTGCGATCCTATGTGTATAGTCATTGCCTCCCACTCTTTCATTGCATGGAAAGCAATGACTATCCCTGGGAGGATGATCATACTCACCTTTGCAGTGTGACAGTGCAGACAGTGGCGAATTTTATAATGAGTGCAATTTACCCTGGGCTGCTGGGCCCTTCCAGAGCCTTGGGCCCGGGGCTACAGCCCATAATGACCTCATTATAATCCGCCACTGCCTAGAAGCGGGTCCAAAGCTCAGCGGCTGCGATCCTATGTGTATAGTCATTGCCTCCCACGCTTTCATTGCATGGAAAGCAATGACTATCCCTGGGAGGATGATCATACTCACCTTTCCATCGCTCCCTGCTGCCCGCCGCCATCCCCGCTGTCTGCACCAGCATCTATCATGTGAGTGTCGCTGCACAATGGCATCATCACCGTGTGCTGCTCACATGGCTGGATGTTGACACGAGCAGACGGACTGATGGCGCAGGCAGCAGGGAGCGATGGAGAGAGGTCTGACTGTTTATTATTTTTTAAGTGTGTCACAATGGGGGCTCTGTGTGCCAGCATGGGGGTATGTGTGCCACAATGGGGGATCTGTGCACCAGCATGGAAGTATGTGTGCCACAATGGTGCTCTGTGCACTAGCATGGGGGCTCTGTGCTCCAGCACGGGGGCTCTGTTTACCAGCATGAGGGATCGGTGTACCAACATGGGGGCTCTGTGCACCAGCATTGGGGCTCTGTGTGCCAGCATGGGGGCTCTGTATACCAGCATGGGGGCTCTGTGCACCAGCATGGGGGTTCTGTGCACTAGCATGAAGGCTCTGTGTGCCAGCATGGGGGTATGTGTGCCATTATGGGAGCCCTGTGCACCAGAAAGGGGTCTTCCTATACCAGCATGTGTGCTCTGAGCACCAGCATGTGTGCTCTTTGCACCAGCATAGGGGTATGTGTGCCATGATGGGGGCTCTGTGTACCAACATGGGGGCTCTGTGCGCCAGCATGGGGGCTCTGTGCGCCCGCATGGGGGCTCTGTGTGCACGCATGGGGGCTCTGTATACCAGCATGGGGGCTCTGTGTGCCACCATGGGGGCTCAGTGCGCCAGCATGGGGGCTCAGTGCGCCAGCATGGGGGCGCAGTGCGCCAGCATGGAGGCTCTGTATACCAGCATGGGGGTTCTGTGTGCCAGCATGGGGGCTCTGTGTGCCAGAATGGGAGCTGTGTGCACCAGCTTGGGTCTATGTGTACAGCATGGGGGCTCTATATACCAGCATGATTAATATGTGTGCCATGATAGGGACTATGTGTGCCACTATGTGGGCTGTGTGTACCAGCATGGGGGCTCCGTGTGCCAGCATTGTGGCTATGTGTGCCACGATGGGGGCTCTGTATACCATCATGGGGGTTCTGTATACCAGCATGGGGGCTCTGTGTGCCAGCATAGGGACTATGCGCACCAGGATGGGGGCTATATCTAGCATGGGAGCTATGTGTACCAACATGGGGGACATGTGTACCAGGATAGGGGACATATAAATACTGATTGTAGGATGGACACTGATATTATAAGATGGACCCCATTTATCAATAAAAAAAATTCTCATTTTCTTCACCAAATTTGGGGGTGCATCTAATAATTTGGTGCGTCTTACAAAGCAAGAGATACAGTATTTAAAGATAATGTATGTGGACATATTCCCACATTGTGATAACTTAGCCACAATACCCATATGGGTTAGTGGGTGCAGGTTACGCTATTGCTTTATTGCTCTATTTTTTGCCTCTAATGTCTCATCTTGGTGTCCATGTAATAAATTGACTTCACAGTAGTTGGTGAATGTGGCCTCCTTTGATCAATGAGGCTTAAACTAAAAGAACAGGATACTGTACCACCTCACTTCTTGAAGCACAAAAGATAAGTTGGACTGATAGGCTTTATTGGTCTGGACCAGAGACAATATGTAAAAATAAGCTGTTAGACACAAATATTCTTTAATTGTGCAGTGGTGTTGAGGTGGAGATACCTACAGAAAAGATTTTAATAGTCAGTAGGATACAACTGAGAGGGTAAGGTCTGAACTCACTAGTTGTGTGACCCTAACGAGAGTGGAGGTCTATACATCTACTGTAGCAAGTATAGGTTAAGCCTCCGGTGAGTGGGGACACCAGTAAAAATTAGGGTGCAATCAAACTCCGCTGGTAGGCAGGGAAAGTTCAGTTGAGAGCCCCGGTGGGTAGATTGAAAACCAGTAGTTGTATGCCATCTGACCTTTTATTCTTTTTACTTCTTGTTATTGGTATTATCACTTTTGGTACCTTTACACGCCGCCACAACAGGATGGATACCAACGGCAACTTCACGTGCACGAGCACGGCCGAACGGTTACCAACGGGAACCGCACCCTCTATACACGCCGCCACAAGGTGCGCTACGCTACGCTACATCTACAGCTACATACATCGCCGGGTGTCGCAAGTAGCCGTCTGTAGCTCAGCGTACCAGCTTTACACACAGCCACCACAGAGTGATCTGGGAGCAACAAAGGCAGGACGTAAAACAAATAGGCGTGCCACAGACCTGTACGCCGCGCCCAAACCACAACCATTGGCCAACACTACGGAGTTGTGATTGGGCACGACGGAAAGGGCGGATGGCCGAGACGTGCCGTACTAGTGAGCGGAGTGTGGCACGGAATAAGCGCTTGTGACATGGCGGAGCCTGGCGAATGCATCCAAATCGATGGTAATGGGTCACGCTAGAGCGGTGGCCAGTCACATATCCCGTGTGTATGAAAGTAGCGGTCCGGGGCTATGTGTGCGTAGTACAAGTGTTTGCCGTGTCACGCACGATCAGCGCTTGTGACAGCCGCGTGTGCAGATTGAACTGAGGTGCGTTTGTGTGCCACACATTAGCGTCTTACAAAAGACAGTATGTGCGTTTTCTGTCAAAAATCTGTGACAACTGTGGCGAAGTATGTGTATGTATACAGGCTGAATGGGGTTTAATATATGTGCTGACAGATGTGAATGTAGTGGATCAGCTTCCAAGGCACCAAGTCAAAGATCTGTGTGACAGTGTATTAGCAAACACCTGACAAGAATATGTCCTGCATCAATGTGCTGTGTGCAGGGGACCCTCTGCCTACAACAAAATAAAGGATCATGTACGCACAATGGCCACAAACACTGTTGGGCAAAAGACTTTCAGAAAAACATGGCTACCCACACATATTGTGTGCACAATCCCAGCCAATAGGTGGCTATGACATCCCAGGCCCCCACCCAACCCTGCATCACATTGCCCTCCTCCACCAAGTAATCAGGCTCACACAGATTATGTTGGATCCAACAGAAAAAGGTTTAATATATTGCATGAATCTTGACCTTGTCTTGTGCAAACAAAATATACATAAAGTAAAAACATTGTAGAATTCAAGAGCAGGTGACATTCATCAGGCAAATTCAATGGATAAGCAAATCACCACACATTGCAAACTGTGCATGGAAAAAATACAAAAATAACCTAAACTAACTAACTAAATAACTACATAATGAAAACTCAGGCACATAATGAAAACAAAGAGAATGGAAAAGGTCAACCAAACATTAAAGGGGTGCAGCTAACCTGCTGTCACCTTCATTGAAAACACAAAAAGCAACTCCCAGAGCCAGCCACATTATATGGCCTGGTCCTGCCAGCTCACTGCACCAGACCCATTGAAGTAGGAGCAGTAAGCGTCTCTACTGTCCCTGGCCTCCTGCCGAGTGCGGCCATGGCTCTGCGGCTGGAGTGGCACAATCACATGGGCCTCATCACGCCAAGACCCTGGACGGAGCTCCCCTGTTGTAGTGTCTGCATTATCTACATAACCTCCTGGCGTGTATGATGCCCTATCCCTACGACGCAGGAAGTTATGTAGCACACAGCAGGCCACCACTACCGCGTCAATAGACTCCGGTTTCATATGTATAGGTGTATGAAAAATCCGGAATCTATTGGCCATTATCCCAAACGCATTTTCAACTACACGGCGGGCCCGGGATAGCCGGTAGTTGAAAATGCGTCTCGCAGAAGTAAGGGCCCTCTGGGGATATGGCCGCAGTAGGTGTTCCTGAAGTGGGAATGCTTCATCCGCCACAAACGCAAAGTTGAGATGTTCGGTCGTGTGCTCATTTGAGGGTAAGTTTAGCCCACCATTCCCTAGTAGTGTTGCCAAGGAGCTTAGGGCAAACACACCCCCATCTGAGTTGCGACCAGGCATTCCAACATCCACGTAGAGGAACTCATAGTTGGCATCTACTACAGCCATGAGGATTATCCTACAATACCCTTTGTAATTGTAATACGAAGAGCCAGAGTGGGCAGGTTTGGTAATCCTCACGTGCTTACCATCCAATGCCCCGCCACAGTTGGGGAAGTTCCACCGGGTTTCAAACCCTTGGGCCACTTCCAGCCATTCTGCAGCGGTTAATGGCATTTTCATGTAGGCTGGCTGCAGAGCTCTCCAGATGGCCCAACACGTTTCAGGGATCAGGCGGCTCAGCAGGGGCAGGGAGACACGTGACACGTATGTGAGGGATGTCATGGACTGCCCTGTAGCCAGGAACCGCAAAGTGATCGCCAACCGCTCAGCAGCTGATACTGATGGGCGCATTATAGTGTCCTGACGCGCTATCATTGGCCCAACACGCTCCAATAGGAAGGTGAAACAGTCCTCGGGCATACGGAGATAGTTTCGGTAATCATCAGGACAGTTAAGCTCCAGCTCCCGCAACAGCTGCATGTGGCCCCGGGTTTCCCGCCTCAGAAGCCAATCACGGGTCCACATCCGCCGCTGTCTGCGCCTCATCAACCTTTCATACCGATCCTGATACCACATTTGCTCTTCCACCAACGCAAGAGCCACGATAACATTGCGGTCATGGATATTCTGCATCCTCAATATCAGCACCTGTAGATGTGAAAGCACAACATGAGTACATAGACCAAAATGTGTGCAAGTCAGCAGGTTCAGCAACCCACACCTCTTTTCCATTACACACTATAGCCAAGAGGATGGGATCTCTTGTGTGGGCCCAAAACACAACCCTGAAGCAAGGACGGCAAACACCCAGTAGTCACCCCAAACAACATGGCACACGGCGATTGAGAGTGGCCTCCTCTACATCAACGTCAATGGGAGCTCCCAAAATTCACACATCTGCACCTAGGTGAGTTAGAAAGGGACATGTGTCACCAATAATGTTGGTCAAACAGGTCCCATAATCCATTACACAGCCCATAATGTCAAT
The DNA here is from genome assembly GCA_033576535.1 of Allobates femoralis. Classification (NCBI taxonomy): domain Eukaryota; kingdom Metazoa; phylum Chordata; class Amphibia; order Anura; family Aromobatidae; genus Allobates; species Allobates femoralis. Next base: position 515,315,468 of record JARQOC010000003.1, on the reverse strand, counting down.
TGATTACAGTAAAAATGAGAAGAATAACGAATGTGACGTACCCCGATATGGAAGGTTGAGGAAGGCTACATGAACCAAACAACATTGCACATGACTGCGGATGGTTACCCATGGTGTAATTGGTTTTTGAAGGTGTCATTTTAAATACACATGTATGCCATGTCTGGCGGCCAACACCTCAAAGCCCTGTGTCATCCCATTCCCGTTGAACACAGTCTCCATTGGCCACAACCAGTATGCAGAAATCGATCCAGTCGACATGAGTGACACAGTTCCGTCTACAGTCATGCATCCATTCTCCTGTTTGTTGTCTGCAAACAAACACAGCAATGTATCTCAACAAAAGTGTCAAGGCCCACACAAAATGCTGTATCCTAACCCACACACTACACTATATGTCGTCCCCTAAAATACAAACCCCTATATCGGCCGCTACACCAGTCTCCGGCGCTCTCCAAGAACATCAACATATGCACCCCACCCTGCGCCAATTCCATGTGTGTCCACAAAAACTTACCTAATGGGTCTGGCCAGCAAGCGTAATGTTTGGCGGGATGGGCAACTTTTAAAGGGCCGCCAACCTATCACGATTCAGCGATCTCCACCAATTAGCGGAAGGCAAATCCGCACCCAGGTGCCCCTTCAGGATGTGCATTATTGTGTCCGCTGTGATTGGTGTCCCGGACTATAAAGGCAGGTCAATGGCCACTGCTCCGTGTCCAGACGTCGATGTGCATTGAGCTACTAGTGTCCTGTTTGACTTCTGTTGCTCTGACGGTAAGCCTCTTTAGCGGTTTGTAAGAAAATGTAATGAACGCAGCTGGTTCTGGCACAGGCAGCTTAGGCGATGTGTGTATGGCCATGTTTGAAGCGGCATGCAAATATTGAACACGTAATATTAAATATGTGAACCTTATTCTGTGTCGCCCAGTAGCCAGGTAGTGCCTCTACTTATATAGTGTAAGTATGTATTGCACCTTCTGCTTTTTGGCAATGGTAAAAGAGCACGGTGTTATTTCTTTGGCTGGTACTTCACATCAACATTTCAGGGGTGGTAGAATTGTGGCGGACATTCCAGGGATGTTGGGTACATTGTGTTAAAATGGGACTTCCACGTCTGGAGGAACACCTACATGATCATCTGGGTGCACATTACATGTAGTATGTGCAGTGTTGGCACACACCCAGCCCGCCTTTCTGATATAGTGACCCCTTACCATTGTGGACACTGGCCAGGTACTAGTTAGCACACAACGTGTTAGGTCACATGTTGCCCTCTACAGGTATGTACGCACACACCGTGTCAAGGTGTGTTGCAATAGGTACATTGGGGACAGAAATCATGTTTGAAACATCTGTAGGTGGACACCGATATCCGGGCTTGATATTGGCAGCATACATGTGTTTGAGTTAGTAGCGGTCTGAGATTGAGAAAATGGCACACTCATGGCCAGTTTCACTCCACAAAATAGCTGCATAGATGATCACTGTAGAAAGTTAATGATTATGTGTATGATTGTGGCAAGTTTTGAAATGTCGGTATGCCTTGTGTTGTGACTGTGTTCTTTTTGTTTTAATTTTTCATCGGCAGATGCCGAGGGGTACTGTGGAATTGGAATCCCAGCTTCTCACGGAGTATCAGCGGCACGAATGTTTGTGGCGCAGCTCGCTGCCCGAATATAAAAATCGGGCAGCGAGGGCCGAGGCCTACAGGAGTCTTGTGGCTCTGGCAAATCGCTTGGAGCCAAGGGTAGGCAAGACGTGGGACCAGCAAATGGTGGCACTTAAGATCAAAAACATGAGGTCGGCGTTCATGCGGGCTCACATTCAGTACCAGCGTCGTCGCTCAGGGGCTGGAGCAGAGGAGGTACCATCACCTACCCTATGGTACTATCCCCTGTTCACCTTCATCCTGGGCGAGGTTCGCCCGCATCGAACGACCACCAACTGCCCCGTTGCTGCGTCCCTTGTAGGCCCAGCTGCATCACCACCTGCGCCACAGGAGGTGGGTAATTGTGTGACAGTGGTGGGCCACAATGTTTCCTTCACATGTGTGCTTCGATAAATCCTTCACACCAAATGTGTTGGCATATTTACCTCCTTGCTGCGGCACACCTTGGGGTGTCAATCTATCTGCCCTCCTTCCATGACTTACCAGACTTTTCTATTCTATGCTTCCAGCCGTATTGCAATGTTGCTTCTTCCACAACATCTTGGTATGTTTAGGTTAGTTATTTAAGGGTTTCAAGATAGCAGGTGGTTTGTTCTCAAACAGCCACATAGTACCATGTAGTAAATGGTGCTGTCTCACATGTGTGTTGGCTTTGTTGCCAGTGGGTTAAAGGTAATTGAGTGAGGGGTGGTTTCTCACCATAAAGGAGTCCTAATGGGAAGGTGCCCAATATGTGTCATTGGCCAGCACAGCCCCCAGTATCAAGGTGTTGTGGTGACATGTCCTAATATTGGATTACGGCTACGTGACAAACAACTAATTATGTATTTAGCTGAGCTCCTGGAATGGTCGAGGTGAGTGTACAGGAGAACCACTGGTGTTGGGGTCTTGAACCTTATTTGCTTTACTGTGTTATTCCTCATTTTCCATTCTGGTAGTTGGGCTTGGTGTGTGTGGGAGTGGTATATAGAGTCCTGTTGTGAATGTATACAGTTGATATAGCCTCCACTAATGGTTTATTTTTTTTATTTTTTCCCCACCCACAGGCCCCAGAAGAGGACGGCTCCATTGCCGAGGATTCTGTTGCTGATGATGCTCAGCCCATGACATCTGGGGCTGAGCAGGAGGGCGCGGCGAGTGATGTGGGTCCAGGCCCAGGTCCCAGCTCCGGGATCCGTCGCCGCCGACGTCCTGCACCACCTGAGACGGAGCTGGCGACCTGGGCCCGACGCGTGTTGTTGGATGAACAACGGACCCACATGGACCCCGACGCCCTCTACATGAGCAACAGAATGCGAGGGATGGAGCCGCTCCAGAAGAAGATCCTTCTGAGGGTCTTCCACAATGCCGCTGATGCTGCCGATGATGGGGCCCTTCAATGGGGCTGCCACGTCCCCTCCCCCATGCAACACACCTTGTGGCCCCTTTCACCAGCTGCCCCATCTCGGCCCGTGAGAAGACCGGCCCCGCCACAGTCACCCCATCCCCCCTCAACACATCGTCGTTCAACCAGACGTTCTGGGGCAGGTCGGGGCTGCCCTCAGAGGAGGGGGGATGCGGCATTGTCAGAGCCGACAGAAGAGGAGTAATTTGGACACTAGTAGCCAATGCACAGAATTGGCAGTCTGGACTTTATAATTTCAGGAATTGCGTTTTATATGTATATTTTGTTGATTGATTATTGGCCAAAATTAGTGGTTTTTTTAAAAAAATTTTTCCACTAAAATTCTATTATTTGTAATTTATTTTAAATTCCAGGCTGGAATAAATTTTATTTATTAACACAATTGTGTATTCATTTCAGAATAAGGATTGTGTGGGTTTTTGGGGGTGAATGTAATTGTGGCCAATAATAGGTTTCCCCAAGCCACACAATATGGGCCAGTGCTCGCTCAGCAGGATCACCATCGGTTCATTTGGAATGTCTTAGCACATTCACAAAGGGATGTTGTGATGTGCCTCACATAGTTAGGTTATGGTGAGGTTTGGTCACCAAATATTAGTAAGGTCACATGAAGGAGCGTATAACAAAGTTAGAACAGCATTGTATTGTAAACATACATGTGTCACAGACATTTGCCATCATACAAGGAAGGCTTAGGCCAGATGGGGCTAGCCAGTCCACACTTGTGATGGTCCCAATGTGGGACAGTATAGGGATTGTAGGCCAGATGGGGCTAGCCAGTCCACACTTGTGATGGTCCCAATGTGGGACACTATAAGAAAAGAGCCCAACGGGGGCAAAAAAAAAAAAAAAACAATATTTTCACTTTTGCAAGGCAACAAGCCAACGTGTGAAAATTTTAGGGTCCAACAAGGACAACTGTTTGTGGGGCCATGTTTGGCCAGGATACAATGCATCCCTCAAATTCATGGGTGTGAACCATGGTGTGGGTGTAGGTCCGCCTGCATTTGAGCCAGGCGGCCAAGGTCCTGCAGGCCACGCTGTAGAGCCGTGGTCAAACGGGCCACAAATGCCTGATGGGCCTGGATGAATTCCTCCATGGTAGGGGCACCTGTATTGGGAGTAAACACAAACTTTAGTACACAGTCGTCACTGCTGATGGTTAGTCATGACTGGCCGCAACCATCCACTTACCCTGTTCCTCCAAATCCAGTTCACCATCAGACGGGGAGGGAGATGGGGTCAAGCTCCATCCATATGAGCCCGCACGTTCACCATCTGGAAAAAGGGTGAACCAACATGGTTTACTTTGTTTACATAAATTGTTTGGCCACAGATGAAATTTAAGCAACAGTGTGCAGGGTGTCTGTGGCAACATAACACACTTACCACCATAGTCACTGTGTGGGGACATGGTCACCCCAGGACTCGCCACTGAGCTGGAGACAGTGGGAGGTGGTGTTACTCCCGGGCTGGGGCTCCGTGGCCACATTATGTGGTTCAGGGGTAACAGTGGTCCTGGGCTACGGGGCAAAGACTCCTCTGGGCCGCCAGGTACTTGCTGCTCCTCGCCCTCCTGTGGGGAGTTGATGTGTTCCTCCAGCAGCCAGGCAGATGGGGACAGCTGGTCACACTCCAGCGGGCTGCCAGGTGCGGACTGGTCCTCCACGTCCTCTGTCCCGGTGGGTGACGGGACGTCTGGCTCCTGAGGCCCGGGGGAAGGTGTTGACCCTGGGGACAAGGGTGCCACTTGAGCCTGATGTGGTGGGGTTCTTGATGGGCCACCTGGGGTGGGGCATGGGGCCCTTCTTCTGATGAGGATTCAGCATCTAGTTTGAAATTTGAACATAAAAGACGTAATAAGATCATGCCTACACATTGTTGTCCTACAAAGAGCTTGTGTGGTATGTATTTGACGGCTAAGGCTGGGGTCACACACACACAGATATGTGGCCAGATATTGTTGACAGATCTCTGGTTGCAGTGAAAGCATGGACACATTGTTCCATTTTGAGGCTCTCTCCAAATGTCAACATGTGACCATGATTTGACTGCAAACAGAGATGTGCAAACAATATGTGGGCAGATATCTGTGTGTGTGACCCCAGCCTTACTTAGCATCAACCAGGTGATGCTGGATGCATACACTCATGTTGTATGCATGGACTGTGCGTGTGAGACATTTTTAGGCCTGACTGGATGAGCACAACACTGTGAAGATGTGTTTGATTGTGTAGGCCACACTGTCCCTTGTCATATGTTTCCATCATTTTTTGTGTATTGTGGGACATGCACATGTGGCGGTGTGTGTTTTGGGGCAACAATTACTCACCACGCAGCCTGGCAATCCTGGCACGGATGTCCAGTATGCGACCTGGGCACTTATGCTTCAAGTCAGCGATCTTTTTTTGGATCGCTTTGACTGTCCTCTGTACCCCCAGTTGGCAGAGCAGGGCCCGCTGGATCCGCCGCACGGTGCACCGATTGCGCAGCCTGGGGTGGCGGTGGTGATGGTGGCCCCAATAGTCCCGACGGTCGCAATGATCAATGAGGATGATCAGCTCCGCCATCCCCCATGTTGCGGCGCGGTGCACGGCTGCCATGACTGCTATGGTGTGTGCAGAGGCGGGGCTGGCACCTTGCAGGCAGAGTGAAAATGAAACCAACGTCATGACGTCATTACGACCGCTGTGGGGGTGACGCACCTTTATAAGTAGCCCAACACGCAGTGACTCGGCCGACACACTTATGCGGCCCCTACTGCAGAAGACCCACAGTGCAGTCCGTACAACACGGCTCTGATCTGTCTACTGGGTAATCTCCTCCGATGTGCTATGGGATTGTGTGCATCTGTGTGCGCGCTGCGCGCACTGCCAGACCCGGAACACTTCTACGGCAGCTGCTGTGCAATAAGCCAGAGCGGTACGTAACACACACTTGTGCGCTGTGTCCCGCATAATTCGTTATCATGTTGATAGGATGTGCACACTGTATGTAGATCATGGGCCATTTATGATTTTACGTTCAAGTGTGTGTCCGCGTAATTGTACTACTATCTGATCGTGCATACGGCGCGTATGTGTAGTGCTGAAGGGACAGCTCATCCAAGATGGAGGGCTGTGAGGCAAGGGCCAATCGTAACGCAGCATCTTCCACCAATGATCGCTGAAGGGGCGCGGTATCACGGAGCATGGGTGACGCCTTAGCCACATTGCAGCTACATCGCCGGGTGTCCAGAGTTCCCTTCTGTAGCTTCTTTACACGCCGATACAGCTCGCTACAATCGGCGATGTTGCCATATGTTTATGGGCAGTGCACGGATACAGAGGTATCTGTAGCCGGCTGTGTCGTCCCGTCTTCAGACGCCGCTACTACGGGCAATATTGGCTCGACAAGCTACATTTGTAGCCTGTAGCGGGTTGTATCCATCCTGTTGTGGCGGCGTGTAAAGGTACCATTTGGTTTGAGGTGTGTATGTATTACCGTCTTAATAAAGTTTTGTAAAAATCATTCACTGTTGGGGTTATTCTTCTTAAATATATTTGTCCTTCCTATTGTATAAATCCTTAATACTCAGAACCATGAGTCTGATCCAGACTCTAGTCTGATCCATGAATCTCCCAAACTACATCTCCCAAAGTACATCTACCTAAGTACAAGACTTTAAAATAGACTAGAAATGGACTGGAAATGACTGGAAGGTACTGGGATAAAATTCACAACAATAACTGTAGACAAATTCAGAACTTCCTGCATGGAGAGTGGAAAGATCACGGATATTTCTCACCTGCATCTACCATTGGCAAATGATATATATTTGTCATCTCATCTGTCTCTGAGTGACTCTCTGCCGCATGGACCCCTGGCTACATCTGACCCCCGGCTGCATCAGATCCTGACTGCACATCAGCACCTCGCCTCCAGCAGCACCTGATCGCATCCACGGCTGCATCTCATCCACGGCTGCATCTCATCCCCACTATTGTACCTACATCTGTTCTCTGATTGCACCGCATCACCCTGCTTCACTTGCTGGACTCTGTACGCCTGCATATGCTTTGCGATTGCCTGGACTTGATTGGCACTCATCCGCTTTGCACACCCTTCCTGCTGCACCTGTGCCCCGTCACTCCAGACCCCTGCCTCTATCTCATCTCTCCTGCTGCTCCTGTCTTCCTGTCCCCTGCCTCCATCCCAACCCCTGCTGCACCTCTTCCTCTCAGCTGCTATTGCCCATCGCCATCACCACTCCCCATCTGCACCTCACCCCCCTGCTCCACCTCTCACTCCCACTGAATTCTATACTCCCATGCAATGTTTTCCCTTCTCTTCACACTCACTCCTATCCTACTCCACTTCCTACAACCCCCCTCTGTCCATCCTCCCGACAACACAATAACACTCTCCCCCTCCATCCTACCTAGCCATCTCACCCACTCCTCTGAACTCTTCCTCCACCCAAGTCTTTATCTCCAAACATGCTTGCCCCCCACACAAGCTCTCATGCCCCAACCTCCTGACCCTCTCCCTCCTCCTACTTGCTGGCGACATCTTCCCTAATCCCTGTCCCCCCAACACATCCCCACAATCACCCCTAGCCCACGCCCACTCCCCACCATTAACATCCGCAACCCCTGCAACCTTACATCCATCCCCCAAGCCGCCCCTCCCCCAATCCCCCTTTCTGGCGCACTCTGGAATGCCTGCTCACTATGCAATAAACTCACCTTCATCCACAACCTCTTCATCACCAAAAAACTCTCTTTCCTTGGCATCACCGAAACATGGCTCACCCCCTCCGACACAAGCTCCCCCGCCGCCTTCTCCTATGGCGGACTCACCCTCTCCCACACCCCCTACCCCAGAAACTCCCGTGGTGGAGGTGTTGGCCTACTCCTGGCCAACAGCTGCTCCTTCACCCCAATTACACCACCTCCCCTCCTTCGAGGCACACTCCGTGCGTATCTTCTCCCCCTGCAACCTCCAACTGGCTGTCATCTATCGCCCTCCAAGATCCTCATCCACCTTCTTCGACCACTTCACAACCTGGTTTCTGCACCTCCTCTACTCCGACATCCCGACCTTCATCATGGGCGATTTTAACATCCCCATTGACAAACCCCACGCTGCTGCCTCAAGACTCCTCTCTCTAACCTCCTCCATCGGCCTCTCCCAATGGTCCTCCTCAGCCACACACAATAATGGTCACACACTAGACCTTGTCTTCACCCGCCTCTGTTCCGTCACCGACCTCGCAAACTCAACCCCCCTCCTATATGACCACATCCTGCTGACCTTCTCCGCCCTCCCCCCCCCTCACCGCCACGTACCCCCCTCTCCGGAAACTCCCTCACCCCCAAAGAAACCTCAAGCTCATTAACTTCCACTCACTCACCGAGTCCCTCCTCCCTTTCTCTGACCTAGCCTCCTCTCATGACGCTGATGCTGCCACCACACTCTACAACACCACTCTCGCCACAGCCCTCGACCAGGCCGCCCCTCTCTCATACAACAAAACCCGCACACACAGACAACCCTGGCTCACTGCCAGCACGAAAAAACTTTGACAGACATCCGGGGTAGCTGAACGGAGATGGAAGAAATCCTAACTCCGCAACGCACCTTGCCTTGTACAAACAGTCCCTTATAGACTTCAAGACAGCACTGACCATGGCAAAACAAGCTTTCTTCTCATCTCTCATTAGCCCCCCCGCACCCCCTCCCTCTCCCCTTATCTCCGCCGACGACTTTGCCAGCTTCTTTAAACAGAAGATTGACAAAATCAGAGAAAGCTTCGATTCCCAATTCCTCGCCCCTCCCTCTCTATCACCCAATCCCCCTTGACCAAAAGTAACTTCCCCTTCATGACTGAAGTGCGACTCTCTCCATTCTAGCACGATCACACCTCACCACTTGTGCCCTCGACCCTCTCTCCTCCCATCTCATCCCTAACCTCACCACTGTCCTTATTCCCACCCTAACCCATCTCGTCAACATATCACTTACCACCGGTGTCTTCCCCTCATCCTTAAAACATGCCCGCATCACACCCATCCTCAATAAACCCTCCCTTGACCCCGCAACAGTCTCCAACTATCGTCCCATATCTCTCCTCCCCTTCGCCTCAAAATTGCTTGAGCAACATGTCTACTCCGAACTGTCCTCCCATCTCTCCTTGTGCTCCCTCTTTGACCACCTGCAATCCAGTTTCCAAGCCCACCACTCCACCGAAACAGCCCTAACCAAAGTCACCAACGACTTACTGACCGCCAAGAGCAAGCAACACTACTCCATCCTTCTCCTCCTCGACCTCTCTGCTGCCTTCGACACAGTCGACCACTGCTTCAAATTCTAGAATCCCTTGGCATCACTGACCTAGCCCTCTCCGGACCTTCAGCGTCACCCACTTCCACACCTCCTCACCATACCCCCTATCTGTTGGAGTTCCCCAAGGCTCAGTCCTGGGACCCTTACTCTTCTTCATCTACACCCTCGGCCTAGGTCAACTCATCGAGTCCCACGGCCTCCAATACCACCTCTACGCCGACGACACCCAGCTCTACCTCTCCGGCCCTGACATCACCTCCCTGCTATCCAAAATCCCACACTGCCTGTCTGCCATCTCATCCTTCTTCTCCGCTCGTTTCCTCAAACTCAATATGGATAAAACTGAGTTCATCGTCTTCCCCCCAAGTCGCTCTTCCCCCCTACCCGACCTAACCATCACTGTCAACGACTGCACCCTCTCACCTGTCCCCCACGCCAAGTGCCTCAGTGTAATTCTCGACTCTGCCCTCTCCTTCAAGCCACACATCCAGGCCCTCGCCACCTCCTGCCACCTCCAGCTTAAAAACATCTCACGCTCCTTCCATGACCATGACACTGCCAAAATGCTTGTCGACGCCCTCATTATCTCCCGCCTCGACTACTGCAACCTCCTATTCACCCTCCCCGCTTCCTCCCTTGCACCCCTCCGAACCATCCTCAATTCCGCTGCCCAACTCATCCACCTGTCGCCCCCTTACTCCCCCGTATCCCCCTCTGCCAAGCCCTCCACTGGCTCCCTACTTCCCAGAGATCTCAGTTCAAAACCCTAACCCTGACATACAAGGCCATCCACAACCTGTCCCCTCCATACATCTCCGACTTGGTTTCCCGATACCACCCCTCACCCAATCTGCTCTCCTCTCAAGAACTCCTTCTCTTCTCCCCCCGCATCGCCACCTCCCACAACCACATACAAGACTTCTCTCATGCATCCACCATACTCTGGAACTCCCTCCCCCACCACATCAGACACTCCCCTACCTTGGGAACCTTCAAGAAAAAACCTAAAGACCCACCTCTTCCTTCAAGCCTATAACCCACACTGAGACCTAATCCGCTGCACCACCTCAGCTCTCCCCCTCCTACTGACTCCCACTGATCCCCTATAGACTGTGAACCCTTGTGGACAGGATCTCTGCCCTAATGTACCTGTATGATTTATTCGTCGTTATTTATGTTCTCATCCTTGTTCTGCCCTTACATATGTAAAGCGCCATGGAACCAATGGCGCTATATAAATAAATAAATAAATAATAATAATACATTTGAATGAACGCATTAAGTTGTTCCCTTGGGAAAGGTATGAAAATAGGAGTCTATGAATTTACTCTCCCTCTTTTATAGATTGCATTTTATTTCTATCCCTGTGACAAGCCAGAAACTAAAATCAGAGTGGACCAACATGACTGACGTAACTGTGTATGCCACTATTTGCAAGAACAGTTCACTATACACAAGAGAGAGCACTGACACTACAAGTGGTGCCCACGAAGCAGTCTATTTTTAATGGACCTTTGTATCTCTTTGCTGATGCACCCCTGATTATCCTCCAAATATGGGAGGTGAAACGCATTGGACTTGATATAAGACCAAGAAGTGTAAAAAGCTTTAAAGCGAACCTGTCACCCCCTCCAGGCATCTAAAGATAACATAGCCACCTTCTGCAGCACTAAGGCTGCATTCTGACAAGGTGTCTATAGCATTTATGCTCCCTTGATTCACTGAAATAAAGACTTTTATAAGAATCTGTTTCAAACCTGACCCAAGATCGGGAGGCGGGTTTTCAAGCGTCTGTCTCCCTCCTCTGTGGTGTCAGTCATCCCTCTGTGCACCTCCTCCAGGGCCACCTCCCTGCATTACAGAGCTTTGTCAGCTCTGCTACAACATAGAGCTGCTGTTATAGGAGACCCCACAGTAGTAAATCTAGCAGGAGGATACTGCCTGCTACGTAGCAGCCCTTGAGCTGAGCAGGTTTCACTTTCAGTTTCTTGTACCCAGCAGCATTGCTCCGTCCTCAGCCCCTGATCTAAAGCACAAACTCAACTCTGCTGCACTGCTGACAGCTCAGCTCAAGGGCTGCTACGTAGCAGGCAGTGCTTTCTCTGCTCAGGGTCCTCCTGCTAGATTTACTACGGTCTCCTATAACAGCAGCTCTACGTTGTAGCAGAGCTGACAAAGCTCTGTAATGGAGGGAGATGTCCCTGGAGGCGGTGCACAGAGAGCAGAGAGGGATGACTGACACCACAGAGGAGGGAGATAGACACTTGAAAACCCGCCTCCCGGTCTTGGGTCAGGTTTGAAACAGATTTTATATAAGTCTTTATTTCAGTGAATCAAGGGAACATAAATGCTATAGACACCTTGTCAGAATGCAGCCTTAGTGCTGCAGAAGGTGGCTATGGTATTTTTAGATGTCTGGAGGGGGTGACAGGTTCGCTTTAAAAGAGTAGTATGTATGTATGTGTATGTGTATATATATCCGTGATTGGCATCTACACCGTCGCAACTACAGCCACAAAATTTTGCACAGTCACACGTCTGGACCCCGAGAGCGTCATAGGCTATGTTGTGAGGCGAAATTTTAACCCTGCGTGTTCCAGTTCACCAAACAATTTTGCCCCTATCTACATAATGGAGAAAACGTGAATGGAGAAGTATTGGAGGAAAATCGACAGCTGCCAGCTACAGCCAAAAAATTTTGCACAGTCACACGTCTGGACCCCAAGAGTGTCATAGGCTATGTTGTGAGGTGAAATTTTAACCCCGCGCATTCCAATTCACCAAACAATTTTGCCCCCATCTACATAATGGGGAAAAAGTGACAGTTACCAGTTGACAGTTGTGAATGAGAGGGGCTTAATGACAGCGCCAAAGACTAACAGCATATACCAGCATATAGTCACTAAGGTGGGGCCCCAACATGGGATATTCACCACGCACGGGGAAATGTATATACACCACACACACACAAAGAGTAACAGCAAGTGTATAGTCGCTAAGGTGCAGCCCCAACATTGGATACTCACCACGAACACACACACCACAAAGAGACACACACCACACAGAGACACACATACACCCCCTACAGGGACACACACACACCCTATAGCTACACATGCACTCACCCCACAGGGACACACACACACCACAAAGAGACACACAGCACAGAGACACACACACACCACACAGACCCCCCCCCCTCACAGGGACACACACACACATACACACCCTATAGGGACACATGCACTCACCCCACAGGACACACACACACCACAAAGAGACACACACAACAGAGACACACACCACACAGACCCCCCCCCACAGGGACACACACACATACACACCCTATAGGGACACATGCACTCAACCCACAGGGACACACACATACACCACAAAGAGACACAACACAGACACACACACCCCACACAGACACCCCCCACAGGGACCCACACACATACACACCCTATAGGGACACATGCACTCACCCCACAGGGACACACACACACACCACAAAGAGGCACACACAACACAGAGACACACACACCACACAGACCCCCCCCCCCCCACAAGGACACACACACATACACACCCTATAGGGACACATGCACTCACCCCACAGACACAAAACACACACACCCCAGGGACACAAACACCACACAGACAGACACAGATGTGCACAAATCACCTCACACAACTCGCCTCATACGTGTGCTATATTTAATTTCCAAATATAAACATCTGATCAAAAACAGCCAATGTGCAACACATGTGCCATATAGGGAATTAAGGCAGATGTCAGTCACATGAGCTGTCTATTATGTGTATGTGTGAGGTAACATATACTGCCCGGCCGGGGGAGGGTTTACTGTTGGCTGGAAATTTATTAGGCTGCCTATAGCAACCAATCACAGCTCAGCTTCTATTTTCTTACAGGTCATTAATATGACATATTCAAATTATATTTTACTATAGCTAACAGCAGTTATTTATTAACCCGGGCGTAGCCGGGTAGTACAGCCAGTACTGCTATAAACCTGAATGCGTCAAATATTATGTATTAAAAAAGATATTTTGACCTCTTCCTGACCACTGACGGGACGGTGTGACAGTGTGTGCAATTGACGGAAGTACCAGGGTTGTTAGATTGGGGAATCTATTGATCGTTTTCCTTGTTGTAGGGTGGTGAGTTTACTTTTAAGTGTTAGCACCTTCACCTTGTCTATTTGGGAGTTTTTATTTGTTGTTTTTAATTAATACTAATAACTTTTATGAGTAATCTTTAGTTTATTTATTAAAGCATCACTCCTGTTTTAACAGTTAAGACATGTACAAACATATTAGCTGTGTGTACATGGTGGAATACATTGCATCCTATAGTGAATTAAGCATAGCTACAACAGTATACAAAGGTTACAGTAATCTAGTTTTTGGCATTCACAGTTCTAATTTATAAAAAAATGTATTTATTAAAAGATAGTTTTTTTTAAGTAAAGCTTTGCTACTTTTTAATCTCTAGTTTGTATAGTAATGTAAAGAAAGCAACCTTGTCACCCCTATATGTTAATATAGGGTAAACAATATTGAGTGGGACCATTCTTTGCGTTTCATGCTTCATTGCATTTTGGAATGCATTCATAACAATTCTGAACACTGTGTAGTGGGATATTAGGCCATTTTTCCAGAAGAAAGCTTCTATCTCTCTAGAGGCTAAATTGTATGGACATGTGCTTCCCATTCTGCAAATAGAACTTCTGAAAAAAAAAGATTAACTAGATGTTAAGCATTTTACTTTAAATGATTGTTAATGAAAGTAACCTAGAATTCACTCAAAAGGCAAATTTAGCTTTGGCTTAAATGGTGACCTAGTAGTATAAAGGAAAAACTGTTAAGTCCATGTAATTACTGTAAAACTAGGTGCAAGTAATTCTACAGTTGTTTACGTTTCACCTGCACTGTGGACAATGGCCAGGATTACCCCTGTATCACATCATCCTTTTCAGAATCTTCACACTGTATAGGTGTATGGAGATGTGTTCAAGAAAATAAAAGTTTCCTTGTACATGATCAAGATGTAAAAATGGTGCATATTGGATACAGTTGCAATCAAAATGATTCAATCTTCACTACAAATTAGATTTATTTGCAAAATTCACAAACTTTCTGTTGTTTGCAATAAACCAATAAAACAAAAACTATTTAAACAGCTCCGCACATCTAATAATACCTACTGACCGCGAAGAGTAAACGTCACTACTCCGTCCTACTCCTCCTTGACCTTTCTGCCGCCTTTGACACTGTAGACTACTCTCTCCTACTTCAAATCCTAGAATCCCTTGGTATCACTGACCTCGCCCTCTCTTGGATCTCCTCATACTTTACGGACCGCACTTTCAGCGTCACCCACTCCCACACCTCTTCCTCGTCCTTCCCCCTTACTGTCGGCATCCCCCAGGGATCGGTTCTGGGACCAATACTCTTCTCGGCCTAGGTCAACTCATTGAGTCCCATGGCCTCCAGTACCATCTCTACGCCGACGACACCCAGATCTACCTCTCTGGGCCCGATATCACCTCCCTTCTGTCTAAAATCCCCCAATGCCTGTCCGCCATCTCATCTTTCTTTTCTGCTCGCTTCCTCAAGCTGAACATGGACAAAACAGAGTTCATCGTCTTCCCCCCTACCGGACCTGTCCATCCTAATCAATGATTGCTCTCTCCCCAGTCCGCCACGCCAAGTGCCTTAGGGTTATTCTCGACTCCTCCCTCTCCTTCAAGCCTCACATCCAAGCCCTCGCCACATCCTGTCGACTACAGCTCAGGAACATTTACCGGATCCACTCCTTCATCACTACACTGCCAAAACTCTTGTTCACGCCCTCATCATCTCCCGCCTTGACTACTGCAACCTACTGCTCACCGGTTTTCCTGCTTCCTCCCTTGCACCCCTCCGCTCTATCCTAAACTCCGCTGCCCGTCTAATCTTCCTGCCTCCTCGCTATTCCACTGTCTCCCTCCTCCTCCAAGCCCTTCACTGGCTCCCCACCATCCAGAGACCTCAATTTAAAGTCCTAACCCTGACATACAAAGCCATCCACAACCTGTCCCCCCCCTTACATCTCCGACATCGTCTCCCGATACCTACCCCACTCAACCTGCGCTCCTCCCAAGAGCTCCTCCTCTCCTCCCCCCTTATCGCATCCTCCACAACCGCATACAAGACTTCTCCCGCGCCTCCGCCATACTCTGAAACTCTCTCCCCCAGCACATTAGACACTCACCTACCCTTGGAAGTTTCAAAAAGAACCTGAAAACTCATCTATTCTAAGAAGCCTACAACCTATGATGAATATGCAAATAGAGTCTGTGGAGCCTCGGTTAGGAGTCTCAAACACAGGACTAGCCAGATATCCAACCAGGGAAGGACCCAGCCAGCATATTCATAATTCCCAGGAGGCAATGCGCCTAGGAATTCACTGTGTTGAGCGCTTTAGCCAGCTGCCCGCAGTGTTTTCTGGACTGGTCTCCCTGAGATCAGTGAATGCTTTGTGATGTACAACCTATGATGAGACTCAGCGCCGCACCACCACACGCTTGGCGCTTCCCCTCCTATTGTTTCCTCTCCCACCCCTGTAGACTGTGAGCCCTCGTGGACAGGTTCCTCTCCTCTCGTGTATCAACAAGCCTTGATTGTTCATATGTACTGTATTTGTCCTTGTTCCCCCCACTTCTTATGTAAAGCGCCATGGAACCAATGGCGCTATATAAATAAATAATAATAATAATACAAGTAGATTCTCCAAAATCACCCCAAAAGGCCCCTTATAGCTATTGCAATCTAAAAAATGATTTACCCTCTTGTTTATAAATTAGTCCTCAGTTGAGCACATGTTGCTGTTATGACCTGCTATGAATATGATGCAAGGCCTAAGAACAGCTTCTGGTAGAGTTCCTGAAGAAATCCTATTTGTTAAATCAAATGATCACCATTTCCTAAATATTCTTGGGTTTGCATGGGGCAACAGCATTATTATATCCTGCAGTTCTGCTCATCGTTATTGGCGCCCATGACATTTAAGTACATAATGTGGAATAACTCCTGAAAAAAATGAATCAAGTGAAACAGCTTTCTTTAATAGAGCGCTCGTGTAAAATACAAAAGAGCAAACGATAAACAAAAATTTAAAACAAAAAGGAATGGTAGGAAAAATAGTAAAACCTAAAGCTTCCTGTGATACTGATACGGGCACCCTTTATATTACATTAGTATGGAAACACATTTGACTTGCCTGTGGTAAATCACAAATGAAAGTTACCTGTGATAAATTGTCAGAGCCCATGTGGCATGAATTAGTCAATGAATGATGACTTCTGTGTTTTAAAAAGCCACACATTAGGCACTGTTCTATTGTCACAATGGTGAAGACAAAGGAACTGTCTGATGACATCAGAACTGCTACTATTAGCAAGCACAAGACTTGTAAAGGGTATAGTGTGACAAACAGAAGCTGTACTGTGATCTAGAATCAGCCAGCATCTACAGGGGTTAATAATGTGAAAAGGGGACAGGAAGTAGTTGTGAATCCCCAGGGAAAGCTGGGTAAGGAGAGTGGTGTCCATAACAACCT
Organism: Allobates femoralis; assembly: GCA_033576535.1. Classification (NCBI taxonomy): domain Eukaryota; kingdom Metazoa; phylum Chordata; class Amphibia; order Anura; family Aromobatidae; genus Allobates; species Allobates femoralis. Next base: position 515,298,440 of record JARQOC010000003.1, on the reverse strand, counting down.
GGGAGAGGTCTGTGAGGGAGACATGGAGAACAGACAAGCTGTGTAGACTAGCTTCTGCTGAGAAATGATTGCTGTAAACAAGGAAGCTCAGGACAGACAAGACTCTGTATTACCTCAAGATATCAGTAAGAGGGACAGCACCAATTCATTCCTTCCCACCTACCTCCATTGTATGAGGTAAGTACAGTCCGCATAGCTCTAGACATAGTGTGAAGAGGATTGATCTGTGAAGAGAAATGCTTTGTATAGAGAATGTCATAGATGGTGATGAGATATCGTATGAAGAAAAGTGATATCATGTATAAAAAAAAGTGAATAAAACCCAATAGTCAACCCCACTTCTGAACTGTGTGATAACTGTGCCTGAATATCCTGCCTCCCCTCTACTGTACAGAAGGATAATGGTCGCCCTGTGAAAGATTTCCCCAGGATTCCAGAAGAACTGATGTTAAGTGTAAGCCTTTACATACTGAGGGTCGTACATACAACACTGGTGGCCCGTACGGGAATCCTGAGAGGGAATAAGACTGTAATTGAGTAGAGGCACAGCTATTGTAATACACAGAACCGCAACTCAGCTCTGCTACACCATTTAAAGGGGCCCAGCATTGTAAAAGCACAATAGCAGAACCAGCAGCTATGGATGTGGAAACATAGATCAACAATGGCAATGAGCTGCTCCTGCAGTTAACCAATGAGGAACTGAGTACAGTGGCATGACATGTAAAGATGGCAGAAGAACAGATCACCAACGACAACCGCAGACATCTCTTAACAGCCATTAACAAACAGATGGATGAGGTAGGAGAGAGAGAAGAGGAGGGCGTCATAGAACATTCCTTCAGGAATTAACACAGTTCATAATCGGGTGTAGGATGAAGGATGGAGAGGAGCTGCCAATCACCAAGAGTAATAATAATATAATATTTATTCATTTATATAGCACTATTAATTCCATAGTGTTTTACATACATTTTGCAACACTGTCCCTCTTGGGGCTCACAATCTAAACATCCTATCAGTATGTCTTTGAAATGTGGGAGGAAACCGGAGAACCCGGAGGAAACCCACACAAACACAGAGAGAACATACAAACTCATCATACATCATACAAAACAGACACAGAAAAGATGCAGACGTAGTACCTACATGAGTTGATAATTTTACATAGTTATCTAATCTATTCTAGAGCTTTTGTTAAAGTAGTTTTGAAACGTCAGAATATAATGCTCGCATTTGCTTACAACTTGCAGGACATATGCTTTTGTTCTTCATCTTTTGTCAGAAGGTCGTTTAAGTCGTTATTAATTTAACACCACGCTCAGCCATATCATTAACTACTTTTAATGTGATGGCCAAATAAGGGGTATTGGTGTGTGTTCAATGGAGGATAGACCACACAATACAGAAGAATACAATAGTGCCAAAAACAAGACCAGTGTCACATAAGCATATACCAGTATTATCTGGATTTGACCATGGATAAAAAACATTATAAGAAGTACCACAGTATTAGAAGTGGCAAAAAACACTTATGCACCTGGAGTGCCAGTATAGGTAAACACTGCTCAAAGAGGCCACTGCAATGTGGATGAATGGTGTAAACAAATATGGAACAATGTAAACCATGTATATTAAGTGAGGGTTGTAACTCCAGAATCAAAAACCTGAGAGGTTACGAGATATAATGATGACCCTATACTGTGAATGCCAGGTGGTAGCCAGCCAATAATGTTAATGGTCTTACCATAGGTGTCTGAAATACTCAGTAAGAATCACCATAGTAATGCCAAATGTGAAACAAGAGGCATGTAACATAAACCCAAGTAACCAGGTGTACAGAACCAGGTAAATATCAGCTATCCCAGCAGATTTTAAAATACCAGAGTATGATGAGAAATACCAGTCAAATAGGTCATATAGTCACCACATGGTCGGGGTCATGAGAAAAGCCATGTATAGTAATGAAGCCGTCAGGACCGGGGGGCGCCAAGGCCCCATGCATATTGCTGCTAGGGGCGCAGCTTCGTCAGGGGGAGGTGACATATGATCCCTGAAGGCAACTTAAATACCTGCATTCACTGATTGTGATCCGCACCATCTGTCTGCTGGTTGCTCGGCGGACAAGAATTACGTGCATAGTCACGTGACGGTTGTCATGGTGATTAGAAAGCGAGACCTGATGACGACTTCCGTTGGAGCGGAAGTCAGTGTTAGTGGTGGCGGTTGTCATGGAGTAGACATATTAACAGTACAACCTGTATTAGGAAAGTAAAAAGTACAGACATAAACGGACTGAATATTATGTATGGTGAACAGAGCACATGCCAGTGATCAGTGCTTGATTGCAATCGCTTTAAAAATAGAAAGTCAACCACGACATGGATAATATACTTCAAATGCAATGATAAGAATAAGACATATAAGTAAATACATACAGTGCCCTAAGTTGCAAAAATGATAAGGCAGCGTACCCATTGTCTACAACTGATCATGGAAATACCAGTATTTACCTATACTGGGCACTCCAGGTGCATAAGTGTTTTTTGCCACTTCTTATACTGTGGTACTTCTTATAATGTTTTTTATCCATAGTCAATCCAGATAATACTGGTATATGCTTATGTGACACTGGTCTTGTTTTTGGCACTATTGTATTCTTCTGTGTTGTGCAGTCTATACCCCATTGGTCACACACCAATACCCCTTATTTGGCCATCGCCAAGTGGCATATTGTTTTTTACTTATTTGTATCAAGGATCATTGCCATAATCTTACACCCCTTTGGGATATTTGTATGTATACTCTTGATCATGGTAATATTTTGCCTATACCGCTTATTGTGCCAACACATTGTTATTACCTTCTGCACCTGTTCACACCTTGCATAATCCAACACTCATATTGCACTGGTAACCCTGAGTGGGTATAATACTGGTTTGATACGCCACATGTATAATTGTTACCTGCTATCCTACTATTGGTATACCTCTATATTACCACCATTATTATTCATCCGCGGTCTTTGCTATGTCACCACCTTATTACCATTTTGATTCACCATTTGTTGTCTATGTCTGAAATTCCATAACATGCCATTGTATTACATTTATTCTTCTGGCTGTCAATCCACCTGGGGGGCCCCCAATGGTTTTAAGTGTTTTTAATTTCCCTTGCACTTGTACATTAATAAAGATAATGTTTTCACTTTTACATTGGTTTTCATTGTTACAGTGTTGCTCTCGTAATGTGCCCTGCCTTCCTCCCTCTCAATGTCGCTCTATACAAGGCACGGTGAGCACCCTTCCCATATCTAGTATTGTGGTGCACCCAGTACAACTCTCCCTTTAATTAAATCTATGACCTGTATTTTTATATGGTCTTCCTTGGACAGCACACCTAAATTATTGTTTTGAGTCTTGTGATACTTTTTGTTGATTTGCTATTGATAGTTGTTATTTCTTCGTCTTATTGCTTGTTGATGTTACCTGTAGTCTGATCATGGACTGGGACTCCAGAGAGGCCAATTAGGCAACTTCTTCCGGAATATTTTTTTATAGTAATGCCATCGCTACTGTAGGCACTAATTTCTCTTCATTAACTAGAGACCTGGCATTCGTACAACAGAGAGGCATTCACTTCTAGTGGAATATTCACACGTTAGAGGAATATACCAAGCTAGGTATTGTTCCATGTGACCTGAGGGTACAAATTTTCCCAGCCTGTGAGCCCCTCAGACCAATTCCGGAACACCTGGGAGCAGGGGTTCTAACACTCTTCTAAAACAATAATTAATATGCCTGTTGTAAACTATAACAAATTGTGGGGTATTGGTTTGTCTTTTGGTCCAAAACACGTAAGCTTGTGAGCCACTACACGGCTCCCCACATGTCACAAGTCCTATCCACTAAATTCTCATCTAAAGTGAGCAAAGGACACAAATAGAAAATACATTTTCTTACCACAGCAGATTCAGGTTAGACGACCATTATACTCAGTGCTGTGTGCAGCTTTGCCCAGGTTATAAATGAAGGCACTATGAATGCAAGACACCAGCCCCAATCACTAGCAACCTCCTTTCTCACAGAGGGAGTGACCACTGGTTGTCCTGCAAACACAATGGGTTTCATATAGGGCGCAGTTCACACAGGTTTGCACAGTGTATGCCCAGCCTCTTACATTAGCACCCATCTCAGTAGGCGGGCTGTTATGGCATTCAACACCGCTACCTGCCAGAACAAACGCACCCATATGGCCCAGCTACACACAGCAACAAAAAGAGTGCAAAAAAAAACCCACTATGACAGGTGCTGAAATTGTGGAAAATTAGTTAGTTTTCAACTATAGCAAATTGTGGGGTATTGGTTTGTTAACTAACTAATATGCTTGTTGATCATGATCGGGCACTCCTATCTGAGACAAAAAGTAAGATTAAATCATTAGAACAGCAATTGTCCTATTATGATAAGGACACACAAGTCACACCCATTTTAACACAAGTCAAAATGACTCTTGACGAATATGAAAAAACAGTCACTGCGGGCAAGAAAAATAAATTTTTGAGGGACAAGGGTGAATTTTAAAACAAACAGGCTTTCTGTTGGCATCACAAAGGGAACCTCAGGAATCCACATCCAAAAAACCCTGGTAACCCTAAACCCACCAACCCGAATCCACGTAATCCATCTCCTAGTGACCCAGAACCATCGAATCCACCCACGGACCTCTCTGACACCGACAGTTATAATTTTTTAGGGTCAGGAAGTGATCCAGAAAGTGAGTCCGGCTGGGTGGAGGGGAGCGTCTGACTACCGCCTCCGGAACCCAACGGGTGAGGAGGGAGGGTAAGGGCAACAGGGGCAAGGGTGGACCGAGGGGCAGCCGATAACAACCTCTACAGGATTGGACTTTGTGGCCCCATTTGGGAATACTCCAACAACCCAATTAAAGGTAATTAATCTGTCTAGCCACAATCTATCCAGGGAAGAACTATCGGTCCTCGAATGGGGTTTGACGTTCTCACCCATGCACGGGTTGGACAAATTCATCCTTTTTAAAGACTTTTACATGTTTTGCCGTAATCTAACTTTTCATGCCATCTGTCAGCAGCCAGATATTAAACCAAAAAATATATGCGACAGTCCATATAATGCAAAGTAGATTTTATTAAAGGTTAAAACCAGAGAAAACAGGGAGGGGGGCAGAGGGACCTGGGTCAACAAACCTCAGGTGGAAGGTAACCTCACTGCTGAACTGGTTGCCAGCTAAGACATGCAGACAAGTGTAAGTTTACAAAAGTTTGGTAACAACATACTATAAGTGCACACAACCACAGAATACAGGGTACACAAGGATAATTATAGGTGATCAGGTATGTAATACCAAAGTGTACCATAGTATAAGGCAGATTATAATATAATAATTTCATCAAGGTTTACATAAACAGTGATCATTGTACCTATGTTTGTATCGATGGCAGAAATCCAGAGTGCATATACTAAGAAAAAGAGCAGTCTTTGGCAGCTTAAACAGTGGAGCTATTGCTCCAATGTCTCATACCTAGTGGTAGTAGTATCCAGGAGGAGGGTACTGACCCCAACAGCCGTTTTGGGCGACCTTCATCAGGGGGTCGCCCGAAACGGCTGTTGGGGTCGGTACCCTCCTCCTGGATACTACTACCACTAGGTATGAGACATTGGAGCAATAGCTCCACTGTTTAAGCTGCCAAAGACTGCTCTTTTTCTTACTATATGCACTCTGGATTTCTGCCATCGATACAAACATAGGTACAATGATCACTGTTTATGTAAACCTTGATGAAATTATTATATTATAATCTGCCTTATACTATGGTACACTTTGGTATTACATACCTGATCACCTATTTATCCTTGTGTACCCTGTATTCTGTGGCTGTGTGCACTTATAGTATGTTGTTACCAAACTTTTGTAAACTTACACTTGTCTGCATGTCTTCTTAGCTGGCAACCAGTTCAGCAGTGAGGTTACCTTCCACCTGAGGTTTGTTGACCCAGGTCCCTCTGCCCCCCTCCCTGTTTTCTCTGGTTTTAACCTTTAATAAAATCTACTTTGCATTATATGGACTGTCGCATATATTTTTTGGTTTGCTATCTGTTACCTTAAGGTGCGATTTTTTCTTCCTAGTGTGAGCTCCTCATTATAGGGGTAAAAGACATGCTCTTTTGATGAAGTCTGCTAACTACAGCAGCCAGATATTGTCACAACTTTACCCAAGCATGAACAGTGAGCATTACAGACCCTAATGAAACTTCAGGAGGAGAACGAACCAAGAACAGATAGGGCCCTTTTCCCACATCGCAAAAAATTTACCAAGTCTCCAGCTTTAACCACAATACCAGCAGTTAATTTTTTTTTTTTAATCTATCAAACGGGATATGGCTTCATAACGTTAGGGGGAACAATCTCTCAAATAAAGAGAGGGCATCAATACGCAGTCTGAAAATCAACCCTAACTTTATTATTAACCTCTAGATGACAGCCTTACGTCTACAGACGTCAGAAAAAAAGGGTACTAAAACCTAGCCGACGTCTGTAGACGTAAGCCAGGAAAAAGCCCTGTAGCGCCACCCTTGTAGCTAAAATCTCTAGGGTGTCAGCGTACCGATTGTAGCTGAGACCCTAGAGATTAGGAAATAGCTGGTGTTTTACCGGCACCTGTAATGTGATGACCGGTAAACACCGTTTACCGGTCATCACATTAGAAAAAGTGACAGTGCAGGTAAAAGTACTTTCACTTTAATCCGACATGAAAACACATGTCGGATTGAAGTGAAACAGCAAACCCTTGGCCCAGCAAGACCCCCTGTGCCTGAGATTACCCCCCTTACCCCCCATCCCTCCCCCTGACCATCTCAAAACGGCGGCGCATGTAAAAACGCGCCACCTCCCCTGCAGCTGCATGCGATCTGACATGTCACAAGTCAGATCGCATGGTAACACATCCCCCTGTGCCCCCAGTACTTTCTGCAGCCTCCCACCCCCTCCAGCTCCCCATCTCCAGCTCCTCCAGCCCCCTCCTCGCCCCTCCAGCCCCGCTCCTCTAACCCTCTCCTCCGCTCCTCCAGCTTCCCTCCGCTCCTCCAGCTTCCCTCCGATCCTCCAGCCCCGCTCCTCTGCTACCCACAGCCCCCCCGTCTCCAGCTCCTCCAGCCCCCTCCTCGCTCCTCCAGCCCTGCTCCTCTAACCCTCTCCTCCTCCTCTCAGCTTCCCTCCGCTCCTCCAGCTTCCCTTCGCTCCTCCAGCTTCCCTCCGATCCTCCAGTCCCGCTCCTCTGCTACCCACAGCCCCCCATCTCCTGCTCCTCCAGCCCCCTCCTCGCCCCTCCAGCCCTGCCCCTATAACCCTCTCCTCCGCTCCTGCAGCACCGCTCCTCCAGCTCCCCTCCTCGCTCCTCTGGCCCCGCTCCTCTAACCCTCTCCTCCGCTCCTCCAGCTTCCCTCCTCCTCTCTCGCTCACCCGCTCCTCGATCCTGGGGTCCCGCTCCTGGATCCTGGCACCGCCCGTCTGTCTCCTCTTCTGTGTGTGCGCTGTGTGCGCGCACTCTCAGGGGAATGATAGGTCATGAACTTACAGAGTTCATGACCTATCATTCCCCTGGGGTCACATAGGGGTTAAGTGATCTCCATGGTGATCTGCTTTAAAGATCATGAAGATCAGTTAACCCCTGTGTGGTCCCTGGATTGTGATGGGTCATGAACTTAGAGTTCATGACCTATCATTCCCCTGAGGTCACACAAGGGTTAAGTCATGAACTCTGTAAGTTCATGACCCATCACAATCCAGGAGTCACACATGGGTTAACTGTGTTCTTCATGGTAATAGGCTTTAGGGTACCTTTACACGCCGTAACCGTGGAGAGAAATATTGACAGCGATATGTCGCCTCGCAATAATCGCCGTCAAAATTCCTCCCAATTGCGGTGTGTAATTGGGGAATTCGGCGGCAAAATGTCACCTCGCCACGGTCGCCTGATCTCTGTGCACTGCTCTGAAATCAGGCGACCGTGGCGAGGCGACATATCACCGCCAAATTCCCCAATTACACGCCGCAATTGGGAGGGATTTTGACGGTGATTATTGCAAAGCAACATATCACCATCAATATTTCTCGCCGCGGTTGCGGCGTGTAAAGGTACCCTTAGAGATTATTATGAAGATCCGTTAATCTCTGTGTGACCCCAGGATCGTGATAGGTCATGAACTTACAGCGTTCATGACCTATCATTCCCCTGGGAGAGTGCCTTCTTATAGCATATGGGGGATGCCCCCCATATGCTATAACACCGAGAAACGTCGCGGGACCGCCCACTGGACTACGTCGGACATCACCGCCCACTGGACTACGTCGGATGCCACAGACAAATAAAGATGGGGTCTAAATTGTGTTTGTGTTTTTTTTTCTAATAAAAAAATCTTTCTCTGTGTTGTGTCTTCTTTACAATTTACTAGAGATTCCTAATGGCCCGGTCTAATATTGGCCAGACATTATGAATCTCGGGGCTTAGTGCCAGCTGCCAAAAAGCTGGCATTAACCCCTTATTACCCAGTCTGCCACCACTACACGGCAGCTGGAAGAGCTGGATACAGCGCCAGAAAATGGCGCTTCTATGAATGCGCCATTTTCTGGGGCGGCTGCGAGCTGCAATTCGCAGTGGGGGGGCCCAAAAAGCTTGGGCCTCCCTACGCTGAGGATTCCAGCCCCCAGCTGCCTAGTTGTGCCTGGCTGGCCCAAAAATATGGCGAAGCCCACGCCATTTTTTTTTTAAATCATTTCAAGAAATAATTTTAAAAAAAAAGTGCTTCCCTATATTTTTGGTTTCCAGCCTGGTAAAACTAGGCAGAAGGCAGCCCGTAGCTGCCTGCTGTACCTGGCTGGACCAAAAATATGGCGAAGCCCCACATCGTTTTTTTTTTTAAACTTTAATAAAGAAATGCTAAAAGAAGGAGAGGAGACGACCAGGACACAGTGTCTCCGTATCTTGTGCACATGCTCTAAAAGTGAGAAATTGCGTGAAAAATAGAAAATATTCAATATGACGTTATCAAATTCTGTGAAGTAGCTGTAGGTTCCAAATGCTCACTATACCCCTAGATATAATCCTTGAGGTGTCTAGTTTCCAAAATGGGGTCACTTTTTTCATTCTTACAGATTCATTTGTGAAGCACCTGGGGGTTCAAAGTGCTCACCACCCATCTAGATAAGTTCCTTGGGGGGTCTAGTTTCCAAAATGGGGTCACTTGTGGGGGAGCTCCAATGTTTAGGCACACAGGGGCTCTCCATATGCGACATGGTGTCCGCTAACAATTGGAGCTAATTTTCCATTCAAATTGTTAGCGGACACCATGTCGCATATGGAGAGCCCCTGTGTGCCTAAACATTGGAGCTCCCCCACAAGTGACCCGATTTTGGAAACTAGACCCCCCAAGGAACATATCTAGATGTATAGAGAGCACTTTGAACCCCCAGGTGCTTCACAAATTGATCCGTACAAATGAAAAAGTACTTTCTTTTCCAGAAAAAAATTGCGCCCAAACAGTGGTTTATAACTACACTAGATGGCTGCCCGATTCTAAAGAATCGGGTAGTCTAGAATCCATGTATAGTTTATTTACTAATAGGGGAGTGCGGTGAAATGAATTGTGTGTATACAGGTAGCTCAGTGGGTAGCAGAGTATACGGTGGCTCAGTGGTTAGCAGTGAGTGCGGTGGCTCAGTGGTTAGCAGTGAGTGCGGTGGCTCAGTGGTTAGCAGTGAGTGCGGTGGCTCAGTGGTTAGCAGTGAGTGCGGTGGCTCAGTGGTTAGCAGTGAGTGCGGTGGCTCAGTGGTTAGCAGTGAGTGCAGTGGCTCAGTGGTTAGCAGTGAGTGCATAGGCTCAGTGGTTAGCAATGAGTGCGGTGGCTCAGTGGTTAGCAGTGAGTGCGGTGGCTCAGTGGTTAGCAGTGAGTGCGGTGGCTCAGTGGTTAGCAGTGAGTGCGGTGAGATTGGTCAGCGCAGCGCCGTGGTCAGAGTGGTCAGCGCAGTGCCGTGGCCAAAGTGGTCAGCGCAGCGCCGTGGCCAAAGTGGTTAGCGCAGCACTGTGGGCAGAGTGGTCAGCACCGTGGGCAGAGTGGTCAGCGCAGCGCTGTGGGCAGAGTGGTCAGCGCAGCGCCGTGGGCAGAGTGGTCAGCGCAGCGCCGTGGGCAAAGTAGTCAGCACACACATACATACACACACACACACTCCGCTATAGTTACCACCGACCCTGTGTCTTCCCCGCCGGCTGGATCCTGAGTCAACATGTCGCCGCCCCGGACGACTGGATCCAATATGGCGTCCGGGAAGTTTGGCAAGACTTCTTGGACGCTATATTTGATCCAGTAGTTCGGGGGCGGCGACATGTCGACTAAGGATCCAGGCGGCGGACGCAGGGCCGGTGGTAAGTATAGCGGAGTGTGTGTGTGTATGTGTGTGTACAAAGTGAGGTAAGTGCGGATAAAGTGCGGGAAGTGTGGACAAAGTGAGGGAAGTGCGGACAAAGTAGGGAAGTGCGGACAAAGTGAGGGAAGTGCGGACAAAGTGACGGAAGTGACTACATACACACATATATACACATACTGTACATTGTATATGGAGGGGTGAGGAGAGCGGAGGCTGGAGGGTGAGGAGAGTGGAGGCTGGAGGGGTGAGGAGGGCTGAGGAGAGTGGAGGCTGGAGGGGTGAGGAGGGGTGAGAGAGCGGAGGCTGGAGGGGTGAGGAGGGGTGAGGAGAGCGGAGGCTGAGGGTGAGGAGGGGTGAGGAGGGGTGGGGAGAGCGAAAGCTGAGGGTGAGGACAGGGGAGGCTGGAGTGCAGAGACAGGGGAGTGGAGGCAGAGGACAGGGAGGCTGAGGGCAGAGGAAGGGAGGCTGGAGGCAGAGGACAGGGAGGCTGGAGGGCAGAGGACAGGGAGGCTGGAGGGCAGAGGCTGGAGGGGAGAGACAGAGGGGAAGCTGGAGGGCCAGGAGAGGCAGAGGGAAGCTGGAGGGGCAAAGGGGAAGCTGGACAGGCCGAAGGGGCAGAGGCTGGAGGGGCAGAGGGAAAGCTGGAGAGGCTGGAGGGGCAGAGGGAAGTGAGGGGAGAGGGGAGCTGGAGGGTGGAGGGAGAGGGGAAGCTGAGGGCAGAGGGAGCTGGAGGGCAGAGGGGAAGCTGGAGAGGCTGGAGGAGCAGAGAGGAAGCTGGAGAGGGGCAGAGGGAAGCTGGGAGGCTGGAGGGCAGAGGCTGGGGAGGGAGGGAGAGGCTGGAGGGCGAGAGAAGCTAGAGGAGGCTGGAGGGCAGAGAGGCGAGGGGAGAGGCTGGAGGGGCAGAGGGGAAGCTGGAGAGGCTGGAGGGGCAGAGGTGGAGGGGCAGAGGGGAAAGCTGGAGGGGCAGCTGGAGGGGCAGAGGGGCAGAGGCTGGAGGGGCAGAGGGGAAGCTGGAGAGGCTGGAGGGGCAGAGGGGAAGTGGAGGGGCAGAGGGAAGCTGAAAGCTGGAGGGGCAGAGGGGAAGCTGGAGAGGCTGGAGGAGCAGAGAGGAAGCTGGAGAGACTAGAGGGGAGAGGGAAGCTGGAGGGCTGGAGGGGCAGAGGCTGGAGGGGCAGAGGAGAAGCTGGAGAGGCTGGAGGGGCAGAGGAGAAGCTGGAGAGGCTGGAGGGGCAGAGGCTGGAGGGCAGAGGCTGGAGGGCGGAGGGGAGCTGGAGAGGCTGGAGGGGCAGAGGCTGGAGGGGCAGAGGGGAAGCTGGAGGGGCAGCTGGAGGGCAGAGGAGAAGCTGGAGAGGCTGGAGGGGCAGAGGGGGAAGCTGGAGAGGCTGGAGGGGCAGAGGGCTGGAGGGGCAGAGGGGAAGCTGAAGAGGCTGGAGGGGCAGAGGCTGGAGGGGCAGAGGGAAGCTGGAGAGGCTGGAGGGCAGAGGGAAGCTGGAGAGGCTGGAGGGGCAGAGGCTGGAGGGGCAGAGGTGGAGGGCAGAGGCGAAGCTGGAAGGGCAGAGGTGAAGCTGGGGAGCAGAAGCTGGAGGGGCAGAGGGGAAGCTGGAGGGGCAGAAGCTGGAGGGGCAGAGGCAAAGCTGGAGGGGCAGAGGGGAAGCTGGAGGGGCAGAGGGGAAGCTGAAGGGGCAGAGGGGAAGCTGGAGGGGCAGAGGCTGGAGGGGCAGAGGCTGGAGGGGCAGAGGGGAAGCTGGAGAGGCTGGAGGGGCAGAGGCTGGAGGGGCAGAGGGGAAGCTGGAGAGGCTGGAGGGGAGAGGAGGGGTGGGGAGAGCGGAAGCTGTAGTGGCTGGAGGGCAGAGGCGTAGCTGGGTGGGGGGTGCACACTGACCGCGGCCGCCGGGTGTGTGCTGTAGGAGGAGAGGAGGGCGCGGGCAGAGCTGCAGGACAGGAAGTCCCGTCCTCCCTCCTCTCCAGGTGCGCGGTGGGCGGCTGCTGTCAGCACGGGGCCCCCCAGGGGGTGCGGGGCCCCCCCAGGTGGCGGGCAATAAGCCCCCCCTGGCCCCCCCGCTGGCTACGCTACTGGCTGGAGGGGAGAGGCTGGAGGGCAGACGGAACATCCGAGAGCGGAACGTTCCTCTGCCGGTCCCTGTAGCCGGGCGTTGGCCGGCTACCCTGCACTGGATGACGTCACCACCATGGTCCGGAGGCCATCACGGAAGTAACCTTCGGGTTCTCCGGAAGTGGCCTTCGGCTTTTATATTATAGATATGAGGTATCAGTGTACTCAGGAGAAATTGTCCAACAAATTTACGGATGCAATTTATCCTGTTGCCCATGTGAAAATGATAAAATTGAGGCTAAAAGAACATATTTGTTGGAAAAATTAAAATGTCCATTTTTTCCTTCCACGTTGCTTTAGTTCCTGTGAAGCACCTGAAGGGTTAATAATCTTCTTGAATGTAGTTTTGAGTAGCTTGAGGGGTGCAGTTTTTGGAATGGTGTCACTTTTGGGTGTTTTCTGTCATGTACACCCCTCAAAGGGACTTCAAATGAGATGTGGTCAATAAAAAAATGGTTTTGTAAATTTTGCTGGAATAATGAGAAATTGCTGATGAACTTTGAACCCTTATAACTTCCTAACCAAAAATTTTTTTTTTTTACAAAATTATGCTGATGTGAAGTAGACATGTGGGAAATGTTATTTATTAACTATTTTGTGTCACATAATTCTCTGGTTTAACAGAATAAAAATTGAAAATTTGAAAATTGTGAAAATTTCAAAATTTTTGCCAATTTTTTTATATTTTCACAAATAAACGCAAATATTATCAACCTAAATTTACCTCTATCATGAAGCCCAATATGTCTCGAAAAAACAATCTCAGAATCGCTAGGATTTGTTGAAGCGTTCCAGAGAAGTTACCTCATAAAGGGAGAGTGGTCAGAATTACAAAAAACGGTCTGGTCATTAAGGTGGAAATTGGCTCCGTCACTAAGGGGTTAAGGAGGCAGACAAGGTGGGGAATGGTTCTATGGTCGACACCTCTTTACCTAGAGGAAGCACACTGACAATTTGATAATCCAAAATTCTATGTTAAACTACCTTCGGACCCCTACTCTGTTTTCCAGTCAAAACTTGCCAGAATTCTGGATGCTGCCTCAAGATATGGGATCATCAACGCCAGAGAACGAGAATTTCAATAGGTGAAGAAACCGGTTGTGCCCACCTGTTGCCCAAAGTGCACAAGTTCCTGGAAAAGCCACCAGGAAGGCCCATAGTCTCAAGTTGTGGGAGTCTATGTGAAATGGCAAATCAATACATTGACTTCTATCTTTAACCCATGGTCCAACATCTACCAAGGGTAGATCTACCATCCTACACCAACGCTACTGCTCACTTTTTGCAACAAGTCCAAGGTCTATTTCTATTTGCGGATCACCTCATTGTGACGTGCGATGTGGAGTTGCTTTACTCCAACATCGCCCATGATGATGGCAAGATGACTGTTACGGATTTCCTGGACCAACAAGTGGACTCATGACTTCATGACTCATATCTTTTTGAATTGCTAGACTTTGTTTTAACCAACAATTACTTGGTCTTCGAATGCCAGTTCTACCATCAGGTGTCTGGCGTGGCTATGGGCATCAAATGCGCACCTTCTTTTGCCAACCAGTTTCGCGGGCAGTGGGAGCAGAGAGTGGTGTTTCCTACAGATAACTTTGCCAGTAAGGTCAGCAAATGGCATAGGTATATTGACGACGTCATCTTCATTTGGAGGGGCGCTAATGCCGAGTGTGTGTCCTTTTTTGAGGGTCTTAATAACAACCTCATTATCTTTCTTACTTACACCACTTCAGAACATAAAGCAGTGTTTTTAGATCTTGAGTTATACCGTGACAATGACGTACTAAAAACAAGTCTGTACCGCAAGCCAAACGCGACTAATGCATTTTTAACTTTTTTCCAGCTTTCATCCTTACCACCTGAGGCAAGGTATTCTGGCGGGCCAATTCTTACGCACCATGCGTAACTGCACCTCGGATGTATCATTCAAGAAACATGCCAAGGATTTAACAAACAGGTTCTCTGAATGCGTCTATCCAAGAAGGATTATTTCTTGGGCTTATACTCGGTCGAGGAATACCGACCATCAAACACTCTCATACCCCAACGATAGACGTGAAGACCCCAAGCTCAGAGTAATAACTTCAACAACCAATTGTCTGAGGTAGGTGGAATTCTATGAAAAAATTGGAACATATTTATCTCTGAGCTGAGGCTCAAGCGGTTGAAGCTCGTCCTCTGCTTACTGCCTGACGTGCACCAAATTTGAGAGACCAACTAACTGTGAGCAACTTCAAAAGTATGTGCATGCCTCTAGGGTGGGACACCAGATTACGTGGCTCCTTCGCATGTGGAGCTTGTAATGTCTGCCATTATATGACACCCACTTACTCCACTTTCATTAATCCTCAGGATTCCAAGGGACACAATTGCAAGAATTCTAACGTTGTATATGGAACCACCCAAAAATTGCTGAAAAGGATCAAAAAACACATTTCAACCATTAACCTGGTGGCTAGTAACAAGAAAAAGGTAATAAATGGACCTCTATAGCATCCCATTTTTTTTAATTTCTATTGAGGTAACCCCAGGGGCCTATGGGTGGTCTGGACTTTGTAAAACCTACCATAGTGAGGGGTGATATCTCCAAACCACTCTTAGATATGAAAATGCATTGGCTCTATCAATTGAACTCTTTTTCTCCTACAGGTTTAAATGAAGAGTTTTTATTTACTGGCTTTCTCGGCTTTACAAACCTTACCTGCTGGATTGGATTCTCTTACTATCATATCTGGATTCTGGATACTGTTCTACACGGGACTGGTTGGATCTCGATTATGAACTTAAATCATTGGGCTCACATACCCAGTGTTGAACTTAATAGATTTGCTCAAGTACATCCTAATTTCTGATCCAATGTTATACCTAGCATTCACAGTTGGATGGTTTAATCCCATATGCTGTTGGACATCTGATTTGCCAGGTGGTAGTTCAGTGGGCCATTATTATGGTCAAGCAACATGGCCATTAGAGCTCTTTTCTTCTCTCCCAGGCAATTTACTTGACATATGACACATGTTGACATAAACACTCTGTGATATACGGCGCCCTTTCAGATATATATTTACTTCACCAATTGATAGTCCAGCAGCCCTTCGGTTTTGTACCCCTTCAGGCTTCCATTCACTTGGCAATTTTCACACCCACAGCAGAAATTGTTGATACAAGCTTGTGGTCCGGATGCATTTGAATTATACTATACATCTGGAACCATTTCTATTAACAACCACATTTTGTATAATTAATTACTTACTTTGGCATCCGCCTGAATAATAGTCATGTATAGTAGTGAGGGGTGATGTCTATCCATTCTCTATCTTGTAACCATGAAGAGTATGGACTTGGGGATTTATAAATATTGTACCATATGTTGTTTGTTCGTCTTCATTGGCTCACACTGCCCTCCTGTATAATTCCAACGGTGCCAGATTGATGGACCATTATTTCATTATTCACAGGCTAGCTCCCACATCCGGGTTTGGCACTCACTAAATCGTGGGCTCCTCCCAGCCCGGGTGAGGAGCGGGTTCCCCGTCATTTATATTCTATTGCTGTTGGTTGCTCAAAAATTTGCACTGATTGTGCACTTGGATTACTGGTATGTTCATTAATTAATCTCTTGGCAGCACAGTGGCTCAAGTGGTTAGCACTGCAGCCTTTGCAGCACTGACGTCCCAAGGTCCTGAGTTCAATTCCCATCAAGGACACTAAGGACAACATCTGCAAGGAGTTTGTATGTTCTCCCCATGTTTGCGTGGGTTTCCTCCAGGCACTCTGGTTTACTCCTATATTACAAAGACATACAGATAGGAATGTTTAGATTGTGAGCTCCAAGAGAGACAGCATTACTGATGTATGTAAAGTGCAATGGAATTAATAGCGCTATATAAATTAATAAATATTATATTATTATTGATGTACGGTTATTCGTGCACAATTGATTTAACTTTTTATTGCGTGATATCCTTCTATCTGTGCATAATCTTATTATATATGAACTCATCAGTACTCATCGGCCGCTTTTTTGGGACCATCCACTCCTTACTAGCTGGCCGGCCTGCAGTTTTGTTATAATTTTTGCATCATTACTCTTGGTGGCCTACTATTTCCTACTACGAACAGCAATCTCATTGAGTTATTGGTACCCTTTCTTGTCACCAGTGATCAGAATGTGGCTGAAGAATCTATCCTTGGCTACAACATCATCAGTGAGGTTGTCAAGACATACAAATCAGGACACTTGTGGTTGAGGCGGTAGCCAAGTCTCTGGCAATACCCAGAGTCGTGGCAGAAAATGTGATTCATGGGATAAATAAAGCAGAGAACACAATGAATATGAAAGAAGTAAAGGTAGGCCTGCGTCCAGCCAGTTATCCCTGAAAATGGAATGAAAGGAGTGAGGTGTGGAGTTCCAGTAGAACCAGGAAGAAAACTCCAGAAGAGACTGTTTGTGCTGAGTGACTACTCACAATTCCATGGTCTCATCCAGGTAAGATGTGGTTACGATCCCACTGGGGGTTTTCCTAGTGACAGTGATGGTAATGAATTGACAAAGCACGATGTGAGATTTTAGCTCTAGGGTACCTTTACACGCCGCTACACAGGATGGATACAACCGCTACAGGCTACAAATGTGTTGTAGCGCCAATATAGCCGTAGTAGCGTGTGTGTGAAGACGGGACGTGACAGCGGCAACAGATACATCTGTTTCGAGCACTGTCGAAACAGATGGCTACAAAGCGATTGTAGCGAGCTGTATCGGCGTGTAAAGAAGGAACAGAAGGGTTGTTTCTACCCATGCTTGTAGCTGGGGAGTGACACAGTCGGGTTTCGCGCCCTTCAGCGATCATTGGAGGAAGCTCCTGGTGCGATTGGTTGTCGCCGCACAGGGCGCATATTTAAGGAGTGACGTCACACTACACATTGCTCGAGCGTCAAGTATTAATCAGCCTCCTGCGATGCCTCCCAATCATGGTATTATTGCTTTGTCCTATCAGCGTACGGACGTCTCGTATCCACAATTGTGGCACCCCTATTGCTGCCCTGCTGCACAGGTACGCCATAGTAGGTGGTTGTAGCGTGTGTAATGAGCTAAGATGAGCTACAGATGCTACTGAACCCGGCGATGTATCTAGCTATAGAAGTTGCGTAGCGTAGCGCACTTTGTGGCGGCGTGTGAAGAGGTGCGTTTACCGTTTGTACCGTTGTGCAGTGCTGTGCACGTGAAGTAGCGGATTGTATCATCTGTCGTAGCGCGTGTAAGGTACCTTAGACTGTGTTAGGTCACATTGAACCATTAAGATGATGTAATCAGGCAGTGGGAGCACTCAGGTTTCGCGGTGAATTGGTTCGAACATGAAGCAAAATGTGACTCGAAGCTTGGGACCCTCCATACCCTGGAAACTAAGTCCAGAAGATCAAGCAGTAGCTAAACAGATGTTAAGGAACAGTGTCACGCATCTCAAAGGTTGACTCTGATATGGGTGTATTGCATCATTCACTTAAATCAATTGATATACACTACCCCAGTAATCAAAAGTTACATGTCTGTACCTAAACCATTGCACCGGAAGTAAAGGAATATTTGCAAGACCTAATTGGTTGGGTACAAAAATCAAAGTCTTCCTACTCCTCTCCTACTGTCTGTATTAGGAAGAAGAATATAAAAACAATAGTACAGCGGTCTCAGGGAGCGCCAAAGGAATACTGGACAAATTAGTGGATAAGAACTGACCTTTATTCTTCCTCCAATACCACTGCCACAACGCGTTTCGACGGTCTAAGCCGTCTTCATCAGGTGGAGTTTCTTTTTCTTTAGGAAGAATGGCACACTGAGACTCTGTTGTGGCTACCGGGAACTAAATCGGAAGTCAATCCCTGATTGGCACCTGATACCAAAGATTTAAGATATGCTGGATAGCTTATCAGGGAGTACCTGGTTTTCAGTTCTGGACCAGGGCAAGGCGTACCACTAAGGGTTTGTGGAAGAATCCAGTAGACCCCTGACAGCTTTAATCACACCATGGGGATTGTATGAGTGGATCTGTATACCATTTGGGCTCAGCTCTGCCCCAACAGAATTACAGAGGAGCATGGAAGCATGTCTAGAGAGGTTGAGGGATGATATCTACCAGCCATACCTAGATGACAATGTGGTACACAGCAAAACCTTCACGGAGCATGTTGAGCACGTGAGGACTGTACTCCGACGTTATCAGCAACATGGAGTCAAGCAAACCCCAAAGAAGTGTGAACTGTTCAAAAGACAAGTTTGATTCCTGAGAAAAATCATGTCCGGAGATGGATACACCATGCACCTAGCAGAAATTGCTCCGGTAATGGCCTTAAAAGACAAGCATCCATCAAATGTGGGAGAACTGAGGAAGATTTTAGGATTCCCCTCCTATTTCATGACTTACATAAAGAACTTTTCCCGGATTGCCGCTCTGTTATACCACCTCTTGGGGGGAACAACAAATTCAGCCACATCGGTGGGAAAAGAAAAGAACACAGTCTGGATTCGGCCTAAAGTTACAAACACAGTTTCTGCTCAGCAATCAATTAGCTGGACATCAGATCACTAGGAGATATTGGAAGAATTTGTGGATTACCTTGCAAAACCACCCATAATGGCATATCCTGATTTCAACCAACCATTTGTTCTTCATTGTGATGCATCTCAAGTGGGACATGGAGCTGCCCTTTATCAGCATCAAAATGGTAAATTGAGAGTCATCGGCTACGGTTCCAGAACGCTGACGGATGTTGAGAAAAATTACCATCTTCATTCTGGAGAATTGGAATTCCTGGCATTGAAATGGGCTGTTTGTGAATGATTTAGAGATTGTCTCTATTCCAGCATGAAGTTTGAGGTATACACTGACAACTCTCTGACCTATTTTCTCCACTTCAGCTAAACTGAATGCTACAGGTCAGAGATGAGTAGCTGAACAAGCTAAATTCAACTTTAGTATTAAGGCCAGGAAAATGCAATACAGATGGATTGTCGAGAATGCCGTTGGAGCCTGAAGAGTTCATTCAAGAGTGCTCCAAAGAAGTCAGTCTAGACGTTATTGTACCACCCAAG
Source organism: Allobates femoralis (assembly GCA_033576535.1). Lineage (NCBI taxonomy): Eukaryota > Metazoa > Chordata > Amphibia > Anura > Aromobatidae > Allobates > Allobates femoralis. Next base: position 515,278,773 of record JARQOC010000003.1, on the reverse strand, counting down.
CAGTACAAGTTCAGCATGAGGAATGCACACCACTGTGGTGTCCGTTGACTGTGGCAACTACCGTGAAAGCACCAGAACAAGACCACCCCATGTCCATCCAACAGTTATTAAAAGAAACAATCTGGAAAGCACAATGGGAAGATCAAATAATTGCCATAATTCTACCTTATGTGGAACAAAACTGGTTCTCAAGGAAGCGAGAGAGAGATACGGAATCACCAGCAGTAGCTGTCTTATGTAAAGAATGGGAAAAGCTCTACCTCAGCTCAGACGGTATCCCATATCGCAGAAAAGGACAGAAAAAACAGCTAGTACTACTGGGAAGATACCATTGGTTGGTATTCAAAGAACTACACGAAGACTTGGGGCATCTAGGAGTGGAAAGAGCTACAAACCTGGATCGGGAACGGTTCTTCTGGCTGTACATGCAGAGAGATATCGAGAGGTTTGTGACCAGAGAGTGTGGTTGTTTGAAAGATAAGCGTCCTAACACACGAACCCGAGACCTATGGACATCAGTCAAACGAATTACCCATTTGAGTTGGTTTCAATTGACTTTCTGCATCTTGAGACGTGTAAAGGTGGATATGAATACATCTTAGTAGTGTTGGACCATTTTACTCAATTTGCTCAAGCATATTCAACCATCAATATATCTGGCAAGACAGCGGACTAGATTTTCAATGACTTTGCTCTGAAGTTTGGGTTCCCAACCAGACTACATCATTACTAAGGAAGACAATTTGAGAACCAACTCTTTGCCAAGTTAGGAAAATACTATAGGATCCAGAGATCTCACACTACACCCTATCATCCCAAAAGTAATGGACAAGTGGTATCTTTCAACCATACATTACTGTCAATGTTGAGAATGTTAACAGCTGACAAGTAGGATTGGAAGAATTCTGAATCAAAAGTGGTGCATGCCTACAATTGTACCAAGAGTGAAGCAACAGGTTATTCACCATTCTTCCTGTTGTTTGATCGAACCCAAGCCTACCAATTGATATGTTTGATACTCCAGTTTCAGATACTTATAAGACGTACCCTATGTTCCGAAATGGACAGAACGTATACAGTCATGGCCAAAAGTATTGACACCCCTGCAATTCTGTCAGATAATACTTAGTTTCTTCCTGAAAATGATTGCAATCACAAATTCTTTGGTATTATTATCTTCATTTAATTTGTCTTCAATGAAAAAAACACAAAAAGAATTGTCCTAAAGCCAAATTGCATATAATTCCACACCAAACATAAAAAAGAGGGTGGAGGGGGCGTGGCCTGGCTATGGAGGAGTGAAGACGCGGGTCGATCTGGCTCCCGCTCCCAGGCACTAATATCTGCGGTTTACAACCAGTTATCAACGGCCAAAGGATAGCCATGCACAAGGGGAAGTCGGGGAGACAATCAGGCACTGGACCGCTGACCCCACGGACCCCGGGAGCGACCATACAGCGCTTCTTTAATAAGAAGGAAAACATTCCCGCCAGAAACGCGCTACCCAAGATGGCCGCGACAGACAGGAGAAGCGGCGGTGTGGAGCCTGGCGAGCAGGAAGCACCGCAGCATAGGCGAGACGGACAGCGCTCCGATGAGAGGTATCACCGCCCAGAGGGCATACAGACCAGGGGATCCAGCAGCAGACAGGCTGCAGCCACAGAGGAAGCAGCGGGCTCGCAGCTACGGCGCCAGGTGATGGAGGGGGATCACACGTGGCGGAGACTCGGTCCCTTATCAGCAGAGGACAGAGAGCCAGGGACGGTGGACCCCCGCTCTCCCCCCACTGAAGGTACTGTAACCTAGCATGCCCAGCAGGCCAAGGGGAGATATGAGGGAGAAGAAATGAGAGCGCAAGCCTATGGAACAGCCCCAGACATGGACTTAGCTAGCCCAGCAGTACCCCACCAAGAAGGGCCCAGACATCACCCCATTATGCAGAATCTGGGGATGATGCCCCCTCCAGATGACCACCTACAGAGCGTCAGTGTACTGGAGGAATTGGGAGACCTAAGGGCGAGGATGGCCTCTATCCCCACAAGAGAGGACATGGAATCATACATTGCACGACTAGAGCAAGCTTATAGGAGCGAACTGTCCTGCCTGAGAGGAGAAGTAAATAGAGTTGATACTCAGGGTCAGGATCATGCCCACAGAATAACAGCTTTGGAAGAAATGTGTAGATCACAGCAGATAATGTTGCAAACTCAATCCAGCCAGATCTCTCACCTGGTTGAAGCCCTGGATGACGGGGAGAACAGAGGGCGGCGGAACAATATCCGTATAAGAGGGTTGCCCGAGACGGTGGAGTCTAGAGATCTCCCTGAGGTGCTCCAAGTTTTGCTCAACGAGATCCTGGGAGACCCCCCCACAAATATTATCGAACTTGACAGAGCTCACAGGGCTCTGGGCCCTAAACCAGCAGATCCTGAATGGCCACGAGATGTGATATGTAGAGTCCATCGCTATGTTATTAAAGAAGCTATTATGACCAAAATCAGAAATGGGAAGTTGTGCAGATTTGGTGATAAGAATGTGGCCATCCTTCCTGACTTGTCGAGTTTGACTTTGCAAAAAAGGAGGGCCTTGCGTCCCCTACTGGAGATGATCAAAGATCACGACCTGACCTACAGCTGGGGATTTCCCTTTAAACTTCAAGTTAGAAAAGGAGGGCGAGTGCACATTCTTCGCTCTCCAGCAGATGTTCCGTCCTTCACGTCTGGACTAGACATCCCACCTGTGTCCATCCATGGGTGGCCGGAGTTCCCATTGAGAGCTGGCGGGGGATTTCAGGGACCAATGGGAGGTCCACGCCGGGGTCAAAGGCTACGTGAGGAACTGAGACCCCACCGTTAGATGGTCTTTACAATGAGAGGAATTGGTCCTCAGTACCAGTCTTGTCATTATAAGTAATACTATTGCTCCATATGCAAGTTGTTGATTCTATATTGTCCTTTCTGTTGCCTTTGTCAACTTCCCTCCCCCCTATTCCCAATCCATCACTTTCCCCTACCCAACTCCTCTCCCCTCTTACCTTACACTTACTCCCTACTTAACACTATACAGTGTTCTTTCCCTTTGGAGGGGAGGAGCAGGGCCGGGACGATAGGTAGGCGACCCTAGGCGATCGCCTAGGGCGCCATCTTGTGGAGGGCGCATTGCCCGCCCCAGGAGGGCCCCGTGCTGACCGCCGGCGGCCGCGCCGGCCAGAGAGGAGGGAGGAGGGGACTTCCTGTCCTGCAGCTCTGCCCGGTGCCCGCCCCTCCTCTCCTCCAACATGGGGCCTATGGAGCGCGGATCCGAGGAAACAGCTGAGTTCCTCGGACCCGATCTTAGTGTACTGAGCATGCTCAGTACACTAAAATCGCTCTGTGCCATAATATCACTTCTGCAATGTATATTCATACATTGCAGAAGTGATATCCTGTGAAATGAAAGGGTTAAAAATAAAAAAAATCATTATCCTCACCTCTCCACGATCCAGCGATGCCTCCTGCGCTCGGCTCTGTGCTTCCAGGACCTGGCCTGATGTCACAGTGCAGTCATATGACCGGTTACCGCGGTAACCGGTCATGTGACTGTGACATCACGCCAGGTCCTGTGCATCAGAAGAAGAGAAGCTGGAAGCAGCGCGGGTGTCGTGGAGAGGTGAGAATGATAATTTTTTTTTTTTAAGCTCTGCAGAAGGAGGACAAAGAGGGGGGCAAAGAGGGTCTGCAAAGAGGGGAGCAAAGAGGGGGTGCAAAGAGGGGGTGCAAAGAGGGGAGCAAAGAGGGGGGCAAAGAGGGGGTCCAAAGAGGGGGTGCAAAGAGGGGGGCAAAGAGGGTCTGCAGAGAGGGGAGCAAAGAGGGGGGCAAAGAGGGGGTCCAAAGAGGGGCTGCAAAGAGGGGGGCAAAGAGGGGGTCCAAAGAGGGGAGCAAAGAGGGGGTCCAAAGAGGGGCTGCAAAGAGGGGGGCAAAGAGGGTCTGCAAAGAGGGCTGCAAAGAGGGGGCAAAGAGGGGGGCAAAGAGGGGAGCAAAGAGGGGGGCAAAGAGGGTCTGCAGAGAGGGGAGCAAAGAGGGGGCAAAGAGGGGAGCAAAGAGGGGGGCAAAGAGGGGGGCAAAGAGGGGGTCCAAAGAGGGGATGCAAAGAGGGGAGCAAAGAGGGGGTCCAAAGAGGGGCTGCACAGAGGGGGGCAAAGAGGGTCTGCAAAGAGGGGAGCAAAGAGGGGGTGCAAAGAGGGGGTGCAAAGAGGGGAGCAAAGAGGGGGGCAAAGAGGGGGTCCAAAGAGGGGGTGCAAAGAGGGGGGCAAAGAGGGTCTGCAGAGAGGGGAGCAAAGAGGGGGGCAAAGAGGGGGTCCAAAGAGGGGAGCAAAGAGGGGGTCCAAAGAGGGGCTGCAAAGAGGGGGGCAAAGAGGGTCTGCAAAGAGGGCTGCAAAGAGGGGGCAAAGAGGGGGGCAAAGAGGGGGCAATGAGGGGGGCAAAGAGGGTATGCGAGAGGGGAGCAAAGAGGGGGCAAAGCGGGGAGCAAATAGGGGGGCAAAGAGGGGCTGCAAAGAGGGGGGCAAAGAGGGGGTCCAAAGAGAAGATGCAAAGAGGGGAGCAAAGAGGGGGTCCAAAGAGGGGCTGCAAAGAGGGGCTGCAAAGAGGGGGGCAAAGAGGGTCTGCAAAGAGGGGGCAAAGAGGGTCTGCAGAGAGGGGAGCAAAGAGGGGGGCAAAGAGGGGGTCCAAAGAGGGGCTGCAAAGAGGGGGGCAAAGAGGGGCTGCAAAGAGGGAAGCAAAGAGGGTCTGCAAAGAGGGGGGCAAAGAGGGGGTCCAAAGAGGGGCTGCAAAGAGGGTCTGCAAAGAGGGGGGCAAAGAGGGCTGCAAAGAGGGGCTGCAAAGAGGGGGGCAAAGAGGGGCTGCAAAGAGGGTCTGCAGAGAGGGGAGCAAAGAGGGGGGCAAAGAGGGGCTGCAAAGAGGGGGGCAAAGAGGGTCTGCAGAGAGGGGAGCAAAGAGGGGGGCAAAGAGGGTCTGCAAAGAGGGGAGCAAAGAGGGGCTGCAAAGAGGGGCTGCAAAGAGTGGGGCAAAGAGGGTCTGCAAAGAGGGGGTCCAAAGAGGGGCTGCAAAGAGGGGGGCAAAGAGGGTCTGCAAAGAGGGGGGCAAAGAGGGGCTGCAAAGAGGGACTGCAAAGAGGGGCTGCAAAGTGGGGGGACAGAGGGGACAAAGAGGGGAGACAGAGGGCAGACAGAGGGGAGAAGGGTGACAGGAGGGTGACAGGAGGGGGACAAGGTGACAGGAGGAGCAGGGAGAGGATCCAAACTGATGCTGCAAAACATCGGGATCGGATGCCTATTTGGCATCCGATTGCAGTCATCAATTTGGATCAGTTGCTGTCCGAGGGGTGCTGCAAAAAGTCTGATCCCCTTGGACAGCACAAAAACGCTGTGTGAAAGCAGCCTTATTTGGCACGGATCAGGTCGGATCCAATTCGGTCCGATTTGACCCGCTGTGCCAAAAATCGAAGCAGGCTGCGATTTTGGGCACAGCAAAAAATCGGCCAGAATCGGATCCGACAAAAATCGGATGCCAATAAGGCCAAATCTGATGTGATCCGTGCCCATAGGATAACATGGGGTCAAAATCTGATCCGTGGCTGTCCGTTTTACAACGGACAGCCACGGATCACAGAAAAACGCAGTGTGAAAGCAGCCTTACAGCAGACGCACGGTGACGGCGGCCGCGGTGAGTGTGCAAAGGCGCGCTTCCCCCCCCGGCCCCCGCATACTGGGCCCTGTATACACCACTGGGTCTTGTATACACCACTAGGCCCTGTATACACCACCACTGGGCCCTGTATACACCACCACTAGGCCTGCTGTATATACTCCTGGGGCCTGTATATACCACTGGGGCTGCTGTATATACTGCTGGGGCCTGTATATACCACTGGGGCTGCTGTATAACCCCTGGGGCTGCTGTATTACCCCTGGGGCTGCTGTATAACCCCTGGGGCTGCTGTATTACCCCTGGGGATGCTGTATTACCCCTGGGGCTGCTGTATTACCACTGGGGCTGCTGTATTACCCCTGGGGCTGCTGTATAACCCCTGGGGCTGCTGTATAACCCCTGGGGCTGCTGTATTACCCCTGGGGCTGCTGTATTACCCCTGGGGCTGCTGTATTACCACTGGGGCTGCTGTATTACCACTGGGGTCTGTATATACCACTGGAGAGGCTGCTGTATACCACTTTGCTGGGGGCTGTATACCTGTGCTGGGGTCCACCCTTGGCTTATACACGAGTCAATAGGTTTTCCCAGGTTTTGGGGGCAAAAGTAGGGGGGTCGGCTTATACACAGGTCGGGTTATACACGAGTATATATGGGTAGTAATCCTACAATGTCTGCTGGACATGGTATGAGGAGGTTTATGGCTCAGTCAGTACACACTCCATACTTCATGGTAAGGGGAGGGTTTATGGCTCAGTACACACTCCATACTTCTTGTTATTAACCAGTTAATGCTCTCTTGTCCACCGCACTGCAGTTTCAAAAGAGGACAACAGCGAGACAAGCAGCAACATGGCATCAGAGAGTCCCTGACCTCGAAATAGAAGATCCTCAGATCCTGGTATTGTGACATAATATTAAGAATAATACTTTTTGCATTTATATTACACTATGAACTCCACAGCACTTTACATACATCATGAACACTGTCCCCATTGGGGCTCACAATGTAAACAACCTATCAGTATGTCTCTGTAGTGTGGTTGGACGAACCTTTTATAGGTCCCTGTTAAATTAAATTTACTTTCAAAGTATGCTGACATTTTTATTCCCAGACATATTTCGGGGGGGGGCGCCATTTGCCTTACCTGCCTAGGGCACCAAAATGCCTTGTCCCGGCACTGGGGAGGAACGAGGGTTTATTCTTACTCTCTGCAGATACACTGGTGATATACAAATGTATAAATGTTCTTGTATACCTTGTTTGACTGTTAATAAGGGCAATAATGTTAGTCCCTTCTCCTTAAACCTGGAGGTTGATATGTGGCTATGGCTAGACCACACATGTTGTTATATAAGATGACTACCTTAGAATTTGAGTTCATGGCCTGGGACAGGGGGCTCCTCGGTAGAAGGCCCTTTCCTAACCAGGGATTCCCTAGAGCACAGGTGCATAGGGATACACTTTACCCAATAATTTAAGTTAAATTATAAGCCTGCTATAACATATAACACATTATCAGAGACATATCTGACTAGGTCTCTGCTATTCTTTTACTTCTTGGCTCTATCTCTCTATTTTATTTCTTCTCCTCCCTTTTTTTTTTCATTCTCTTGCTCTCCGGGGACCCTTACCGCCCTTGTAGTCACTGGGGGCTCCCCATTGTTTGGGTTAGTCGACGTATAAGCTGACCTGATTAATCTGTAAAGTTCATAATGGACCAACTGAAAATATGTTCCTACAATGTAAGGGGTTTTAACACCCGCAAAAACGTGTTCAAATAATGGAAGAAATGCATAAACAAAATGTTATGTTATTACTCCTACAGGAGACCCATTTCAAGAGTGGCCATATCCCTGGCATCGGTGGCAGACGATATAACGTTTGGGTACATAGCTCCAATCCAGAGGCACGATCTCGTGGAGTCTCTATAGCGGTACACAAATCTTTGATACACACTGTACTAGATTCAGTCATAGATCAGGAGGGGAGATATATCTTTTTGAAAATAAGAGTAAACTCTACCATTTTTACTGTAGCTAATTGGTACCTCCCAAACAATGGCCCATTAGACAAATGCGTGGCACTTCTGGAGAAACTGGCTTCATTCTCTGAGGGGATCTTGTTGGTGGGAGGGGATTTTAATTTCAGCCTTGACCCACCTGTGAGTAATGCCCCTGGTGGACGGGGACTCCCTAGGTCTAAGCTGAATATGGTTAGGCGATCAATACAAAATTTAGGATTAGTGGATGTTTGGCGGGCCCTTCACCCTAAAGATAGGGATTACACCTTTTTTTCCTTTGCCCACCAGACTTATAGCAGAATTGACATGATACTGGTGAGTCAGGGGGTCTTGACTTGGGGGGCTCAGGCGTCCATAGGTCATATCTGTATGTCGGACCATGCATCCATATTTTGTAAAATGTAACTGCCGGGGGGACACAAAAAACAATGGACATGGCGGTTAAACGATAACCTTCTTAATGATACGATATGCAGCTCTGAGATTCAAACAAATATCTCTGAGTTTCTAGAAGTCCATGCTAATGACCCCACGCCTCTCCCAACTCAGTGGGAGGCGTTGAAATGTGTGATTAGAGGAGTCTTGGTGAAACACGGCTCCAGGCTTAAGAGAGAAAGGTGGGAAAAGATTAACTCCCTTACCGGGAAAATAGCGGCCTTGGAGTGTTCTCATAAGCAGTCTCTGTCACAACAGACGCTGGCAGAACTGGTGATCGCCAGAGATGAGTGAGACACCTGATCGATCAAAAATATCTACGGGGTAAAGAGAGGTTATATAGGTTTGTTTACGAGTATGGCGACAAATGTGGTAGACCATTGGCACGGTTATTGCACCCTAGGGGTACTCCGGGTAAGATTCCCCAACTTAGACGACCGACCGAGGAAATGACTCAGAACCCAGATGATATCTTACAAATTCTCAGTAGTTACTATAGTCGACTATATGACATTAAAAGTCACTATGACGATATGGATCAGGTACAGGTAGAGGAGAGGATTAAAGAATACATTGAGATGACAGCACTACCGACTATAAAACCCAATGACGCTGACTCCTTGGACGCAGAATTTTCTGAGACGGAAGTGACAGAGGCCATAAGGAGTTCTCCGGGAGGGAAGAGCCCAGTTCCCGACGGTTATACAGCGAAGTTTTTCAAACAATTTGGTCCCCAGATTACACCATTCTTAACGAGGGTTTTTAATTCAATCTCCCCGGATGACCCGTGGGTTCCCCAGTCCCTAGAGGCACACATAAGCGTAATACCTAAGCCCGGAAAAGATCATAATGAGGCAGCTAATTATAGACCTATCTCACTGATCAATATTGACGTCAAAATGTTTTCCAAATTACTGGCCAACAGACTGGCTCCTCTCCTTCCTTCTGTGATCCATGGTGACCAGGTGGGCTTTATACAGGGAAGGGAGGCCAGAGACAACACAAACAAAATAATGCTGCTAATGACACGGTCGAGGGCCTTGAAGGTCCCGATGTGTTTGCTATCGGTTGATGCTGAAAAGGCCTTTGACCGTGTTAACTGGAGATTTATGAGGGCCTCCTTGATACAACTGAGTCTGGGTGAACGCTTTATAAATAAGATAATGTCTCTCTATAGAGGACCAACTGCGAAGGTTAGAGCAAATGGAGGACTGTCTGCTGCATTCCCAATTAAGAACGGGACACGTCAAGGATGCCCCCTATCCCCATTGATTTATGTAATTATAATGGAACATTTAGAGAATGCAATAAGACAAAATCCAGACATCAAGGGCCTGTCATGGAATGCAAAATCGTATAAGTCAGCTCTTTTTGCAGACGACCACCTCCTTTGTGTCACGCAGCCTAGGACGTCCTTTCCCTCTATACTAAAAGTGTTTGAAGAATTTGGAAAACTGAGTAATTTCAAAGTGAATATAGCCAAAACAGAGGCCATGGATGTTTCCCTCCCGGAGAACGATAGGGCTCATCTGATGGAGAATTATCCATTTAAATGGAAGACCAAAGCCCTCAAATACTTGGGGATCTTGGTCCCTAGAGACCCATCTCGATGGTACGAGTTAAATTATCTTCCCTTACTACAGAGAACCTCTACGGACCTACAGAAGTACGATAAAAGGGGTATCTCATGGTTTGGTCGCATCAATGCGATAAAGATGGACGTACTCCGAGATTCCTGTTTTTGTTTCAGACGGTTCCAATAGACGTCCCTACTTGTTTTTTCGATCGCTTAGGCTGCTTCCACACTGCAGTTTTTTCACTGATCAGTGTCCATCAGATTTGTGTGCCAAAACCAGGAGTGTCTCCAAAACTCAGAACAGGTGTCAATCTTTCAATTATAGTTTTTCTCTGCAAGTTCCTCTCCTGGTTTCTCTCCGGGTTTTGGCACACAAATCTGATGGACACTGATCAGTGAAAAAACTGCAGTGTGGAAGCAGCCTTAAAAGCCCTTTTCACAAGATTTATATGGGGTGGTCGCCGACCTAGAATAGGCATTAAAAATCTTTATCGTCATAAGCTTCAGGGAGGTGCGGGGTTGCCTAATTTTAGGACATACTACAAGGCTGCTGTCTTAATGAGAATGTTTGACTGGCAATTCCATCATAAATCCAAACAGTGGGTGGAACTGGAGCAGGGAAACATGGAGGTTCCCCTTAGATACCTGCCCTGGCTAAGGCCAATTGATAGACCCAAGATAGACTCAGATAACTATTTCATCCTGACAACTCTTAAAACATGGGATATTGAAACTAGGAAGGGTGTACTGACTAAACAATTGGGGCCCCTAACTCCACTCTTCAAAAATCCTTCGTTCACCCCGGCTTTGCAGGCTACATCATTTTTGAACTGGAAACTTGAAGACGATCCCCGAATGTACCAAGTTTTGGGCGAGGGAAGATCAAGGTCCGACAGAATGGTGACAGATTGTGATAGTGGAAGATCTTGGATGGAGGGTGCTCAACTACAGTCATATGTGATTAAGATGGGACGGGAAGGTAATTTCTCCCGCTCAACGTTCACAGTTTGAGGTCATATACACACAGGAGTGCCCCCCTACACATCTAGTTTCTTTTATATATGCTACTCTAAACAATAAAGATCCAGAGGATAAACCTAAGTACTTTGATCAATGGGAGACTGAGTTGGGAGAAGAGCTGACGGGAGAGGAGTGGAAACGGGCCTGTCTTTACACTCATAAGATGTCGATGGCCTGCCTGGCTCAGGAGAGAAATTTTAAGATTCTTTGCCGATGGTACCAATGTCCCGTTAACTTACATGCTGCTTTCCCCTCCACGCCTGACAGTTGTTGGAGATGTAGTGCTTCCAGGGGGTCTATGATCCATATCTGGTGGGAATGTAGCAAAATAAAGCCATTCTGGAACTCAGTGTTTAACTTCTATAAGGAAATGGGTGGACAGGAATTGGCAGTTTCTCCAGCTATGGCCTTGTTGTCTGTTCTTCCTGGATCAATAAAATCCCAGAAGTCAGACCTACTCCGATTTTGTCTAACTGCAGCTAGGACAGTTGTCCCGAGACATTGGAGGACCTCCCATACTCCTACTTTGACTGAATGGTTAGAGGAAATGGGAAAAATCCGCAGAATGGAGGAGCTAACGGCGGAAGTCACCGATGCTAGAGATAATTATCTGAGGATATGGAGCCCTTGGGTCTTATTTCTGGACTCCCCAAGTTTTAGAGATATATTCCCTAGATAGCTGATCGATAAGATGGTCCTACTGAATTGGTTCCTGGTGCTACTATGGGGGGTGGTGGGGGCCTAGTGGAGAGCCCTTTTTCTTTCTCTTAGATCTCCCTTCTTACTAACTATCTTTTTTTTATTTTTTTTTTTTCTTTTCTTTTCTTTCCCTATTACTATTCTTTCCCTCTTTTTTATATATTCAATAAATAATAAGATCTCAAAATAGCACACTCACGATAACAAATATAGGAACCTGCCTAGTGACGAATTTAACTGCTTGATAGCTTGGAGGTCTTTGGAGAGATGTTCCTAAACTTGGAAGTATACGAATATATTACGAATGAGCTAAAACCAATAGTTCTTATCTTCTCTGCGAATTCAATGTTAGTAATTGTTACAAAAATCCATGATGAAGCTTTTATATAAAGCTATTCTAGTACAAAATTACACTGTATATGAAGAAACTTTGTATCAGTACTTATTATTGATGTATGTTACTAATTTGATATACAGCGTTATTATTAGGAGACATGTTGTCTCCAATTGTTTGTATGTATGTTTGTATTTTTATGTAATCCTTGTCCCCTTCCCCTTATTCAATAAAATCAGATTGAATATAAAAAAAGAGGGTGGACAAAAGTATTGGCACTGTTACAAAAATCATGTGATGCCATGTTATTGCCGATATGAGCACACTGTTAGCGAATCTAAGCTTAGTTTTATTCTTATGTGATTAGATATAGACAACGCTGTGATTCATAATATATTCAACTTCCATAAGAGGTTCATGAAAATATGTTGGATATGTAACTTGCCGAATAAGTGATTGGTCATAATTGTTTTATATTACTTAAACTCAATAAAAATTGACTTACCGAAAAATCATGTGATGCTTCTCTAATTTGTGTAATTAACAGCACCTGTAACTTACCTGTGGCACCTAACAGGCGTTGGCAATAACTAAATCACACTTGCAGCCAGTTGACATGGATTAAAGTTGACTCTACCTCTGTCCTGTGTCCTTGTGTGTACCACATTGAGCATGGAGAAAAGAAAGAAGACCAAAGAACTGTCTGAGGACTTGAGAAACCAAATTGTGAGGAAGCGTGAGCAATCTGAAGGCTACAAGTCCATCTCCAAAGACCTGAATGTTCCTGTGTCTACTGTGTGTAGTGTCATCAACAAGTTTAAAGCCCATGGCACTGTGGCTAACCTCCCTAGATGTGGACGGAAAAGAGAAATTGATGAGAGATTTCAACGCAAGATTGTGTGGATGGTGGAAAAGAACCTCGACTAACATTCAAACAAGTTTAAGCTGCCCTGCAGTCCGAGGGTACAACATTGTCAACCCGTACTATCCATCGGTGTCTGAATGAAAAGAGACTGTATGGTAGAAGACCCAGGAAGACCCCACTTCTTACCCCGAGACATAAAAAAGCCAGGCTGGAGTTTGCCAAAACCTACCTGAGAAAGCCTAAAACATTTTGGAAGAATGTTTTCTCTTTTTGGGCAAAGGCATCAACATAGAGTTTACAGGAGAAAAAAAGAGGCATTCAAAGAAAAGAACACGGTCCCTACAGTCAAACATGGCGGAGGTTCCCTGATGTTTTGGGGTTGCTTTGCTGCCTCTGGCACTAGACTGCTTGACCGTGTGCACGGCATTATAAAGTCTGAAGACTACCAACAAATTTTGCAGCATAATGTAGGGCCCAGTGTGAGAAAGATGGGTCTCCCTCAGAGGTCATGGGTCTTCCAGCAGGACAATGACCCAAAACACACTTCAAAAAGCACTAGAAAATGGTTTGAGAGAAAGCACTGGAGACTTCTAAGGTGGCCAGCAATGAGTCCAGACCTGAATCCCATAGAACACCTGTGGAGAGATCTAAAAATGGCAGTTTGGAGAAGGCACCCTTCAAATATCAGGGACCTGAGCAGTTTGCCAAAGAAGAATGGTCTAAAATTCCAGCAGAGCATTGTAAGAAACTCATTGATGGTTAACAGAAGCGGTTGATTGCAGTTATTTTGGCTAAAGGTTGTGCCACCAAGTATTAGGCTGAGGGTGCCAATACTTTTGTCCGGCTCATTTTTGGAGTTTTGTGTGAAATGATCAATGTTTTGCTTTTTGCTTCATTCTCTTTTGTGTTTTTTCATTGAAGACAAATTAAATGAAGATAACAACACCAAAGAATTTGTGATTGCAAGCATTTTCAGGAAGAAACTAAGTATTATCTGACAGAATTGCAGGGGTGTCAATACTTATGACCATGACTGTACAGAAGCGTACAACATAACATGGAAAGTAGTCACAGACGATCAAAGCAAGTGCAAAGAATACTATGATCGGAAATGTCATGGAGCGAAATTGATACCTGTAAGTTCGGTGCTAGTCAGAAACATACTGTTCTGAACCGATGACTCAGGAGTACATTCAGATTCTGTAGAAGTCGATGGTAACTGTACTGACCGCAATCCCTGACTACACACCGCAACTAGAAGTAGCCGTGGGATGTAACTAACCAGACTTAGACACCTCTGCACAGCCAGAGAGCTACCTGCTCCTAAAGATGGATGTAGGAAAAGCTATCTTGCCTCAGAGCAGAACCCCAAAATAGCAAGCCCCCCACAGATATTAACTGGGAAACAAGAGACGGAAAAACAAACACAGGCAGTGTATAAGGTTTAGCAAAAGAGGCCACACTAGCTATATAGGAAAGGCAGGATAGAATACTATTGCGGTCAGTATAACACACTATCAAAAACCACCAACAGCAGATATTACAAAAATTACCCTGAGTCACTAAGACGATTTTATACTCATTCATTAGGCATTATAATTAGCAGGGGCTATATTCTTTAGCCCTTAGGGCGTGTTGTTTTGCAGGCTCCAGGTTCCACCCTCTCTCTCTCTCAGTGCTGCTGTGATGTGGAGCTGAAGGCAGGACTAATGATCTGCATTCTGTGAGAGAGAGGGGGAGGGCAAAGCCTGCACAAGCAAAGCAGCACAGAGAGAGAGGGTGGATCCTGGAGGCTGCAAAACAACAAGCCCTAAGGGCTTAAGAATAAAGTCCCTACTAATTATAATGCCTAATGAGTGAGTATAAAATCGTTTTTATCCACTTTCACATGACACTTTTAGGAGACAAAAGGAGTGTGAGATTAGTGATTTTTTTGTAGCTTAGGAGGCTTTTTGGAGGTGACAGGATCCTTTTAAGGAAGAAACCTTTGCTGAAAAAAATATATACAAAACACCGATTGATCTTGGCAAAGAGTACCCGCCAAGCTACAGTCCTTCTGGGAAAATGTTCTTTGGACAGATGAAAAAAAATAGACCTTTTTAGCAATAGTTAGTTGTAAGGAAAAGAACACCCTGCCATCAGTTAAGCATGGTGGAGGATCCATAATGCTGTAGAGCTACTTTGCATCTGGTACTGGAGGCCTTGACCGTATCACAGGAATAATGAAATCAGAGTATTATCAAGAGAATGAAATGTTCTACCCAGTGTAAGAAAACTTGTTTTTAGTCGAAGATCATGGGTCTTCCCCCAAGACAATGACCCAAAGCACACATCCAAAAGTACACAGGAATGGTCGAAAAAAAATAGACTTTTTTTAAAACGCCAGCAATGAGTCCTGACCTCAATCCTATTGAAAATTTTTGGGGTCAGCTGAAATCTGCCATTGGGAAAAAGAACCTTGCAAATATTGAAGAGTTTGAATAAGCTGTAAAGGAAAAGTGGGAGAAAATATCAGCTGAGAACTGCAAAAAGTTTATAGATGACAAGAAATATTTGGAGGCTGTCATCAATGCCACAAGGTGTGAACCAAGTATTAATTAGGGGGGCCTTTATTGGTGTACTTGCTGTTACTTCTATTTCTAATTTTAAATTGCAACATTTAAGGCTGGTTTCACCCTGCAGTTTTTTTCCTGATCAGGTTCGATCCGGTTTGTGTGTCAAAACCAGGAATGTCTCCAAAACTCAGAACAGGTGTCAATCTTTCAATTATAGTTTTTCTCTTTAAGTTCCTCTCCTGGTTTTGGCACACAAACCTGATCGAACCTGATCAGGAAAAAAAAACTGCAGTGTGAAACCAACCTACGTTGACAATGTTTTATTATTGTATTACTTTGGACCACAAATTAATCCTGAGGATATAACTTTGGTACTTTACCATTTATTTCTGATGATATTGTACAATCTACAAAAAAAATATGAAGGGGTGCCAATGATAGTGAGCAGCAGGGGCATAACTACAATAGGTGCAGGGGTTGCGATCACACCGGGTCCTGCAACCTAGGGGAGCCCCAGAAGTCTCCTTGGCCTATAGAAAAAGACTAAGGCTGGGGTCATATTTCGAAGGCACAATCCAGTAATCGCATCCATTACCGGATCCGGTATCACCGTGTGCGGTCACATTTGGCATCACATTGCAGATCTGGATCCAGTTATGGATCCAGATCTGTAATGGGAAAACATTGTGGCACCGAAAACCAGATCTGGTACCGCAAGATACATTCATGTACCTTGCGGTAACGGATCCGGTTGCCAAAGGTGGCCATTATAGAAAATCCAGATTCGGTTTTTCAACCGTTCCGAAAAATACAGCATGCATGTTTTTACCGCAGGCTGCAAAACCGGATGCGGTAACCGGATTGCATTAAGTGCAATCCGGTTTTTCTATTGCAGCCTATGGCTGCAGATCCAGATCTGAACATTTTTAATGGTCAAATCCGAATGTGGATTTAAAAAAACAACCGTAAATGTGACCCTAGCCTAATTCTATTAAAGATTTTCAATAATTGGGGTCCCTGTTGCAGCTTTCACATCAGGGCTCCCGAGCCTGAAGTTACGCCACTGGTGAGCAGCATTGTATTTGTACATGGAACATGGAAAGTCAAACAAATCTATAAAGGACATCCTATTTTTATTGTGGTTTTATGGCAACATAAGGGGCATAAATGGTAATTAAAGTTTATAGTAAATGACAAAGATATATACAACATAGTTGGTTTATAATAGTCCCACAGTGGGCTATCAAGGACTATAAGCCCATCTGCAGTCAGACTGTTAATTTTGGTTTCCCTATTAGGTATGACTGAAGACGAAAAATAATGTATTCCATATTTATTTTTTTAAATATTGGAGTTTGAAAAATGTCCCTCTCTTCTTGGAGACACCGACACCCTTCCTGTGTTGTCTGTATATACAGTAAAGCAGTATGGACAGTAAAACAACTGTAAAGTGTGGTCAGTAGCAGCGACGAGGAAATTCATGCATGGCCTTTGTGTGTCATTAATATACTGCATGAGTATTGACTTTCATGTATACACGTGGTCAAATTGTTGGTACTCCTCGTTTAATGAAAGAAAAACCCATAATGGTCACAAAAATAACTTTAATCTGGCAAAGGTAATAATAAATAAATAAAATCTATGAAAATGAACAAATGAAAGTCAGACATTGCTTTTCAACCCTGCTTCAACGAATTTAAAAAAAAAATTAAAAAAATCATGAAATAGGCCTGGACAGCAATGATGATACCTTTATTTTATTATCTAAATATTTTGTTGCATAACCTTTTGAGGCAATCACTGCAATCAAACAATTACTGTAACGGTCAATGAGACATCTGCACCTCTCGACAGGTATTTTGGCCCACTCCTCAAGAGCAAACTGCTTCAGTTGTCTTGTGTTTGATGGTTGCCTTTTCCAAATGCATGTTTCAGCTGTTTCCAAAGGTGCTCAATAGGATTTAGGTCAGGACTCATAGAAGGCCACTTCAGAATAGTCCAATGTTTTCTTTTTAACCATTCTTGGGTGTTTTTAGCTGTGTGTTTTGGGTCATTAACTTGTTACAAGACCCAGGACCTGCGACTGAGACCAAACTTTCTGACACTGGGCAGCACATTTCTCTCTAGAATCCATTCATAGTCTTGAGATTACATTGTACCCTGCACAGATTCAAGACACCCTGTGCCAGATGCAGCAAAGAAGCCCAGAACATAACAGAGCTGCCTCCATGTTTCACAGGAGGGATAGTGTTCTTTTCTTAATATGCTTCATTTTTTCATTTGTGAACATAAAGCTGATGTGGCTTCCCAAAAAGATCCACTTTTGTCTCATCTGTCCATAGGATATACTCCCAGAAACTTTGTGGCTTGTCAACATGTAGTTTGGCAAACTCCAGTTTCCAGTGTTTTGTTTATGATTTTTCTTCAACAATGGTGTCATCCTTGGTCATCTCCCATGAAGTCCACTTTGGCTTAAACAACGACGGATGGTGCGATCTGACACTGATGTTCCTTGAGCTCGAATTTCACCTTTAATCTGCTTAGAAGTGTTTATGGGATTGTTAGCATTTGTATTATCTGTCTCTTTGATTTGTCATCAATTTTCCAACTGCGGCAACGTCCAGGGAGATTGGCTACAGTCCCATGGATCTTAAATTTCTGAATAATATGTGCAACTGTAGTCACAGGAACATCAAGCTGCTTGGAGATGGTCTTATAACCTTGACCTTTAACATGCTTGTCTATAATTTTCTTTCTAATCTCCTGAGACAACTCTTTCCTTCGCTTCCTCTGGTCCATGCTGAGTGTGGTACACACCATGTTACCAAACAGCACAGAGAGTATCTTTAGCCCTATATACAGGCCCACTGACTGATTGCAAGGTTGTAGACACCTGTGATGCTAATTAGTGGACACACCTTGATTTAACATGTCCCTTTTGTCACATTATTTTCAGGGATACCATTATTTCTGTCCAGGCCTATTACATGAGTTATTTATTTTTTTTTTTTTTATTCTGTGGAAGCAGGGTGGAAAAGCAATATCTGACTCTCATTTGTTCATTTTCATAGATTTTTTATTATTACTTTTGTCAGATTCAAGTTATTTCTGTGACCATTATGGGTTATACCTTAATTAAACAAGGGGTGCCAAAAATTTTGACCACGTGTGTATATGAACAGCTTTAGAGACATTTATCTTCTTTACTTAAATTAATCATTTTTGCATGAGGATTTCATTAATAATATTGCACTATTTGCCTTGATAACTTCTACACGCAGTCCATTCTTGGCTGATTTAGTTGTACAGATTTTAGAGTTAGTTTTACAGATTTTATAGCATCCAACCTACACAGCACATTACATTAAGGGCCGCTTTACATACACCAACTTCTGTGTCCAACTTCTGAACAGATCTCTGGTTGCAGTGAAATCATGGACACATTGTTCCATTTTGTGGCTGTGTACAAATGGAACAATGTGTCCATAGTTTCACTGCAACCAGACATCTGTTCAGAAGTTGGACACAAAAGTTGGTGTGTGTAAAGCGGCCCTAACTGTGCCATAGTATTTAAGGTTTTGGAGGCATTTTAATTACCCCTGTGCTACAATCCTGCATTGTAATGTGTTTATAATCTGGGGATTCTTTGTACCTGCTCCCTACCTGTGGGAAACAGCAGATGAGTCTGCCCATCTATGTAATGTCAGTGTCTACTGGCAGCCAAGAATATGTGCTTAATGTATGGTGAATTAACTAAAATGACAATGAAAGAAATGTTTTATTTATACATTTTTATAATTATAAGAAAAATTAAACAATAGAAAGACAGTAACCATTACCACTCACATGGGGTAAGAAAGAGAGGAAAATAAAAGTTACATGTAGACATTGTCCCAGTTTTAAATATTGCATTGTCTAGAATTGCTGGTAAAAACATATTGTCTTTTCATATCAGTACATACATTTGGGCTGACTCAAACAGTATAGAGCCTCTCATAGAGATCCAAATCCTTGAAACTGTTATTTTGACCATTTGTAACCTTCAACAAGACAAATGTTTTTTGCCTAATTCACACACAAACCGATTACAACCGATTAGATTTAGTAAACCATGTAACTCACTTACATAGATTGAAAATAGTGGAACAAGACCAGTACAATTGTGTGAGTCACAATAGCCTATTGCAAAAAGGAAGGAAGGCCTTGTTCACACATACCATCAGTTTTTGCATTCTCTGCGTTTTTTAGCTGTTCATAAAAAACGCACATGCGTTAACACATGGTGCATTTAAGTGTCAATGCGCTTTTTAACAACACATGCGTTTTTGTTCAGGATTCCAAAAAACACTGCATGCAGCGTTATTTGGGTGCTGTAAAAAACGCATGCGTTTTTTTAACATGGGGCCCTATGGGAAACGCATGCGTTAACGCATGGCATTTACAGGCACCTGCGTTAACGCATATGCGTTTTTGATGAAAAAATGACTAAGTCCAAAAACTTGCAAAAAACGTTCAGGACCTCAGGGGAGACTATTGACACCCTTAGAAAAACGGATCCGTTTTTCTAAGGGCTAAAAAAAAATGGATTGGTATGTGTGAACAAGGCCAAAGAGTAGCAATGGGTACTGTGGAAATTATAAACTGTATCATTTTAAAATGATTAAATGATGAGAGAACTAACACACTGTGTGGATAGCATGGAGGCTCAGCAGTGATAGCACTATTGTTTCGCCGCTGGGTTCTGTGATCAAATCCCAAGGACATCATCTGCAAGGAGCTTGTATGTTCTCCCCATGTTTGCATAGGTTTCCTTCAGATACTCTGGTTTCCTCCCACACTCTAAAGACATACTAATAGGTGATCTTAGATTGTGAGCTCCAATAAGGACAATGATTATGCCTGTAAAGCAATGCAGAATATGATGGTGCTTTATAAGCAATGCTGAATAATGAATCAATAAAGATTGCCAGGTCACAGGAAAATGGTCATTCATAAACCAATACAGATAATTGGTCACTCATTAGGGGATTTCTTAGATGTTAAAGCAGTTATGTTCTTAACAGTGGCATAGTACTGGTTAAAGCAAGTAGTGCACCCCTAACCCAGTATTAATACCCCTGAGTGCCCTATATAAAGGGAACCAACCACCAGGTTTTACTGGTGTGCAGCAGGTGATTGACATGTGCAACATGAGATCACTATTTGCATTTTTTATTACTCCCCTGTGGGCTTGTCTTGGCTGGATGAGAGGGAGGGAAGTTCAGGTTACAGCAAAAAAAGACAAGCCCACAGGGGAGTAATAAAAAAAAACCCAAATGGTGATGTCATGCTGCACACGTCAGTCACCTGCTGCATAGCACTAAATCCTGGTGGTTAGTTCCTTTTAAAATGTATTAATGCCTCCTTAAAAATTGATGCCTCCCCTCAAAAATAGATACCACCTCCAACCAAAAATGAAACTGTAACCACATAATCTAAGTGAGTCTTTTTGCACACACAGTGGGACGGCATAGGTGAACCAATGCTAGGACGTCTTTGTGCTGCCTCTGTGGGAACATTGACATCTTACAGGATGGTGGAGAAGGGAGCATAAGATTCAACTGTATTATGTTAAGGTCCATACGATTCAAAGGGGTGATTGTCCAGAGATTTGGGTGACTTAACATTTGCACTGCAGAGGTTTACTTCTTCATTAACCTGACCAGGAAGCTGCTGATTGCCTGCCATGTTACAGATACAGCATACCTATAAAGCTGGCAACGGTCACTGTTTAGAGAAACCAGATAGCTCATATTATTCTCTTCATTTATCTTAAAATAAAAAATGTGCTTTAATTGTAAATGATGTGGATCACTGATGGTGCACCAGATTAGTCAGTGCAACCCTAGTATAACTGTTTAAAATTCCCATTATTAGCTTTTCATGAATACAATCTGTAGTCCCATCAGCCTTCTCTACATAAAAATAAGATAATCAGGTATTCTCACTGATCTCTGGCCCTACTCTCTGACAATGCTCAAGGTCTTTGCTGACTGGCTACAGAAGTGAAAACTATAGTATATGAATGGCTGCAGAAAATCAATCTGTGACTCTGCAGATGGCATGAGTCGCTGAAATCAGTGATTGGCTGTAGAGATCATGTGCGCTGTAGTGATGGAGTCACCATTGCAGCCAGTCAGCAAAGACTGGGTGCTGTGGCTGAAAGCTCGAGCAGTGCTTGGCAAGAGTAGCTGATTTTATTACTTCTTTGTACAACAAGCCAATAAGATTGATAAATGTATTCACAAAAAAAAACTTTAACACGGTCTTTCAGATTGGATTGTTACGAACTGATCATTGACTACTCAGTTCCCTTACCAATGTCTTATAATAGAGAGTCAGCACTTATTGGTAATTGTAGTCATTTCACCTTGAAGAATGCCTGAAAAGTTAAATGGAATAAAAACACAGAAGAGCGCATCTGTAGCATAGCTCATTTTATTGTTTAAACAGTTTTTTGCATAGGAAATATATCCGCTTCCAGTAATTGACTGCAGTATGAGCAGCTGCTAGCAGTATAGGCTGGATATAACAGTAACAATCACATTAAGTCAAGCTTGATTTACACCAGTTTAAAACTTATGGCAAATTGGAGCTCATTTGTTGCTTGCAATGAAATTACCACCCAAAAAAAAGCTTAATTATTCCAACTCATGACATGTTAAACTCATATTGTTTGCAGGCTCAGTCTTGTCTAGGGACCCGAAAGTTCAGATACATCTAACCTAGTGATGCTCAACCTTAGTTGGAGTCACACATTTTTCAAATTGCTATTCTCACTTTGGTAACATCATTCTAGTCATGCTGGAGGTCAGCAAAATGTTGGGATAGATTTACTAATAACAATGGGCTAAACTGATTGTAGTAGTATAAATTTATCTGCTAGCAACATAAAATCTTAAATATTGGTCAAAAATAGGAATCTGGTATCAGGGAAACATCTTGAAAATGGACTCCACTAAAACCATGCATGACTTTTACTGGAAAGATAACAGCTTCAAATTCTCAAAGGAACACGAAACTCAATTCTGCTTCATATAATAAACATTAAAGTTGTTGTCCACTACTGGAAAGCCCCTTCTTAATTGTTTAAGTGCCCCACATAACATAGAAAAACATAGTTAAACCTAACAGAAGGGTGCCACCCCTGAGATTGTCAACGCTGTGATTCCATGCAGTCAGGCAACACTGTTATGTCATATGAGCCCTGCAGGCTCTTAGTGACCACTGATGGGCTGCAACCCTTATACTTCTGCTTCTTCTACTGTTCTGTCTCCAACAACTGTGAGCGCTGCAGCCGATCAGTGGACCTGGTTGGCTACCTCGGTTATGTGACATAATCTCAAAGCCAATATCACAGGAATGGTGCCAGACTGAGAGGTTAAAGAGGTGGTCCGAAGGCTGAAGAAATTGATCTAAACCCTATTTACTGCTGTAATCAAAACTGTGTTCTAATACAGCTGCATTATAAATTCATTACGCTTCCCTGACTATACTATCTGCTATTAATTTTTTCCCTACTTCCTGTCTGAAGATTCTTTGTTTGAGAACTCTAGTATTGTCACTTGCGGGAGCGGAACTGGTGTCTGCACACCAGGGATTCTGCTAATGCGCAATATGCAATGTGTCATTATTACTGATCTGAACTGGCAACACAGAAGTACGCTGTCACTGTGTCAATAACACAATGCACACCGCGCTGGTACAGAGCATGATTCCAACCCTGAAACAAGCATCACTGATGACGCTTCGGGGCATAGGTTTTGACAGTGACAGCAGATTCTAATCCCTGATTCAGCATGCACTGAGATTCTCAAATGAAGTGTCATCAGACAAGATGTAGATGTGGAAAGAAAAATAATAGCAGTTAGATAAAGTATTTAAGGAATATTAGGGAATTTGTAATGCAGCCATAATAGAATACATAGAAAACATATTAGTTTGGATTATGGCAATATATAGATAGGGATTTAGATGAAAAAAAATTTCAGCCTTCAAATCTTCCCTTTAAGTATGTTTTTTTTCAGGTTATGTGGGCATTTAAAGACAATCTGTCAGCAGGTTTTTGCTATGTAATCTGAAACACAGTATATGTAAGGGTTAAAACAGATAATTCAGGGATGCTGCTGTGGTGTAGTTTATCTGCAATTTTTGCTAAAGCGGCAGGACCTTATCATTGCTGGACTACATTGCCTTGTACTGTTAATGTACAATGTCTATGGAGAACCTGGTGTGGGCAGGGGCAGCTTTGCTGCATTGCTAAATCTAAAACCTCTGATTGTGTCAGAACTGCTGCACCCAGTAATCTAAATAATACATCATTGGATTCATGGTCTCTTTGCCTACATCATGCAACTTTCTAATAAGGCAAACACAAATCTGCTGACAGATACCCTTTAATCAGTTATGATAAGATTGTCCAGTAGTAGACAACCCGTTTAAAACAGAATGACTAGGAATTCCACAGGTATGAATGCTATATACATAAAAGCCGATGTGCCTACTCTTCAGTAAATCCATCCCAAAGATTTGCAATGATGGTAGAAAACTATACAAAGGTGGAGGCAATTTGAAGTATGGTCTTGTAGATTATGTAAATTGGTTAGCTGATGAAAGACTAAAGTTGAGTACCAATGATAAAGACAAATACATCCTGACTATACAGAGAATTGGAAAATGGAACACCATTTGGAAAACATGCATACATGTTCTATGGAGAGGAGTAAAATGGTACAAGATGTGCCAAAAGTTTTAAAATGGATCAACCCTGGTGTGTAGCTAGCAAGCAATAAACTGACTACTAGTCACCTACAGTTGTACTAAATGTATCTAAAGAAACACACAGTCCTACAAAAAGGTTGTTCTCAGAGAAATATCATTGATATGGGGGTAACCTTTTCCCAGGCTTCGTAGAAGTCCTATTAGACAAGCACAAAGAAACAGTTCGATAAAGAACATCTCGTCAGATGTCATTTTTTCTCAGAAGCCCAGGCCCGGGATTTAGTTACCCCCTCACATTCTACATGGTGTATTTTTTTTATTATTATTATTCATCTGTGAAGAAGAGATTCTGAAACATATTTACAACTGAACTCAACAGTGAGACTGTGAAATTGAACAGGCACTGCTAACTTATTTTGAGTTTTTGGTAAACATTTTGCTGGTTTTATTCTTTCTCGTTTTGCATCAACATTTTATCAGTCCGTGCAACTTCAATGCCCTCAATGAAAAATGCATAATAAGCCATACTTCTTAAGAAAAAAAAAAAAACACGAAAACATCCTTCTGCATAAAGAGATACATTTGCCACATCAGTCCCTGTAGCACAGTTTTTTCAAAACCATTCTGTCAAAAATAAAGTACTACAAACACCAGCTTTAGTGTAACCAGGTGACTCTGCTTTCAGAAGGTGTCATGCTTTTACTAGGTTGACAACAGTGAAAGGATAGTCAGCAAGTAGCACTGAAGCTCAATATTTCACAAATTCAACATACATTTGAACTGCAACACACAGATATTTCTAAAGAGTAATAACTATTGAACCCTTTATATCATAGAAAAACTACTTACAACCATTGAAGGAAATCAATTGCAACAAAATATGTAAAAATTGACCGTCTCCAGCTAGTTCTTTTGACTCCCCCCCCTTAAAGTATCAAAATGTGACTGACAGAGTTGTAGCGTGGAAACAATACAAATAATTGTCATGGCAATTTATTTCATGGAAAGGTCATTGTGAAGGGGCAAAGAGAGTTGTTCCTTTTTACGTTCCCAATGAACTGCTTACACATGCCTACACAATAAGGTTGTGGAATAGGGCAAAATACAAGGAAACTAGCAGAAAGTGCAATTCTGAAGGACAAAGCTTGTACATCCTTCAATTCAAATGAAGTATTAATGTGCTCAACCAAACCTGTAGCTTAGTCTGCATGTTTAAATATCTTACTATGAAATAAAAAAATGAATGTCCGTGAAGCATGCAGCTGGTTAATGTCAACAAAAGACCTCGACAGGAACATGTAAACTATGCTTGGGACCTAACTCCAAACAACATCATAGAGCTTTCATTGACCAAAAATACTGTACAAAGCATATGGGATCATTTCTACAGGCTTTTTAATCTCAGAAAACACTTTAAATGTATGGAAGTGACTCCTGGTGTGCTAAATATGGAAGGTCATATGTTTCTTCCCTTATCCATCAACATAATAGGGTGCCCCATCTGGCTTTTGTCTTCACCAACCATAGTTTCATACAAGAGAAAAGAAAAATGGATAGTATAACTGATGAATACATCCTATGCAATCTCTTTCCATTAAGTCCTTGTGAAGCTACAAGTTGCAAATCCAAAATTTATGCTCCCTGAGGACATGGTCATGTGTGACTTGAAGAGTACTGCTCTAAATTCTAGGCTTTTTCTGGAATGCTGCATGCACTCCGTTCTTAAATACCAACATGTATTCACAATCACATAATGCATTTTGCTAGAGGACAGTCACATATGTACTAAGACAGTGATGCTTCCAACATTCTGAAATGCTCCAAAACCCAACTTTTCAAATACTAAATACAACAAAATAACCTTCATAAAATATAACTTTTCTCCATTTACATTTTTTTTTCTTAAATGATTAGCGACCTACACTTTTTAAGTGTAGGTAACTCTGAAACAAACCCTAACATGGACTGCACTATTTATTTTTTTCATTATTATTATTATTTTTCAAATACATAAATTAAGGATCCGGAGAGTTTTAACCCAAGTCCAGTTCCCATACAAGCAATATTCTTGTTTACTTTAAAAATGGAAACAAAATATATTCCCATTGCAAATGCTAAAAAGGTAGCTTTACAAATGAGGGCACGTGTAATTCAACAAAAATCATAACAAAACTATACAGTGTACAAATAACTGTCGGCAAGGTTCATTACAAAGACCCTCACTTCTCGCTACTTACAGCTTCACAGATTCGTTCACATATTTTTTTCAAGCTGCCCATCTGAACGTTACCCCATAACTATATTGCTATAATTTAGGATTTCCTTTTTTTTTGCCATGTCTATATACAGTTTCCTTCACTGTTTTTATTCCCTTTCAGAAACTAAGCCTTAAAATGTTCATGTCACTCTAGGGGAAAACACACTTCAGGGGCAACACCAAGAGGCCAAGACTGCAAAGCAATTAAATAAGAAACAGAACAGTGCACAAAGGATGATTAAATGTGTGGTAATGGTAAAATCTGATCAATGGGGAAGGAAGGACAGACAGTGTCTGACTTTTAGAGCTGATTTTGTTTCTAAATTATAGCCCAAATTGAAATAAACCTCTTATTTAATGTAGAGAGCAGGATTTCTCAACAGACGTTAAATAATACCCCTCCAGAGACATTTTGTGCTTTCTGTGGTGAAGAAGCAGAAAGTATACCAATTTAGAGTTTACAAAAAGTTGTGATGGTATACGAATTAAGCATGTAACAAATGCCCCTTTGATTTTTGAGAAATCCCATCTAACGACAGCAATAGGGTAGACAAGCGAGCTGCAAGATCCTAAATGAATAGTCCACAGACACTCCGCAATTTTAGAAGAGAGTCATTTGTGTTTGGTGAAAGTGCAAATATACAAATACAGCCGTTTTCCCTTGAAGTATTGATTGTCCTTGACAACTAGCCCTAATAAAGAGGAGATTAATGAGCATGTTGATAGAAGGATAATTATCATTGTAGTGGTTTGCACAAGTTCATGTTTGCATTAGTTTTCCTGCTGTGCTATTGAGCATTTTTGTGATCTGCCTGAGTGGGTGAATCAAATAGAGTAGCCACATAATCCCAGTCATATCTATTCATTAGGTGATTGGCAGTGAGAACAATAATAAATGTAATTGTATGAGGATGTGGTCACCAGGGTTCCACAGTTCTGCTGCCATGTTTCACTTATGAGTACTTAACTGATGAGTGCATTCACACTGGGAGGTGAGTAAAATCATATTAAATAGAGAACATTCTCTGGCCAGTTGTCCTTTGCCTTGTAAAGTGATCAATGACTGCCATCAATTAAAATTAACTGCTGTCTGTGCCGGGTCACTGCTTAAGGGACCCTGATGAATCTTTCATAAAGGGGTAATCGGGATATGCTTGACAAAATAATGTGGAGGACAATTACTGTGGAAGAATTGTGCAGAATAATGCTCATGTAGGTTTCATTAGTGTGGTGCTCTCATCAACAGTATAGAAGAGCTTCCCAATGCAGTGTCACACCGTGCTAGTGGTTATGAGAGGAAGGTAGACTTTCCATTATGGAAATGTGTTCATATATAGCATGATTTCTAGAAGTACTCCTTACAAATATTAAGGCTTGATAGTCAATAGAAAACAATAAGTGGAAAAAACTGCTATTTAAGTGCAATGCCATATTTTGAACTTCTGTGTCTTTTGCATTCATTAAAATAGTTTTTGTGAAACCCTGTGGTCCAGGCCACTTGAGGTTACAGTGAAATCGTTCAAGTCTAATGATGCATTCCAGTATTTCAAGGGTACATAATAGTTCTGTAAGTCAAGTTAATTAGGTAAAACTAGTTCTTTTTCAGATGTATATAATGTTTTAGTTACAGTAGATAAAAATGGGTCGCTTTGCAGTCATGGCCACTCTACATGGGCTTTCTGCTGTGCAGCAATCTTCTAAAGAGCTCAAACTTCCATTTTCCTAGCGCCCACCCATAATATATATTTATATATATATTTATACGCATATATATAAAACAAAATTCCCTCTCCTTGTCAGTACACAAAAAGACCTCATCACACTGCAAAAATAGCAGTACCCACTTTGGTCAATTGAAAAAAAAAAAAAAGCATACATTAAATTCTTTTTTTTTCTTCTTTTTTTATGTTTTTTCTTTATCTGCGAAATTACCTAAAATAACCAAATACTGCTAAAAGCACTACCTACATAGGCAAAACGTGGTATTGCATAATTTGTAAAAATTTTTACCCCTTTCCGGCCCGCCCTCCCTCCTTCCCCACATTAACTGGAAGATGAAAAACATGAAAGGTTAATAGAAAAACACCAAAATACTGAAAATATTGCTGGTTGATTACTATTTTTTAAGCGGCAATTATACAGAGCCATGATATGCTTTATAAATGTGAGAAGGTATAACTAACTGTTTAAAAAATCCGGGATGTCACATAATTTCTCTTTCCCTGTAGAGTACAAAATATTTTTGTCATAAAAATGGTAAAGATTTAAAATGATAATAAATGCAGCAAAACAAGTTCTGTGATGTCACCTTTTTTTCTTTTTAAATTCAAGGCAAGGCACGTAATGTGGACGTTATATTTTCGTGCAAATTAAGAATTACTGGAAACTGTACTTTTACTACTTTTTACCTTGTAAGATAAAGAGGCATAATTCTTTAGGCCATGCAAAATGACATGTTAACTTTCGGATTTGTGTTTCGAGCGACATACCGACCCCTCCATGCACATCACAGCTGGACGGCATGGCATCAGTCTTTTTTGACAGCTTGAACTGTATAGGTTTGTGTCTATTTGCTCTGCCCTTCTAGTGCTGAAGTCCGCCCAATTCAACCCATGTTTATAAATAAATAAAATACGTGGCCCCTTAGTGGCGGCCTAACCAATATAAGTGCTATGAATTGTTTCAGTTTATAGATCAGAATCTTGTCGCTTTTAATCCGATTTTCTTTTTTAAAGAAAAACAGCCCTCGTAAATTGAGGGAATTAAATAATCATTTTTTCCTGTCAGTACCAGAGGTGGGCCACAAGGAAAATCATAGGCTTTCTCTGGCACTGTGCAGGTTGTAGCTTTACAGGCCCTACAGTTTAGAGTCAGAGGGCAAGAGGACTAATTGTAATTATGCCCCATTAAATAATTATTTAATAGCACTTGCCTCTAATTTAAGTTTTGGGCATTACATCCCATTTTCCCATTGACTATTGTGGGATTTCTGTAAATGTACAAAGGCAATTGATTTCAGTAATAATCTGATGGACACAACTCTGCTGACAAGTAGCCAAAAACAAGCACGGTGTGTGGCAGGGATTCTTGTAGTTATGTCTCTTCCTGATATTAATGATTGAAGGTCATCTAATGTTTGCTTTCCACATGCGGTATGACAACTGTTCTATGTAAGGAGATCCATGGTGGCGGTGGCCTTGGGGCCTACTCTTTTTGTTTTGCAGCTGATTTGCTGCCTCACAGCTTTCTTTTGTGAGAAAGATGGGAGTAGTGTTCCCATGCGTAAACAACAAGAAGACTAAAACCAAACAGGACTAGCTTATCATGCAATTATTAAGGCATCTAGAAAAGTCATATAAAATATATTGTCGTGTAGAAAGAGTGCCTATTTCCCAGCGGACATCAGATAACAAAGGCTAGTTGCGTTCTACCATCCGGGAAATATATTAGCCACTCTTTCAGGGTCACGACTGTTTCAGCCTTAACCCCTTATGTGCTCCGAAGTCCTGGAAAGTAATATCTTGCATTGCTTCACAGGTCCTGTAAGTACTAAAAAGGTTAAAGGAATCAGTGATTGTAAGTGCTGCAAATGCTGGTCAGTATATCTTCTCTTTCGTGTTTTTTTTTCTTTCCCACGTGTCCTTTCTTTCTATTTCCTGTTTCACTTATTTCAATTGCTTGTCTCTGCTTGAAGAAAGGGTTCTCCAATTATATTAAGTCCATAGTTTTGGACATTGCTTGGCAGGATTGATGTCCTGTTTGATACTTGAAAAGGAACCAAACTAGCCCAGGTACCAGGACTGCAAAAGAGAAGCCAAAGAAGACAAACATAATTACTTATGACTTTATTGCTCACGTATGTTAGTGATTAGTAAAACAGAGTAATTAATAAAATAATTGACTTTCACAGCATTGTAGACATACAGAACATAACTTGTGGGTCCACTGTAGTTCCTCTTATCTAAACTTCAAGTACTACAGGGATTGCAGCTCCATCTTACAAAACTAACAAGAGTCAAAAGTATATTATGCCTGCGTGAATGTAGATTTCAGCCCTGGAGCCCTAGCAAGAATATGTCTTCCTTCTACTGCTGTTTCTTTGTAATGACTAAAAAAATGAAATATTTAAGCATGTAGATAATTACAAGAATCACAATATAATTTATGTTCATATCACTGGGATTTTCTGTAGACCATGTTCACTATTTGATGTCTGAAGGCTAAATCTAATATGATTTACAATGAAATATTGTACACCAATTACGTATGTAGCATATATTAAAATGCTCTTGTGAACAGTTTTCATTGAAATGATTACAACTAATAATTGATAATGAATGTAGTGTCATTGTGCTTTATGTAATAAGCAGCAGACTATTTATCATCAGGGCCATGGAGCCATGTTAAAATGAAGCCAATTAGAAAACCTCTAAGGCCACGTGCACACATTCAGTATTTTATCTCAGTATTTGTACGCTAAAACCAGGAGTAGAAAAATCAGAGGAAAAGTATAATGGAAACTGTCACCTCTTCTGTATTTATTACCCACTCCTGGTTTTGGCTTACAAGTATGCAGGTAAAAAATACTCAATGTGTGCACGTGTCCTGATACTAAATATTGTAGGTGCACTGGTAAAAAAATATGAGCTTAAAAAAATTTCCCAGGATGGAAAGTTATTCACTTTCCATCAAATGGGTTAAAAATGACTGGGACCCACCGTCATACAGATAACCACTCAACGGACTAAGGTGAGCAGCTATGATTCACTGACATTCATTTTTTATCATAGAGACTTGTTCTGAAGTAAATGTGTACAGACTGGATAACTTCAGACTTCTACAATAACAATTGCCTCTAAGGTTGGCTTCAGACTTGCGAAACCTCCGCAGCGTCCTGCGGAGGGGATCCGCAAGCTGACCGCAGCCCCTTTGTTTAGAATGAGAACGCACGGTGCTGCGCAGGTCTTCGCATGACCGTGCGTTCCCATTCACTGCAATATGTGATTTGTACGCAGGCGAATGCCCGCGCACAAATCACACACTCTCGTCCGCACCAGGAACGCGACATGGTTAAACTGTATGTGTAATATAATGAATGGCTTTAAAGAGAAAGTCGCCTGAGGAATGGTCAAGTCACTTCTTTTAATTGCTAAATGACTTTACAAACGGTTAAAAGAAGTTCAAAATACATAGGCATGGCAAATTTTTACATTGCAGTACATATGTTGATTCTTTTAAGTGTTTCTTTAGTGCTTTTATACAGGCTGTTTATCAAGCACATCTGCCTTAAAAAGGCATTGTGTGTGCACAACCTAACTTTGTTCTCTAAAGTTTCAACACAGTTAAAAAAAATATAGGTGATCAGTGGGCACTTTACACAGAAAGCTCCTCACTGGGAATTTTTAATATGGCTTAACTTCCCTATTCTTTTAATATGATGAGGATGTTTGTAGTTACTAAACTAAGAGTTCCTCTGCTTTTCAGTATAAAATTATATATATTCTTGTTTCATGTAATGTTTACTCACTCCAACCTTCTAGACTTGGTTTTTTTCCAAGCCTTACATCACAGAAGCCATTGTGTCCATATTTTACACTAAACAAATAAGACCTGAAAAAACTGCATACTAGTTGCAAACTTGCTATCTACCTTATGGAGAGAAGTTTTCTGCAACCATAAGAAGACAGTTAAGTAGGTGAGGAGATTGTAGCCACATCCCCCCTCTAGGAAATATGCAAATTTGCACTTCAGTAAGGAAGTGGAATAACTCCAGTGCCACCTTTAAAAGCCTATCGTCGGTGCGTCGCCAAGTGTAAAGGGGCAATAATGAGGCGGAAAATCGCCTTAGATTGGTCGACTGGTTTCGCAGCACTGCTCTGAAACCAGGCGAGCACTCTGGGGTGATGTGTACACATCGCCCCATGTAACATGGTGATCGCCGATGTTACAGGTGATGGGACCCATAGGCTCCCATGATACAGGATCGCCGCTGGGGTTTGTGGACACCCCAGCGGTGATGTCGCCTGAAACATCGCCGGTGTGTCGCCGGAAGTATCGCCGCATGTAAACACGAGACGGCAACGCTGGTGGGGCGCCAAAAAAGTGTGCTCTCCCGTGCGTCGCCGGTGATATCTCCGGCGATGTGGATAAGTGTGACGGGACCAAGGGTACGTACAATGCACATTGCATCAACTTCACTGGCAATTTGCTGGTTGCAGTGAAATCATGGACACATTGTTCTATTTTGTTGCTGTGTACAAATGTAACAATGTGTCCATGATTTCACTGCAACCAACAAATTGCCAGTGAAATTGCATGCAATGTTGCGACGTGTAACGGTACCTTTAGGCTGGCTTCACAGCACGGCAAGGTCCAGTCCGGGGCTGTCCGGTGTAAACCAGACAGTCCCGGACCGGCTCAGCACACAGAACCGGAGGGCCAAATGTGCCCTCCGATCCTGTGTGCAGCCGGATGGCTGTAATTGCAGCTGCTGATTTTTCAAGATCGCGGCTAGCATGGAGCTAGCCGCGGTCCTGAAACAACAGCGGCGTGCAGCCGCCGGTATCCAGACCGGGGCAATCCGGCCCCATAGGCTCCCATGTTAGGGAGAACCAGATTGCCCCGGATCCGGGAGAATCCGGGCCAATCTGGGCAAATCCAGGATCCGGCTTTTTAGGTTGATTTCTCTCCCCGGACACAAAAACGTTGCAAGCAACATTTTTGTGTCCGGTGAGAATAATCCGAATTCTCCCGGATTCATCTGGAGAGATGAAACCGGATGGCAGAGAGCTGCTATCCGGCTCCATTCGGCCCCATAGGCTACTATGGGGCCAAAAACCGGTCCGGGGCTATCTGGTTTACACAGAACAGCCCCGGATCTTGCCGTGGTGTGAAGCCAGCCTTAGAAGACTCTTTGCAATCAAGATAAGGGAGATCATCCTGCTCCTCTCTGCAATGACTGACAGACTGCATGTATACCAGACTGTCAATCAGTGCCCCAATGAGCAAGGGGAGTTAGAAGGTCTCCTCATAAATACATCCCACTTACATACTATGTGACCAATGTATTCTTATAGTACCGTATATACTCGTGTATAAGCCGACCCGTGTATAAGCCGACCCCCTACTTTTGCCCCAAAAATCTGGAAAAACCTATTGACTCGTGTATAAGCGAGGGTGGACCCCAGCACAGGTATACAGCCCCCAGCAGTGTGGTATACAGCAGCCCCAGAGGTATATACAGCAGCCCCAGTGGTAGTATACAGCAGCCCCAGTGATAGTATCCAGCAGCCCCAGAGGTATATACAGCCCCAGTGGTAGTATACAGCAGCCCCAGAGGTATATACAGCCCCAGTGATAGTTTCCAGCAGCCCCAGAGGTATATACAGCCCCAGTGGTAGTATACAGCAGCCCCAGAGGTATATACAGCCATGTAGTATACAGCAGCCCCAGAGTATATACAGCCCATGGTAGTATACAGCAGCCCCAGAGGTATATACAGCCCCAGTGGTAGTATACAGCAGCCCCAGAGGTATATACAGCCCCAGTGGAAGTATACAGCAGCCCCAGAGGTATATACAGCCCCAGTGTAGTATACAGCAGCCCCACAGGTATATACAGCCCCAGTGGTAGTATACAGCAGCCCCACAGGTATATACAGCCCCAGTGGTAGTATACAGCAGCCCCACAGGTATATAGAGCCCCAGTGGTAGTATACAGCAGCCCCACAGGTAAATACAGCCCCAGTGGTAGTATACAGCAGCCCCACAGGAATATAGAGCCCCAGTGGTAGTATACAGCAGCCCCACAGGTATTAGAGCCCCAGTGGTAGTATACAGCAGCCCCACAGGTATATAGAGCCCCAGTGGTAGTATACAGCAGCCCCACAGGTATATAGAGCCCCAGTGGTAGTATACAGCAGCCCCACAGGTATATACAGCCCCAGTGGTAGTATACAGCAGCCCCACAGGTATATAGAGCCCCAGTGGTAGTATACAGCAGCCCCACAGGTAAATACAGCCCCAGTGGTAGTATACAGCAGCCCCACAGGTAAATATAGCCCCAGTGGTAGTATACAGCAGCCCCACAGGTAAATATAGCCCCAGTGGTAGTATACAGCAGCCCCACAGGTATATACAGCCCCAGTGGTAGTATACAGCAGCCCCACAGGTAAATATAGCCCCAGTGGTAGTATACAGCAGCCCCAGTGGTAGTATACAGCAGCCCCAGAGGTATATACAGCAGCCCCAGAGGTAGTATCCAGCAGCCCCAGAGGCTGTATACAGCAGCAGCCCCAGGGCTGATCCAGCAGCCGGGTGTATACAGCAGCAGCCCCAGGGGCTCTATACAGCAGCAGCCCCAGGGGCTGTATACAGCAGCAGCCCCGGAGGTATACAGGCCCCCCCATCAAGCTCCACGGACCCCCCCCCCCCTTGCGCGGCAGCCTGTAAGGGAAAATCATACTTATCAGTGTCCCGCGCTGTCCCGCCGCTTGCCGACACACGATCCCGGGCTTCAATCCGCGACTTCCGGCTTCCGGCGGTCGCGGGCAATGACGTCATTCCCGCGACCACAGGAAGTGCGGAAGACGCGGAATGAAGCCCGGAATCGTGATGTCGGCAAGCGGCGGGACAGCGCGGGACACTGATAAGTATGATTTTCCCTTACAGGCTGCCGCGCAAGGGGGGGGGTCCGTGGAGCTTGATGGGGGGGGGCCTGTATACCTCCGGGGGCTGCTGCTGCACAGATTACGTATATACTCGCATATAAGCCGAGGGGGGACTTTTCAGCCCAAAATTTGGGCTGAAAAACTCGGCTTATACGCGAGTATATACGGTAATTGTCTGGCAAAAGGCTTTTTTGTAGTGTTGGCGACTAGGAATACTAACCTGTAGCTTTAATATGCTGCCTTTAAGGCCACATAATCATAAATTCTGCTATAAGTAGTGTTCAAATATATTACCAATAATCATGTATTGCATTTGTATATACAAATATTTTCCATTACAAAACAAACTGCATAAACTATTGAGAAAGAGCAAGAAGAATGTTAATATTTTAGCTTGGGTAAGGTATAGTTTATGCTTTTCATCTATATAACTACACAACTCAATTAAGATTGGATCACAACGTAGCAATGCCCCTTGTGCACTACAAAAACATTAAACACATGTGGTGGTGGCTACACATTATGATTCCTTTCTTTCAGTCTTCCCTAAAATCACTTGACAGGAAACGTAAGATTAACTTTGCTATACCTAAGTGAACAAAGAGTGCTAGGGCAGGCAACTGGTTTACCGCAGAGAGAAATTTACTTTTTTTATTTTAATCCTTTTGGAATCTACAGAGGCCGCTCACAGAGTAAAATAGACAGAAGAAAATATTTGCTAGAACAAAAAAAAAAAAAGTGTTTTTTTTACTTCCAACATCTTGTATCTGGACCATCTCATTCTGGTCACACAGCAGATCCTGCTGTTTCTCTCCCATAAATGTTAACACCGAGTTCCCAACATGGTCGTCTGTTAAATGGACATTATTGATTCCTATGGTCCATTGTTCCCTCTGCCCCACATTCTAAGTCCCTGAAGTTCAAGTTCATTCTGGAATTACATCATGTCTCGTTTCTCCTGGTTACCAGACAGCCTGAGACGTGATCACAGCTACACAAAAAAGGGGGAAAAAACAAACACCCTTCTTCACGCTTCAGTTAGTCCTAACGACTTGAATATAAACTTATTTCCCCCTTTCTTCTTTCTCTTACACATGCTTCAAGTGTGGGATCTGGCTAATTTAGAGGTTAGGTTTCAAATTAGAATAACTAATGGAATCCTAATGGATTGCTGATCCATTTCCCATATAATGGCAGCATGGGGGTCTGGCCAATGTAGAAACCATCACTTTGCAAGAGATCTAGAGACTTTTAGGGGAGAGCTGTCTCTATGGAATATTCACCCATGTTTGTAGGGCCCTGAAAGCTGCGCTAGAAAAAAAATGTGGATGATTGCATTGTCAAACTGATAGTAAAAATAACTGGATCAAGAAACTGATAATGAAAAGTTGACCAAAAAAAGGGTTTTCATATAAAATATGTTGATTCTATTTTAGTTTGCAAATGATAAAAAAAGATGTTGAAAAGCCTCTTTTGTTATTCTGAACATTAATGTGACATCGCAGGTTCCATCGAATAAACAGAAAATAATAACACTTTGTGTTTCCTGCTTTTCGGTGTGTGCACAAGATGTTATTTAAACTCAGGCAAACCTGTCAAGTTTTGAAGCTGTTACGGAAACAGTTGTTTTGCTTGATTTGTCTTTTGTGTAGTTTTTTTTTTTTGTCTATTCGTGAGCATTTTTCAGACGGTTTGGCAGTCTTTTTTTGTAGTTTTCCATGGTTTATGAGACCTTTTACAAGGTTGTTTTAGAGCTGTGTTATTTTCACTCCACGTAAAGATGGATCCGCTAACTTATTTGTAAAGCAAAAACGATGGCAAATTGCATCAAAATAATTCTTCCAGGTGTATATTGAGCTTTCTCATTGACTTGTATTGTAAAGTTAGGAGCGTCTTTGAAGCGGAAACATTCCCTGATGAAGGAGTTGGGAAATAACTCTGAAACGCGTAGGATAATAAAGAAGAATCGTTGATCCAGACATTCCCTTGTACTGGCTTCTTTTGTTCCTTTTCTGAAGTGGCAGCGCAGACCTCGAGGTACTGTGTCCTGGAAGCTGATTAAACCACAGGGATCTGTGGAAAGTACGGTCCTGCAGCAGCTACTTTTATCTGAGCGATCATTACCAGTTGTGGGTTTTCTCAACTACATCAGGTGAGCAGCCTCTTTGTATGAACATTTTTCCCTTTTTAAAGAAGATATCAACCTATGTGCGCATTCTTGAATTTATAGATATAAATGGTCATGTCACTTCTTGTAACTACTTGGCATTTACATAAACTTGGTTAAAGAGATCCTGTCACCCCCAAATCACCTCCTATGCTATCCAAACATGAGAGCAGGGAGGCGCTGATTACAATATGCATTGAAGATCACGCCTATTAAGGTATGATATTAGGACAAAGATGGCCAGCCTTGGTGACCAAAGAATATAGCCACTGCTCATTATCATCACTAATGAGTAAGTTATAAAACATTTTTCTACACTTTCACAGGATGCTTTTCTGCGCAAAAAGGAGTGTTAGATTAGTGATAGGATGCTGAGGGACATGATTTGATAGCTTAGGAGGCGATTTGGGGGTGACAGGATCCCTTTAATATACATTCAATAGCCTGAACATATAAACAGCAAGTTGTTTTTACATAAAAATACACATGTTTATTTTTTGGACTGTTTTCGGATATGTTTTTCAGTTACCGTAGTTTCCACCTGAAAAAAAGGTCATGTGCATGTACTCTTACTGCTCTGGAGTTACCATATTACCATTAACAGGTACATTATTATCTGCTCTATGATTGATTGTCATCTTGTGTCCATGCTGGAATAAAAGCTCTTTTTTGCATCAGAACCGGAGTGCTGCAAACCCCTTTTTTGGATTGTAAATAAAACACAAACTACCGTATATACTCGTGTATAAGCCGACCCGTGTATAAGCCGACCCCCCTACTTTTGCCCCCAAAACCTGGGAAAACCTATTGACTCGTGTATAAGTTGAGGTTGGACCCCAGGACAGGTATACAGCCCCCAGCAGTGTGGTATACAGCAGCCCCAGAGGTATATACAGCAGCCCCAGTGGTAGTATACAGCAGCAGCCCCAGTGGTAGTATACAGCAGCAGCCCCAGTGGTATATACAGCAGCAGCCCCAGTAGTTAGTATACAGCAGCCCCAGAGGTATATACAGCAGCCCCAGTGGTAGTATACAGCATCCCCAGAGGAGGTATATACAGCCCCAATAGTAGTATACAGGCCCCCCAGTGGTGGTATACTGGCCCCCACCAGTAACACACAGCCCCCCCTCCTTAATATGTCCCCCCTTCTTAGTATGTCTCCCCCCAGGCTGCGGCACCTGTTAAAATAACAAACTTTCATACATCACCTTTCCGGCGCAGCTCCTCCGCTACTCCGGTCCCGGCTTCTTCTTCTTGCTTCCGGTGTCATGTGACCGGGCGCAGGAGATGACGTCATCTCCTGCGCCGGTCACATGAATCGAAGCAAAGAAGCGTACCGGAGAGCGGAGAGCTGCGTGAAAGGTGATGTATGAAAGTTTGTTATTTAACAGGTGCCGCAGCCTGGGGGGGGGACATACTAAGGAGGGGGGGACATACTAAGGAGGGGAGGCTGTGTGTTACTGGTGGGGGCCTGTGTAGTGCAATTGCACGGCATCCCCCCGCCGTTGATGGACGGAGGGATGCCGTGCATATTCATTGCACTAACGAGGCGGCCCCACGTGACCGCCTGCGGTCACCGCGGCCCCCTCCTGCCTCCTCCAGCCACCGGTGCAGCCCCCCCCCCCCAGCATACCGAGTGACTCGCGTATAAGCCGAGGGGGGGACTTTTCAGCCCAATTTTTGGACTGAAAAACTCGGCTTATACGCGAGTATATACGGTATCTATACTCTCTGTAATTTGTATATACATATGCGTGTATGTTTCAGTACAGCAGTAATGTGAGAGTACAGCAATATATACGGTCTACAGACTTTAACATTAACTTTAAAATAATCCTTGTTTTACAGAAAAAAATAAATAATATTGCAGCTTCTAAATTCCCTAGGAGGGTTAAAAAAATAAAGTGAAAATAGAATATAAAAAACAAAACAAAACTATTAGGGGTGTTCTATAACAGGGGTCCCCAACCACCGGGCGCAGCCCAGAACCGGGCAGCGGGGGTCTGGGTGCCGGTCCGCACTGCCGCAGACCAACACTACACAGTGTGCTCTGCAGCGGCTCCCGGAGTGATGTCACCGCCCCCTGCAGCATTCATTACGTTCCCTCTCTCTTCTTTTCCTCAGCTATGTGAATAGAACTACATGAGACGCCATCGGCCAATCACGGTGCAGCAGCCAGGCCCTGATTGGCTAGTGGCTTTTGCACTGTGATTGGCTGATGGCTTCTCATGTAGTTCTATTCACATAGCTGAGGAAAAGAAGAGAGAGGACGTAATGCAGCAGGTGCTGGGGGGGGCGGTGACCGAAATGTGTGTGTGTGTCAGAGATGATGGAGACTGAATAAGGAGATTGCTGTGAAAGAGAGCGGGGGAAGAGGAGGCTGAAAGAGGAGGCTGGGGGGTTAAAGTGGAGGCGGGGGTTAAAGAGGAGGTGGGGGTTAAAGAGGAGGCTGGGGGTTAAAGAGGAGGTTGGGGGTTAAAGAGGAGGCTGGGGGTTAAAAAGGAGGTGGGGGTTAAAGAGGGGCTGGGGGTTAAAGAATAGGGGGTTAAAGAGGAGGCTGGGGGTTAAAGAGGAGGCTGGGGTTAAAGAGGAGGCTGGGGGATGAAAAGAGGCTTAGGCTGGAAGAGGAGGCTGGGGGCTGAAAGAGGAGGCTGGAGGCTGAAAGAGGAGTGGCTTGGTGGAAGAGGAGGTGAGCGAAAGAGGCTGAAAGAGGTTATGGCTGGAAGAGGAGGCTGGGGCTGAAAGAGGAGGCTGGAGGCTGAAAGAGGAGCTGAAAAGCAGGTTGTGGCTGGAAGAGGAGGCTGAGGTCTGAAAGAGGAGGCTGGGGGCTGGAAAAGGAGGCTGGGCTGCAGAAGGAGGCTGGGGGCTGCAGAAGGAGGCTGGGGGCTGCAAAAGGAGGCTGGGGGCTGCAAGGGGATAGAGAAATAAGACATTCCCCGCAAATAAGATGTGATGCATCTTTCGGGGAAACAGGATACTAAACCTCACCCCTTCTACATGGCCCCCCATATGATCAAACCCCCGCCCCCTATAACACCCTCCGCCGGGCCTCGGAGAAATTATCTTGCTTGACGCCGGTCCCCAGAGCAAAAAAGGTTGGGGACCCCTGTTCTATAAAACATTTTTTTTTTACAAAGGAAGGTACTTTCTAACTGTATGGCTTTATCTCTGCAGACACGAAGAGGGAACAGACTGCTCCTGTTGGCAATTCAGCAGCTTTCACTGATGTCACATGTATAGAGTAGTGCAAGCTTTCCCGCTTTGCTCTGTTGGAAAAAGCAGAAGAATAGCTGACGTGCTGACAAGAGCAGCTGAATTGCTGGCAGGAGCGGCCTGTGACAGCCCTGAGCTAGTGCCAGGTAGAAAAGGCAGGTAGATGTCTCTGGTAGCAACTACCTAACTCTTAGTTTTTAGGTACATAGTAATTAAAAAAAATTCCTTGATAACCTCTTTAAATAAAAAAAGATGCAATCTAAAGTGATCAAAATGTTGCATGCAATCCAAAATTGTATCAAAAATACTATAGGCTACGCAAAAAGAGAAGCTACATAAAGTTGCATTAACTGAAAAATAGAAAACTTATGGGTCTTTAAAGTATGGTGACACAAACTAAACTTCAGAATATTGTAAGATACTAAAATAATTTTAAAAATGTCAAAATTATTTTGAACAGTAACAAAATGGAGGAAATTTACTGTGTGTACCGGTCCCGCACTGCTCATATAGGAGACGGCCAAACGATAGTTTTAATAACGAAGCCACGTGCTACGAACTAACGTGTTTCGGAGTCAGACCTGACTCCTTCTTCAGGGAGCATACATTACAATAATGTGTGCTCCCTGAAGAAGGAGTCGGGTCTGACTCCAAAACGCGTCAGATTTAATAAATAAAGAAGCCACTTGCTACGAACTATCATTTGGCCATCTCCTATATGAGCAGCACGGGTCCGGAACACGCAGTCCATTTCCTCCATTCTGTTACGGTTCCTGTGAACGTGTGGACCCTGCAGCAGCCATTTTGCTTTTATGCCGGTTGTGTGCCACACAACCTTGCCAGATGAGCAGTGCTCTTTTCAAGTCTTATAATTTCTGTGAGATAAGACCCTATTGCACTCTCTTTCCTTTTTAGTTCTCTTGCAAAAATTATTTTGAAGGTTTTTTCACCATTTTACCTCACTTGGAATTATTTTTCTGTTTTATTTAATAAAACAAAAGGTGTCAGTCTAAACATCATCTCGTTTCCCCAACAAGAAATATATAAGTAATTTGATGAATAATAGATGTAATAGCTTCTGAAAGAGGAGGAAAACTAAAACGGAAAATCTAAAATTTAAGTCCAAAAACTGTTAACTGTGTTGCTAAAGGGAACCCAACGGCTGATACATGCTACCCAAAATGTGGACAGCATGTACAGTGGGAACAAAAAGTACTTAGTAAGCCACCCATTGTCCAAGTTCTCCCACTTAAAAAGATGAGAAAGGCCTGTAATTGACATCATGGGTAGACCTCAACTATGAGAGACAAAATTAGAAAACAAATCCTGAAAATCACATTGTCTGATTTAGAAAGAATTTTTTTCAAATTTTGGTGGAAAATAAGTATTTGGTCACCTGCAAACAAGCAAGATTTCTGGCTCTCATAGGCCTGTAACTTCTTCTTTAAGAGGCTTCTCTATCTTCCACTCATTACCTGTAGTACTGGCACCTGTCTGAACTTGTTATCAGTTTAAAAGACACCTGTCCACAACCTCAAATAGTCACATTCCAAATTCCGTTATGGTGAAGACAAAAGCGCTGTCAAAGAACACCAGAAACAAAATTATAGCCGTGCACCAGGGCGGGAAGACTGAATCTGCAATAAGCAAGCAGCTTAGTGTAAAGAAATCAACTGTGGGAGCAATACTTACAAAATGGAAGACAAACAAGATCACTGACAATCTCCCTCATCTGGGGCTCCACGCAAGATCTCACCCAGTGGGGTCAATATTATCTCAAGAACAGTGAGCAAAACTCCCAGAACTTCATGGGACAACCTACTGAGTGACCTGTAGAGAGCTGGGACCAACCTTACACAGGCTATCATCAGTAACACACTACGCCACCAGGGACTCAGATCCTGCAGTGCCAGAGTTGCTCCCCTGCGTAAGCCATTACATGCCTGGCCCTGTCTGCAGTTTGCTACAGAGCATTTGGATGAGCCAGAAGAGTATTGGGAGAATGTGATATGGTCAGATGAAACCAAAGTAGAACTCTTTGTTAGAAACACAACTCATCGTGTTTGAATGAGAAAGAATGCTGAGTTGCATCCAAAGAATACCATACCTGCTGTGAAGCATGGGGGTGGCAACATCATGCTTTGGGGCTGTTTCTCTTCCAAGGGACCAGGATGACTGATCTGCGTACATGAAAGAATGAATGTGGCCATGTATTGTGAGATTTTGATTGCAAACCTCCTTCAATCAGCAAGGCATTGAAGATGAAACGTGACTGGGTCTTTCATCCCAAGCACACCACCAGGGCAACAAAGGAGTGGTTTCGTAAGAAGCATTTCAAGGTCCTGGAGTGGTCTAGCCAGTCTCCAGATATCAACTCTATAGAAAGAAAACCTTTGGAGGGAGCTGAAAGTCCGTATTGCCCAGCCACAGCCCCAAAACATCAATGCTCTAGAGGAGATCTGCATGGAGGAATGGGCCAACATACCAGCAACGGTGTGTGCCAACCTTGTGAAGACTTACAGAAAACGTTTGACCTGTCATTGCCAACAAAGGATATATAACAAAGTATTGAGATGAACTTTTGTTATTGACCAAATACTTATTTTCCACCAAAATGTAAAAAATTCTGTCCAAATCAGACAATGTTAATTTCAGGATTTGTTTTCTCATTTTGTCTATCACAGTTGAGGTCTACCTATGATGTCAATTACAGGCCTCTCATCTTTTTAAGTGGGAGAACTTGCACAATTGGTGGTTGACTAATACTTTTTTCCCCACTGTATCAGCCACTGGCTGTATTATCCTAGCCAGGCAAGC
The DNA here is from genome assembly GCA_033576535.1 of Allobates femoralis. NCBI lineage: Eukaryota > Metazoa > Chordata > Amphibia > Anura > Aromobatidae > Allobates > Allobates femoralis. Next base: position 515,235,695 of record JARQOC010000003.1, on the reverse strand, counting down.
TAGCCTCTGAAATGCTGAGAATGAGAATAAAAGAAAAACATACTATTAATACCCGCCAGGAACTGAGCCACGCTGTAGACGAGTCAGAAAGGTGGGTCCCTGGAGGTTTCTCTGCTGCCCCCTGGACTGCCAGGTCTCTGCCTATATGTGCACATAAACAAAGCCTTGTCAGTCACTGTCAGTGGGAGGGGAGAAAACTGCCGGGGACCTGTCTGTCTGACTAGTCTACAGCGCAACTTTTGTTCTCTGAAAGACCGCAGCATTTGAGAGGCAAACATGCCTGGCTGGGATAATAGGGCCAGTCAGGATCCTTTTGAGGGATTAGTCTACATTCTTGTCACAACAAATCTTTACAACAAATGTTTTTTGGTGTCTGTGGTTTTCACTAGTGTAAGATGATGTTTGAGGTAATTCTTTCAAATTTAGAAACTGGATCAAGCTGCGTTGGAAAGCTGCAGATTAATGTACTATTTCCTTACGGGACATCATGAGAGAGTAAAGTACCACAGCACTTCAACAGACCGTATTAATTGGTGCAATTTGAAACAGTGGATGGAAACCATTCATTTATTATCAACTTTAAACTATTAATATAAAATCAGAATATACAATGCAATGAAGCATCCAGAAAAAAATGTTTTTTTTTTTTAATATACGGTAATTGCTTATACTAATTTATCCTAGGAACAAGTTGCTCTACAGTCTACAAAAGACATCAAGCATCAAATATGAATGTGGAGATTCTTCCCTACTGCTTTGCATACACTTACCTTTATGAAGATCACAACCGTCTCAGTCTTGCCATAAGAAGTGACTCTAGTGGCAGATTTTATCAATAAAAAAATCACAAGACACAGGAAATACAAATTCCACAATTCAGAGGCTTCAAATGGTAAGACTTGACAGGCTAATTTAAGATTGGAACCACATAGTAGAATTTAGGAGGCAGTTAGATAACTGGATGAGCCAACTTAATTTACTGGTGGCCCAAAGCAATAACCTTCATAGATGTCACTGGAAATCAATCCCAAAAAATTAAACAATGAGTATGTAGAGTACTTGGAATTGGGATTTGTCCAACCTTGGCTAATCTCAAAATCCATGTAGAAACAAATAGAAGGGTACAATACTTTTCAAGCGCTTCACTATGATACTTTTGTTTTGTACTACAGTATATAGAAAACAGACATAAAATTATTGCTCAAATTGCAATACCTGTTTTAATTTAAAGATTATGGACACCTTCGATATAGAAAACATGTTTTTACATATCATAAGTAGTACTAGGTTTCTATTTTAAATCTTCACTCCTTCATTTTCAGACCCTTGTGCGTGTTCCTCCCGGTAATATATGCTGAATGTGAGTTTTGTGTGTCCAGGATGTTGCTGTCTTCACTAGTTCCCACATATCAGGACAGCTTCACTTTTGTACTGACTTCTCTTTCTACAGTTTACGTAGAAACTTGTGCTTTCTGCCCCCAGACTTTACTGACTAAATAAACCTCTCTCCCTATTAACTGGAATGACTTTCACCTTCTCTCTGAGCTGCGTTGTGAAAACTTTTTTCCCTTTCTGCTGTTATCTCTAACACTGAGCAAAGGGAGATGGATAGCAGAGGTCTGCGAAGGAAGCTACTGACATATTTATGTAATATTTTGCAAAGCAGCTAGCTTTGTGAAAAATGTTAATGAAAACTATTTAGAGAATGGCTAAATTTTGCATTTATGAGGCAAATGAACCATAACAAACAAAACAAATCAGTGCAAAAGTGTACATAGCCTTTAAAGCATGCATATGTAAAATAACCATCACCATATTAAAATCACGTAGCATCCCCAATTGCCAAACAGCAATATTTTACAAAGTAGCTCATGGTTATTCTTGCTACAATTGAATAAAAATTTTCCAACATGCGAATGACAAATGATTAGCAGTATATTTAGTTAGCGAGCATTCTAGATTATTTGTGATGTATGAAAGGCATGCTTTTTTCTTACCTCATAATATGAAAAAATGAATGACAAATGTACCATTAGTAACCAGTTAGTATGTTAATTATTTGTTAAGTTTTTGTGGGTTATTTTCCCAAGGTGTGTATAAATGCAGTGTTTATGTGATGATTTGTATGGAGATATGGGTTATAACTGTAAATGGTTAGAGTATCTAGAAATAATTATACCATACATCTATATTTGTTGTGTTTCTGCAGCTTAATGATATATGCATATTTTAGCTCCAACTCCCTACAGCATCTGAAGCTTGTGATGCCTTTAAACAATGTTGAAGTATAAAAGCCTTTATTTGACAGCAACCATACGATTATCCAGACATGGATTAACCCACTGTCTGCCGGGCAAGTCGTCTGCTGTCAAAGAGTCTTATTTGCAGATACTCGGCAAACTCACTGGTTTGTCCAAGCTGTTCACCCGTCACAGTGTAAACTACAATGGAACAAATGTGTTTAGAAAATTCTTCTCATAAATGTTTTGGTTAATTGTGATATGTAAATAAATGTTTCCAGGAGAGAGAGAAGGAGGGAGCAGGGGGAAGCTACAACAGAGCTATGTCTCAATGTAATTTATAGATGGAGTGTAGGGTTGGAAATAATTAAAATTTTACCTTTGCCAAGTTATTCCCAATGTATCCTCACTGGCACTGGGGTATAAATGCCTGCCGTTTTGATTCATGGTCCAGTCACAAATCCTCAGCTGTCAATTGAAACCTAGCAGTCAGATATGGATCCAGCAGTACTGCAGTTTTTAGTATTTACACATGCATAGGTACAAAATCCTGAGTAAACCTGCTCCCTGTGCTCATACACATATATTATATATATATTCATTCACAAGCCTCAGAGTTTCTGATGGAGCGTAAGGGTGCCTTCTCACTGCGGTGTGATCCAGTCCGGGGCTGTCCGGGATGACCCTGACAGCCCTGGACTGGATCAGCACACAGGACTGGAGGGCTAATATGCCCTCCGGTCCGGTGTGCAGCCGCACGCAGTTCCAGCTGCTGATAAGTCAGGACCGCGGCTGAACTGCGTGCGGCTGCACACCGGACCGGAGGGCATATTAGCCCATCAGTCCTGTGTGCTGATCCAGTCCGCGGCTGTCAGGGTCATCCTGGACAGCCCTGGACCGGATCAAGCCGCAGTGTGAAGCCGCCCTTACATATATGATGGTCCTGTGTATATCTTTGTACATTCTAACCATCTGCATTGTACAAACTTCAATACCGTAATAGCTCAGTGCATGGAGCTCATCTTGAATGCAGTATCACAACAGATATACACTTGACCAGAATACAATGTGCATGAAAAGTCATTTACACAATATATTTAGTTGGCAAAGGGAGCATACAAGATGGTGGTATTTTAAGCACATTCCTATTAGCCATTGTTAAACTTAGAAATGTTAATAAAAAACCAAAACAAACTGAAAATAAGGGAAAGGGTGCCATATATTCTCTTAAGGGCGATCATGTGGTCAGCATCTGGCCTGTGGCATGCAGATGAATTGTAACAGTACCATAAAAAACATGCAATTTTGTTTAATCTAACAGTCAAAGGAAAATAACACGGTAGTTAAAACAAATCTAGAAAGGAAAGCTAACTACATATATCAGAAATTAGATATCAACCTATTTTCTAAGAAAAAGATGAGCATTTTATATGTAGACTTTGATATTTCTCAAAATGGGGATATATACAATATTGTCCTCACAAAGGTCTAGGACTAATTATTTCAGAATATATTTTTTCAATCCTTATTTATGTTTTTAACTTGTGAAATAATTAACAAATAATTTGAAGGAACCCCACAGGAAGGTGTAATTGAAAGTTCATTATAAGGCTCCAACAGGGCCCCAAACTACAACAGCTCTTTATAGTACTGGTCTTCTCATATGCGTTAAAGCAGGTCACAGGTGCAACACCTGCATCCATATAGTTATTCCTAAAATCAACAGGTAAAATGAAAGGGACAAAACTCCCCACCACAATGACACATAATGTCTTATGGTCTGCTTACATGGACCGACAAGAGATAGCATATGACTGCCAATAGGTATACCTTTATGTATCCATGGTTATTTAAATGCCTGTTTACATAGATAGACCACAGTATATGATTGAGTGATCTATACAGATGGCTCAGTGCACATAGCTGCCATAGTTCTTGGTAGTGTGACTCCTGTTTATATAGGATCATGCACCACAAAAGATCATCGGCAGCCTGTTTACACGGCAAAATAATTGTGAAACAAGTGTTCTTTATGCAACAAAGTTAATTAAATTAGAGTAGGTGACTGCAGGAAGGTGATAACTGGGACATTTAGGGGAAGATTATTTGGTAACTGCAGCCAATTAAGCATCAAATTGTCCATTTTTCTGTCTGCGTTTCTTTCTAGATTAATTGAAATCTGCTTGGGTTTTACTGGATTGCATCTGTTGAATCATGATAGTGGATTTAATATGACTGAAAACTTCATGTTTTTTAATCTCACTAAATATATGAAACATTTTTATTGGTGTTCTAACACATAAGAGTGTAATGCAATATTTCTGATTATTGATACCACTGGAAAATTTTTCTTATGGGAAACTCACTCTGATACAAGTTCACATTGTGAAAATTAAAAAAGAACAACGCTACAGTAGATCAAGATAGATTTCTGCACCTATGTCTATTTGTAATGCAAATTTTTATGTCATACATTTTTTCTCAAATTTTTGTGTCGTATGATCTACTATGGAAATACTTTAATGCTAATATGTACTTAAAGCACCACTCCAGCGATTGTTTTTATTTCACTGCAGGAGTGGTGCTTTAAATGTAAGATCCCAGCCATCATCTTCATCTGTTTCCAGCGTCACTTCCATCAATCTCCAGCAGGTTGTGACCTGTTGGCAGTTCCAGTGGTTTCAGGATGTCACAAATCAATGCAACACTATGACAGCCTTGTTCTGGCCTCATTCTGCCTCTCAGAGAGTTGCATTGAGCTTTTGTGATATAATTTCTGACTTAGTCAATCAGAAGTTACGGCCATAAGTTGACGCCGTGGGACTGGAGTAACGCTGACAAAAGGTGAAGCCGGTGGAGGGTAAGTTTAATACAGGGGACTTTCATTTATATCACCACTGAAGCATTGAAAAACAACAAAACACAGGAAGGGTATGATATGCATCATATAGTGGATCACAGAGTGGCTATGGACTTGTAATACAGCCATAGAAACACTGTGTTATGTAGCTTAGCAAATTTTAATAAAGCCTTCAAGAATATCTGAAAAGCATTTGTACGAACACAGTACTAATCAGGGGCTGGTGAAACTTTGGAATATTTATTTGTAACAGGTTCTTTGTACAGGTCAAAAGACTTCTACGAGAATTTCATTTGACTTTTGACTGATCCTGAGATCACTACTCACATCTGCATCATAATATATTTGGACATGCTGCTGAGAAAATTCTGCAGTAGAGCATAGCTAGCCAGAGTACTTGTCTCATGGTAGGATGCGCGTGTCACTTGATCAGCTTACAAGTTACCCCGAGATGACCTGTATGGCCAGATGCAGCCGGCTGTTCATGTGACCCGGGTGGCATTATGATAATGAATTTAAAAGACTAAAATAACAAGCTAAAATGTTAGTACAGACTACACCAAAAGTAGTTCTTGAGTGAACATATTAAATGATGGCAAAAGTGGGGGTTGCTTTATATATATATATATATATATATATCTCACAGTTTGTAGATGATTCTTATGATTTATTTTGGCCTGGGGTACAAGGCGGCTATGTTTCGAATACATACTCTCTTTGTCCAGCTTTTATATATAAAATGAATAATAATTTGAATAAAATGCAGCAGAGTATAGGTACTTTTCAAATTAGAAGTGTGAATAATTTGTCTTTGTCAATTAGGGGAATGAAAAATTAATGACCAGAAGATCAATATTTAGTGTAACTATCTTTTGCCTTCGAGCCAGTATCAGTTCTTTTAGGTACATTTACACAAAGTAAGGGATTATGGGATTTTGTAAAATTATAGACAGGTATATGCATAATCATTTAAATTAAGTGGATAATCATCATGATATGCAGGTTGAAACACAGCGATTAACTGAAGCTAGGTGGAAGGTTGAAAACTGGGTGCTGTTTCAAAGGTGAGAGGGTGAAGTTGTGGAATAATAGATTAATCATCCGCAACAGAATCTTACGCTTTTTTTATTCACATAAATATGTATATATGTACATATACAGTTCTGGCCAAAAGTATTGACACCCCTGCAATTCTGTCAGATAATACTCAGTTTCTTCCTGAAAATGATTGCAATCACAAATTCTTTGGTATTATTATCTTCATTTAATTTGTCTTCAATGAAAAAGAGAATGAAGCAAAAAGCAAAACATTGATCATTTCACACAAAACACCAAAAAGTGGCCAGACATAAGTATTGGCACCCTCAGCCTAATACTTGGTTGCACAACCTTTAGCCAAAATAACTGTGATCAACCGCTTCCGGTAACCATTAATGAGTTTCTTACAATGCTCTGCTGAAGTTTTAGACCATTCTTCTTTGGCAAACTTCTCCAGGTCCCTGATATTTGAAGGGTACCTTCTCCAAACTGCCATTTTTAGCTCTGTCCACAGGTGCTCTATGGGATTCAGGTCTGGACTCATTGCTGGCCACCTTAGAAGTCTCCAGTGCTATCTCTCAAACCATTTTCAAGTGCTTTTTGAAGTGTGTTTTGGGTCATTGTCCTGCTGGAAGACCCATGACCTCTGAGGGAGACCCAGCTTTCTCACACTGGACCCTACATTATGCTGCAAAATTTGTTGGTAGTCTTCAAACTTCATAATGCCATGCACAGGGTCAAGCAGTCCAGTGCCAGAGGCAGCAAAGCAACCCCAAAACATCAGGGAACCTCCGCCATATTTGACTGTAGGGACCGTGTTCTTTTCTTTGAATGCCTCTTTTTTTCTACTGTAAACTCTATGTTGATGCCTTTGCCCAAAAAGCCCTACTTTTGTCTCATCTGACCAGAGAACATTCTTTCAAAACGTTTTAGGCTTTCTCAGTAAGTTTTGGCAAACTCCAGCCTGGCTTTTTTATGTCCCGGGGTAAGAAGTGGGGTCTTCCTGGGTATCCTACCATACAGTCCCTTTTCATTCAGACGCCGATGGATAGTACGGGTTGACATTGTTGCACCCTCGGACTGCAGGGCAGCTTGAACTTGTTTGGATGTTAGTTGAGGTTCTTTATCCACCATCCGCATAATCTTGTCAATTTTTCTTTTCCGTCCACATCTAGGGAAGTTAGCCACAGTGCCATGGGCTTTAAACTTTTTGATGACATTGCGCACGGTAGACACAGGAACATTCAGGTCTTTGGAGATGGACTTGTAGCCTTGAGATTGCTCATGTTTCCTCACAATTTGGTTTCTCAAGTCCTCAGACAGTTCTTTGGTCTTCTTTCTTTTCTCCATGCTCAATGTGGTACACACAAGGACACAGGACAGAGGTTGAGTCAACTTTAATCCATGTCAACTGGCTGCTAGTGTGATTTAGTTATTGCCAACACCTGTTAGGTGCCACAGGTAAGTTACAGGTGCTGTTAATTACACAAATTAGAGAAGCATCACATTATTTTTCTAACAGTGTCAATACTTTTGTCCACCCCCTTTTTTATCTTTGGTGTGGAATTATATCCAATTTGGTTTTAGGACAATTCTTTTTGTGTTTTTTCATTGAAGACAAATTAAAGGAAGATAATAATACCAAGGAATTTGTGATTGCAATCATTTTCAGGAAGAAACTCAGTATTATCTGACAGAATTACAGGGGTGTCAATACTTTTGGCCAAAACTGTATGTATCCACACCTGCCTGGAGCACTTAAACGTTTTCACACATAAACACACACACATATATATAGTCATGACTAAAAGTCCGCCATTTAAATTTTTTTAGAGAATGGGGTATCTCTCGCAGAAAATTATTGCAATTACACATGTTTACTTTCTTTGTGATTATTGGGACAACACTAAAAAAAAAAAGCAAATTGTTGGCACCTTTCCAAAATTGTGAGTAAACAACTGTGTTTCAAACAGGAGGTGCTGGTTCAAACTCAACTGCGGCAAGTAACAGGTGTAACAGGTGTGGCTAATATGAAAATCACAGCTGAAACCAATTAAAAGGGGAAAGTTCACTCAAAGTCTTTGCATTGTACTCTATGTCTGTGTGTAAAATTAAGCATGGAGAATAGAGAGAGAGGACAATCAACAATCTCAAGGCTACAAGTCCATCTCCAGAGATCTTGTTATTCCGTTGTCGATGGTGAACAACAATAATCAAGACGTTACAACTCATGGCACTGTAGCTAATCTCCCTGGATGTGGACAGAGTAGAAAAACTGCAGAAAGGCTGCAATGCAGAATAGTTCATATGGTGGAAAGGCAGCTTCAATCAAGTTCCAAGGAAATTCAAGGTGTCCTGTAATCTCAGGGTGCATCAGTGTAAGCACAAACTATTGTCAACATTGCAGTGAAAGGAAACACTATGGTAGGAGAATCCCACTGCTGACAAAAAGAATTTAAAAAAATGAACTGAAGTTTACCAAAATATACATGAGTAAGCCAAAAGCCTTCTGTGAAAGCGCCTTGAGGACCGATGATATCAATATAGAGTGAGGCTGAGCTCAACCAATGAATGCTGGTGGGTGCCACAGGAAAACGTAGTGATATCTAATAGCAAAAGTCCTGGCACACCATAAAACAAGAGTCAATGAAAAAAGATTGTTGTGAGAGTACTGTATTCTTTATTGAGAAGGTTTTTTCAGAATCTCTTTTGATCACAGAGGTTGAAAAATGCAAAATATTTTCAGCCACATACGGCTTTCTTCAGTGCAAAAAACTATAACAGAGTGGTAAACACATAATTAGTGTTACAATATACAAGAAACAATATCTCAAACACAGTAAGCTTCTCACTTTGATCTTTTCAATAAAGAATACAGTACTCTCACAACAATCTTTTTTCATTGACTCTTGTTTTATGGTGTGCCAGGACTTTTGCCATTAGATTTGAGGACCGATGAGACCAAAATAGAGCTCTTTGGTAAACCATATCATTCTACTATTTATCGAAAATGGAATGACAAAGAAAAGAACACAGTACCTATAGTCAAATATGTTGGAGGCTAAAAGATGTTTTGGGGTTGTTTTGCAATCTCTTGCATTGGGTGCCTTCACTCAGTGCAAGGCACATTGAAATCTGAATATCACCAAAAGACATTGGCTTGCAATGTAGTAAAAAGTGTCAGAAGAAGGGGGGCGTGGCTTGCGCATGGCGGGATAGGAAGCAGCTTACACGAGCTCCGTGATCCCGAGCCCCTTCGCCACACAAATACCGCACAAGACGTTCTCCAAACTAGATGGGGAAGAACAGGAGGACTCAGGGAAGCACCGGCAACGAGGAGACCGGCTCTCAAGGCCCCATAGTGCGCTATCTCCGTTCCGGAGCGGGAGCCCCTGCAGAGACAAACACTCCCAAGATGGCGCAGGCTCCACAACCACACCACAACACAGGGAGAGCGGAGCGTGGGGCTAACCGCTTCCTGGAGCTGAGAGACCTGCAGGAGGAAGACGATTCCCCACCAGCCATGATGGAGGGAGCATCGATGGAGGAGATAAGTACTTATCTAAAAAACTTACCCACCAAGCGCGACCTGAAAAGGTTCGCATGCAGACTAGAAGCCTCCTATAAATCAGAGGTGCAGGCCCTGAGAACGGAGTTCACCTCCAGAGTGGAGGAAGCAGAGCATTCCCAAGAAGCTGTACTAGACGAACTGCAGGCACAGCGGGCCCTTTTGGCTGCACATTCATCCCTTATAGAAGATCTCCTCTATAACCAAGAGGACTCTGAAAACCGAAATAGGCGCAATAATGTCAGGATAAGGGGGCTACCAGAGTCCATCTCCCCTGTTGATCTACCTAAGACAGTCCAAACATTGTTCAAACAGATTATGGGAGACCCAGATGGCCCACACATTGAAATGGACAGAGTCCACAGGGCTCTAGCCCCCAGACCATCTCCAGAGGCCAGACCACGTGACATAATCTGCAGGATTCATTTTTATTCAGTTAAGGAATCCATAATGCAAGCAGCCAGGCAGCAGGGAGAGATATTATTTCGGGATGTGCCGGTATTTCTTCTGCCAGATCTTGCTCGTCGCACCCTGCTGCAGAGACGTGGCCTCAAGCCTCTTCTCTCACTTTTGAAAGAAAAGGACATCACATACAGGTGGGGTTTCCCTTTTCAATTGGTGGCGACAAAGGGAGGAAAATCTGCCTCTTTCAGAAGAATTGGAGACTCGGCAGCTTTTTGTAAGGCTCTGGACATCCCGGAGATCGCCCTCCCTGACTGGCCGAGAATCCCACATTTACCTCCTCCACCTACCAGATGGCAAGGGGTGCGACGTCATACTCCACCCAGAGGTTCCCATACTTGACGGCTGCGGGACATAAGGAATGTTATCCCCTTTGGAGAAAATGGACTTGATCTACCACCATGACTTGGAAACCACCAACTGAAAGTCATCACAATTCCTTCACTAGCTGGAAAACTGGAACGTTATTGCCGACCGTATAAGTGTGACCCTCCTACCATCAGATTGCGGACCCCTCTTCCCCATTTGATTTGCCCTATAAACCTTCCCCCCAAACCCCGACCCCCTCTCACCTTCCCCTCTTCCCTTCCTCATCCCCAATGGGTCCTTACTAAGGGAAGCACTGCTCCCCCAGCGGAGTTATAATTTAGTTATTATAAGAGGTTGCAAATGTCAATCTACCAATTGCGTAGACACAAAAGTCCTAGTTATATTGCATCACATATATAGGTATTTTGCTTGCAGTGATAAAAAGTTGATTAAAAGGCGAGGGGGCGAGGAAGCGGGGGATCCTAGCCTTGGACTTCCACCCATCCCCTCTACGTGCTGGACACAATGGTTTGTCCTTCCTTGCACAAGATGAGGCACCTCGAGTGCCTAGATTTAACTACGTTATGTTTTATTATTTTCTGTGTTACGAATATATTCGTGTTCTCTTTCTATGCTCTTTTCTTCATCCTAACCTTGCCTAATTCCCAACCCCTTTCCTTTCCCCCTACACCGGCTGATATATCTCATTATTATAATTATGGTGCTATACTTGTGAATGATGGCTGATTTTACTTGTTGTTCCTTTAATGCAAAGGGACTAAATGTACCCGAAAAAAGACGCCAGATCCTCTACTCCTTTCACAAACAAAAAATTCAAACTGTGATGATCCAGGAGACACACTTTCGCACTGACAAAATACCGAAATGTGGGACGAGAGACTACCCATTATGGTATCACAGCTCTAATCCAGACTCCAAATCCCGTGGGGTATCTATCGCTTTCCATAGGACGTGTGTTCCGAAAATTGCAGAAGAAGCGATAGACCCTTCGGGACGTTATATTTTCCTGAAAGTATCTTGGCAAACAGATGTATTTGTATTGGCTAACATCTATTATCCCAACAGGAAACAGGGACGTTTTGGGGCACAAACTCGCAGAAAACTCGAGGAATTTGCTGGATCGACACCCATCATACTAGGGGGCGATTTCAACTTCCCTATCAACCCATCGATGGACGTCTCGTCGGGTAAGTCATATTTATCTGGGCCATCTCTCCGCCACCTTGCTAAACATTGGGAAGACATGCGCCTGGTGGATGTATGGCGTATCCTAAACCCAGACACCAAAGACTACACCTTTTTCTCTCCTGTACATTCACAATACAGCAGAATAGATAGGTTTCATGTCTCCCACTCTTTTCTGGACAGAGGGGTCTGGGCGCAGATAGGACACATTGTCTGGTCGGATCATGCCCCCATACTTTTTTCCATGCAGATCAGATCAGACAATTCAAAACCAGAGTACACCTGGCGATTAAACGAAAACCTGCTAAAAGACCCCACATGCCATGCTGATGTCACGTCAGCCATTCGAAATTTCAACCTCGACCATGAAGGTGATGGGACATCTCTCCCTTTAAAATGGGAAGCCATGAAATGTGTCATAAGGGGCATACTCATATCGCATGGCACTCGCCTAAAAAAACTTCGGAGTCGGGAGATTGAGTCTCTTTTGTCCCAAATAAATTCCCTAGAAGCAACACATAAAAAGCACCAAGATCCAGTTGTGTACTCTGACCTGTCAACAACGCGATCCAAATTACTATCTATCCTAGATCAGAAGAGAAAAGCCTTCCGAGACAGACTACGCTCTAGATACTATATGCTGGGAAATAAATGTGGAAGCCTATTAGCCAGAGCTCTGCACCCCAGACACACACAGACCTTCATACCTCACATTAAAACTGATAGCGGAGGTTTGGCCCATAAGACCTCGGACATATTATCAAGGTTTCGTCAATTCTATACGTCTCTCTACCAGCTGAAGGGTCATTATGATGCAATGACACCAGAGCATTTTAATAAGAAGGTAGAAGATTATCTCAAAAAATGCGGTATGCCAACCTTCCCAAAGGAGTGTGTTGACCAACTCTCCATAGACTTTACTTTATCGGAAATTGAGGAAGGGGTTAAACAGATGAAGGTTGGCAAGAGTCCGGGCCCAGATGGCTTCACTGCCTTGTTCTATAAACAATTCTCAAACATCTTAAATCCAACTCTCCTCAATGTATGCAATGCAATCTCAAGGGGAGAGACATTCCCCAAGCAGGCATTGACAGCCCACGTGGTGGTTCTACCCAAGCCAGGCAAAGATACATCAACTTGCGGGAGTTATAGACCAATATCACTAATTAACTTGGATATTAAGCTCTACGCCAAACTAATAGCGGACAGGATGAAACATCTCCTCCCAAGTGCAATAGATGCTGATCAGGTGGGTTTTGTCCCCGGCAGAGAGGCAAGAGACAACACCATCAGGTCCCTGGCGGTGGTGGACGCAGCTAGACGGAGGGGGATCCCCATGTGCATCCTGTCACTAGACGCAGAAAAAGCGTTTGACAGGGTGCACTGGGGGTTCATGTTTGCAGTGCTCCGGTATATGGGCCTTGATGGGGTGATGCTTCATCGCATTGGGGCGCTGTACACGTGTCCTTCAGCCAGACTCAGGATCAATGGATCTTTGTCGGAGGCATTCTCCATTAAAAACGGAACCCGCCAGGGCTGCCCTCTATCACCCTTACTGTATATACTATGCATGGAGGCCCTGGCTTGTGCCCTTCGAGCGAACCCTTCTGTACGGGGTCTGACCGTGGGGACTAAGGACCACAAACTAGCCCTCTTTGCCGATGACTTGTTGCTATACCTATCCAACCCCCTGATCAGCATCCCAAACGCCTTAAAAGAATTATCCATTTTTGGCCACCTTAGCAATTTTAAGGTTAATTCATCTAAATCAGAATTTCTGAACATTCCCCTTCCGGGGGTTCTGATGGAATTGCTGAGGCGAGATTACCCATTCGAGTGGCGTAGAGATTATATAACCTATTTAGGCATTAAATTACCTAAAGACCCCAATCAATTATTTGAACTAAATTATATTACATTAATATCAAAACTTGAGTCAGATATGACCAAATGGAACAAGATGGCTCTGACTTGGCTGGGGAGAATTCACTCCATTCGTATGGATGTTCTGCCTCGCTTACTATACATTTACCAGACGGTGCCCATACGCTTGCCAGCCGCCTTCTTCTCTAGACTGAAAACCTTGATGATAAAATACATATGGTCCCATGGTCAGCCCCGACTATCTCTAACTCTACTACACAAGCAAATAAACAGGGGGGGCCTGAGTCTCCCCGACTTCATTCTTTATCATTATGCAGCGATTGATAGGTGTATATTGGATCTGTTCTGCTCTGGAGAGCGGAAACGTTGGGTGGAAATAGAAGTGGGGGGACAGGAAGACAATCCCCTAACAATGATATGGTCGCCTGGCTCCTTACGTGCCAGAGACCCTTCCTTTTTAACAAGCCAAATCCACAGCTCCTTTATGACCCAGACTAAAATTCTGCAACTGACATCCCACCCTGGACCTCTCACTCCAATATATGGTAATACCTCCTTTCAGATAGACCATAGAGATCCCTCGTTCTTAAACATCACAAGACAATCATATCCTATACTCAGGGACTTTGTTTCTCGGGAGGGAATCAGGCCCCTACATATGATCTATCCAGCAGGCTCTATACCAGGGGGGGCTTGGTTCACACATGCCAGACTCAAAAACTACATCAAAACTTTACCTCTGGAGGATATAACCCGTCCCCTACTAGGGTTTGAACAATTATGTATGAGTAAGACTCATGTCCCACATGCTATATCTACATTGTATCGTGTCTTGACAGCTCACCACAATAGATCTGCGCCCGGGCCCAACAGGTTCAGGGAGAGGTGGGAAAGAGACCTAGGACTGAAACTAAATACCTCAGACTGGGAGAAAATACATATTTTCACGTACAAATCATCGTCAACGGCATTGTCACAGGAGAGAAACTATAAGGTGGTGGCGAGGTGGTACAGATGCCCGGCAGACGTCCATGCGATGTTCCCCACAACCTCAGATAGGTGCTGGCGCTGCGAGAGTGATGTCGGTACCTACATACATGTTTGGTGGGGCTGTCCCTTGATAGTCCCCTTCTGGAGGGAGGTCAATACACTTTACAATAAAGTCACGTCTAATGACATAGAATTTTCGGCAGACCTAGCCTTATTGAATAGATCATCTATGTCCATAGCGAAATTTAAAAAAGATTTGCTGAGATACTTTCTAACGTCCGCAAGACGTTTAATTCCCAGGTGGTGGAAACACACTAGACGACCTTCTAGACTTGAACTGGTAACAGAACTTAATGATGTTTGCAGACTGGAAGAGTTGGTGTCTCAGTCTCTTCCAGGTCCGGCTGCCGCCGATAGACACTGTGCCTTATGGGCACCCTGGATCATGTTCAGAGAAACACAAGAGTTGAAGGAATGGTTAAAACAGTGGGACGATGTTTAGCTACTCCCTAGAAGAATTCCAACATTCACACTTGAGAGCAACTGGTTCTAACTCAGGTTTGAGGAAATATCACATCCGGTCACCTTCCCTACCCCTATACTTTCCCTCCCCTCTTTCCTTTCTTTCCTTTCTTTTCTTTTCTTTTCTATTCTATTTCTCAATATAGTGCTACAAATGTTACTTTTTTTTTTAAATATATGAATACACTTGGATGAGTGTACACTACAATATAAGTTTGAGTATTCATGGTTTATATATTTTCGAAATCTGTAAAACTTTTGCAATCAATCTTAGTATACATATAGCAGTAATCTATGTAATTTCTTTATTTGGATTGCTAATAAACTTTGATTTAACAAAAAGTGTCAGAAAGCTGCGTTTGCATCCTGGGTCATGGGTCTTTGAGCAGGACATTAATCTCAAATATACATCTCCTAGAAATGGATGTAAACAAAGTAGGGGAAAGTTCTGAAGGGGCCAGTAATGAGTCCAGATTTGAATGCCATTGACCAATGTTGTGAGAAGGCCGCCTTCAAATATGAGAAACCTGGCACAGTTTGCAAAAGAAGAGTGGTCTAAAATTCCAGTTGAGAGGTGTAATAAGCTTGTTAATGGCTATAAGAAGCAACTGATTGCAGTTTTTAGTTCCCAATGGTGTGCAGCCAAATATTAACTTGAGAGGGCCAACAATTTTGTCCGGCCCATTTTTGAAGTATGGTGTAAAATTATGTCCAAGTTGCCTTTTTTTCCTCTGTTTTTGTGTTGTTCCAAAATGCATAAAGGAAATGCACATGTGTATAACAAAACATGTGCAATTGCAATAACTTTTTGAATGAAATACTTCATGTTCTGGAACAATTTCAAGGGTTCCAACACTTTTGGCCATGACTGTGTATATATGTATGTGAAAATGTTTAAGTGTTTTAGGCAGCTGTGGAACAACGCTGCTCCGTGAGCTCACTTTCAAAATAAAAGTGTTGATTTGTTAATGTTTATCAATGAACAAATACAAAGAAAAAAGAAAATAGAAATCTAAATCAAATCAATATTAGTGTGACCACTCTTTGCCTTCAAGCAGCATCAGTTTGTCAAGGTACATGTGCATGCAATCAGGGATTTTGTAGGAATGTAGTCAAGAGTATGAGTAACCAATTATATTAAATACCGTTTATACTTGCCGAGGCCCCTAATTTTACCCTCCAAAATTAGGGAAATTTATTAACTCAAGTATAAGCTTAGGATGGAAAATGGAGCAGACCCTCATCACTTATCCTGGTATACAGCCCCTCATCACTGTATACAGCCCGTCCCATCATGGTAAATGGCCCCCCATTACTGGTATATAGCCCCCATCCTTGTATATAGTGCCCCCATCATTGGCATATAGTGCCTCCATCACTGGTATATAGCTCCTCCATTACTGGTATAAAGCTCCTCTATCACTGGTATAAAGCTCCTCCATCACTGGTATAATGCCCCCATAATTGGTATATAGCACCTCCATCACTGGTATATAGCTCCTCCATAACTGGTATAAAGCTCCTCTATCACTGGTATAAAGCTCCTCCATCACTGGTATAATGCCCCCATCACTGGTATATATAAGCTCCATAACTGGTATATAGCTCCCATCAGTGGTATATAGCGCCCCCATCACTGGTATATAGGACCTCCATCGCTGGTATATAGGACCTCCATCGCTGGTATATAGGACCTCCATTGCTGGTATATAGGACCTCCATCGCTGGTATATAGGACCTTTATCACTGGTATACAGCCCCCCATCACTGGTATACAGACCCCCCATTACTGGTATACAGGGCCCCCCATCACTGGTAATACAGTCCCCCCCATAACTGGTTACAGCCATACCCCATCACAGTTTACAGCACCCCCCATCACTGGTTACAGTCCCATCACTGGTTACAGACCCCCCATCACTGGTTACAGCACTCTCATCACTGGTTACAGCACCCCCATCACTGGTTACAACCTCTCCCATCACTGGTTACAGCCCCCATTACTGGTTACAGCCCCCCCATCACTGGTTACAGCAGCCCCTATCACTGGTTACAGCATTGTGCTGCTGCACATAAAATAATAAACCTCTGAACTCACTCTCCGATGTCCTGTAGGCACGATGCGTCCTCCCTCCGCTTTTCCTGCTTGTAATCGGTTTCTGATCGGCGCAGCAGTCATGACGTCATGGGTGTGCCGGTAACATGATGCTGGCACAAGCAGAAAGACCGGGGGGATGACGCCACGGTGCCTGCAGGACATCAGAGGGTAAGTTCAGTGATTTATTAATTTATGTGGGGCAGCATGGGGCCATATACAGTGATGGGGGGGGGGGCAAAATCACTTAGTGTAGTGTAATGTGCACGGCTCCCCCTGACAGTTATGGACGGGGGGATGCAGTGCATATTACATTACAGTAATGAGCAGACCTCCCGCTGTCACTGCAGCCGCCTCCTGCCTCCTCCAGCCCCCGGTCACCGCCCTTCCCCCCGCCCACTGACATGTCACAGACTCGAGTGTAAATTTGTGCTGAAAAACTCGGCTTATACTTGAGTATATACAGTAGATTATAATGACATTCATTTACATATGAAGATTGAGAAAACTAATTAACAAACATCTGTGTAGGAGGCTGGGCAAGAAACAGCCAAATTCTGCTACAAAGATGAGGTTGTGAATGTAAATTTGATGTTACAGGTCCAACACTATGACAAAAATGAACACAGCAACAAGATATTTATACTTCATCGGCAATGCCTCCACAAGCAAAGATTCCAATGCACAGAAAGGTGTTAAAAAAGTCAGTTCAAGATCTTTTAATGATGATCGATGAAATGGGCAATGCTGAAGAAAATATTTGCATACTTTCTTCCCTTTGAAACTGGAGGATGTCCTGCAGTGTCATCAGCTCAAAAGTAGCAGCAACCAGTGGGATCCAGCTCCTCCCATATATTATTTATAATGATCTGGATAGAAATAGTCTTTATAAAAGAATGATGGACAGAAGCCAAACATTTAATATGAAAACAAAGCAAAAAAATTCAACGGGCTAAACTCAAGGGCTTGAAAGGAGTAGAATAATGACTGAAAGCAACAGTGAAGCACAGAAGAGGCTCTGTGTACGTTTGGAGCAGCATTTCTGCAAACGGAGTTGGGAATTTAATCAGTAATATTAGCGTCCTCAATCCTGAGAAAAATGGGCAGATAATTATCCATCATGCAATACCATCAGTGAGGCATCTGATTGGCTTCTTATGTATTTTGCAGAAGGTCAATGACACCAAATATATTGCTAACGTCATTAAAAACAATCTTCAGTGTAAAGAAGAACAATGAGTTCAGGAAATGACGAGATGACCCCCACAGAGCCCTGATCTTAGCATCATAAAGTTTGTGTGGGCTCTCGTGAAGAGACATAAGGATTTTTGCAAACCTACATCCACAGAGGTTCTGGATTTAGATGCTTGGATCAAACTGATGAGTTCATTGAAAAATGGGGTGCAAGTGTGCAACTGGATGCTGTTTTCTGCTTTGAAGGAAAATGGTGGTCACAACAAATATTGGTTTGATTTAGATTTCTCTTTGTTCATTCACGTTCCATTTAGTGATGAAAATAAACCAATAATACTTCTATTTTTGAATCGATTTTCACTTTGCAGTAATTTTTGCACACCTACCTAAAATGTTTACCCATCACTGTATAGATGTACATATATACAGTTGAAACCAAAAGTTAACATACACTAAATAAAAAGACACATGTGCATGTTTTTCTCAATATCGCACATTAAATCAGAATAAACCTTTCCCATTTTAGGCCACTTAGGATTACCATTATTTATATTTGTCAAATGCCAGAATAATGAGAGAGAGAAAAAATGTTTTAAGGTATTTTTTTACTTTCTGCAAAGGCATACGTTTACATACATTGCATTAGTATTTTGTACTGTTCCCCGTAAACTGTATGACTTGGGTCAAATGTTTTGGATATCCTTCCACAAGCATCTCACAATGGTTGGTAAAGATTTGGATCCATTCCTTCTGACAGAATTAGTGTAACTGAGAACTTTTTGCAGGTTACCTTGCTCGCACCAGCATTATTTTAACCTTTGCCTATAAATTTTCAACAGGACTGAAATCAGATCTTTGTGGTGACCACTCCAAAACATTGACTTTGTCATCCTTAAGCCACTTTGTAACCAGTTTGGCAGTATGCTTCAGGTATTGTCCATTTGGAAGACCCATTTCCACTTAAGATTTAACTTCCCAGCTAATTTCTTGAGATGCTGCTTCAGCATTGCCACATAATCTTCTTTCAGCATGATGCCACCTATTTTGTGAAGTGCACCTGTCCCACACACACCATGATGCTGCCACTCCTGTGTTTCATAGTTGGGATGGGGTTGTTAGGCTTCCAGGCTTTTCGCTCTTTCCTTCAAATGTAATAATGGTCATTATGGGCAAACAGTTACATTTTAGTTTGGTCACTCCGCAGCACATGTCTATAAAAATGTAGGTCTTTGTTCCTGTGTACATTTGCAAAAATTAATCTGGCTAATCAGCTTCACAAGTTCTTTTGCTTTTGTTCTTGGGTTGATATGCACGTGTCCGACCAAAGCACGTTCATCTCAGGGACATAGAACCCATTTCCTTCCTGATGGAAGGACATTCCCATCTTGTTTCGACTTGCACATAATTGTTTGTACAGATGAACAAAGCACCTTCAGGTATCTGAAAATTGCACCCAAGGATGAACCTTGAATTTGTGGAAGTCAACAAGCCTCTTTCTGTCTGATATCTTGGCTGATTTGTTTAGACTTCCCTATGATGCTACACAAAGCAGTGTGTTTCAGGTGTCCATTAAAATATATCCACATGTGTGTCTAATTAACTCAGATGTTGACAATAAACCTATCAGAGGTTTCCAAACACATGCCATCATCATATAAGCTGTCCCAAATAGTTTTAAAGGGAACCTGTCAGACCGTTTGTGCCCCCCTAGCGATCACTGTCTGTAGCTGTAGTTTCATAATACTAGTCTAGCCATCCCTGTCTGAGATCATAGTATAATGGTAAAGGGGAAAAAAAAGCATTTATACATTTACATTTTCTTATATAAATGAGGAAGTCAGAACATGCTGTGGGAACTCATGTGATGTCACAACCATGTGACTACAATAGGCAGAGCTAAGTCTTATTAGCACATAATTTGGTTTGCTTAGCTCCACCCACTATGGTCACATGATTGTTACAGGTCCTTTAGACAGAGAAGTTAATAGTGAGTTAACTATTAACTTGCCAGGTACACTACATCCTCCAAGTGTCGTCCGACTGCCTCATTTACATATGTAAATATAAGTGTATTGATTTTTTTTTCAACTTTAGCATTACACTATTAGTTCAGACAGGGATGATTACACTAGTATTATGAAGCTACAGCTACAGACAGTGACAGCTGGGGGGGGTATAAACTAGCTCACAGGTTCCCTTTAAGATATAGTAATATTAGTGTATGTAAACTTATGACTTTGCAGAAAGTAATAAAAATGCCTTAAACATTCTTCTCTCTCTCATTATCCTGGCATTTGGCAAATATAAATAACTGTGGTAATCCTTATTGACCTAAAACGGGAAGGTTTATTCTGATTTCATGTTATATAGTGAGAAAAACATGCATATATATCTTTTTATATGGTGTATGTAAACTTGTGGTTTCAACTTTATAGATATGTGTGTTTGTGCGTATGCACATAAACACTATAAACAGCAACAATATAGTAAGTATAGCCCAGATTGCTGTGATTAGGCTGGCTTCACACTTGCAGATGCATCTGCAGCGTTTTGCAGATGCATCTGCAAGTATCAGCATGCAGACCGCGGCCGTGGTGTGAATGCTCTCATTCATTCCTATATGTGAGCCGTAAGCAGGCGTATGCCGGCTTACAGATCACACTCTCCCGCCCGCACTATGGACGCGAGATGTTGCGTCCATAGTGCGGGCGGGAGAGTGTGATCTGTCAGCAGGCATACGCCTGCTTACGGCTCACATATAGGAATGAATGAGAGCATTCAGACCGCGGTGCGCCCTATTATAAACATAGGGGCCGCGGTCTGCATGCTGATACTTGCAGATGCATCTGCAAAACGCTGCAGATGCATCTGCAAGTGTGAAGGCAGCCTTAGACACAGCGGTTTCCAAGCTACATCTTTCCCCTATTCCTCCTTGACCTATCAAGCGAGTTTGTTATATTCTGTGGAAAGTAAAAAAAAAACTACAATTACAGTGTTAATCTTAGAGTTGCATTTGTCACAAGTAAATTTATGTCTTGGCTAGCAGTCAAATTCTGCTTGTCTTTAGACATATTCATCCACTATTACATGGACCTTGAACACATGGCATATGTGAGAGTGCCAAAATCTTCACAGCATCACCAGAAGTAGAACAAAGAATATCATGTACATGCAAAACATGATAGATAGCCTCTCCAATCACTTTATGTGATTACGTTTGTGACTGAATATAATAGAACAGTCTAATGTTGTATCATTGGTGAGCTACTGACTGTGACATGGATAATGTAACTTTAATATTAATGAAAATATATATTTATAATGCATTATTCAAACAAGAAGAATAAAAGTAAGGGCTGATAATGTTTGTTATTTCAATGATGTCAGCTTGCCTCTTCAAAAGAAGCATTTGCATAATGTCATCTGGACTTTGACTTCCTTTAAATGTGTTTCCTCTCCATCTTACATATGTGTAAGGTGACCTCTTATCCATTTTCATACCACTGCAGCAGTCACGTGGTATGGTTTTACGTCAAACTGTCATTAATGATAAGAGACACAATAAGAGTCTTCACAGTGATGATGGCTCGTTTCCTGAGTAGGTTAGTTTTTCTTTCGAAAGGCCCATTTGGGCTTTAGTTTGCAGTGTTCAGCTTCCCTTTTAAACTGATTGAAAGCTGCGCTTTAGTGATCAATTTTGTGAGCTTCATCGTGAAAAAGCAGCAACAGAAAGGAATGGGAGGATGATGGAATAATTAAATAATGAAATATTCTGAAACAAACAAACAACTAAAGGATGCACCTGGGAAACAGGATAAACCCACAGTGCAGCATTTGCTCCAAATGTCTGCTGGTACTGTATGTACAAATAATCAGCAATATGTTTTTTATTAAAAGGGAATCTCCAATCCACAATGCAAATTTGACACGGCAGATGTACATTCAACAAACCTGCTTCCACCTACTGTTCTTCCATTCTGGCACTCTTTTAAATTTTAGTAAATAGCCGCCATAGTCTGTGACTTCTCTTGAAAAAAGCTTTTACAGCTTCCATAGACACTAAATAAAAATCTGCCAAAACAGCCAATTTTGGCAGGATGGATGACCATATATGTACGGGGGCCTTAACAAAAGGATCAGACAATTGGAAATGTAACACCCTCTCCCCATTGAAAACACATGAAAATTCAGCTGAGCACTCATGTGTATGGTGTAGCTGTCTCTCAAAAGAACAATTGGCCAACAGCTATTTCATGTGTATTGTCAGCTTTCAAATTAATGGACACACTTTTTACTCTCTGATGCCTTCTCATGGATCAACAGTGATGACAGAGAAGGGATGAGCACAGTGCTGACTTCTTCAGAGCTGGTCCATCAGAGGGCAGTGAGTGGTGGGGGAGACAGAGTGTCTTTAACATCTAAGGGTATGTGCCCACAGGACGTTTTTTGAGCAGTCCTGAACGCAGGAAAACCTGAGGATCCTAGAGTCCTTGACAGGAAAAATGCTAAGATCTTGTCTGCGTTTTTTGCACATTTTTTGCGCGTTTTTTGTGCGTTTTTACTGCGTTTTTGATGCTGCGTTTTTCCTGCGTTTTTCCCATTGACTGCACCAAAAACGCAGAAAGAATGAACATGTCAATTCTTTGCTATTCGCACCAAAAACGCAGGGATTTGACAGTTCTTGACACTTACAAAACCAATGTGTGGGCACAGCGTTTTTGTAAAACACATTGGTTTTGCTGGGAAGCCCAACCGCAGGAACAGATTAGCATACATTAACATAAAACCAATGGTTTTCTGCATGCGGAAACCGCAGGAAAACCGCGGCAAAAACGCCCTGTGGGCACATACCCTAAGAATATCCTCCTCCACAGAGAAGTAACTGTTCTATGAAGAGGAAAAACAGTGACCAGTACAAAAGAAAGGAAGATGGAGAGTGTGAAGGAATAGCCACAGGTTACTTGCATATACACTGACAGGCAAAAGGGTAACAATTATTTGACCATTTTAATTTCATGCTCCATATCTCACCATCCACTACAGCTTTGACTGTAAGACTAACAAAATTTTAATTCCAATTATTTTGTTAGTATTTTGTAAATCCACCCTTGACTTTCAACACTGCCTAAATCCAGCACCTCTACTTCATTGTCATTGAACCATTTCTTCGTCAATCTTGGCAAAATGCTTCGGGTCTTGTCCTGCTGAAACACTATTTAGTCCTTTTTATACCCACAGTACTCGAGTACATGAAATAAGGTGCTTTGTAGGACACTCACAGCTCGGCAATGAGACCACCTCGATTCTGGTCAAGTATCCAACATCTTTGGCTGTGAAACAACCTCGTATCATCAGGTTCCTCCACACAACTTGACAGTTCATTTAATTTCTCAATCCATCAACCCTTTTTCTTGTTTTTCCCCAGACCTATTCACACCCATCAGAGCCTAGTATTGACTTTTGTGTCATTGCTTGAAATCACCAGTTGTACTGTCTACTTTCCGTACTTTTTTGCAAACTTGAGCCAACGTTTCTGATGACAAGATTGAAGTAGAGGCTTCTTCACCTTTTTTCAGGCCACTATGTATTGTGGGTTATACAAAGCTTGCATTGATGTCTATGATCTCATTATTACAAGCATACAAGCCCCCTCCACTGCCTTGTTTGACGTGCCAGAACCGATAGACCTTGTGATAAGCCAACTTGTGGACTCCGATATTTTGCATGGACATCCATCTCTTGGGTTTTGAATGCATGGATGGACTTTATTTTTTAATTCTTCCAACTGGCAAGGGACTCACATGATGCAGTTTGGCAAATTTCCTTGCCAAGAGACCGCTAAGGATGAGCTGGATGCTGTTTCTCTTTATTAGGGAAATCTTCATCATGGCTGTTGCTCGATTCAAAACAGTGACCTTTCGCTTAGGAAGCAACCTAATAACAAACTGAGCTATTAGGGAATGTGAGAACGGGTTGTAATTTGTAGTATACAGGAAGAAAAAAATGTTTTCAAATACCAGGAGTAAAGAAGTAACAATGCAGTGATATCACAAGAATCTGCATAACTAATCATGTTCTAAATAGTTGTAAGTCAAATTTATGTATGAAGCAGCCAAGATTATTGTCTACAAAATGAAGGTAGTCTAATGCTCAGAGATGTAGTGGATGTGACATATGGATCCTGAAAGTATAAAGTCCAAAACATTGTTATCCTTTTGCTCATTATTGTACATTTGCCATGTAGAGTCAAATTTTTATTTTCTACTAGAAGGTTGCTTAAAGGCTGCCTTCACACTTGCGTTTGTGTCTGCATGCGGAGGGCATGCAGACGCAAACGCAGCACATACTTATGTGAACGCAGCGGAGAATCTCCGCATGCGTTCACATTAGTATGGTGCCCGGGCAGACAATCAGCTGTCTCTGGGGGCGGCCGGGAGGAGGAGATCAGTGGCAGAGAATAAAACAGCCCTGACTCAGATCACAAATTCGATTCCTACAGTGATGCTCTAGGAGTGCTGAACGCCTATGGAGGAGAATTTCATTCACTACAAATTTATGTTGAGAGCTTACAACTCTGCCCTTCACCTCACCAAACAGACCTACTTCACCAACCTGATCTCCTCACTATCCAACAACCCCAAGAAACTCTGACACCTTTCACTCTCTCCTCAATCTTAAAGTGCAGGCTCCTATCACTGACCTCTGTGCTGATGATCTGGCCTCTTATTTCACTAAGAAAATAGAAAACATCCGTCAGGAAATCAACTCCCAACCTCAAAGCACTGCTACTCCCATCCCACCTTATATCTCCTCTGGCTCACTCTCCACATTTAATCCAATCACAGAAGTCTCCAGGCTCCTCTCCTCCTCTTGTCCTACTACATGCACCACTGACCTCATTCCCTCACACCTACTACAGTCTCTCTCTCCAGTGGTCACCAGTCACCTAACTAAAATCTTCAATCTATCCCTTTCTTTTGGTATCTTCCCCTCCTCCTTTAAACATTCTATCATTACTCCATTATTAAAGAAAAGTTCTCTTGACCCATCCTGCACAAATAACTACAGACCAGTCTCCAACCTCCCCTTCATCTCCAAACTGTTGGAGCGCCTGGTCTACTCCCGCCTCACCTGTTACCTCTCCACTCACTCTCTGCTAGACCCATTAAAGTCTGGTTTCCACCCCCTACATTCTACAGAAACTGAACTCAAAGTGACCAATATCCTTCTGACGGCAAAAAGTAATGGTGAACACTCTGCTTATTATTCTTGATCTTTCTGCAGCTTTTGACACTGTCGACAACCATCTCCTACACTGTATGCTGCACTCCATCGGCATAAAGGACACGGCTCTCTCCTGGTTCTCTTCTTATCTTTCCAACCGCTCTTTCAGTGTATCATTTGCTGGCTCCACTTCCTCTCCTCTTCCTCTCATTATTGGGGTCCCTCTGTGATTGATCCTTGGTCCTCTTCTCTTCTCTCTTACACAGCCCATATTGGACATAACATTAGCAGATTTGGCTTCCAGTACCACCTTTATGCTGATGATACACAACTATCCCCTGAATTTACCCCTGCAGTATTACAGAACGCCAATGACTGTCTAACCGCAGTTTCCAATATCATGTCCATTCTATACCTGAAACTCAACCTTTCCAAAACTGAACTTCTTATGATCCCACCCTCCACTAACCTACGTAAATCTGACATCTTCCTCTTGGTGTGCGGCACCACTATAACACCTAGGCAGCAGACTCAATGTCTAGGTGATACGTTTGATGCTGATCTTTCATTCACTTCCTATATACAATCTGTCACCCGTCTTGTCACCTGCAACTGAAGAACATCTCTAGAATCCGCCCCTTCCTCACCATGGAAACAACTAAAACCATCACAGTGGCCCTGATCCACTCCCGCCTTACATTACAACCCTCTATTAATTGGCCCCCCCCTCACTAAGCTTTCCCCTCTCCAGTCCTAATGCAGCAGCCAGGGTCACCTATCTGGCTAACCGTTACTCGGATGCTTCAACTCTATCCCAGTCATTGAAAAGGCTACCAATACACTATAGGATCCAATTCAAATTGCTTGTTCTCACGCACAAAGCTCTTCACGGTGCAGCACCTCCCTACCTCTATACCCTCATAAAGGTGACTTCAGACTAACATCTGCACTAATCCGAACCTCCAATTCCAGGGTCCAAGACTTTTCCCGAGCAGCACCAATTCTCTGGAATGCTCTACCCCAAGAAATTAGGAATACCCACAACTTACCTAGCTTCTTTTTAGGGCGGCCTATCATTCTCCCTAATCAAAATCATTCAGACATAGATTATCCACTACTTCCCTGAACATAACTGTCAAACTCCATCAGACCCAAAAGCTCTACACAGATTGACTGTTGGCCACTTACTCTGCTCTCATCTATTCCACAACCTCAAAATGACTGGACCATGATTGTAAATAAGCCCCTGTACTTTGTATCACCCCCACCTTATTGTGGATTGTAAGCTCTTGCGTGCAGGGTCGTCATTATATTTTGCTTCTTAATTATTGTGTTTTCCAAAACTGTTTCTTATGACTGTTTATGATTCCATTTGTTAAGCGCTGAGGAATATGTTGTAGCTATATAAATAAAGGTTATTATTATTATTATTACCACCAAAGGTTCACAAATGAAGATTTTAGATAAAAAAAAAAATTACAACTATGCACAAAGTTAAATTTTGCTATACTATCTAGTGTATAGTTAAAGAAATATATTTCTGCATATTCTCAAGAAGTAAAATGGGTGTATATAAATAAAGAAAAAAGTAATTAAAAATAAATTCCTAAAAATCCCTCAATGCATTCACTAGTGAATTAAATAGCATCCTCCTTATTACACAGCAATAAACGTGTGCTGGAATATTAATAAGACACGTACCTGATAGCAAGTGCAGTAGGAAGCTAATACCTACATCCTTTTAGGTGTAGGAAGCTATATTCCCAGCGGTATTAAGATATAATATAGGAGATACCAGTGATGTTGATAACAGAGGATATAGGTTGCTTTTCTGCCACCCCATCTTTATGAATGTCGAGCAGCTGCCGTGACCTGGCTAGTGCCTAGCTGCACAAGGCAGAGGTTATCCTTAGGTCACAGCAGCTCCATACTGCATAGGAAAGGAGGTAGACGGAGCTTCTTACAACACATGTTTCCAGGCATTTGTCTAGTTACTAATCACCCCGAAACGGCAGTTTGGGGTTCTGATCTAGCACAAATCCTAAGTCATATTAAAATGCTCGTGAAAGAAACAATTTTGACTTTTAGGATTGCTACCTTTATTGGTGGCATTAGAGTTTGTCTACTAAAGTGACAATTTGCATATGCAATTTCCTAGATGAGCATTGTAGCTTAAAGTCTCCTCATCTGCCGACTGGCAGAATACTCTCTGCTAGGAGAATAGATACTCCGCCAGACCTTGTCTTAGCCTCTCATACAGCCAGATCAGAATTCCCAATACTGCATTGAGGAGGGGCAATTACCCCGAAACACAGCATCTGCAGTTTGGGGTTCTGATCTGGCACAAATCCTAAGTCATATTAAAAGGCTTGTTAAAGAGTCAATATATCCCTGAGGAAGGCGCCGGGTGTGGCGCTGAAACGCGTAGGAGGAATAAAGAGGATGGAAAGTTGATTGGCTCTTTGGTGAGTTTTTCTGAACCCTGAGCAGCGCGGACCGTGGCACACCATCACTCCCATCATTTGTCTTGGAACATACCACTATTCAGTGGTAGGTGGAGGTCCTGCAGCAGCTTGGAACATTGATTCCGAAACGCCTTCAAACCAGTTGTGGGGATCACAACTGGACCAGGTGAGCGGCTCCATAGCACCACCACACTACAACTAGTGTCACTAGTGATAGGGCACTATTGTGCCTCTTGTCCCCCCCCTTTTTATATTTTAAAGAGTCAATATTGACTTCTAGGATTGCTACCTTTATTAGCTGGCATTAGAGTTTGTCTAGTTAAGTGACAATTTGCATATTCTAATACAGTTATCTGTCGGTGTATAATTTTAGTGCACTACAGTGATTGCTTCTCTGGAAAATATGAGCATGATAAACACATTTTATTTCCTTTTTTGAGATACCAGAGAACCCTTTAACAGTGTTTTATGTGTATTGAAAAAATGTTAACACTTGCATATCAAGGTTACACAACATGATTTGGACCAATCACTTTTGTAAATCGATGCCACTCTGCAGGAAAGCACGTCCACAGCAGCATGACTGACATCCCAAACTGTGCGAGCAGACCAGAATGGAGGGACAGCTTATTTTCCTCCTTCTCTCACATGTGCCAACATGTCCGTTACACTGCTGTGGGAGTGCTTCTCCGTGCAGTGGCATCAATTATGTAAATCTTGATCACAGGATGTTTTAAAGGTGTAACCGTCATTTTAATGTTTCTTTGATAATTCAATAGTACACATAAAAAATAAGCAACTTTGTAATATATCTTAATAAACAAATTAGCTTCTTTCACTGTCAGAATTGATCAGTCATCTTCAGAATTCTCAGTTATGAGGTAAAATCTGTCTGACTTTCCCATTACTGAGATAGGAGATGGCAGTTGATGAGAAGGGAGACGGTAGAGGAAGAGCTCCGCCCACTCCTTCCTCTTTTATCTACATAGAATCTGATCAGTAACCTCTGACATCTCCTATCTCAGTAATGGGAAAGTCCACTGAATACAGATGTTACCTCATAACTGAGAATTTCAAAAATGAATGATCAGTCCTGACAGAGAGAGAAGCAGCTTTATCTGATAAAATATATTACAAAGTTGCCTATTTTCATGTGTACTATTTCTTTATGAAATAAAAAGTAAACCGGCTCTCTAAATATGACTAATCACTATTCTCCTTCCAGCAGAATAAAGATAAACTGTCAAGAATGCAGTAAAAATTATCTTGGAGAACGATTAGAAAACACCATAGAATCACTGTTTTATTTTCATTCCTCAAAAAATTGTAATAGTTCCTCCATACAAGGAACTGGCATTTTAGAACAAGGTGTGGTATTTTGAGCCATTAACAAAAGACTGTACAAGTGATTCAGCAGAAAAACAGGCCATCGCCATAAGCAGCTGCAGAGCAAGGAGCTTTATTACATAGAAATGGGCTGGATCGGCAGGATATCTAATGTGTAACACTTAAATGGAAACACATCATCAGTAAAACAGAAGCTGTTGTACAGTACTCTTTCCATTTCTATTTTCTTACTATCCATGACAGATTGTACACATTGCATACTATGTTACGCGAATGATCCCAATCTATTTAGCACTTCCAGGATATATGGTAATTTACTTATATAAAGGAGTGTTTGATTTTTAATCTTGTTTAATAAAAAGGGTTGGTTGAATATGCTTGACAATGCTTTTCACTTCCAAGGGGCATAAATCTCTTTAATACCCTCCAACCCCCAATCTGACAAGACATTTAGAATGTACCTGTGACAGTACTTTTTCCATAAGGGTCAATGTGTATTAAAAGGGGTTGTGGGCTGTCTAAAAGGCTTTACCGCCGCTAAAATCATCCTCTGCTTAATTTAGAATTTCTCTAAGCTAATATAAAATGATTGATTGTGTGCATTTCATGTACCTCTTGGTTCTCGCTTTCATTCATCATGGGATGCTTTAAATGAAATGCATTTAGAACCTGCCACCATCAGAGAGGAATCTCTTAAATCTTTGGAAAGCAGAATGAGGACTAAGTAAATCAATCTCACTTTAGTTGTGCCGCACAGGGCAAGGCTTTACACTGACAAAGTAATTAAAGCTGGTTTTGTTTGCTCTTTTTCTATTTTTCTTCTTGTTTGGGCAAGAAAAACTCTAGTCGTAAAATATGGAATATATTTATATGCTGTATATGTATACATGGTTTTATAACCTTTCATTATTGTAAGATAGAGAAAACTGCTAACACATCCTAACTTGCAAGTCTGAATAGGTGTATACTGAACATAACATACATTATAACAAAACCAGTTGTAGGCTGCGTTCACACATTTGCGTATTTTGCTGCGCTTCTTTGTGCGCGCTTTTTGTCGCATTTTTCGGCCGCGCAAAAAAGCGCAACAAAATACGCAGGGGCTTTCACACACTGCACTTTCTTTACTCCAGAAAGCGCAGTGATGTCACAGAGGGGAGGAAGAATCCTGCTTCCTCCTCCCCTCTGTGACAGCCCCATTAGATTTCACAGGAATTAATATACACTGTGAAATCTAAATTAAACAGAGGCAAATGTATGTAAAA
The DNA here is from genome assembly GCA_033576535.1 of Allobates femoralis. NCBI lineage: Eukaryota > Metazoa > Chordata > Amphibia > Anura > Aromobatidae > Allobates > Allobates femoralis. The sequence goes on along the minus strand of JARQOC010000003.1, from coordinate 515,205,026 downwards.
TAAAAAAGAATGAATACTTCACCTGTCCGGTGCCTTCTCCCGCTCTCGGTTCCAAGTGAGAGGTGTACTGAGAAGACCTGTGGTGACGTCAGAGGGGGGGCGTTCCCAGGGCGTTCCCAGCGCTGATTGGCTGTTCGCGTCATGTGATATGTATCACATGACCGCGAGTGCCCGGGAACGCCCCTCTGACATCACCACAGGTCCTGTCAGTACACCTCTCACTTGGAATCGGAGACCAGACAGCGGGAGAAGGCGTCGGACAGGTGAAGTATTCATTCTTTTTTATTTTACATACATTTGCCTCTGTTTAATTTAGATTTCACAGTGTATATTAATACACTGTGAAATCTAATGGGCGGCCACAGCTGTCACAGAGGGGAGGAGGAAGCAGGATTCTTCCTCCCCTCTGGGAGAATACGCAGGAGCAGCTGCGTAAACAATTGACATATCAATTGTTTACGGAGCTGCGCTTTCTCCCGGAAAACGCACTGCGTATTTTTGCACAATATCTGCACTGCAAAGTGAATTTCACATTCACTTTGCTGGCAGACAAAAGGCACATTGCGTATTTTGAAAAGCGCGAGTAAAAAAGTGCAGCAAAATACGCAATGTGTGAATGCAGCCATAGACTAAGATACTGAGGGATGTAAACAGGTAATACAGAAATATGAACATGTATTACGGCTTAGGAGAAGCATAATAAAAAATTGAAAAAAACTGACATAGCAGAAAAAAAGACCAATTTTATCTGAACCCAATAATTAAAGGTGTATCTCTCCACTGGGTCCTACCCTTGTGAATGCCTCCCTTGGGGCCCTAAAAAGACCTGCTATATACTGTATATATGAGTGGAAACAGACCTTCTAACAGAGAATTAAAAACACGCCTAAAGCATGTTCATATTTCTGTGTTCACTGCTGGCATCCCTCAGTACCTTAGAGTGCAAATGTATTAGTTATAATATATGTTATGCTCAGTATGCACCAGTTTATACCTTCAAGTCAGGAAGTGATGGCAGTTTTTCTGTTTTGGATTAAGGGGTCATGCCTTCTGTCTGTGCACTCTTCCCAGTAGCCCTAGCTGTTTTTAATTCTTGGTGAGCAGGTTACTTACCGCCCATTTATATAGGAGGTCTTTTTAGGACCCCAAGAGAGGCATTCACTAGGGTAGGATCCAGTAGAGAGATAAACCTTGGCATTTGGTTACAGGGCTCAGATAAAATTGGCCTTACTATTCTAAGTAACTCAGTTTTTTCATTATGTTTTTCCTTGGCAGTAATGCATGTTCATATTTCTGTGTCCACTGTATTCACTGTTTGCATCCATCAACATCTTAGAGTGAAACCAGCGCTATATGAAGCCACCTGCTGAGTACCTTAAAAAACTGTGTACAAATGTGCCTAGAAGAATGGATGCTGTTCTGAATGTAAAAGGAGGCCACACTAAATATTGATGTGTTTTAGATTTCTCTTTTGTTCAGTCACTTTACATTTTATAAACTGTTAAAAAAAAGTACGAACTTCTCTATTTTTGAATGTATTCATACTCTATTCTTATACTATGAAGTATTTTCACCAAATTGGCCTAAAACACTTTCACAGTGCTGTGTAACTAGTATGTATATATATCTCTAGTCAGTCATATTAGATGTAGATATAAATAAAAGTAGATTACTATAAATGAGCATTAGACATGGAGGTAAAATATATAGATGGATTCAAGATATGGTTGTCAAAACATAAAATACTATAACAATATAAACTGTCCCATGTAGAAATAAATTATATATAATATGCCATGTTTAAATATATATAGGTTATACAATTTTTTTTTAACTTTAAAGGTGTTGTCTCATAAATACTTTTTTCATGTGGTTTATTAGGACATATGGATATTATAGAAATTAATTTCCTGCTCATGGCCCTCTTCTACGAAGTCGTGCATATGTGTATGGTGACCATCATAAACTATGTCCATCATCAGTATTAGATTACAATGTTGGTGATAATGGCGTCTTGGTCAAACTGGGAAATATGCACCCACATGATACTATTGCTTTGGCAATGTTTTATTGAAGATACTATTAGCATCGAGTGCAGGACAAGTCCTGATTTAAATAATGATCGCCTTAAGTGCAATTGATATTAGTGCTACAAGATTTATGCGGAGTCCCAATAGCTGTATTGATCCTGTAGAAAATTAGACTTCTCGAAGGTCATGGCTCAATTCTTCTCTGCAACTCCATCTAAAGCAATGGTTTGTAATTCTAAGAACTGTTTTAGGGTAATGGTATAATTCTATGATGTGACTTAGTTTTTCTATATATAATTTTTGATGAAAATATTACCAGATCATAAATACTCAGTGCATTATGTTAAAAGGCTAACGGTAAGTATTACACTGTTATGATATGCCAATAAATGAAGAAATAAAGCAATACACAGACACAAATAACATCAGACTCAAGTTTAAAGGGAATATGTGAGCTAGTTTATGTCCCCCCCAAGCTAGCACTATCTGTCCCTGCAGCTTCCTAGCACTATTCTAAGAATCCTTGTCTGAGCTTATACTGTAGTGTTATAAGCTACAAAAAGCATTTTATAACTTACCGTATATACTCGTGTATAAGCCGACCCGTGTATAAGCCGACCCCCTACTTTTGCCCCCAAAAACTGGGAAAACTTATTGACTCGCGTATAAGCCGAGGGTGGACTCCAGCACAGGTATACAACCCCCAGCAGTGAGGTATACAGCAGCCTCCCCAGTGGTAGTATACAGCAGCAGCCCCAGTGGTAGTATACAGCAGCCCCAGAGGTATATACAGCCCCAGAGGTATATTCAGCCCCAGAGGTATATGCAGCCCCATATGCAGCCCCAGAGGTATATGCAGCCCCAGAGGTATATGCAGCCCCATATGCAGCCCCAGAGGTATATGCAGCCCCATATGCAGCCCCAGAGGTATATGCAGCCCCAGAGGTATATGCAGCCCCAGAGGTATATGCAGCCCCATATGCAGCCCCAGAGGTATATGCAGCCCCAGAGGTATATGCAGCCCCAGAGGTATATGCAGCCCCATATGCAGCCCCAGAGGTATATACAGCAGCAGCAGCCCCAGGGCTGTATACAGCCGCAGCCCCAGGGCTGTATACAGCCGCAGCCCCAGGGCTGTATACAGCCGCAGCCCCGGAGGTATACAGGCCCCCCATCAAGTTCCAGGGCCACCCCCCTTGCGCGCCAGCCTGTAAAGGAAAATCATACTTACCAGTGTCCAGTCGCGCCGTCCGCAGCTGCCGACATGACGATCCCGGGCTCCATTCAGCGTCTTCCGCATTTCCTGTAGTCGCGGGCAATGACGTCATTGCCCGCGACTACAGGAAATGCGGAAGACGCTGAATGGAGCCCAGGATCGTCATGTCGGCAGCTGCGGACGGCGCGACTGGACACTGGTAAGTATGATTTTCCTTTACAGGCTGGCGCGCAAGGGGGGGGGGCCCTGGAACTTGATGGGGGGCCTGTATACCTCCGGGGCTGCTGCAGTATTTTTTTATTTTTTTTATATACTCGCGTATAAGCCGAGGGGGGACTTTTCAGCCCAAATTTTGGGCTGAAAAACTCGGCTTATACGCGAGTATATACGGTACTTTTTTGGATGTTAATTAGGCAGAGTCTAGTTACTATGGGCGTTTAGTTGGTGTCAATGGCCATCTTCCTTCTGTGGTTATCACGGTGCGGTGGGTGTGATAACCTAATGTCTAAGTGCTTTCTCCCCTATCTCTCCCATTCGTCCAGTCTTCTTTCTGGTTCTGCACACTGTGCTCTTCTTTTGGATGTATTTTGCTGGCTTTATCATGCGCAGTGCGCATGCTCTGAAGCCGGCAATCCCTTCACTAATGGCAGCTCATGGCATGCATAGCAGCGCGCCGTGTGGTTGCTGGCTTTAGAGCATGTGCACTGCGTATGATAAAGCCAACAAAATATACCCAAAAGAAGAGCACAATAGGCAGGACCAGACAGAAAGCTGGATGGGTGGGAAAGAGAGGGTGAGAAATTGCTTGGAAATTAGGTTATTATGCGCATCGGCGCATGATAATCATGGAAGGAAGGCGGCCATGGACAACAACAACATATCCCAGAGTGTCTAGACATTGCCTTATTAACATCCGAAAATGTAAGTTAAAAAATTATTTTTATCTACTATTACACTACAGTGTTAGTTCAGACAGGGATGCTTAGAATAGTACTATGAAGCTGCAGGAACAGATAGCAATAGCTTTGGGGGCATAAGCTAAGTTTCCAATAAGGACCAAGGTAAATCTCCCTGTTGTCAGTTCTGGGCAATTGAGAGCTACACTTTGCATGTCCACATTAGAGCACTTGTTAGAAACCTTTAGGATTGTCTTACTGAACAGTCACTCTAGTGGACTGTATATCCTCCTAGTTTCTCTTGACTATTGAAACTAAGTTACAAATCCTCAGACAACCACAGATAACCCATAATGTTGGCTCTTGCTGGATCATTAGATTTGTCATAATAAATTACAAAAGGATTTCTGTTCTCAGTAAAGACTCTACATAACATTAACTACTTAGAGTCTATTACCCTACTCTACATTCTATTTTGGCTGTCTTTCATTTATCAAGGAATTGCTTCACTTTTCAGGCTGCAGTTTTGCATGTGCCCAAGAAAGAAGGTTAACCCAAATACTTTTTATAACGACAGCCTGGCATGTCCACATTTCACAATCTGTGTTCGGATTACCAGGACTAACCACATAAACAGCCTTATAGGTGATAGTGCAGGGGAGGACACTTAGGGTTCATCCAAACATAGTGGTCGGTGTATTTACTATGTAACACCTAATGTGATTTTTTTGGGGGATAGCCTGGGTGTGTTAAAACCATAAATGTTAGGACATTTCACTGCTTGGACATTGGGTTCATTCATAAGATGTGTCATCGATGAAGGTCCCACTGGAACCTAAACTTATGTGAAGAACTAGGGTCCTCTGACGTGTCTGGTCAGGCAGCTGCAACATCCAAGCAGAAAATGATGCAGGTACCATTTGTTTTTTGCATTTGGAAAGAGTTGAGGGTCACTCATTCACAACATATTGCAATAAAAGAAAACTATCAGGGTTTCCTGGTGTTGTACCACTGGGATGGACCAAAGAAAAAAGGTACAATATACTACTCACCTCAGACAGTTGTGCTGTGGACACAACACCAAACATTAACCAAATATCCACAAGGGGGACCTGCTGCACTTCTGCTGCCAATTCAAAAGGTCCAGATTCCCACCAGGGGAAAAATATTGTGTAGACTAAAAGTAACCGTGCCAGGAGGAACTAGGGAGGCTCACAGGGAAACCATCAGGAGGCAAACCAAACCAGACAACACAGGAGTTGCAAATCCCATGGGCAGGAATATGATACTATTCAATACTAGTATAGGTGATGGTCCCAAAGGTGTGAACCATGTATACCCGACACTTATGATATCAATTGGTAACTTGGGAACACCACTTTAGGGTCTTGCTGCATACAGGGATACAGTTTCTCCTGCACTGGAATGATCTGACAGCTTGCAGATCAGACTTCTAAATTCACATACAGCCATGCATTAATTTTGTTAGGTTTCCATGACATACAAAGAAAACTGTCTATATATTTTCTCAAAGTGTTTTACAAAGTCCTTTGCTATTATTTAAATGTTCATACAGACACTAACCTATGTATACATTTCTCTGTGTAGTTATTAGCAATGTTTGGCAGGAAAGGAAGCTAATTTAAGACGGAAAATGCATAAAACACACAAAAAAAATGCAGAATAATCATTCCAAACCCTAGCTAAGGCAAATAGGGATACTATAATTTGTCAACTGTAGAAGTTCCTGCCACATGCATTTTACATGCTATTTTTTGTGCGGTATTTTCATAGAAAGATGTGTGATAAGTTGTAACTTTGAGAGTCTTGTTGATTGAAGTGTATATAAGATGAAGTATGTAATTGTAAAAAATAGAAATAAAAAGGAGCAAGTACTCTGTGCCATTGGCTGAGCTCACTGCATTCCATAATGTATGTTTGCTACGTGTCTTAAGGGACACTTTTTTGTGACACGGACATTTCCAATTAAATGTGTTGATATTTGACATGCCCGGTCATGATCAGGGAACAGCAGGATTTTGTTTTAATCCAAGCGATTATGAGTGGTAGCATGCATGCTTTTATGACACTATTCCCAAGCATTTCAGAATCATTACACCTGATGTAATAAGAATCCCACCTGTTGCTGGTGTAGGAAGGCTGGATCTCTAGGGCTTAGGCCCACATACCGGTTGGCTTGTGATGTGCCAGAGGCTGTGTAGGCTACAAAAAAAGAAAATGGAGACAATGAGAATAAAGGTAAGTTCAGAGGTATAATACTTAAAGTGTAACTGTCATAGCAGGTGACTTCAGAACAGGCTGCTTGTGAACATAGGAAATAACAGTATTCCTGACCATTCTATGACTTTTTGCAGTAATCCGCTCTGCAGGCTTCATCTCTTTTCAGCTCAGGCCCAGAGAGGGTGAAGACTATATACACCCAGACAAGAGGGGATACCCATCCCCCATCTTCTTATACAGCAGTATTAAGCAGTGTAGCTGTTAATCCAGTACTGGGCTGGTACAGCACAACATGTACTAGAAGCAGCAGTAGCATCTCAGCCTCTCATTGCTTTTTTGGCCCCCTTACAATAAACTACAATTGGCAGTAGTTTTGACTCAATCTCTGAGGCAAAGAGACCATGTGACTCTGAACTCAAAGATTATGACCACTTCTTCAGATAGTGACTAAACAGTGGTAACACATAATAAGTATTACTCCATTTAGGTTATGTGCCAATGGGCTAAAAGTGATGCAGAATTTTCTGCATCAAATCTGCATCCACTTTTAGCAGCTATCACATAGCAAAAGCATTGTGCTTTTGCTATAAAATGTCTGCTTTTATGATGCAGAAAATTCTGCATCCATCCTGTAGTACAGCGCTTACCTTGCGTTTTGGCAGGCACTTCCTGGTTTTGGCTGTGTCACACGCCAATTGGGTCACACCCCCTCACCTACGTGATGTGTGACGCAGCTGAAACCAAAAAGTGCCTGCCAGTACCCAGGGTAAGCAGCGTAATTTAATTGACATGCTACATATTTTTACAGATCAAAAGATCTGCAAATATCTTCAGCTATTAGGCTATGTGTCCACTCGGCGTTTGTGCTCCATTTTTGGTGCTGCATTATTTTAAGACTGCAGCAAAAACGGATCAGTCACTGCAATTGCCAGCAAAGTGAATGTGATTTTCAATTTGCTGTGCTGACTTCAGTGTTTTTGACTGCTGCATTAGTGGTGCAGAAAGTGCATCCAGAAAATAATAGGATTGTCAATTATTGCTCTGTTTTTCTGCTTTCTCCACTGACTCCATTCTACTTTAAAAAAAAAAGCATCACAAACGGATTGGTATTGACAAAGTCTGTGTGTGATGATTTCTAGTGCACTTTCCACACCACAAACACTGCAATTTTTTTACCCTCCCCGGTGATCCCATGTCATGCTTTGGCGACATGTAACGGTTAACAGGACCTGCGTAAACTCACAAGTAGTGGGCCATGAGATCAGTCAAGTGAGCTGTTGCTGCACGATACCCAGAAGTAACCTGTCGCTGAACACCACGGACCTTGGGGAAGGTAATAAAGTTTGTGTGTGTGTCTCTCTCTCTGTCTGTCTTTGTCCCCCCTGCCCCTTATGGAATAGTACTGCGTGTTTGCTTTGAAAAAGCAAAAATATGGCACTAAAAAAATGTAGGGAAAAGAAGCAATACAAACGGATGATGCGTTTGTGATGCTTTTTTGCAAAAAGAGGATCCATTTTGGATGCAGAAAATGCAGCAAAAATGGATCTCCTAAAACGGAGCACAAATGCCCGGTGTGCACATAGCCTTATGCTGCGCAAAAATGTGTTGACATCAGCACAGCACAGCTAAAGTCACATTGACTTTGCTGCCTGACCAATATAACATGCCCATTTGCTGCGCATTTTTACAATACGCTGTAAAAATGCACAGCAAATGCGCCCTTGTCAGCACAGGGTCTAATACAGAGGATTTTGGGACTCCATCAATCATACCATCTGTGGATAGGTGATATATGCTGCTTATGGGATAACCCCTTTAATGTCCATATGGGGCTCCCAATAGTGAAAAGAGCCAATTTTTAGTTGATAAGTGGAAAGATTATGGACTATAGCAAACCACCAGGAGTGACACACACTGCTTGACAAGCTGAAGAATTAAATAAATTCATTTGAACTCTGGATGATCTCAGAGATGACATCAGTTAGACTTACATTTTCAACTTGCTATTAGTATTTTAAGTACCATAAAAAAAAGCAAAAAGATAATTCAAACAAATAGTAAGAATACATTAAAATATGAGAGTCCTCAGTGGTTGATACCTTTTAATGGCAAACTGAAAGGACAAATCATAAACAAAAAGTGGCAACAAGATTATTAAGGGGATAACCATTCAAATGTAGAAGAGACAATTGAAAGGTTGAAAATAAAACCCCAAATCAGAAACTAATGTAACCAAAGAAGCAAACATTTCCATGTAAAATTATTTTTATTGGTACACATTTAAAATACATAGACAAATATAATCAATAATCAAAAAATATACTCCACAAGAGAATATAAAGATTATACTGAAGGTGAACACAGGCATAAAATTACATGGCTCAAATAGTAGTACAAAATCATGTATGCAAACAGGGCTAATACAAGGGATTCTCATTACCTATGTGTACGGCATACTCAATGTCTACAACTCTAGAAATATACAGACACAGTGTCCTTTAAGTCTTGGTTACATTCATTTGTGACTTGGGGTTTTATTTTTTAACCTTTTGGTTGTCTATTCTGCATTTAACTGAAAAGATGGTATTAAAGAGCGAGACTACTCGAGTCTCTTCATCAGGCTCAAACCTTACCATCTTTTCAATTAGCCATTAAAAGGCATCAACCACTAATGCCCCTTTCACATCAGCGGTAATCGCTGATCGCGACAGTTGCGGTGAAAAAAACGCAACTGTCCGTGATTACCGCATAACGGTCAGTGCGCGTTTTTTTTGCAGCTGCATCTGCTGCAAGTGCCGAAACCGCACTTGCCGCACACTTACCGCAGGCCTCATAGACATTGTATGGGGCTTGCCGCAAGTGAACCGCAAGTGCGGCCATTATGCGGTAACCGCGGTAGTTGCGTTTTTTTCACCGCAACTGATACGATCAGCGATTACCGCTGATGTGAAAGGGGCCTAAGAATTCTCAGATTTTATTCTTTTTCAATCTACTGGCTAAAACAGTTCAAACATATATTTTACCTTATAAGAATACATTGACATGTATGTTTTCATGGTACAATAGTCAAGTATGTTCACAAATATTCACATGCTTTTTACAAATGTTTCACAAATCTATATTTCTAGAATAAACAACGCTAGAGCGCTGTTATGACTTTATTATGCACAGTAACAGGTGCCTATTAAAAAGTAATAATATGGAAATCACTTTAATTCCATGTAATCAGTTGTTTGTCATACTTTTATATCTTATGCCTTTTAACAAGTTTATATCCTCCAGAAGTCTTCAATTAAAAGAAATTAGCTAATCTCTTTGCTCTGTTATTACCAATTCATTATTTGGTCACCATGCTATACAGTGCAGAAATCTTTGATTCTACAAGTAGGACTAAAGGGCCCTTTACACGCCGCGACGGCAGGCTGGATACATCCCGCTACAGGCTACAAATGTAGCTTGTAGCGCCAATGTAGCCCGTCGTAGCGGCGTCTGAAGACGTGACGCTACAGCCGGCAACAGATACATCTGTTTCCTAGGTCTGCTCGAAAACTGATGGCTACAAAGCCGATTGTAGCGAGCTGTATCGGCGTGTAAAGAGGCAACGGAAGGGAACTCTGGACACCCGGGGCTGTAGCTGCAATGTAGCTAAGGCGTGTCCCAGGCTCTGGGATACCGCGCCCCATCACCGATCATTGGAGGAAGCTCCTGCATGACGATTGGTAGTCGCTGCCTAGGGCGGCATATTTAAGGAGCTGACCAGTCACACTACACAATCGCTCGAGCGTGCTGTATTTCTCAGCCTCCTGCGATGCCTGGCCAATCATGATGATATTGCGCTGTCCTATCAGCGTACGGACGGCTCGTAATCCACGATTGTGGCACGCCTATGTGCTGTCCCTGCTGTACCAGGTCCGCCCATAGTAGCTTATTGTAGCGCTGTGTAAACGTGATACGCTAAGCTACAGCTGGCTACTTGACACACCCGGCGATGTAGCTAGCTACAGATGTAGCGTGGCGTAGCGCACCTTATGGCGGCGTGTAAAGAGGGTGCGTTGACCGTTTGTAGCCGTTTGAGCGTGCTCATGCACGTGAAGTAGCGGGATGTATCCAGCCTGCCGTTGCGGCGTGTAAAGGTACCATAATGGTATGTGCACCCAGGGCGTTTTTGCTGTGGTCAATAACACAGCAAAACCTGTAGTGGATTCTAGAATCTCTAGATTCCCTGGCAGGAGCTTTGCTGCATTCTTATCTGAATTGTTCGCATATTTTTTGTGTGTTTTTGCTGCGTTTTTGTAGCTGCATTTTTTCTGTGTTTTCGCCATTGACTGCAGCAAAAAGCAGAAATTGACATGCTCATTCTTTTCAAAATGCAGCAAAACCTGTGGTGTTTACACTTTTTGCAGAGAACAAAAACCAATGTGTGTTTACAGCAGTTCCTTTTACACATAGATTTTGTTGGAATGTCCAAACGCAGGTATGGATTAGCATACATTTGCATGAAATCATGGTAAAAATGCAGGTAAAAAATGCAGCAAAAACACAGGAAAATCGCAAAGAGTGCACATACCCTAAATCTGCTAACCTTAAATAATCATTCTGACAATTAAGACATTAATGTTTCATTCACAGGATTGGATTTTCGGTTAACATGCTGTCTAAGCAAAAAAACTGGCAACACTTAAGGCCGCTTTACATGTCGCAATATCGGTACGATATTGTATACAACGGCATGGGAGCGCGCACGTTTTTGGCGTTTGTCCAAGATCGTATAGGAGATGTTACACAGTGCGATATTGCCAGGCAACGCAACTACGATGTTGTAAGTCCCTCTTGCACACTGCGTCTCATCAACTCAGGGAATGAGCAATTAACATTGGAGTGAATAGGGGAAGTTGCTCTCCAAATCGTAGTTGCGCTGTCACACAGCACAATCCTGCCAGATCGTCAATCCAATATTGGCGAGTTGGAGAGCCTGCACAATTCCCAAACGATATTGTTTTTGCATCGTTCTTGCGTCGCATTGCTCATTTACACCACACAACACACGAATGATATCGGTGGCAACGCCTGAACCATGTGACTTTTTATCGTAGTTGGGCTACGATATCGTGCCGTGTAAAGCAGCCTTTACACCAATGTTATTCATTCGGGCTATCCAGATATCAATTTTTCAATGTGGACTGAATATCCACTTTAAAAAAAATTGCATCATGCACTATCATCATTCACTATATTTTGATGAGATTTAGCTACTCAAATCTATGGGTGAACAAAATAATTCAGATCAGGTACACATCAATCATAAAGTATTAAAGTTTTATGGATACAATGAAATTCTTTACAGCACCACTCCAGCAATTATTTTTTATTGCACCAATGCAGTGGTACCTTAAATTTAAGTTTCCTGACCCCTGTGAGGTATTCCCCTTCTGGCAGCTTCAACTTTTTGCATAGATGCTCCAGTCCGACTCAGGTTATTTGTGATCTGCCAACATGTCTAGTGTTTCATGGAGGTCACAAATCAATACATCTCCATGAGAGCCACATTTTGGTTCAAATAGAGTTGCATCGAGTTCTTGAGGCATAACTTCTTACTTCCAGACAGTCAAAGGTTACAGACAGAAGGTGGTACTATAGGACCATATTGGCGTTGGTAAGAAGGGAACACTCCAAAAGATGAGTGCATGACCAGGGGCAGTGGGCTTACATTTAAAGAGCCACTCCAGCGCTTGAAGAAATAACTGCTGGAGTGGTGCTTTAACATAGGAATTTGTATTTGTTCTTGGAAATTTTAATAAGTGTTGATGTATGAAAACAGATGCCATCTACATGACATGAGGATGATATTACAGATAAAGATTTATACAATTTTTCTGTTTGAAAATCAAATGATATTATATACCTTACCTTATATGTTACAGACACTTTAATCCATGGATTCTAAGTAGAAGGAAATTTCACTCACCTTCAGTGGATGTAGTGATGGGTTTTGTGTCCGTCATGGTTAGTGTTACAGGTCTCACTGCACCGTGATGAGGTGATGGCGCCAACACAGGAGTGAAGTGGCCAGGCACCTTTCCTACCACTTGTCCACTGCTGTTAGGCTGTGAAGAAATAAAATTATTAATGGTTTCTTATGCTTAAAGCCAAAATTAAATATGGCTTATTTATTTCACTGGATTATTTCATTTGCTTTACACAATATTCCTAAATGTGTGCAATCCATAAACTTTACAAAATTCACAGCAGAACTTGAGTTGTTTTTTTTTTTAAGACTGAGATTTTTTTTAATACAAATCATTTTTTTATTTCTTTTCAGTAGTCATAACAATTGCAAGGCTCATATCAGTTGTGGTACAGTTACAAAGAACCAATTTACATTACAAGACATATCAACCGCACAATCCCCCCTCATTGCTTCCCCCCTCCCTCCCACCTGGGTAGCACCCCCCTGTCTGGTTTGGTTGTACTCCCTCAGGAGTTGTGTACTTTAATTTCCCCAGATTACCTTGGAGATCATTTCTCAAATACCACTCTGTTTGCATAAATGGAGTCATTATCTGTTTTACCTCATCCCTGGAGCATTTCTGTTCGATAAACCTTCTCCATTTATCGAAAAACTCTCCATTGGTTTAGTTTTGTCCCTTTCCGCTGTTAATTTTTCTAGATTCATCAGCTGTTTGATATTACTCAAGAGCCTTGTTCATGGGCGGGGTCTTGGCCGTGATCCAGTGTCTTAAGATACATTTTTTTGCTAAGATCGCGATGTCTTGTAGGAGTGATGTCTTTCTCCCTCCCTCCCCCCCCTCCCGTGACATGATGGAAAATATAGGGCATTGAGTCTAGGTCCCAATCTTCTCCCCCAATCCCCGTGCTAAGGTGCCTCACCGATTTCCAGAATCTTTGCATGGCGCTGCAGTCTCACAGACCATGATAAATGTCCGTGCAATCTGTCCCACATTTTGGGCACCTCTGGCTATTATTTGTGTCAGTTCAGAGGTGTGAAAGGTTAAAGCCATATATGGCTCTGTGTAGAAGTCTGTACTGGGTGTCTCTCCAATTATTGTTAATAACATTTTGTCTGAATGCATTCTAGCCCTGCATAATGTTTTCCATAACATCCGGGTCTCCCATTTGTCTCACCCATGCTTTTCCACATGTCTGCTTGCCCACTGGAGTCAACCACTCTCTCAAAATGCCATAAATCTTCGACACATTCAAGCTAGATAGATCACACTCCATTAACTCATCAAATTCATTCTTGCACATTTCTCTAGAGACATCTAGCAGATCTCGCAATATAAAAGCATTCATTTGTGCGTATTGCAAGCTCTGGAATGCATTCAGGCCAAATTTCTCCACTATTCCTTCTCCGTCATCCATCTCCTGTCTTCCCCATACATCAGGTCTCTCATCTGGTGAACCCCCTTCTCTTGGCAGTCTGCCTAGTCTGAAGTTCGGGTGGGCCCAGGGGTTTAGATACTTGGACACCTTCCACGGCAATCCCAGTTTCCAGATTGCTTTCCAGGTTGCTATCGTGTCCATACACACTGCCGAGTTTTGGATGGCTAGGTTCAGACATGATAGAGGGGAGTGCAGCATTGAACATAAGTCCCAAGGCTTGCAGAACTTGCTCTCTACGCATATGTCCGAATGCTGGTTGGTTCCGAGTAGCCAGTCAACTACATGTCTAGCCAGGCAGAAGAGGTTGTATCCCCTGACATTAGGATGTTTGATCCCACCCCTTCCAGGGAGGACATAAGTGTGGCTAGTTTTATTCTAGGCTTCTCCCCAGAGAAACCTAGAGAAGGCGCTATTCAGTCTGGAAATGTTGCTCCGCTTGAGCAGTAAGGGGATCGTCTGAAGGGGATACAACAGTCTTGGAAAACTCATCATTTTGATTAGGTGGCCCCTTGCCAGTAGTGACAGCGGTAGACCGCTTCAGCCTCTTAGTTGTGCTTCTATTTTGGAAACGAGGGGCTGGCAGTTCAGGGCATATACCGTCTCTGCTGTGCGTCCCAGATATATAACTAAGTATTTGATCAATGTTTTTGCTATTGGGATTCCCATCATCTCCGACTGTTGGCTGCCCTTTATTGCCCGTCCGCCTCCCCTCAAGTACAATAGCTCACATTTCTTCCTATTGAGCTTGAAGCCCAAGAACCTCCCAAATCTCTCTATGAGGTTTACTGTCTGTGCTAGGTCTTTATGTGGGTCATTCATGAAAAGTATATCATCTGCGTACAATGCAGATCTTATCTCTTTGTCCCCTACCTTGATTCCTTCGTAACTATTATCTCTGTTTAGTAACCTTGATAAGAGTTCGATGGCTAGGTTGAATAGCTTGGGTGACAGTGGGCACCCCTGCAGGGTGGCCTTTCTCAGTGGGAATATTTCTGATAGATATCCTGGTGTGTAAACTCTTGCCTGTGGGTTAGAATATAATGCCTCAATGTAACTGCGTAGTGTTCCCCTCATCCCTATCTGGTCAAAGACCAGTTCCAGCCACGACCAATCCACATTATCGAAAGCTTTTTCAGCTTCAAGCGTGACCATCACTGAGTGCCCTGCTGGATTGTTCCTTCCGCCCTTAATTGTATCCATGATCATGGCTTTTCTGATATTGGATACTGCTGATTGGCCTTTTACAAAGCCAGCTGGTGCGGTGCGATTGCTCTGGGCAAGACCATCGCAAACCTGTCGCCAGAATTTTGGATATTAGTTTTGGTCTTTGTTGATGAGGAAGTTTGGTCTGTAGCTGGAGGGATCTCCAGAGTCTTTATCTCCTTTCTGTAGCAGCTTTATGTATGCCGTGTTACCATGTTTAGGTATTCCCTCCCCTTCCATCAGATTGTTGAACATGCCAGTTAGCGTGGGGGAGATCTGCTCATTTAGAATCTTATAGAATTCACTGCCGTACCCATCGGGGCCTGTGGCTTTACCATTCCTTAAACCTCTGATGGCCTCTGCTACCTCCTCTATGGAGACTTATGCATACAGGTACTCAAGTTCCAGGTCCGAGAAGCATCTTCGTCCTTCGCAGCCACTCCTTGCCTTCCCCTCTATGGCTCTGCGTCTTCCCATACAGTTCCCTGTAGTATTTCCCTAGTATCTTGCTTATTACACTGGGGTCGGAGGTCTGGCCTTCTTCTCTTTTATTCAGGCTCGGGATAAATGTGTGTTGCCACCTTCACTTAGCCAAATTGGACAACATTTTCCCCGCTTTATTCCTGTATCTATGGAAAGCTGCTTCCTGCTGTGACCGATATAATTCATCATTCCTGTCTGCCCAAGAGTTGAAATTGTTTTTCACCTCCAACCATCTCTTTTTTTCTGGGGCGGATCGATCCGTCACAAACGGGGTGTATCCACTTTGAGCATTTCGCTTGCCTTAATGAATTGTTCGTTTGTTTTATTTTTGAGCATGGCTGTGTACCCCATCAGGCGTCCCCGGAGAACCACCTTGGCCATCTCCCAGTATAATAGGTGATTATGCTCATGTTCTCTATTCGTCGCCTTGTAGTCTTCCCATCATTCCCTCAGTATGCAGCTGAGATTTTCGTCTCTGGTCAGGAAAGTCAGGAATCTCCATATAGTGTCCGTCCCCCTCGGGATGTTATCCTGTATCCACATGCTCACCGGGCTATGGTCAGAGATCGCCATTTCCTCTATCCTGTTCTCACGCATCCTGGGCAGTAAGTTCTCAGTGACCCAGATCTGGTCAATCCGAGAGCAGCTGTCATGCAAGTGAGAGTAGTGAGTGTACTCTCTGTCGTTTGGGTGGTGTAAATGCCAGACATCACTGAGGCCTGTGCCTCCTTCTGTCAAGCTTCTGCACCCTCTCTCTCCCCCTGGCACCTTGTGTCTCCTCCCCTCGTGCCCTATCCTCCGTGCAGCACAGGATCCTATTAAAATCTCCTCCCACCACCTTATGGGGCTCGGTATCTTTCAGAATGTTTAATCTCAGTTCTCCGAAGAAGTGGCCCTGGTTCGTGTTGGGGGCATATATTTATGGATACTCAGTCTGTAATCATGAGGTTCTGCCACCTCCCCTCTGAGTCATGTCTCTCCAGCAGCACCGAGTGATTCAGGATCCTGTTTATAAAGATCAGGGCCTGCCTTCCGTCCCTGTGCCAGGGAGCCATAAACCTCACCCACCCAGTACTTGTTCATTCTGAAGACGTCCTCTTTTAGCAGGTGTGTTTCCTGTAAAAGAGCAAATCCGCCCCCAGCCTTATCAGGTGGCGCAGAACCATGCTTCTCTTTCCCGATGACATTAGCCCCTTGACGTTCCAGGAGATGATCTTAACCATTCTCAAGCATAAATGTGGTCATTCTAAGTGATATCGTCTGTGTTCTAGAATTGTTCCCATGTGCTACCCACCTCCCTCTCCCCGCTCTTTTCCCCCTCCCCACACCCCCTTGGGACTTGTGAAATTATGTCCTGAGATAAGTCCCGCATAGTGATTTCTTGACTTCTCTTTTTCTGGCTGCCCGGTACTCCCTTTGTCCCCCCCATTTACTGTATGTTTTTCTTTTAAGGTCCGAGAACACCCCCTTGCTGATGAGACTCTGTCCCACCCCCACCCCCCTCACGTTTTAGTTCATGCTCCTGCCGCTTATCCTTACAGGAGCAAGGATTGCATGGAAGAAGCAGAGAAATGAATATCTTGCCTCTCTGATTGGTCCTTTCTGTGTCCTCTTCTTGGCTCCTCTATATTGTCTGCCGTTGGTAGCAGCTGCGTCTCTGCCTCCTCGTGGTTTTTGAAGAATGCGGTAGAACCGTCGGGGCATCGCACTTCAAAGGTGGCAGGGTAGAGGAGCTGGAAGCGTACCTTCCGGTGGAAGAGAGCCGTGCACACCTTGTTGAAAGCCTTTCTCCTACTCATCACTTCAGCCGAGTAGTCGCTGAACAGTTTGCATACTTTGATCTGCAATGGCTGACATCTTTCGCGGAAAGCCCTCAGTAGTTCCTCCTTGTGCTCATAGTCTAGAAGATTAATTATGACTTGTCTGGCGTGGGTTGCTGGCAGCTGTTCTTTGTCCGTGGATTTCTCCCCGAGCCCAGCTTGGACTCTCAGTGGGTCCACCCTGCGTGTCCTCTCCACCCTGCAAGGGTGGTCTAGGCCCAGCGCCCTTGACAGCTCCCATTCACACAGGTCATCTAACTGCTTGGGTAGCACCATTCCGGTAGCCCTAATATTTTTAGGTTGCTCCTCCTGGAACGGTTTTCCAGGTCGTCAACCTTCTCTCTCATGTTGTCGTATAGGTCAGATAGGTGTCATATCTGGTAATGCAGGGAGTTTAGTTCATCCTCTACATTCAATATCCTCTGTTCAACCTCCTTTATCCTATGTTCATGGCCTTTGTACTTGGCCTTCAGTTTTGCCAGGGCTTTCTGTATGGTGCATCTATGTTTTTTTTAGTTTGCCGCTACTTTGCTGGCTAGCCTCTCATAGTCAATGGCGTAGCGCTGGGACTGTTGGTGCTTGGACTTTTTGTGCCTCTGCTTTCATAACTTGTTTCATTGCTAGTGTCTCTGCTGGGTCCCATGTCATTGCCCTCAGCTTCTGCTTCTGCCTGTGGATGTTCCTGCCTGTGTGTGTAGTCCCTTGTGTGGTGAGCTGCTGGTGGCTCAGTGTGCCTCTCTTTGCTTGGCCCACTGCTGGCCAGCTGATTCCCTGGGTCCTTCCCATTCTTTTTCCACCCCAGCTCCTGGCATCCCTCCCCTCTCTGAGGGGGGTCTCTGTCCTGCCCTCTCTTGGGTTCTTATTTTTACTGCGGCATTCTCTCTCCAGCTGCCACCGCTCGTCTGCTCCGGTCTCCCTGTACTGCTGCCGGCCGGTTCTGTCTTTGGCGCTTCCCAGCTGGGGATAGGGAGCCTCCGCAGCTGGCGCCATGATTGAAATCCCTGTGCGCTGTGCTCCGGAGCGGGTCCCGGGGCCATCCCCTGTCCCCGTGCTCTGCAACAAGTAGCGCTCTATACCTCGGGGTGTCAGCGGCGGTGTGGTGTGTTCCAGGGTTCTAGGGTCCCTCAGGGCAGCATGGATATCCCAATTTCTGCGGTGACAGTGAGAGCTCTCCCTCTACTCGTCCGTTGCTGCCAGAGCCGGAATCGAAGCCAAGACTGAGATTTATTCTAATAAAGTTTCCTGAAGTTTACTTGGAGGCATTAAGTGCTTAGTTTTGCATTTATAGCAGGACCTTGGCCTTGATCTTTAAAAAAAAAAAAACAAATCCTTGACTAATTTGTAAAAAATGAAAAAAGGTTTTTGTTTCATGCTGTTTCCACTAAAAAAGCTATAGTCTTCTTCTGAAAATAAGTAGTTTACAATCTTTTTGAAATGAGGCACGGGGGCTTACAAATTCTAATGAAATATATTATATAACAAATGAATTGAAGTGGGATTGAAGAGGCAAACAGAAACCTGAAAGCAACAGAGGCAAAGTTGTATCCATACACGCTGTCAACCAGACCAGCAGCAGTTGCTAATGTGTCTATTGAATCTGTCACACAAGACAAAACAATAGAAAAGACTCTATAACGAGCTACATAGAATTTCAGCACAATGGAGTGATTGAAACACACAAAAATTACTACAAGCATTTAAAGGAAATTGTGTTTGTAAAACAGGCAAAGAGCAGTCGATGCATCCTTGTGCCTACAGTCGAGTATTTATACAGCACATTTCTCCAGCTTACAGACAACTCTCAAGGGTACTTAACATGGGCATATAGTGTAAGGAACGGCTCGGAAGGGGTAAAGTATGTATCCAACTGGAGAAAGCAGCTCCAGTTGATGATTTTGCCACTAATGTGCTGACACAGATTACCTGGTCAGGAAAAATGTCAGTATGGATGGAACTGCTGTGCTTTGGTTTATCTTCAGCCTGTGTAAATATATAATGTGATGATAAATATTATTACTACTATTTCTTTAATATTTGGACTGGGCTTTTTAATAAAACATAAGTCTAAAGGAAAACAAATACATTTATATTGGGATCAGGCGTCATTTTATTTTAAACAGAACAAGGTTCATGTGTTTTGCTTTGTGTCGCATTTCAGGAACGATGGAAGGGCTGAGAATATATTTTTACAAGTAAAATCAGCCAGCATGCAAAGATTTTCTATCAGTTACTGACACAGCGTTCTCCACTTCTGCACTGCTGTCATGTGGCAATGGCGGTTGGACTTTTGCTCGGACTCAGGTGTTAAACTGCAGTGAAAAGCTTTCCAACAAAGGCATCTGGCAGTTTGGCAAGCTTTGGAGCCAGTTGTGATCACAGCTTTGGGGCAGCCTTGGGGTACGCCATTTGTCTTGGAAGCTAATCAAGTCTGTAATCATTGTTTTGGCCATGACAACCTTTTCTTTTTCAATGCTAAAAATAATTCATGTGCTATCTGTCTATAATTTGTCTGCAAATATAGAAAAATTGCCAATGTACAAGTCAAGCAATCAAACATTTCCTCACCGTTGAGCCATTGTCATTTATTTTACATATAATGCAGGAGAAAATCCTTAATTGCATTCTAAATTTGCTATAAATTTTTCCCTGTCCTATATATGTCACCATGGAATAGATTGGTGCATTTTCCACTCAATGGATGGGGATGAGTACAATAGGATAAGGTTCCAAAATGTTCTAGTGATACTGTATAAGGCTACATTCACATGTTCAGTTTTTGGTCAGTTTCTCACATCAGTTTTTATATGCCAAAACCAGGAGAGGATGAAAAATACAGAAGTGGTGATGTCTTCCTATCAGGCCACGTTCACATATTGAGTATTTAGTCAGTATTTTACATCAGTATTTATAAGGAAAACCCAGGAGTGGAACAATCAGAGGATAAGTATAAAGATGTCACCACTTCTGTATTTTTAGTCCACTCCTGGTGTGAAAAATTGACCAAAAACTGGACATGTGAATGTAGCCAAACCTACATAACCTTGCACAAATTCTACCCCAAAATGTTTGGATATGATGCTATTAATTTATGTGTACTTTCAACTATAATTGTACTACCATTTTGATCATCTAAATTTGTTGAAATAACTTTGGTAATGTAAAAATTCTAATACAAGATATTTATTGTCAACCTTCATTGGCTAAATCCATTATCCCTTGTACTTTTGGATAACATCACTTTCAGGTTTGCACAAGCTTCTCTACCAAGGATGCCCAATCAGAGAAGTAGTTCTGAAAACAAATTAGTAGAAGGCTTGCAACTTGGGTCACATGGTCTTTCACTTTGAATGGTTGTGAGCAATAAACAGATGAAATGACATTCTGTAAAATAGTATATCTGATACTCCAGAATCCTACTTATACTCTTCTCTATGATCCATGGAGCAAAGGGTTGGTTCACCACGGAACTGTTATACTTAACCTACAGAAAGAAATCTGTCCACTTTGTTTCTCGATTAAACCAATATAAGCTTTATAGTTTTACGTTAGTTTTCTCCTCCATATTCGATTGAATTCAATAGCTGTTTCTCGATAATCAGTGCAGCGGTAATGTAATTAGACCACAGAATTACTGTGGGGAATACAAGACAGCTCAGTTGCTTGTCCTGACAACCTAAATGAGAGCATTACAGAGCGTGGCTTGGGAAGAACAGTTCATTCTAGGTAAAAGCTGGCATGGTATCTGTTATTTCCATCTGTAGTGCTCGAAAACCCGAACCCTTTCACAGATGCAGATATTTCCGAATGGGAAGGCTGCACATTTTGCTGAGATGATATTATATTACACATATAATGTTTTTCCTAGAAGAAGTGTTTTGTGTGGAAATATTTAAGGTATATGTATTATACTAATTTATTTAGCTTTTGGATAAATAATGTATTAGGTTTATCTAATGAATTCATTATGGCTTTTTTTTTACAAAAAAAGGAATAAAATATCTACTGTACAGAAACAACAGATACAAGATAGTTGAGCCATTTCAACTAGATGTTATAACTCCTTATATAATTTTTTCTTTTTCTGTAAAAGTCTTAATATCTCCTTGTTTATACAATACAGCAATGGCTAGTAAACATTAGGGATTGTTGAGTTCTGTTAACATACTATGCACACGAATCTATTCTGCTGACACAAGGCTTGAACATATTACTCTGGGCCTTCAAGCCAAACAAACCACATTGCACAGCATGTCTTATCAGATCCTGGGAGACTTTTTACAGCTGTTGGCTCACTTTGCAGCAGATGCTTTGCTTTCTGACCTTTTTGCAGCACTATCCTCCACATAACATCATGTATATAGCATGCCAGGTTTGCCATACTGCCAGACATATTGCATCCCTGCTGTTGCCGCCTGCAGTCCCCCAGACGTATTGATCATTAAAGTGATGAAACTGTTCACATTTAAGGTGCATTCTGCAAAGACATTTCTATATCTGGTAACCTAAATGCACCTTTTATGTAAATAGATGGCATGGCTTGGAAATTATTACGGCCAACATCAGCATGAAATTGTGCATGCTTGGTTTAGAGTGAATTAGATCATAAGTCCCACAGTGAAGTTTTACTGTAAACAACAGTGGATGAAATAGTTCATTTAGCAACTGATATCTTATTTCAGGTCAGTCAGCCTGTTTTAGTAAAATGTGAATTTAACTAACAGAACGCAAGAATGCAAAGCTTATTTGTGCAGACCAGGGAATGGTAAGAAGAGTGAGTGTTCTTCACACAGTGAGGACATGTGAAGTAATGTTTTAATGCATACCCCTCCATGTGTTATTGCTACACAACTCACTTGTCTAAACATTTCATCCACAATGATGGCCGTGTGCAAGCTACAGTATAATAGTGTTTACTTAGGTGTAAACAAGACATGTTAAGGTGGCTGTGCAGAGATCAGGACAGACACATAAAAATATTCATGTAATACATAATTATTGGCCCTGCTGTACATACAACAGTTAAAACGAACACAAATACTAATGCTAAGTAATACTAATACTAAATAAAAAATAATCAGAACTCTCCCTCCATTTTATCAATGTCCAAAGTAAAAATGGATTTGTTGTGATCCTCAGGCCCTTGCTGTGTCAAGACATTGTCATGCTGGATCAGGGTATGTCCAGCGCATGCCGCAACAAAGGTACCAAGTGGGATGGAAAAGGGAAGGAGTGCTCTGATGATAGGGAGCAGGATATGAGATACCTTCTGCCACTCACCTGTGTCTTACCCTGTGCTGCCCTAGCACCCTATATGGATCTTTCTTCCCCCCCATCATGTGTCTAGTCCCTGACTGTTACCTTCACCAGGTCTCTCTAGTGCCAAGGCCAATGGGTGTACAGTAGATGCCCCTCTTATGTAATCCGATATGGGTATAGGTAAACAGACAATGAACATAGATAAAAAAAGATATGACACTACTTGGAAACACCAGAGGCTACAGCTGACACCGCTTCAACCAGGACTCCAGCAAACAGCAGGGCACCTCCTCACTCCACCAAGGACAGGAAAGAAAAATAATTCTATCACAGGCTACATGTGATGAATAATGTGACCAAATAAAGGGAAGTGGTAGTGATCACCAACCTGGGTGCAAGCAGAGGTAAACTGGAGCTTGCCAGCAGTGGAAACTAACATTAGCTTTGTTAGCACCAAAGAACTTAACTGTATTTAAAATCCAGCATAACCAGAGCTGTCACGAGTCTCCTATTTAGTCTCAGATTTTGTCAGCATTTGCAATTCAACCTTTTCTGAAGCTCAGGAGTGTACCACCTCTCATTGAAGAGACTCAACTATATGTGGAGATGTTTTTTCATTGCTTTGAAAAAAAAGTCTGCATACATAGCTGGGTCTCTTCAATATGAGCCAAAAATCCTCTTCAGCCACCCTTGGGCATCTCATCCAGCTAACATTTTATGCAAAAAAAATACAGTACATTTCAATGAAATGCCAGGAGTAGGTCTCCATCAAGTAAAAAATGTGTGGGATCAGGTTCAGTGTGTATTGCAAAATTCTCCCTACATAAAACTTACCATACCAAAGCTTTTCTTAAATAACAGCAAATCATATTGAAATAAGTCTACCAGAGCAGATTAGCAGAAACCTTTGCAGGCAGGAGAAGTAATATAAAAGTTTCAAAAATACATAAAAATACAATATATAAATAATAATCTAAATACTATAAATAATGAAATATATGGAAATAGGTACAAGCTCAAACGAGATTGTGATCTGAAAAGGAGAACCAATCACTTGAATTGGCAAGAGGAACCTGCTTCCCAGCCTGTATCTGAGACACACATATAAAATGCAAAGCGAACTGACAGGGATTTAAAGTGATCCTAAACCCAGAAGACAACCCCACATCCCCTTCATACCTATCCATGCAGCTTGTGAACCTGCTGCCATCCATCCCTGTATCTTCCAAAACCGCTGTGGCAATCTTCATAAATCATACTTTTATAATCTCATTTCTGGGCGTTTCACTGCAATTTTAAAGCCGCAGCAGGCGGGCCTGTGTGCCGCTCTCCCCCTCCTTGTTCCTTATTATACACGCCGCCATGGGCGTGCTAAACAACAGAGAGGCGGCTCGCCTCATAGTATGGGCGTTGAAACCGGTATGACGTAATACGCGTCATACCGGTTTCAACGCCCATACTATGAGGCGAGCCGCCTCTCTGTTGTTTAGCACGCCCATGGCGGCGTGTATAATAAGGAACAAGGAGGGGGAGAGCGGCACACAGGCCCGCCTGCTGCGGCTTTAAAATTGCAGTGAAACGCCCAGAAATGAGATTATAAAAGTATGATTTATGAAGATTGCCACAGCGGTTTTGGAAGATACAGGGATGGATGGCAGCAGGTTCACAAGCTGCATGGATAGGTATGAAGGGGATGTGGGGTTGTCTTCTGGGTTTAGGATCACTTTAAGTCAGGGTTTGACATCTCTGTGACCAGAACAGGTTACATATGGGCCACAGATTTCGGGTATGAGGATACAAAAATCTCCTTGAAGTAATTAGTTTTCATGTTTTAAACTGGGAACGCAAGTAGCTGAAGAAGTCCTACAGATGATAGTGACAAGATAAAATAGGGCTGGATTAGAGCCATAGGTCATTGGCTTATTGAGCGACATTGGGTTGGTAGATGTAGATGAAAGCAGAGATATTTGACAGTAAAGCAATATTAACAGCTTTTCACACCAGTAGAAGTTATAACCTAGTTCTTCAAGAATAGAGCAAAATGCAACTGTAGAAGACACTACTGTAACCACTATACAAAGAGGTCAACCTAGTTGCTGCGTTTATTGTGGAGTGATGATATGCAAGTATTAGAATGTCCATTAGTCTGGATTTCTATTCTTGGGGGTGCAGTAGACACAAATACAAAAAAAAGTGTTTTTGGTTAAAGGTGTCTGATAAAGGTCTCCAGTCACTTCTACAGACTTCAGAATTCACTGGTATTGCCAGTACCGTATATACTCGTGTATAGGCCGAGTTTTTCAGCACAAAAATTGTGCAGAAAAGTGCCCCCCTCGGCTTATACACGAGTCAGTGACGGCTCCCCCCCCTGTGGTAGTATACTAGTATACAGCAGCCCGCTTCCCCCCCCCCCCCCTGTGCTATTTACAGGCCCTCCATTGCTGCCGCCGCACACCTGTAAAAGAAGAGCTTTCATACTTACTCTCCTGTGACCGCGCGCACATCCCCCGCTCTCCTTCCTGCTTCTACCCGGCGTCCATCCACGTGACCGCGCGCCTATAATGACGTCATTATTTGTGCGCGGTCATATGGATGGACGCCGGGTAGAAGCAGGAAGGAGAGCGGGGGATGCGCGCGGTCACAGGAGGGTAAGTATGAAAGCTCTTCTTTTACAGGTGTGCGGCGGCAACAACGGGGGGCCTGTATATACCACAGGGGGGAGGGCTGCTGTATACTACCACAGGGGGCCTGTATATACCACAGGGGGAGGGCTGCTGTATACTACCACAGGGGGCCTGTATATACCACAGGGGGGAGGGCTGCTGTATACTACCACAGGGGGCCTGTATATACCACAGGGGGGAGGGCTGCTGTATACTACCACAGGGGAGACTGCTGTATACTACCACAGGGGGAGACTGCTGTATACTACCACTGCGGAGGCTGCTGTATACTACCAATGGGGAGACTGCTGTATACTACCACAGGGGGAGACTGCTGTATACTACCACTGGGGAGACTGCTGTATACTACCACTGCGGAGGCTGCTGTATACTACCAATGGGGAGACTGCTGTATACTACCACTGGGGAGACTGCTGTATACTACCACTGCGGAGGCTGCTGTATACTACCAATGGGGAGGCCTGTATACCACTGGGGGGGCCTGTATACCTGTGCTGGGGTCCACCCTCGGCTTATACACAAGTCAATAGGTTTTCCCAGGTTTTGGGGGCAAAAGTAGGGGGGTCGGCTTATACATGGGTCGGCTTATACACGAGTATATACGGTAAGTGTGTGCAGTCACGTGGCCACAAGTATTGCGACATGTGCGCTGCCTAGTTCAGTGCAACTGAATTGTGAGAAGCCCTGCACATCGAATTGGCAAGTGATCACATGTATACAAATCGCATTCATGACTGCCCACTCTCAATATCAGCAGTAATGGTGAATCAGAAGACCAGACCTTTCAGACAACACTTTTAGGCAATGGACTGAATATGTGTTATTTGCTAACAGAACTTGCTTCACATTAGTGACAGAAGATTCTTACATGTGCAATTGATTAGTTGTAGAAAATGTTGAGATGCTAAAAGTTGGGCGATACTCTAAACATATTTTTTCAACAATTAAAAATATGATGCTAACCAGAAGAATGACTCTCTTGTAAGCTGTTCTATCAGATGTAAGAGTACAAACTTTATTTCTCCACATTTTGTCTTTGTGGGTCATCAAAGTGACCTCCTAAGCATTTTTTTTTGCCTATTTCCTGGTATATAATATGAATTTCATAATAGAATCCTTCCTGGGCTGAAAAGTATTTTGTTATGCCTCAGTGGAAAACTTGTAACAGCTCTGGGTCTGCTGGATTTTAAATGTAATTCATTTCTTTTGTGCCAGCAAGAGTTAATATTAGTTTTTCCTTTCTGGCAGCTCCAAGCCTGTTTGTCTGTGTTTGCATGACCACACCAACTTCCCTATAAATAGTCATGTTATAGAAAATCAATTTTTTATGCAGACCTGGGTGGAGTGAGAAGGTGCCTTGCTGATTCTACAGTCTTGGTTGGAGCGGTGTTGGATGTGTTTGGGCTATAGCTTACTAGTCGGGGTACCCTTTTTGTCTTGTCCCCTGTCTGTCTACCTGTCCCAGTGTCGGATTAAATCAGAGATGGCGTCTAGTGTAGCCACTGGTCTTGAAAGTTGACAGGCCTATTGGAGGTGACAGTAAGGGACTAAGCATGTGACAGTGGTGGTGTAAAGACCTGCATAGAGTGTTAATGGAGCTTAAGGTAAAACACAGGCAAGTGCATGAGATGTTCCATTCCCTGCTCCCTACCATCAAGGTCTTCCTTCCCTTTACCATACTCTTTTTACCTTTGTGTTGCGCAGTGCGCTAGACATTCCCTAATCCAGAGTGGCAATCCCTTGCATTTTCATTTGTAGCAGTTGTGTAGCAGAATTTATGCAGTACTATTTTTGGGATGGGAAACCTCATTCTGCAAATAACAGTCAAGAATCAAAATGACCTGGCAGGTGAAATTTTAGAGGATACGATGCACATAATGTAATGACATTTTTAGACACATGATTGACTGGTGCAGGCTATGCACAACCCAAGCAGCTTTTCAATCTTTAACAGCATTGCTAACCTTTCTGGTGGTGAATTTGATACATCTACATAAAATCTGTGCATGTACTAGACTAATAACAAGATTGTTCTATCGAAAAAAATCACTATATATGAAGAAAGAAAAAACTACAGAGAAACCCTGATTATAATCCATGCCCAAATACACATTTTGACAAACCAAAACATTAGAAAACAAAAAGTCTTAAGGGAAAAATGTTGATTTCATAAGTATCTTTGTTTCAAAATAGAGGCATCATCAGCCATCTGTGTACTCACAGAATAGAGATATTGTGTAAACCGCAAATCAGACCAACATATAACTGAAGGCGCACAGCATATGGACAACTGCTAACTTGAACCAGTGCTAATTTCTGAAAAGTCATACACTGTTCATCCATTTTACAACATATGAGCATTTATAGAACATTTCTTTAAAATATCACTCGGTTTCAATATAGATAAAACGTCTATTTACACTGCAAAAAACTTATCGTAATTACATGGTGGTTTGTGAAGCAAACATTTAAAGAAAAATATAAAAAAAAATACTCACCATGCCTTCCCCCTGCAGCTTCCAGTGCTTCTTCAGGTATCTACTTCACACTGCAGCAATAGTCCCATCACATGTACATGTGAGGGCTACAGCTAATCACTACAGCAGAGATCCCCCACAGCCTTTGATTAACTGCAGCTTGTGAAGGGACACCATAGCTACTAAAAGGGAATCTGTCACCAGGTTTTTGCTATGTAACGTGAGAGCAGCATAATGTAAGGAAAGAGATCCTGATTCCAATGATGTATCACTTACTGGTCTACAAACTGTCATTTTGATACAAGAACTGTATTCTCTGCTACAGATCTAGCAGTTCTCTGTTTAAACAAACTCACACCACTGATTGGCAGCTGTGTACACTGAAAAAGCTGCGAATAAGTGGTGTGGGAGGGTTACATAAAGCAGGGAGACTACAAGGCACAAGACAACTAGTCCCCTAGTGATAATCTCCTGCTGGTAAAACACTGATTTTCTTGAAAATACAACAAGCAGCATAATAAGTGATATTGTTGGAATCGGTGTTTCTGCCCCCACATCATGCTGCTTTCAGATTACACAGAAAAAAACATACACACAAATTACCTTTAATGAAGTAGAGACCAATGGGGACCAAGCAGCTTTGAAAAGGGAGCAGCACTGGATTAATGAATTAAGTATTGCTCCTTTTATTTTCTTCAGCCACTCAAAAATGTTGGAAAACTCATATCCTCAACACTAAGTTATGTGGTTTCACTGAACCAAACTTCTACATAGGCCTGAGAGGTTATTCAAGACTGGTCCAAGGAAATCACATGGACTTCAGCTGTTGTGGCCAGAGTACAGATTCTATAATAGGGCCATAATACATGTACATGTTTTTCCACCATTTAAGTATAAACATTAATTCAGAATTCTGCAGTTTTCCTGTTGCTGAAGAACAGCGTATTGCTAAACTTCGGATGCCAACAGAGGAGCAGAGCTGCTGTCTCTTTTCAAGTGCAACTAGTAAAATTGAAAGAGGACCTAATACCAACATTACTTCATTTTACATAAAGCTAATTACATTTTTGCAAAATATATTATTTTACAGGTAGCAAGAGTCTTATGCAAATGACTTGAAGAAGTGATGAGAGGAGTACTTCTGATAATCCACTCTCTCCCAAACATTTCCGAGCCTTAAGATCTCGATAGTTGCAATGAGATCTATTGATTTGAACTAATAGCACAGCATCCAGTACATTTACTTAATATAACAAAACACTGATAAGCTATATAAATTCTGTTGATAGTGGTCTTTTAGAGTCCTGTCACACACAACGACGCTCCAAGCGATCCCGACAGCGATAACGACCTGCCGGGATCGCTGAAGTGTCGTTACCTGGTCGCTGGGGAGCTGTCAAACAGGCAGATCTCCCCAGCGATCAGGACCTTGGGAGTCACCTCCCACATCGCTAAAGGCGATGTCAGCGTCCTCCCTGCTTAGCACTGCCTGTAAGCAGGGAGAATGCTGGTAACTGATAAACACCGGGTATCCAGGCAGAGCGTGCTACCTGGATACCCGGTGTTTATCATAGTTACCAGCGTCCTCACTGCTTACAGGCAGCGCTAAGCAGGGAGGAAGCTGTTAACTATGATAAACACCGGATATCTAGGCAGCGCGCGCTGCCTGGATACCTAGTGTTTATCATAGTTACCAGCGTCCTCCCTGCTTACAGGCAGTACTAAGCAGGGAGGAAGCTGGTAAATATGATAAACACTGGGTATCCAGGCAGCACGCGCTGCCTAGATACCCACTGTTTATCATAGTTACCAGCGTCCTTCCTGCTTAGCGCTGGTAACCATGATAAATACCGGGTATCTAGGCCGCACGCGATGCCTAGATACCCGGTGTTTACCATGATTACCAGCCCTGTGAGGTCACTGATCGCTGGTCTCTCGCTGTCACACGCAGTGATGCGTGCTGACCAGCGGGGAGACCAACGGCCAAAAAATGGTCCTGAGCCCTTTGCAGGGGCCTGATCATTGCTAATGTCACACATAGCGACATCGCTGAGGAGATCGCTGTGACGTCACGGTTACAACGATCTCGCTAACGATCTCGTTATGTGTGACTGGGGCTTAAGTCTGATCCTGGAGACCTCACGAAAGCAGATCGTGTGCTTCTTTTAGGCTGAGATCACATGTCGAGTAATCATCAGTTTGAAACAAATCCATTAGCAATCAGTTATCTTAGCAGGACAAAAAAGTTGCAAAGGCACAACTTTTTTGTCTTGACTTTAAAAAACAGACTAAAACGGGATCCTTGCTTTTTTACATTGAAGTCTAAGGAAAACAGATCTAGTAATTACTACTGCAGCCGCTGACAGGTCAGGACCGCGGCACCCACGGTCCTGACTTATCAGCAGCGGGAACTGCGTGTGCTGCACACCGGACCGGAGGGCATATTAGCCCCCCAGTCCTGTGTGCTGATCCGGTCCGCAGCTGTCTGGGTCATCCCGGACAGCTCCGGACCAGATCACGCCGCAGTGTGAAGCCGCCCTTAGAAAGCACATATCAGTTGTGGAGCAAGATAAAAAAAGGCAAATATTGAAAATACTTATTTTGCTAAAAGAACTTCTTTAGTTGAAAGATTAGATTTTTAAAGCAAATACATTTCAAATAGAATTATCCATTTAGAAATTATTCTGTGTAAACTACTGATTGCATTTAATAATATTTATACCTGCTATAATGTGTATGATTAAAAATTTTCATTACCTGGCTTGATTGTGGGCTGGACGGGTCATAAGGAGGGACATAGTTCTTCAGAGCATCCTGAGGGTTCAGGTGTGGAGGATATCGAATTGTTGGATGAGAAAAGTAAGAACTTGGGGTTGGAGGGAGAATAGCTTGTGTTGCAAATGGCAGAGGGGATGGTGAAGTCCTGGTTGAGATGACTGTCAACACACAAAAAGAAAAAATAATTGATAAGTTAGCATTTTCTTTCATATCTGTTGCACTGTGAGAGACTGACCCACCTGAACTTATGGAAACACTCCCCCAAACACTTGTAATTCATCTTCTAAAACATGTACTTGATTATTTTCCCGGCTGTGCTAGCAATTTAAATGAAGCCCAAATACCAGACATCCCCTGAGAGCTAACAGCCCAAGTTTCCCAGATCAAGCTGCTCAAAGTCTTGTTTAGATTTCAGGAATTACACCATTCTCTGATTTTGCATTGCCTGAAATAAAAGCATTATTCCCAGAAAGAAAACATTTTTCACTGCTTAAGTATTTTCTCCAGTGTCTTGAAAGATAACAAAGTCCACATTTTTGTGTTCTTTAACATCACACTGGGAACAAGTCATCATCAGCTACTAATAACGTCTGGCTGCAATGGACCACTACATGCAGCTGAAACCAGAAGTTTACATACACTATATAAAAAGACACATAAATGTTTGTCTTACTATCAGACATTAAATCAGAATAAACCTTTCCCATTTTAGGCCAGTTAGGATTACCATAATGATTATTATTTGCCAAAACCTTAATAATGAGAATGTTTTAAGGAATTTTTATTACTTTTTGCAAGTCATCATACATTTCATTAGTATTTGGTACCAATGCACTTAAACTGTATGACTTGGGTCAAACATTTTGGATATCCTTCCACAAGCTTCTCACAATAATTGGTAGAAATTTGGTCCCATTCCTCCTGACAGAACTAGTGTAACTGAGACATGTTTGTAGGTCGCCTTGCTCGCACCAGCATATTTAGCTTTGCCCATAAATTTTTAAAAGAATTGATATCAGGGCTTTGTGGTGACCACTCCAAAACAATGACTTTGTTATCCTTAAGCCACTTTGTAACCAGTTTGGCAGTATGGTTTGGATCATTGCCCATTTGGAACACCCATTTCCACCCAAGCTTTAACTTCCTGGCTGATATCCTGAGATGTTGCTTGAGTATTGCCACATAATCTTCTTTCCTCATGATTCCATCTTTTTTGTCAAGTGCCCCAATTCCTCCGCAACAAAACAACCCCACAACATGATGCTGCCAACCCCGTGTTTCATAGTTGGGATGTTGTTCTTAGGCTTCAAAGCTTCTCTCTTTTTTCCCACAAATGTAACCATGGTCATTATGGCCAAATGGTTCAATTTTAGTTCCACAGGACAGGGCTCCATCACATTTAGGTCTGTGTTCCTGTGAGCATCTGCACAAATTAATCAGTTTTTTTAATGTTTCTTTTGGAGTAATGGCTTATTCCTGGCAGAGTGACTTTCAGCTAATGTTGATGCAGCTTTCATTTCACTGTGGATAATGACACAATCTTACCAATTGCTGCCATCATCTTCACAAGGACATTTGCGTTTGTTCTTGGGTTGATATGCACATGTTGAACCAAAGCACATTCATCTCTGGGACACAGAAACCGTCTACTTCTTGAGTGGTATGATGGCTGGACATTCCCATCTTGTTTGATTGTAATTGTTTGTACAGATAAACAAGGCATCTTCAGGTATCTGGAAATTGCACCCAAGGATTAACCAGACTTGTGCAAGTCCACAATTCTCTTACTGATACTTTGGCTGATTTCCTTAGACTTTCCCATGATGATACACAGAGAAGCAGTGTGTTTCAGGTGTGCATTAAAATACACCACAGGTGTATCTATAATTAACACAGAAGTTGGCAATAAACCTATTAAAAACTTCCAAACACATGACATTATCATATAGGATGTCCCAAATTGTTTAAAGACACAATAATCTTATGGTCCCTTTACACGCGGCCAAAGGAAGGTAGAAACAGGCAGGCATCGGACACAATTGTGCCTGTTGCCTTAAAAAGACCACGATGTGGCGGCGTGTAATTCAGGACTTTCCTTCCTTCAGGGAAGACACAGGAAGGAAAGTTCTGATTTACACGCCGCCACATCGTGGTCTTTTCAAGGCAACAGGCACAATTGTGTCCGATGTCCTGCCTGTTTCTACCTTCCTGTGGCCGCGTGTAAAGGGACCATTAGTGTATGTAAATTTTTGACTTTGCAGAAAGAAATAAAAGTGCCTTAAAACATTCTCTCTCATTATTCTGGCATTTGGCAAAAATTAATAATTATGGTGATCCTAATTGACCTAAAACATGGAAGGTTTATTCTGATTTCATGTCAGATAGTGAGAAAAACATGCATACGTGCTTTTTTATATAGTGTATGTAAACGTCTGGTTTCAACTGTACCTGTAAGGGTGAGTGTCCAAGATCAAATTTAGCAGTATTTTGGATGCAGGGTGTTTTTGCTGTGTCCAAAACGCTGCATTTTGCAGTGCAGTGTATGGATTTATTGTTGAGGACACACTAGTGTTCTCAGCAGGAAAACACAGTGAACATATGCTACGCCCAGAATTCTAATCGTGGGCATAGTCGCTGCGTTCTCCCGCACAGCACACCAACAGCTCTGCAGGAGAAAACATGCTGGTGCCAAAATGCAGCATGTCCCGATCATGGGCACTTACATAAGACTAGTGGATTGTAATATGAATCATCAGGTTTATCTAAGGCTAGGGTTGTTTTTGACTTAAGCTGCTTTCACATCGCGATTTTTTCCTGTCCATGGGGATCCTGTTTTTTGCAGGACCCCACGGACAGGAAAGGACAGCATCGGATGTGTGCCTCAGATTTTCACGGATCCAGACACAGAAAGAAGCCCGAGCCTGCAAAGCGTATATACATACATTGCGGAAGTGAAGGGTTAAAAATAAAAAAAAGCTCCTCACCTCTTCGCCATTGCCCCACGATGTGCACCATCTAGCTCTGAGGGCTTAAGGACCTGTGCATCAGTTGACCGGGAGGGCAACCCAATCAGCTGATCAGTCACATGACCACACCAGCTGAGCAGTTTAAATAGCCCGCCTGCCAAAACCGAACGGTGGGCGGGAGATTTATACCGCTCAACTGATGAGGTCACGTGACCAATCAGCTGATTGCGTTGCCCCACCCCGACCGGTCAGCTGATACACAGGTCCTTAAGCCCTCGGAGCTAGATGGCGCACATCGCGGGAAACACGCCGGAGAGGTGAGGATCTTTTCTGTTATTTTTAACCCTTGCTTTACCTCCGCAATAATGTAAAGTAAGAACCACCGGTGCTTGTCTTCTTAAAATTTTCTTTATTATTTCTTGAAAATTATAAAATCATTCAGCGTGCTAGCTGGGCGCTAACCTCCGCAATGTATGCATATACATTTTGAAAGTGAAGTTACATGCTAAAGAGCAGTTTTAGTGTACTGAGCATGCTCAGTACACTAAAATCGGGTCCAGGAAACAATCCGGTATTTTTCCCAGACAAGCACTCCATAGGTACTCATGTTAATTGCCGCGGACCGTGCTGGATTCGATTGTGTACAATTCTGGGTACAGCAAAAAATCAGACACAATCAGATACAAATCGAATGGCAATAGAGCACCAATCCGTGTTCATATGGATACATGGTGGATGGCCAAAAATCGCAATGTGAAAGCAGCTTTACAGGTAGATTGTGTTTAATCATAAGCGAAGGGAAGAATGCGTCGTTTTAATGTGTCTGAACAGAAAAAGTATGTAGCATTGCCCAGTGTTGGAAAATCTCCAGGGTTTCAGCTACCAGGGGTAGCTGAGACCCTGGAGATTAGGAATTGGGCTGTTCCCGATGACGGGATTGCTGGTATACACCGTACATAAATCAAAATGACATTGGCAATAAAAATATGATTTCTCTATCATCTGACATGTTCAAACATATCAGATGATAGGGAAATGTCCTCCCCCAGTGCCTCAAGGTCCACGGTAGCGACAAAGTCACCCTCGCCCCCTTTTTCTAAAATGGCGTCAACCACGATGCATGCAGGAAAGAAAGAGTCCCGGCCCCCTGATTCTCTGGTCTTCCCCGTAACCTTCGGTGTCCCCCACCGATACCTCCATCCCTCTGAGTCCCCCAGCAGCTCTCATCCTGTGACGACTTCGTGGAACATGGCAGGGGCCTCCACAGAGCAGACACAGCTCTGCTTTGCCAGGAGACTGACATGTGATGACCTCAGTGAGGTCATTACAGGTCACAATGCTAGGGTCACACAGGGATCAATTGTTATCCCATGGTGTCCAGTGCTCGCTCTGGAGATCATCATGAGATCACAGTTAACCACAGTGTGACTCTAGGATCCAGAACTGTAATGATCTCACTTAGGTCATCACATATCAGTCTCCTGGCAGGGTGCTTGCTGTTACAGCACATGAGGGATGCCCCCATTTGCTGTAAGACTGAGAATCGTCAAGGGACCTCCCATTGGACTACTTTGGATTTTTCTTCTTCAATAAATTGGGGAATAAGGGTTTGTGTTGGGGAGTGTTTTTTCAAATAAATATTTTTTTTGTTGTGCTTATTTGTGTCCTTACTGATTTGGTTAGTAATGTCAGGTATCTGCTTGACGCCTCAACATTACTAACCTCTGGACTTGATACCAACGAACATTACCCAGCTGGCACCAACCCCAAATACAATCTCTGTGACTACCACCAGCACCAAGGCAGTTGGAAGAGTCAGAGCGAAGCGCCAAAATTGTCGTATCTGGGAGGGCTGCATCCTGCTATTTTTAGGCTGGGTATGGCCAATAACCATTGTCCTTCCCACCCTGAGAATACCAGACTACAGCTGTCTGCTTTACCTTAGCTGGTTTTCAAAAATGGGGGGATCCTATGCCATTTTTTTTTAAATTATATATAAATATATAATTAGGAATATAGCGTGGAATGACCTCTGTTTTGGATAACCAGCCAAGGTAAAGCTGTCAGCTGTGATCAGCAGGCTCCAGCCATCGGCTTAACCCTAGCTGGCGATCAAAAATAGGAGGGAAACAATGTTATTTTTTTACATTTTTTGTGAGTACAATCACCATTTAGTGCCACATGAAAGGCAATAAAGGGTGCAAACTTACTATATGACGTGGGGTGGGACATTATATAGCTGTTTGACATCTGTCTATCCATCTATCTAACTATTCTAGCTTTTTAGAATATGTACAAGATGATGTAAAAAACCCATTGTGTGGCTTTCCGTGCCACCACTTGTCTGCAGCATGTATATTTAGCACTGTGGAGTCAGAGGCTATCTCAGTGGGTGAATGAAGGGAAAAGCTACTGTGCCCTGAACGCAGATCGTGGACACAGGTGGCTGCGTTCACCCGTGGAGAGCCTTGACATCCTCGCAGAAGGAGACACTGCATTCAGGACGCAGTGTCTCCGTATCATCTGCACATATCCTAAAACTGAGAAATTTAGTGTGAAAAAAGGAAACTGTTCAACCTATTGACAACCTATTGTTATGAAATTCTGTAAAGTACCACTGGGTTCAAAATGCTCACTATAACCCTGTATAAAATCCTTGAGGGGTCTAGTTTCCAAAATGAGGTCATTTGTGGGGGGGGTTCTCTTGTTTAGGCACCCTGGGAGCCCTGCAAGTGCGATGTGGTCTCGCAAATCATTTCAGCTTTTCGAAAATTCAAATATTCCTCCTTCCAGTCAAAGCCCTCCCTTTTGTCCAAAGAGAGGCTTCTGACTACATGTGGGGTATCGCCATGCTCATAAGAAAGTGGGTAACAAAATGTAAAAGTGAGAAGTTTGGTGCTAAAGCAAAATGTTTGTGAAAAAAAAAGAATTTTCAATATGATGCAAACTATACCCCTAATTTTCAATGTGATGCACACTATACACCTGGATAAAATCCTTGAGAGGCCTAGTTTCCAAAATATGGTTACCTGTGGGGGTTTCTGCTATTTAGGCACCCTAACGGCCTTGAAAATGTGACATGGTGCCAACAATCTATTCCAGCTTTTCCAAAATATAAATATTGATCCTTTCCTTGAGTTCTCCGATTTGTCCAAACAGAAATTTTTGTCTACACATGGAAAATTTGGTAGTAATCCAACACTTTTGTGTAAAAAAAATAAGAACATTTTCAATAACATGACCTATTGTTATCAAATTCTGTAAAGTACATGTGGGTTCAAAATGCTTCCTATACCCCTATATATAATTCTTGAGGCATCTAGTTTCTAAAATGGGTCACTTGTGGGGGTTTCTGCAGTTTAGGTACTTTAAGGGCTTTTGAAATGCAGCATAGTGCCTGCAATCTATTTCAGCCAAATTTGCTTTCCACAATTCAAATATTGCGCAGTCAGTTCTGAGTCCTGCCGCTTGTCCCAACAGAACTCTTTGTCTCCATATGGGGTATCAACGTGCTCATAACAAAGTGGGTAACAAAATGTAGGGTCCACTTTCTTATGTTACCTCTTGTAAGAGTGAGAAAATTGGTGCTAAAGCAACACTTTTGTGAAAAAAGAAACATTTTCAATATGACGACCTGTTTCCAAAATGGAACTACTTGTGAGGGTTTTCTGCTGTTTAGGTGCTTTAGGGGCCCATGAATTGTAACATGGTGCTTGCAATCTATTTGCAACATTTTTAGGTAAAATGTAAATGCATTTATTTTTTCATTCCACATTGCATTCATTCCTGAAGCACTTGAGGGATTAATAAACTTCTTGAATGAGGATTTTGAGCAGTCTGAGGGGTTCACATTTTAGAATGGTGGCACTTTGGGGTATTTTCTGTCATGTAAACCTCTCAAAGTCACTTAAAATGTGAAGATGGTTCCAAAAAGATGGTTTTCTAAATTTTGATGTAAAAATGAGAAATGATGAACCTTTATAACTTCCTAACAAAAAGAAAAATGATGAACCCTTATAACTTCCTGACAAAAAGAAATTTGTTTCCAAAATTGTGCTGATGTAAAGTAGACATGTGGGAAATGTTATTTATTAACTGTTTTAACTCTCTGGTTTAACAGTATAAAAATTCAAAAGTTGAAAATCACAAAATTTTCATTATTTAAACAAATAAAAGCAAAAAAAACATCATCCTAAATTTACCACCAACATTAACTCCAATATTTCACGAAAGAACAAACTTGGAATCATTGAGATCCATTGAAGCATTCTAGAGATATAACCTCATAGGGTGACACTGGTTAGAATTGCAAAATTTGGTCTGGTCATTAAGGTAAAAATTGGCTCCATTGCTAAGGGGTTAAAACAGATCTGTCAACGGCTTCATCTAAGGACTTGATAACTGCATCAAGAAGTCACTCAGCAGTAGTTGCTTCATCTGTGATACTCTGACTATCATAAGATTAATATCTTGAAGCTTCACCTACGCTCGGATGTTGTGATAGTTATTCGTATCCTTATGGATCTAAATATGAAAAGTCTGTATCCTGGCGCTTTATCGCTTTACACATTAGAAATGGCATATTACCATAGAATGGGTATAATAGGTGAAATGCAAACACTGCATGTGTCGTGTATGCATTTTTATTTTCAACATTTTTCAGATTTTGGCTGTAAATAGCTAGCAAACCTTTTTTGTGAGGTGGTATTCACCTTAATCTTAAAGGGGTTGTCCAATCTGGACCGGACTGGATAGGCTATAAATGTATGATAGATACAGATACCACTATGTGCCCTGTTAGGAATGGACTGGAGGCTGCATATGCACGGGTCTCTCCATTTATCTGTATCAGGTCTCATTCAGACATCCATTTTCCTATCTGTGCTTTTCATTATTATAATCTATGTCGCTGTTGACATGTCTGTGTTTTTTTCCGCATACATAGTGGTCTATGACAGCCACAATTTAAAAAACGATTATTTTTTTTTTTTTTACTAGGCACCAAAGAACTAACAGGCAGGTAGTTGCTACCTACCTGCCTGTTCTTCCTGGCGCATGCTCAGTGTTGTCACTGACATAATCTGCGGGCGATTCTGCTGCTTCATATAAACAGTGAAGTTCTTCCTCTTCTGGGCAGCTCTGTTGATAAGGTGTGACTGCTGCATTACACTAATTGACAGCAGTCTCCCCATTGTTAGGCAGTAGGGAGACAGCTGTCAATCAGTATGACACTGGCAGCCATGCTCCATCAACAAGACAAAGCAGAAGAGAAGGTCCTGCTCTGTCGATGTGACATTAGCTGATGTAGAATTACTGGCAAGACAGATCTGTGACTGCCCAGAGTGGCAGAAATTGGTGCCGGGCCAAACTGGCAGGTAGTTAACAACTACCTGCTTGTTAGTTCTTAGGCCCATACTACACTGTGTGCAGAATTATTAGGCAAGTTGTATTGTAGAGGATTATTTTTATTATTGATCAACAATTATGTTCTCAATCAACCCAAAAGACTCAAATATCATAGCTTAAAGAGGACCTGTCACCAAACCAGGCATGGTGATCTAATTACAGCACTGGATGCAGCATGTCTGCTGCATCCAGACAAGGGGTCCCCCAGCACTTGAGCAGCCCTGTACCCCGAGATAATACACTTAGAATACTTACATGCTACAGCCACTAAGGAGGTGGCTAGGGGCTGCTGCCAAGGGCAGATTCACACCCCCTGCATGTGTAATCTGCCCACCGCTGCCAATCATTCTCTCCCTGTCTTCAGCATTTAAACAGAGTTTTTTTTTCTCTCTCCCAGAAAGTCCATTAGCCCCGCCCCTGAGGGGCGGGGCTAAACTGGAGAGAAGAGAGAGAAAAAAACTCTGTTTAAATGCTGCAGACAGGGAGAGAATGATTGGCAGCGGTGGGCAGATTAAACATGCAGGTGATGTGAATCTGCCCTTGGCTGCAGCCCTTAGCCACCTCCTTAGTGGCTGTAGCATGAACGTTTTCTAACTGTATTATCTCGGGGTACAGGGCTGCTCAAGTGCTGGGTGACCCCTTGTCTGGATGCAGCAGACATGCTGCATCCAGTGCTGTAATTAGATCACCATGCCTGGTTTGGTGACAGGTCCTCTTTAATATTTTTGGAAGTTGGAATGTTTTTTTTTTTTTTATTTGGCTATCTTAGGAGCATATCTGTTTGTGCAGGTAACTATTACTGTGCAGAATTATTAGGCAACTTAATAAAAACCTAATATATTCCCATCTCTCTTGTTTATTTTCACCAGGTAAACCAATATAACTGCACAAAATTTAGAAATAAACATTTCTGACATATAAAAACAAAAACCCCAAAAATTAGTGATAAATAAACCCACCTTTCTTTATGATGACACTCAACAGCCTTCCATACATAAATTCTGTCAGTTGCTTGATCAGTTTACAATCAACATTGTGTGCAGCAGCCACCACAGCCTCCCAGACACTGTTCCGAGAGGTGTACTGTTTTCCCTCCCTGTAGATCTCACATTTTAGGATGGACCACAGGTTCTCTATGGGGTTCAGATCAGGTGAACAAGGGGGCCATGTCATTATTTTATCTTCTTTTAGACCTTTACAGGCCAGCCTCGCTGTGGAGTAGTTGGATGCATGTGATAGAGCATTGTCCTGCATGAAAATCATGTTTTTCTTGAACAATACCAATTTCTTCCTCTTCCATTGCTTGAAGAAGTTGTCTTCCAGAAACTGGCAGTAGGTCTGGGAGTTGAGCTTCATTCACTCCATCCTCAACCCGAAAAGGTCCCACAAGTTCATCTTTGATGATACCAGCTTATACCAGTACCCCACCTCCACCTTGCTAGCGTCTGAGTCAGAGTGGAGCTCTCTGCCCTTTACTAATCCAGCCTCTGGCCCATCCAGCTGGCCCATCAAGAGTCACTCTCATTTCATCAGTTCATAAAATCTTTGAAAAATCAATCTTAAGATATTTATTGCAAAGTATTCACTGATCTCAGGGAGACCAGTCCAAGAAAACACTGCGGGCAGCTGGCTAAAGCGCTCAAACACAGTGAATTCCTAGGCACATTGCCCCCTGGGAAATATGAATATGCAAATAGAGTCTGTGGAGCCTCGGTTAGGAGTCTCAAACACAGAACTAGCCATATATCCCTCCAGGGAAGGACCCAGCCAAGGGGTGGCTCCTTGCGGAGAACACCATAACCACCATATGAAGTGGCCCTTTAAGTCAATATCCAACTCTTTTACAAGTTTACAGATATGACAAGGGAATACCAAGGCCAGGTATCCATCCACATACAGCTGTTTCGGGGTGTTGCCCCTCATCAGTGTGGAGTAGGATTCTGGCTAGGTGGGAGCAAGGCCTAGTAGACCAAGATTGCAAAGTATTCACTGATCTCAGGGAGACCAGTCCAAGAAAACACTGCGGGCAGCTGGCTAAAGCGCTCAAACACAGTGAATTCCTAGGCACATTGCCCCCTGGGAAATATGAATATGCAAATAGAGTCTGTGGAGCCTCGGTTAGGAGTCTCAAACACAGAACTAGCCATATATCCCTCCAGGGAAGGACCCAGCCAAGGGGTGGCTCCTTGCGGAGAACACCATAACCACCATATGAAGTGGCCCTTTAAGTCAATATCCAACTCTTTTACAAGTTTACAGATATGACAAGGGAATACCAAGGCCAGGTATCCATCCACATACAGCTGTTTCGGGGTGTTGCCCCTCATCAGTGTGGAGTAGGATTCTGGCTAGGTGGGAGCAAGGCCTAGTAGACCAAGATTGCAAAGTATTCACTGATCTCAGGGAGACCAGTCCAAGAAAACACTGCGGGCAGCTGGCTAAAGCGCTCAAACACAGTGAATTCCTAGGCACATTGCCCCCTGGGAAATATGAATATGCAAATAGAGTCTGTGGAGCCTCGGTTAGGAGTCTCAAACACAGAACTAGCCATATATCCCTCCAGGGAAGGACCCAGCCAAGGGGTGGCTCCTTGCGGAGAACACCATAACCACCATATGAAGTGGCCCTTTAAGTCAATATCCAACTCTTTTACAAGTTTACAGATATGACAAGGGAATACCAAGGCCAGGTATCCATCCACATACAGCTGTTTCGGGGTGTTGCCCCTCATCAGTGTGGAGTAGGATTCTGGCTAGGTGGGAGCAAGGCCTAGTAGACCAAGATTGCAAAGTATTCACTGATCTCAGGGAGACCAGTCCAAGAAAACACTGCGGGCAGCTGGCTAAAGCGCTCAAACACAGTGAATTCCTAGGCACATTGCCCCCTGGGAAATATGAATATGCAAATAGAGTCTGTGGAGCCTCGGTTAGGAGTCTCAAACACAGAACTAGCCATATATCCCTCCAGGGAAGGACCCAGCCAAGGGGTGGCTCCTTGCGGAGAACACCATAACCACCATATGAAGTGGCCCTTTAAGTCAATATCCAACTCTTTTACAAGTTTACAGATATGACAAGGGAATACCAAGGCCAGGTATCCATCCACATACAGCTGTTTCGGGGTGTTGCCCCTCATCAGTGTGGAGTAGGATTCTGGCTAGGTGGGAGCAAGGCCTAGTAGACCAAGATTGCAAAGTATTCACTGATCTCAGGGAGACCAGTCCAAGAAAACACTGCGGGCAGCTGGCTAAAGCGCTCAAACACAGTGAATTCCTAGGCACATTGCCCCCTGGGAAATATGAATATGCAAATAGAGTCTGTGGAGCCTCGGTTAGGAGTCTCAAACACAGAACTAGCCATATATCCCTCCAGGGAAGGACCCAGCCAAGGGGTGGCTCCTTGCGGAGAACACCATAACCACCATATGAAGTGGCCCTTTAAGTCAATATCCAACTCTTTTACAAGTTTACAGATATGACAAGGGAATACCAAGGCCAGGTATCCATCCACATACAGCTGTTTCGGGGTGTTGCCCCTCATCAGTGTGGAGTAGGATTCTGGCTAGGTGGGAGCAAGGCCTAGTAGACCAAGATTGCAAAGTATTCACTGATCTCAGGGAGACCAGTCCAAGAAAACACTGCGGGCAGCTGGCTAAAGCGCTCAAACACAGTGAATTCCTAGGCACATTGCCCCCTGGGAAATATGAATATGCAAATAGAGTCTGTGGAGCCTCGGTTAGGAGTCTCAAACACAGAACTAGCCATATATCCCTCCAGGGAAGGACCCAGCCAAGGGGTGGCTCCTTGCGGAGAACACCATAACCACCATATGAAGTGGCCCTTTAAGTCAATATCCAACTCTTTTACAAGTTTACAGATATGACAAGGGAATACCAAGGCCAGGTATCCATCCACATACAGCTGTTTCGGGGTGTTGCCCCTCATCAGTGTGGAGTAGGATTCTGGCTAGGTGGGAGCAAGGCCTAGATATTTATTGGCTCAGTCTTGACGTTTTACCTTATGTTTCTTCTTCAAAGGTGGTCGTTTTTCAGCCTTTCTTACCTTGGCCATGTGCCTGAGTATCGCACACCTTGTGCTTTTTGATACTCCAGTAACGTTGCAGCTCTGAAATATTGCAAAACTGGTGGCAAATGGCATCTTGGCAGCTGCACTCTTGATTTTCCTCAATTTATGGCCAGTTATTTTGCGCCCTTTTTGCCCAACATGCCTCTTGCAACCCTGTTGGCTATTTGCCATGAAACACTTGATTGTTCGGTGATCACGCTTCAAAAGTTTGGCAATTTCAAGACTGCTGCATCCCTCTGCAAGACATCTCACAATTTTGGACTTTTTTTCAGAGCCCGTCAAATCTCTCTTCTGACCCATTTTGCCAAAGGAAAGTAAGTTGCCTAATAATTAAGCACACCTTATAAAGGGTGTTGATGTCATTAGACCACACCCCTCCTCATTACAGAGATGCATATCACCTGATTTACTTAATTGGTAGTTGGCTCTCAAGCCTATACAGCTTAGAGTAGGATAACTTGTATAAAAAGTATCATGTGATCAAAATACTCATTTGCCTAATAATTCTGCACACAGTGTAAAAGAAAAGAAAATAGTCCTGGATAACCCCTTTAATATTGTAATGCTTAGGAGCATCTTTCCCCAAAGATTTTTAAAGCATATAAAAAAAATTACAGATCAAACACTGATGGTAAAACTGACACACTGACCAAACACTGAGGAAGCTCGGATCCAAAGCACTGATGAAACTCAGTCTGTTTATTGTGTAAGAGAAAAATCGCTGAGATCTGAGAGACCTTAGACAGAGTTACAAAATTGTCCTTAAGGCTTAGGAACCACATTTAACTGTCATTTATCTATAGGTTGTTCCATATGTGTGTTAGATGGGAAAATCCCTTTATGAATCCCTACTGTTCTGTTACTAATAATTGTGGGAACAAACTAAACCAAAAAATGCAACTCCTGATTAATAAAGACAGTACAAACTAGTCATATTTCAATCACACCTGCTGTATTGCAAAATCATCTTGCAAATAAAGCATTTCAAGGAATACTGTAGGGGTTCTTTTGTGAACTGTGCAATGCCCTTGGCAGGTTGTAGAGATAATCACTGAGCACAGGTGAACGCCCCAAGTTACAAGTGAATGTGATATCCCTCGGTTAGCCAAAATTCTATTTGGCTCAAAGCCTTGAAAGGAAAATGAAGTTAACTTAATGAAGTAAACTGAGCAAAGATATTCCCATACTCATTAAACAGAAACATATGTGTAACTCAATTTCACCCACCGTACCTGAAATAACTCCAGTTAATGTAATGCATGTTGTACTGACCTCAAAAAGTGACTTCCAACAACATTTTAG
Organism: Allobates femoralis; assembly: GCA_033576535.1. Classification (NCBI taxonomy): domain Eukaryota; kingdom Metazoa; phylum Chordata; class Amphibia; order Anura; family Aromobatidae; genus Allobates; species Allobates femoralis. The sequence goes on along the minus strand of JARQOC010000003.1, from coordinate 515,160,780 downwards.
CTTTTTAGTTCAAGCAAGTATGGAGTGTGTCCTGTCTTAAAATATCTAGCTGGAAGGGCACATTCATGCAATCATTTCCATTTTTGAGTCACACAAAATAGAACAGAATAGGACATGCATTGAGTTTAATAATGCAGGCATATGGATCAGATGAGAAACAGATGTGTGAATGGTTCTGTTAAAATATATGGGTCTGTGAGCTGAGCGTTTGGAAAACAGACAGCTTACACATGAGAAATACCATCATGTGAAGTTGTATTTACATGTAATGAATATTATTAATGTAAATTAATTTAAGAAGCTATACTGGGCTTTTCAATGCTGTCCACACATTTTGGATGTAAATGTCCTAGGTATGAAGCATAATAAATAGAAGAGAACATACTAATTAACAATAACTTATGTAGGACCTCTTTGTGTAAGCAGATCTGCATCATTTGATAGCTCTCTGAGTCTATAAAATGACTTGTGATAGCTCACATAATACACAATGCTTCATATAGGCAATACATTGTCAAGTTGCATAAGTATATGATTCTTTTATATGTAAAGAAGAGAGTGAAACAGCTTTCATAGTAGCATTATTCCCAGGCACTGATCAAAATTCTTATGGTGGGTTTACACGTTTCAATATCGTTGCGATATCGCAACTCAATGGCGCGGGAGCGCGCATTTAGTGCACGTTTCTCCCGCATCGCATCGGAGGTTTACACGCTGCGATATCGGAATACAACGTCCGTGCGATGTCTACGCCCCCCAACCCAGGATGGAATATTTAACATGGGAGTGAATGGGTGACGTTTAAAATCGCATCGTAGTTGGGCTGTCACACAGCACGATCCGGCTCCAATCTCCATTCAATATCGGAGCATTGAAAAGCACGCTCATTCAATCCCCGATATCGCATTGACATCGTTCCTGCATCGTATTGGACGTTCACACCATACAACGCAGGAACGATATCGGGTCCAACGATTGAACCACGTGACTTTTCATTGAAATTGAACTCCGATATCGCAACGTGTAAACCCGCCATTACAACCAAACACTGCCATTCAAGAGTTCTCTCCTGCTTCACATACAAGTCTTAAGAATAACCTTTGTAGGCAATAATGCTACCTTCAGTACTTCAAGATTGTTCATTGAGAGTTTTTCTAGTCACATACACAGAATGGGTAGGAAAACTAGACTATGTGACAGTATCATGCCCTTACCACTATGTCCTACTCCTGGGATCCCCGGATGATGATGCTGGGGAAAAGTGCTGAGTCTCGAAGAATCCTGTGGAGATGTTGGACTAAACAATGGCTTTTCAGGCTTCTTCATTGTTGGGGAGGACATATCTGTTTAAAGTAATACAACAAAGTGTCAGGATTCAAGCAGGTAAGGGGAGCGTATCAGTCATGATCAGATCTACTATGTTTGCATTGTTATGGCCAATACCAAACCTTAAGGACTGATTCACAAGCCCTCCCTATGCCTATCCCCAGTATACCAACTCTATGTATACATCTACTGCTAGTCAGGGTTATATGCCCTTCTTAGCTTAGTTATCTGACTTCAATGTGACAGGCAGACGAACAAGCACAAATGACTGGCCTCGAGACGAGGACTTCAATAACAGTTTGCTTGTCTTCAGCCTATTAAACCAAAATCACATTCCTTTCATACCAGACAGGCATATCATTGGCGTAATTCATGTATCCATTAGTTCTCGGATACTTGCATTTTTTTTGAGACAAGAGTTCTTCCCTGAACAACAATATAGCACTTTTTATGGTGGATAAACTATTAAAGCAGTTTTTTTTTACTGTAGACAATAGAATAATGTTATCTCAGTCGTTACCTCCATTCACAGAACATAAGAAACCAGTGAAAGTACCAATATAAAATAACACATATTCTGTACAAAGTGTGACAAACATTTACATGCACAGAAAAGTAGAGATAAAGCAAACATACAAGTCACTTAATGAAATGCATAGTGGCACAGTCACAATTGGTTTTGCTGCAAGGCACTTAAATATACAGAGCCCTCATGCAAGGATTGCAGCCGTAAAGAACCCATACATAATGAAGTCTTTGTATTCAGCACTGTCTGAATTCCCATCAGGTCCTGTGTTCTGCCAACCGCCCATCAAAGTAGTTGGTTCTCATCAGCTGGCACGTTGCTCAGAAAACTCTCTGACATAAATGTGACCTCTCTGTAAAAGCACCTTATGGATATTCCATTCATTGAAAATGTACAGTGCTCATATAAAACAGGCTCGTCTGATATTTACCACACAATACTGGAAAATCTGTCAAAAATTGTGCCGTTTGAGTGTCACAATGTCCATCCACAGTTTAGTAATCATCAAATCTGAGCACTAATTTGGGTGCATCAGCCTGAAAAAGGACATTTTCCAGTAATATGCTGTATATTGTCTATAGATTTCTAGGTGGCATTATGTTTTCTGTTAACACAAAATAAATACATACATTAGCCCCCTAAAGGGGTATTTTCCAGTTTGTCATAATTCTGAACGTTAACCTTCCCAATTATGTAAATTGTTGAAGGTCCAACCACTGGGCTCTAAAGAGCCTTATGTATATGGGACAGAGGTCGATCTCACTGTTGCCCCACTCATTCTTATGGCAGTCCTGGAGACCAGCCAAGTGCAGTGCTCGGCTATGTTCGGTTGTCACATTAGGAATGAATGGAGCTGTAGTGTGCATTATTGACTGTCTGAAATGGTCTCTTTTTATTTGTGAACTTACAAGGTCTAGAAAAGAAGTTTGATGAAAGCAATCAGCACCATGCAATAGCGGGATACACAATAATAAGTAACCAATTTAATATAAAAGTATACACACAAGACATTCTTTGGTGGACTGCTCAAAGGGTTTTCCCACAAACAAAGATAATTTCAAAGTGGATTTTAATCAATAGATCTTGGAATAATTATATGTTCCACAATTGGATGTGTTTAAAAAAAAAAGTCCTGTGCTGATACAGTGATACCTCAGTTTTCGTCAATAATTCATCCGAAAAATATTGAAGAAAACCAAAACCGAGGCAACGATTTCCATAGGAATCAATGTAAAATCAATTAATTTGTTTTATATGTTTCAAAATACATAAAAAACAGTTTCTAGAGAATAAAGATAGCAGTTAATTCTAGAAACACTCAGAAATGACTATAAAATGAATTTGAAAGAGTAATGTAAAGAATAAATAAACATTTAACTTAGTATTTTATTTTTATAAACATAAACACTCTTTTTGGCATATGGAAGGGGAGAGAGGGGTGCACATATGTTTTGGAAGGGGAATCATGTGGGTTACCATATTTTATCGCAAAATTAGCAGCGATGTATGTATGAAAACCAACAAAAACCAAGACACGTTTTTAGTTGAAAAAAATTGATGAAAACCAAAACCAACAATAACCATAGCAAAATATATCAATGTATAATCTTATATATGCGTCCCTGCTATGTACTGTGTAATGTCTGTGTCTGACCATACAGGGACATGGTCTGATCATACCACATCTCCTGTGCTGAGATAATCTTATATATGTGTCCCTGCTATGTCATGACTGTACAGGGACATGGTCTGATCATACCACATCTCCTGTGCTGAGATAATCTTATATATGTGACACAGACATTACACAGTACATAGTAGGGACACTATATAAGATTATCTCAGAACAGGAGATGTGGTATGATCAGACCATGTCCCTGTATAGACAGACACATCCATTACACAGTACATAGCAGCGACACATAGATGAGATTATCTCAGCACAGGAGCATTTTGTTAAGCACATAAAATTATGGAAATTATTATTAGCCCAAGATCTATTGATTAACATGAACTTTAAAATTAATTTTGCTTGTGGGAAAAATCTTTTAAAAGTGAATGTGGCAAACAGTGAAAGCATAACTGTTGTTTTAAATTTTCTTTCATAAATCAATAGTACAAATGAAAATAAGCAACTTTGTAATATAACCGATCAGACAACTTTGCTTCTTTCTCTGTCAGAATTGATCAAGTCATCAAAATTCTAAATTCTGAAGTAAAATCTGTATTCAGTGAAGACTTTCCTATTATTGAGATAGGAGATGGCATATGTTATTGAGGTATTTCTAGGATGACAAGAGGAGGGAGGGGCTATAGACAGAGGTTATTGCTAGCGGCAGAGCTCCGCCCTCTCCTATCTATCTACATAGAATCTCATCAGTAACATCTGCCATCTCCTATCTCCTTAATGGGAAAGTCTTCACTGAATACAGATTTTATCTCATAACTGAGAATTTTGATGATGACTGATCAATTCTGGTAGAGAAAGAAGCAAAGTTGTCTGATAAGATATATTACAAAGTTGCTTATTTTCATGTGTACTATTGATTTATGAAAGAAAAATTAAAGCAACGATTAAGCTTTAAGGCAATATTTTCTGTAAGAGCTGTCGAACGTCACTTGCTGTGTTGTCTACTGTTGTTAAAATATCCAGTCACTATTGTCTGCAGAAATGGACAAGTGTACTAATGGCCTATATACATTGCTACTGAATGCCATATTGTGCCTGTCTTAGTTAGTCATAAGATTGGCAGTAACTAAATCTGTGCACAAGGCACAATTGCTCCATTCTGCTGCTCACAAACCTTCACAAAAGACAGAATATATACACGGTTACATTTCATCCTTAAAGAAGGAGAAAGATGTCACAATTAACTTGTGGATGACTAAGCAGCGCTGTACTATGTGCAAGCTAGAAGAAACGTACTAATACGTAATCATGTTCCAGCTCTTTGATGTCACTAAGTCTTCCTTGACCTACACAGAAGACACATACCAATCTTTCCGCTTTCTATTTTTTATCCTGAATTCGTATGATTTGTTCTTGAATGAGAATCCAATAATGCAGCAATGTATTTGATAGATCCCTGCACTCATTGTTACAATTGCTTGGTGACAAACGAACAAACGCTTTGGAGGACACCACAGCTAGGGACACAGATTTTCACTGTACTGTGGATTTGCAGCTTGTTTGGGTCTGTTGCTAAGCTCTAATAAATGTGTGCCTACTATATTAAGCAATGCTACATTTGATTTACAGCAAATCTGTCATCACAGCTTCATAAAATGAGATGTCTAAATTATAGCTAGTTAGTTGGTGCTACTGACCCACCTACACAATACTCTGAGCAGACAGGGACATACCAAGTAGCATTGTGTACTCTCTTTTAGGGAATTCATGACTAGGTTTTTGCCATCTAATCTGAGAGCAGCATAATACAGACCCTAATTCTAGAAATGTATGACTTACTGAGCTGCTTACTGTAGTTTTGATAAAATCACGTGTTTTATCAGCAGGAGATTATCACTAGGTGATTAGTAAACCTGTGCCATGTAGTCCTCCATTCATGAGCACTCTATAAGCCCGCCCCTACAACTCATTTATAGCTTTCTGGCTAAGCACAATGCATAGAAAGATGCCAATCAGTGGTGTGGGTGGGACTATACAGTGCTCAGCATCCAGAGGACTGCTAGATAGTTAGCAGTTAAAACAGTGATTTTATCAAAACTTCAGCAATCAGTAAGTAAGTGATTCATACAATCAGGGTCTCTGCACCTAAATCATCATGTTATCAGATGGGGTAGCAAAAACCTGCTGGCAGACTCCCTTTAGACTCATCAGGATAGTTGTTAAATGTTTGATCTCTGTTGGCCCCAAAATGAAATCCCTTGTTCACAAGAAACATTGCAATCAAAATTACAGTAATTACAAGAGAACCCTAACAGATCCCATGATTAGTTGATTAGTTTATGAGGTTCTTCCCTGACAGTTCCGATCTACAAGATTTGGCAAAGTGCTTTGCTTCCGTTATGAGAGGTAGCCATAATGCAGATTTGGACAGAGGTTTAATTGAACCATTGCCCTAGTATTCAGTATTATTTTTATTTAGCATCACATTTTTATACATAATTTTAACCCCTTAATGAACAGAGCACTTGACTGTTCAGTGAGTTTTAGTACATTATAGTATAACAGGAACAAGCGTAAATATTGGTAAAGTTTCTTTTTTTATAAGTGTATTTGCATTTTGAAAGGAAAGTATATAGTAATTCTATACAAATATCCTATTTAATTTTGAATATAATGAAAGTGGATCTGATGGCAACTGTTGTGGGCACTGTATTATAGTGACAGACCTGCTCAGCTATAAGCTAAGCTATGATTTTTGCATGCAGTACTTTTAAGTTTGTAGCGTTTCGTCTAACATCCCAATTGACCTGTTAAGTAATTAAGATGCTATTAAACGAAGTAGCATATTATAGTGATAGATCTACTTTAAAGCAATAACAAGCAAAAATATTTTTTCTTTCTAATTCCATACATATCTTATGTAATACTTATACAAAAATCGGAGCAGCGAGTAATGCTGGATATCCCGGGTGCAGAGCGACCTCCACCGTCCTCAGCGTATCTTAGTATACATACAAATGTCGCAGCACTCCCTTGGTGGTGTATAGCAGTTGTTTATTCCAGCTAGTAAAGGTACACATGGCAACGTTTCAGGCCCCCACGCCCTTAAGGGCGTGGGGGCCTGAAACGTTGCCATGTGTACCTTTACTAGCTGAGAATAAACAACTGCTATACACCACCAAGGGAGTGCTGCGACATTTGTATGTATATCTTATGTAATATGTACAGCAATATATTTGTGGTTAGAAGAAAGAATTGGCTTAAAAAAGTTTCTATTGAAAATTGTCTTAGTAAGGCCGGGGTTCCACTTACGAGAGACTTGCAGGAGTCTCGAATTCCATTACCTGGCACCGCCGCCGGCTCTCTGGACAAGAGTTTGCAGCTACACAGAAACACATGCAGCTGCACACTCCTGTCCGGAGAGTCGGCGGCATGCTCGGTGACGTAATGTGAGACTCCTGCAAGTCGCTCACATCGCTCTCGCAAGTGGAACCCCAACCTAAATGGTTGTCTATTCTCACAGTAAAAATGATTGCAATCTTGCAATTTTGTCAGGATCTCTGTAATGAATACAGGATGCAGTACATTGCAATATATTACGCAGTACTTGCTAAGCGCCTATTAAAAAAAAAAAGAAATAAGGAAGGCAGAACTAGATTACAACCTCTTAAAGGGAATCTGTCACCCCATTGGCCTTTCTGAACTATTAATATGGGTATGCAGGTAATATAATGCTGAAAATAATCATGCCTCATATCAGATGCCTTGTTATGAAGAAATCACCTTTTATCACTTTATGTAAATGAGCTCTTCCAGGCTTTGGGCGTGACCAGAAGATAGCACTGCTTTCTCACTTTATTATCATATGTATTGCCTCCAATCTGGGAACACACACTAGTGTGACTCGTCGCCATCTGCGTAGAAGGAACGTGAATCTTATGCCCATAAAGGGGTGGAAATACTGAGGAAAACAACAAGAGATGGAATGCACAGGCGCAAGATTTCCTGCCAAGCACCTGACGTCACAGAGACAGAGCGATGCTCATGAGAAGTTATAGGAGGCAACGCAATCTTCTGGACAATGTCCTCCCCATAGCATGTAAGTGTTAAAAGATGGTTTATCAACAACACTATAATACTAAGGGGGTGGGGACCAGCACTGGCTGAGGTCAACATGCAATACAAAATGTGCAGATGTACATATCAATTCCTAACTATAATGTAAAATGAGATTTTTAGCAAATAATTGATGAATGGGGTAGTCCTACTCTACATTACTTTTGTTTACATTGAGTCAAGCACATATGCTGCATATGCAGGTTCTGTTCTGACTTCATAAACATATGCCAGTCTAGCATCATGGGAGCAGTTCTGAAAGGCTCCGAGTACCTACTGCTTATAATGGTTCTGCTTTTTATCAATTTTGGAGGTCGTTTGGCACAAGTAAAACGAAATAAAAAAAATATATAGACTAGGACCACCCAAATGAGATTTGCTTTGGCGTAGCAGGGTGGCTCAAAAAACTGATAAATTATTTGTCAAAAATCTCAAAATTTTAAAATATAAATACAGATTGGAATCGATTTGCGCAGTTGCATGCTTTACGTTGCATGCTATCCCATGGTACTGCTTGCTCTTGATTTCTATTAGGGGTTTATGGCTAACCTCCACTGTGCCGTGCACACCTGGTTTGGCTTGCTATTTCTTCTTTTTGATTGTGGCAAACCTTGGTGGCTGTTCACACTCAGCTATCTTACTTCTCCACATGCTTTGTTAATTGCAAGCTCCATACTTGACCCTGTCCCACTTTTATTCATGAATATACTGGTCTGGCACTGTGAAAGTCAGTTCTGAAAAGTGCAGGCATCAAGCAGCATATGCTGGCGCCTGTTCTGCCTTCATTCACATGTGCCAGTCTAGCATCATGTGAGCGGTTCTGAAATGTTCAAGATAAGTGCTGCTTTTAATGATTCTGCTTTTATCTATGTTGGAGGCCACTGGCACAACTTAAATGAAATAAAAAATATAGAGAACAGGACCACCCTAATGAAAGTTGCCTTGACGTGGCAGGGTGAATAAAGAAAAAGTGATCAATTATTATTTGCCAAAAATTTAAATTTTTTTGTAAAATAAATACAGCTTGGAATCAATATGTACAGTTGAATACTTTACATTGCATGCTATCCTGTGATAGTGTTGGCTCTTTTTTATCAACAACCAGGCATCTGATATGAGACATAAAGTTAGGACTTTTTTCAGAATTCTATTATCTGTATGAGCATGTTAATAATTTGTTTACTCAGGAAATCTAAAAAAGATGTATTTTCAGCTCACCACTCTTGATCAAAGTTCCTCTGATCATCAGCAAGCAAAAAACAGATAGGTTAAGTTCACATCTAAGGGGGACTTGTGCATTTCTATGCATTTTTGCACTGCAAAAACACATAGAAACACAAAGAAATACATCCAAAAATACACCCATTGATTTAAATAGAAAACGCAATCAAAATGCATGTAAAAACGCATGTCATTCTCCATTTAAATCAATGGGTGTGTTTTTGGATGCGTCTGCAATGCGTTTTTGGCACACATGCCGTCAAAAACGGATTGCAAGCCAAATGGAACAGAAATGCAGATGTGAAAAGGCCTATAGTCCAGCATCCAGGTAGCTCTTTATAAAACATTCAGCTCTATTCAAACCTTATTAAAATTCACCAATGGAGCCCAAGTGATTGGTCTAGCCGACATCTTTTGAACTGCATCAGTCCTTACTCACGGCCACACCAGACTAAAGATATTACATTAAGGTGGTCATTAAGGAGTTAGATAGATGAACCTTGAGTGGTCTTTAAAATAAACTTAACTCTTCAAGTTCTCACCTTCCATTTTCATCTTAAGCCAGCAACAGTCAGAAGCCTCCACTTCCTCCATTTTCCACTGCTTGTTTCTGGTTGACTGGCCTGTAAACGCTGTATGTGACGTTACAAAAAATGAATGGGGCTTAATGACTTTTTCATATGACACTCTATTGTAAAAATGGTCAGACTGCTTGGTACTGCTGAATATTGATAATAGAATAATCAAATACGTTTATCAAATCAGAGGTAAAGACATGTAAGGGTCTACCAACACAGTGTTTGTTCTTATTGTTTGGTACATCTGATGTGCAAAGCATATCACTTATGTCGAAATCAAACCAATGCCTCAAACGCAATATCAGTAGAGCCTTACATCAAATTTTGTTACAACTAAGTGTGTGTGAGTGACTACAATCCCTGCACAGTTCTGCTAGATATGTTGGTGCTATATAGATACTTGGTAATTAATAGGTTTGAAGTTTCTTAATGTTTTACATTCTTTCCGTCATTGTGTCTATATACTTCATTAAAAATACAACAGGACAGCTTTAGAAAGGAATTATACTAGGTTTACATACAGTGCCTTGTGAAAGTATTTGGCCCCCTTGAATTTTTCAATCTTTTGCCACATTTCAGGCTTCAAACATAAATATATAAATTCTAGTTTTTTTGAGAAGACTCATCAAGTGGGACACAATCGTGAAGTGGAACGAAATTTATTGGAGATTTTAAACTTTTTTAACAAATAAAAAAACAGAAAATTGGGGCATGCAATATTATTTGGCCCCCTTAAGTTAATACTTTGTAGCCCCACCTTTTGCTTCGATTACAGCCACAAGTCACTTGGGGTATGTCTCTATCAGTTTTGCACATAGAGAGACTGAAATTCTTGCCCATTCTTCCTTGCAAAACAGCTGCAGCTCAGTGCGGTTGGATAGAGAGCGTTTGTGAACAGCAGTTTTCAGCTCTTTCCACAGATTCTCGATTGGATTCAGGTCTGGACTTTGACATGGCCATCCTAACACCAGGATACGTTTATTTTTGAACCATTCCATTGTAGATTTTGCTTTATGTTTGGGATCATTGTCTTGTTGGAAGATAAATCTCCGTCCCAGTCTCAGGTCTTTTGCAGACTCCAACAGGTTTTCTTCCAAGAATGGTCCTGTATTTGGCTCCGTCCATCTTCCCATCAATTTTAACCATCTTCCCTGTCCCTGCTGAAATAAAGCAGCCCCAAACCATGATGCTGCCATCACCGTGTTTGACAGTGGGGATGGTGTTTTGAGGGTGATGAGCTGTGTTGCTTTTACGCCAAACATATCGTTTTGCATTGTAGCCAAAAACTTCGATTTTGGTTTGATCTGACCAGAGCACCTTAATCCACATGTTTGGTGTGTCTCCCAGGTGGCTTGTGGCAAACTTCAAACAAGGTTTTTTTATGGATATCTTTGAGAAATGGCTTTCTTCTTGCCACTCTTCCATAAAGGCCAGATTTGTGCAGTGTATGACTGATTGTTCTACTATGGACAGACTCTCCCACCTCAGCTGTAGATCTCTGCAGTTAATCCAGAGTGATCATGGGCCTTTTGGCTGCATCTCGGATCGTCTTCTCCTTGTTCCAGAGGAAAGTTTAGAGGGACGGCCGGGTCTTGGTAGATTTGCAGAGGTCTGATACTGCTTCCATTTCAATATGATCACTTGCACAGTGCTCCTTGAGATTTTTAAAACTTGGGAAATCTTTTTGCATTCAAATCCGGCTTTAAACTTCACCACAACAGTATCTCAGATCTGCCTGGTGTGTTCCTTGCTCTTCATGATGCTCTCTGTACTTGAAACAGAACCCTGAGACTATCACAGAGCAGGTTCATTTATAAGACTTGATTACACACAGGTGGATTCTATTTATCATTACCAGTCATTTAAGACAACTTTGGATCATTCAGAGACCCTCACTGAACTTCTGGAGTGTGTTTGCTGCACTGAAAGTAAAGGGGCTGAATAATATTGCACGTCCCACTTTTCAGTTTTTTGTTAAAAAAGTTTAAAATAGCCAATAAATTTTGTTCCACTTCACAATTGTGTCCCACTTGTTGATTCTTCACAAAAAAATTTGAATTTATATCTTTATGTTTGAAGCCTGAAATGTGGCAAAAGGTTGAAAAGTTTAAGGAGGCCGAGTACTTTCACAAGGCACATATATAAAATAAAATTGCAGAACAATCATTGTACAGTAAATATAAAATCATTTTAGGATGCCTATGAGTTGACCCTAAAGGACCATATGGTAAACAGTAGAAGTTTATAAAACAGTTGTCAACACACCATATTCATTCGGCAATAATAAGCAGCTATAGTACGAAGGCTAACACTCTGTAAATTCAGCAGAACATAAATATTAATGGAAGCATAATTAGCTACATGGTAGGTCCACATTTAGACATCAGGGATTTTACATGTATGGAAATACTGACATTAAAAGTGTCACCAGTAGTTTTTATCCAAATGTGGTCAGTTCTTACCATTATTGTTTCATCAGTGATTTTCATGTACGGATAAACAAATTAATAAATTACAAAGCTTCTACGCATTACCATGTTATTCATAGACGGAACATGGAATGTGCGCTGTTCGTGTGCTGTCAGAATTTTGATGGACCCATAATCTAGTATGGGTAACTTTCATCCATGACGCCAATATAAAAATGGAATTGTCTCAATTATTTTATATTGTCCCCAAAAAATACCGTAACAGACATGTAAACAGATGCATAGACTATAATGGTATGTAAAAACTACTGATACAACAAAAGTGTGTAAAACAGACATCAAAATGAGGCCTGAACCATTAGTGAACCAGAAGTGGTGACATACCCACATGCTAGCCAGCATTTTATATATTTTGGATAACCTGACTTCTATCTGTACTGTTTACCAACCGATGTGTCATTTACAAATTCAATATGTTTCATGCCATGAATGAAAATAAATCTGTGTTTTTTATTAGCTGAATAAAAAAAAATTTATTTTAGAGCGGACAATATTTTACATGAATAATGACCTAACAGTATGTTGTGTGAGATTGAGATGCTTTATACACTTCTAAGAGCTTAGTGGCCACCCTTGAGTCATGCATGTCTTAAGACCACATCAAAGTAATCAGGCTTATGTAAATATTAAAAAGCTGATCCCTTGACATGAAGCTATATCTGTGGATGAGGCAAGAGGAAACTGGTGTGAGGCCCTGCGTATGTATTGACAGCTTGCACAAATGGAATGCCAGATGCATAGCTGTTTGACTCAGCCCGGGGCAACTCTGATGGACTCTGATGTGCTAAAGCGCTGCAGGGGGAAAAGTGTGAGGGAACGTGTTTTACGGGAGCTCTTAATTAAACTGTTGTTCTCTTCCAAGAGGACCTTAGGAAACACTAATGAGACATGAGTTTGGGCAGTATCCTCATCAAAGTGAAAGAGAAGAGCTCTTCTTCCCCTGCCTGCAGCCGTCAGCCGTCCCTGGTAGCTCCCTCGATAAACATCACATGGTCAGCCAAGTGCCTCCAGCCACCTGTTAGGGGCGTTATGGCAGTCAACTGGTGATCTGGGGCAAGTTCAAACATCCACAGCAACACCTGCTCACTGCAGACACCTGCTTTGCTTCCTGCAAGCAGAGAACCATATGTTCACTGTGCTGATGTTTACTGAGGTTGCTGGTCTTAAAAGGATTTCAACACCAGACTTCTAGGAAAGCTAAGAGGGAAAGAAAAGGATGCTCACTCTAGGAACGTATACAAGGACTGCAGTGAGAGTGCTTGGCTCTGCCATAGCGTCCAGATTAATTGGGGTGTTTGTGTTACAATTCAGACTGTCATTAGTGGCTTATCAGATTTAGACATAATATTTTCACATCTAGAAATCATCAGACCAAATGTTAGAAGAGAGACAAGCCTATAATAGTTAAAATTGCCAGCATCTGTGGAATTTACAGAAATCTAATAGTAATAATTAAATGTGTACATACTGTAGTCAGTAAACTATTTGTGAAAATACAAGACGAGAGGTAAACAGTTTTATGCAAATCGAGCAGATGGTAATTAAACCAGGATTTGGTACCTTTATTAATTCAAAAAAGTTCAGGTTTTAAATGATTTTCTAGAAAAAAAAATGTACAACATTCATAGGAAAAGCAATGTATCCTAGCTTCCACATCTATTTTACAGCAAACCAGAGATAATGAGGTTGAACTGCTGTATCTAAAGACATGATTAAAATAGTTATTCGTCCATATGACAAGGCATATGGGCTTGATCCCGTAACAGTTGTCGGATGATGTCATTTCAAGCACAAGTAATTAACCGCCAGAATGCAAAAGAAGATATGTTTGCCTAGTTCCCCCTGTCAAATGGACATTTGAAATGCATGCTACAAGTTGCAGAGTAATACACCGTGATATATAGTAAGGTAACTATATGCAGGGTTTTGAAAAAGTATTCACACCCCGTCAACTTTTCCACATTTTTTCACCTTACACTCAGAAACTAACATGTATTTTATTTGGATTTTATGTAATATACCAACACTAATTAGCAAGTATTTGTTAAGTGTAAAGGACATTATACATGGTTTTCTAAATATTTTAAAAATAGAAATCTAATCATTCTGGCGTATTGTATTCAGCCCCCTGTTGTCTAAAACCACTAAATAAAATCCTGAGTGACCAATTTACTCCAGAAGTTACATAATTAGCAAATTGAGTCCACCTATGTGTAATGTATTCTCAGTACAACTATAGCTGCTCTCTGAAGGCCTCAAAGGATTGTCTGAGAAAACTAGGAATCAAATAGCATCATGAAAACCAAAAAACATCAGACATATCAGGGATATAGTTATGGTAAAGAGTGACGTAGGGTTAGGTCATAAAAAAAGCTCAAGCTCGGAACATCTCACAGAGCACTGTTCAATCCATCATCCAAAAATGAAAGAAGTATGGCACAACTATCAACCTAAAAAGACATGGCCGTCCACCTAAACTGTCTTCCAAAGCAAGGGGAAAAACGAATTAGAGAAGCAGTCAAAAGTCCCAAAGTCACTCTGGAAGAACTGTAGAGATCCACAGCTCAGGTGGGAAAATCTGTCAACAGGACTATTTGTCATATACTCCACAAATCTGGCCTTTATAGAAGAGTGGCTAGAAGAAAGATATTTTTGAAAGCAAAACATAAGAAGTCCTGTTTGCAGTTTGCAAAAAGCCAGCTAGCATGGAAAGAAGGGGCTCTGGTAAGATGAGATCAAAGCAGAAGCTTTTGGGCTAAATGCAAAATGCAATGTATTGCGGAAATGTAACACTATACATCACCCTGAAAACATCATCACAACCATCACACATGGTGGCAGCAGAATCATGCTGTATTGAGGTTTTTCTTCAGTAGGGAAAAAGGAACTGGACAGAATTTTTGAGCAGATTGATAAAGCTAAATACAGGGCAATCCTGGAGGAAAATCTTTTGGAGGATGCCAAACACTTGAGACTGGGGTTCATTTTCCAGCAACATAATAACCCTAAGGCTAGGGTCACATTAGGAATTACTGTGCTGCCCAGGGGGTCACGCTAAAAACTTAGAGTTTTGAAGCATAAAAGCGGTGATACCACCATGGTAGCATCACATTTACGCTGGCCATACTCGCCTATAAAGGTATGGGCAGCGTAATCGCGGTGCTACCATGGCAGTAGCACTGTGTTTAAGCTGCAAAACTCTAAAGTTTTTAGCGCGACCCCCCAGGCAGCGTGGTAATACCTAATGTGACCCTAGCCTAACTGCTAACCCATACTGCCAAGGTTGCCAAGTCTAGTTCAAACTATACACATGAATTTGAATGGGCTAGTCAAAATCCAGACCTAAAGCCCATTAAGAATCTGCATCAAGACATGAAAATTGCTGTTCACAATTGCTTTCCATGTAATTTTGCTGAGCTAGATTTTGCAAAGTAGAATGGGCAAAAATTTCAGCCTCTAGATGCTGAAAGATGCATACCCCAAAAGACTTGCAGCAGAAATTACATAGAAGGTGGTCCAACAAAATACTGACTCAGGAGGGCTGATTGCAAATGCATGTCACAATTTTCAGATTTATAGCTTTAATATATTTAGAAAACCATGTATCATTCCCTTTACAATTCACAAATTCTTGCTACATAGTGTTGGTATGTCTCATAAACCTCCAATACCATTTGTGGTTGTAACATTAAAAATGTGGAGAAGTTCAATGGGTGTGAATACTTTTTCAAGGCACTGTACATAAAGAAGAGCTAAGAAATTATCTGGGAGATTCTGAGAACAAGCATAACCCTATACAGACATCCTCCTGAACATCAAAACCAAGAGCCAATCTTACAGCTTTGACTAATAAAGTTTGTAATGGTATATTTCTGTAATATTTGGAAAAAGATGACTAGCACTCCATAATTAGTAATTTTACTTCAAAATATCTTTTGCATTATTTTCAGATCCCAAAAGATACAAATCGCTTACAAATAAACTTTCTGGCAAGCGATACATTTGGGTACACAAACCCTTCGTCAGCAGTGAACAAGTGGCAGGATATATAAAAAATCATGGCTGCTTCAGTGAGAAGGCATATTGGGCATAATCACTGGCTAAAGCTCTACATTATCTAAGACCTTAAAGAGGACCTGTCACCTAACCAGGCATGGTGATCTAATTACAGCACTGGATGCAGCATGTCTGCTGCATCCAGGCAAGGGCTCCCCCAGCCTGGATGCCCCTGAGGGGCGGGGCCAAACGGCAAGTGCTGAAAAAAAAAAAAAACCTCTGTTTAATGTTGCTGAAGAGGGAGAGAATGATTGGCAGCGGTGGGCACATTAAACATGCAGGGGGTGTGAATCTGCCCTTTGGCTCCAGCCCCTAGCCACCTCCTTTTAGGCTGCAAGATGTAAGTTTTCTAAGTGTATTATCTTGGGGTACAGGGCTACTCAAGGGCTGGGGGACCCTTTGTCTGGATGCTGCAGACATGCTACATCCAGTGCTGTAATTAGATCACCATGCCTGGTTTGGTGACAGGTCCTCTTTAAGTGAAATTGCCCACTATAGTGTCTCACTGAAACCACCATGATCTAATTTATCTTGATCCTACCTGACAAAGTGTTTGTGACCTGAAATGTTGCACTCACACTAAAATTTATTCATAAATGCTGAACTGTTTTTGGATTTTAAAAAACTCTGAAAAGATCTTTTGAGTCAAACCTGCTTAATATAGAGTGCTATCCAGCCCTTTCTAAGAGTGCTGACATCAACTGAGAAAATGATAAACTCTACTGGAATGCACACCATGGCTTCTCTCATACTCAGTGAGTTGTACTGCCTGGACTTGTGCATACAAATTTCCCACGAAAAGCATTAGTTACTGCTATTCATATCCTTTAGACATGGTTGTCCTAACATTTGTATTATATTGATTAAAAACACACATCATATAAAGCACCAGGAGCATCTGAAACAATCCACTAATCACTTGATCACACTTCATAGTGATCTGACTTTGTCAGACAATCCATCCCTGAACAATTTTTGCAGTATGGCCGGGCTCACTACCATTAGGACATAGCAAGCTGCGTCTGACACCTTACTATCATAGTTGGCATCAGCTTTTTCAGAATTTGTAATACTGTACTAGAGCAGCTCTTCCTTGTAACTGGGCCAGACAGGCCTGACTTCACTCCCTCTATGAATTAAAGAGCCTTTGGCATCCTTAACCATGTAGCGGGTTCACTGGTGGTACTTCCTTACACCACTATTTATGGGTACTAATAACTGCTTACCAAGAACATCACACAAGGCTTGCTGTTTTGGACCCTCTTTGGATGCTCTACCTAAGTCAACTAGTCTCCATAATGTTTCTTGTCTCTAACACAGCAATTTCAAAAACTGTTTATTACCTTGATGCCTAATATATCCAACTTATTGACATGTGCCGAATTGATGAGATACTTTTAATTTGAAAGTTTATCGGTTTGTATTTACTGTATATGTCACTATCATCGCACAGAACAATACAAGCTAGTGGACTTTACTAGTCATTTGAAACAGATTTATATAGCAAGGATGGCACTCACCAGATCATCACATTCATGTGCAAAGTTCTTTATTCCATTCGCAGAAATACAAGGTTACAAGCAGTGCAGGGAGGGAAGGAGTGCAGGGTGGACTATGGGCGCTCCGTTTCACGTGTTAATGCTTCAAAGGGTCCATCATGGAACTTGCGGCAGTTGCGGCCGCCGAAAAAACGCCGTTAGGCGGCATATGTGGTAGATGCCGTTTTTTGTCCAGATCCGCTGGATCCAGACAAAAACGCCAGTGTGAAAGGATCCTTAGACGTTATGCATAACGCTGGATTCTTTCAAACTTCAAGTCATTGCAATGTCTTTTCTTGAAGATTACAGAGTACTACCAATGAAGTAAGGAAGAAGATTCACAAAGCACTCTGTACTGTGCATTTTTCAAGAAAGCTTAGAATCTGCCTATGTAAACTATGTTCTGCTAATGCAACTTAACTCTTACAACTTGATTTTGGCGTTTCAAAGGTAAATTAGCAGAAAAAATCCCTGACCCTCGGGACTTCAGATCAGGACTAAAAGTATGAATTAGTTTTAATGCAGCATTAAGTTTCCTAGAAGGAAAAAAAGGGAGAACATACTGCAGGAATAATAAGACAGGAAGGGATTCCATATGTTAGTAAAAGTAAATGAAACAATACTATAGCATATAAATGCAGCTATTGTTGTTAATAATTAGATTTTCCCCAATGACTCATGAGTTCATCGCAAGGCCAAAATTTTCTCAACGTTTGCAAAATATATATCTAATGATGATTTCCATTCTGGCAAAGTGCTCCCCTGCTCTGCACTGCAGGTGTGGAAAGGCCCTGAAGTAGTAAGAGGAAAGTTTGTGACCTCTCGCCTCTGCAGTGTGAGCCTAGGGGCAGCAAATATGGCGCATTCTTGACTCTTCTAGCTTGTTCCAGGTTATGTATTACCTATTACTAAAACATATTATTTCCAAAGCCATGTTCCATTGTAAAGAAAATAGTATTACGTATTGGTAAGATTGTAAAGATGCCCACTAGTGATGAGCGAGTGTAATCGCTGATGTGTCGATCATTATCGATCTGACACATATTGCTGACTCCCTTCAGAAAACAATGGGAGCTGGCACCTCAGGGAGAGCAGATTGAATGTTAGGCTCTCTCTGGGGGTCACAGAAAGGTGTTTTATGCAGTGAAAACCCAAAAAAGACTACCCTCCCTCCCTGCACTGGAAATACTCATCTTATAGCCGGATGTGTGTGGGTGGAGCCTATCACAAATTGACTAATATTGGACTTGCTATTCGGACAAGTATGTGAGTATTACAAAGTACTTATTACGAGTATAGCGAGTGCAAATATATATTATGCCGCTCGCTCATCACTAATGCCAACCGTTAGACTTTATTCTAAAGATTATAAAGATGGCCATCTTTCCTATTTAATTCTAAAGATGGCCATCTTTCCTATGGTGCTCTAACAAACCATCCATCTCTCTCTGCACTGACGTACATACAACTTATGTCTCCGACAGTTTTCCGTAAACTATATATATAAGGCCTCTTTGTAAACTAATTATAAATAACCTCCTGATTGTTTGCATTTTTCATATTAAAACACAGATTCCAGCAGGAAGGTGGTCTCTGACTACAGAAATTGTTGATTACAGGCAGTGTTAATATCAATGGTTGTTCACATCTGACACTGACAATAAATAACCAGTAAAAGGGCTTTTCTGATCTTTTGAAACATCTGCATATTTTTCAACTATAGTCGTTTGCCATTTTAGGCCCCTTTCACATCAGCGTTATTTTCAAATCGCGGCAGATGCAGTGAAAAAACCGCATCTGCCTGCGATTACCGCATACCGGCTGCACTTGCGGCATGGTTGTGGCGTGGTTGCGGCAAGCCCCATACAATGTATAGGCGGGCTTGCGGCAGGTGCGGTTTTGGCACTTGCGGCCGCGAAAAAACCGCAACTGACCGCGTTTTGTTTCGCGGCCGCACCTGCCGCAAGTGCCATAACCGCACTTGCCGCACCTGCCGCAAGCCCGCCTATACATTGTATGGAGCTTGCCGCAACCGCGCCGCAACCGTGCCGCAAGTGCAGCCGGTATGCGGTAATCGCGGCAGATGCGGTTTTTTTCACTGCATCTGCCGCGATTTGAAAAAACGCTGATGTGAAAGGGGCCTAAGAGGATGTTTTTCTTTCCACATGTTATACTTTAACCAAGAGATGAGAGGGCTGAGTTACTGTGTGCCATAATGCCAAAGGCAGGCGATCCCTCGAGACGTACACAGTCTAAAATTGTATCACAAGAGATTAGTAAGAAATTATTGGAATATTAAAAACAAACACACACATTTTAGGAGCAACGAGGGTCAAGTCTCAGAGAATAAGAATAGTCCTACAGTTTAGGGGCTTCCTCTGGACAATAAATAGCAGAACTAGTCAATCTATTCCATTTTCTGTTTCCATACACTACATTCAGCCTGTCTCTATTTGTAGCAGACAAGCAAGAAACCTTTAAAAGTTGTAGCTTACCAAGTATTCCATCATTTCTTAATGACCTAAGTGTGAGATTTATTTAGTGAGATGGAAAATGTAAGAGCCCTCCAGCTCATGAATGCACAATTCCTGTCCATGAATGGTATTATATAGCTGATAGACGTGCAGACATGAAAATAGTCCTACAAATACCATTCATGATTCTTCCTTCACCTAACTCCCAATAAAGCACACCTAATATAAAAAGACCAATGGTCCTTAATTGTCACTATCGATAATACTAACTTTTCCCTAAACTACTGGCAAGTTTCTTGGTCTAGATGCCCGCTCCTATTCTATAGTGGTTCTTTAGAGCAGACATTAATTGGGCAGCATAGAAAAAGGAGTATTGTACTCAAAATGTAAAAATAGAAAAGGGTTAGCATCAATTCAAAGGTGCTCATCTATGTGGTGGCACTTCATGTTATCAAAAAAATATATATAATAGTTACTCCAATTGCAAAAAATTACTCTATTGATCCTTTTAACTCTTTAATATACCATAATGTATATTTATGTCATGTAGTTCCTAGAGCTGTGCCCACGCAATCCACATGAGAACATGCCAGTGATTCACTCTTGGCTACCACCACTTGCTGTATTAGTGCTGAACCTAGTCCTGATCTCACTTGTTCAACCTCTTAGATGCCAATGGTTGCTATGGAAACCAGAAGCCTAACAATAGCTCCTAGATCTGCTGTTTCCAGAGAGTATTATGCCCTGTCCAACTTATACCCTACAAAAGTGTGATTTATGCAATCCTACTTGTTGCATATTTATATCTTCCTTTGTTGGACTAATATTGTAAAATAAAATAAATAACCAAATACAAAAATCACTAAAATCAGCAAATTTCAGCAAATAAAAAACAAACAAACCACCCATAATTGGTATTACAACATTCACGAAGACCCTCATTATAAAATGATCACAGTTTTTATGGTGAACACCACAAAAGGGAAAAACATACTTTTTTTCAGTTTGCCTTCAGAAAAAGAGAAAATTTTTACTAAAATTGAATAAAAAATAATATGCATCCCAAAATACTCTCAGTGATAATGACAGGTTGTTCTTCAAAAAATCAGCTACCTCACAGAAAAATAAAAAAAATGTTACTGTCTGCAGAATGTTACAGCTATTTTTTATTATTCACCCTTGACAAATGGGATAACTTGTTTTTCCCCAAAATAGTGGCATTGAAAATGAGACCTCATCCTTGTTTCTATAGTTTCTTATTTTTAAAGGGAAAAGACTTGGGTCCGGCTCCTATCTTCATTATGGCTTCCATATATTATTGAAGTCAAGGTATTCTGTCAATTTATTATGCTATTAATCCCAATGGATCCCGAATGACCCCACTGATTTATAATGGGGTAAACTGGGGTTTCAGAGTATTGACAGCAAAAAGTATCCTTACATGCTGTTTAAAACCCCCAATCACGTGAAGAACAAAATCTACCGTTCTTAGGCTCTTTTGTGTATTAAGTTGACGTTAAGAGAAAGATTAGCATGACTTTGGTATAGTAGCCAATTTCGTAGCATATGATGACTGACCAGAGCTCTGTGAACTTTATCCTACCTGCTACAATACTTGGCACCACTTCAGATTATCAGATTATTTAAGGCCACTTCACACGCTAGGACAGTGATGGCGAACTCCAGGCCTCGAGTGCCACCAACAGTTCAGGTTTTCAGGATTTCCTTATATTGCACAGGTGATAATATAATCACCTGCACTGATGATGATTCCAACCTCTGTGCAATGCTGAGGAAATCCTGAAAACCTGCACTGTTGGTGGCACTCGAGGCCTGGAGTTCGCCATCACTGCGCTAGGATCTCGTTGACGATATCGTTGAAACATCATGGATTTGTGATTGTGCGTCGTTGCGTGTAATCGAACGATCTTGCAACGATAAATCGTTGTATCGTTCATCAAAAAAATTAGATCCTGACCTCAAATCTATCGTTCGTCGTCCAATTAACGTTCTGGAAAGCAGCAACATCGTTCAGTGTGACACCTTTTTGAACGATGTCATTCACAATTCTCCTATTCCTGCCGCTTTGTAACATCGTTCACTAGTTCTTCTCCAAGTAGCTGGCGCGTTGCCAAATTTCACATCGTTAACGATATCCATGTGTGTGACAACACACTATCGATGTCGAAAGGATCGCAGTCACGTGACATAGCTAACGATATCGTTCAACGATATCGTAGCGTGTGAAGTGGCCTTTAGGCTTGTAGCAACATCATGTATGCAGCTATGCAGCACACTGCAATGATGCTGTTGTGCCAAGCCTACAAATAAGAAGGGGCTTCGGGAATTTTAGCAGGTTAGGGGAGGTTTGAAGGACTCTGCTCTGGGGACATAGACTAGACCAGGATTCTGGGAATCTTTTTAACATTTCTCATAATAAGACTTTACATTGGTTCATGGCATGACAGACTGGTGTGTGCAAGAAAATTCCTCCCTATCCTGTGAGGGGAAATTGGGAAAACGTTCCTGCCATCAGACTGAATATTCTATATAAACAGCCTTGTGAATAAAGTCTTGCATGTGTGTTTTGCAGATGTATTAAAATGTTATTATCAAGATACACTTCCATGGTTGTACTAAACTGTATATATTCGCCAAAGGGTCTAGGATGATTTATACAAGATATGACACCCATGGGTGCCTATTCTAGTAACAGTGCTGTAGCATTTCTCAGCCATTCTGTGGTATTGTAGATCAGCCCTATACAATAAAAATGTGCTGAGCAACAGCAGGCTATTAAGAGGTGTTGGGATAGTTTCTGGAAAAAAGTTGCAATGTTTTTCTTACACTGTACAACCTTTGAAGTTTCATCTAGTGGAACTGCACATGGTCCTGATGGTGCAGGCTTTCTGTAGACAGCCTTACAGTGTATGTACATCACAAAGCATTCACTGATCTCAAGGAGACCAGTCCAAGAAAACACTGCGGGCAGCCGGCTAAAGCGCTCAACACAGTGAATTCTAGGCGCATTGCCCCCTGGGAATTATGAATATGCGAATAGAGTCTGTGGAGACTCGGTTAGGAGTCTCAAACACAGGACTAGCCAGATATCCCTCCAGGGAAGTACCCAGCCAAGAGGTGGCTCCTTGTGGAGAACACCCTAACCACCATATTAAGAGGCCTTTTTCGTCAATATCCAGCTCTTTTATGAGTTTAGAGATATGACAAGGGAATACCAAGGCCAGGTATCCATCCACAGACAGCTGTTTCGGGGTGTTGTCCCTCATCAGTGTGGAGTAGGATTCTGGCTAAGTGGGAGCAATGCCTAGTAGATCTACATCACGAAGCATTCACTGATCTCAGGATGATTAGTCAAAGAAAATACTGCGGGCAGCCAGCTAAAGGGCTCAACACAGTGAATTCCTAGGCGCATTGCACCCCTTGGCTGGGTCCTTCCCTGGAGGGATATCTGGCTAGTCCTGTCTTTGAGACTCCTAACCGAGGCTCCACAGACTCTATTTGCATATTGTGTATGTAGACTGTGTGGTGTTAAAGTATAACTTTTGTTTAATTTTTCTTTTATAAAAAACAGTACACTTGAAAATAAGCAACTTTGTAATATATCTTATCAGATAAACTTGCTTTATTCTCAGCCAGTCATTATCAAAATTCTCAGTTATGAGGTAAAATCTGTATTCAGTGAAGACTTTACCATTACTGAGATAGGAGATGGCAGATGTTACTGAGGAGATTCTATGATAGTGGGAGGAGCTAAGAGCTAGAGCTCCGCCCCTCCACACTCTTCTATCTACATAGAGTCTCATCAGTAACAACTGCCATCTCCTGTCTCAGTAACTCTATTACACTATTAATTTACGCAATAATAATTAATACTATGGTTAGACTTTAAACTACTGCCGACCAAACAAGTTTGCCAGTCGTTTAATAGACTGTTTAGACAGGACAACAACACTTCAGATGTGCACAATCAGTAATAGATCATATAGGTTACAATTGTCATCGGCAGTGCACATACTGTTTACACGTGACAATGTGTTGTCGAGAACAATGAACTTCTGGGCAAACCAAAAGATTTTTTAAACTGACAACTGAACGAGTTGCTCTTTGGTCAATTGACCAGAAGCTTGCTTAGGCTACTTTCACATGTGGTTTTTTTTTCTGTTCCGGCAGATCAGTTATGCCTGATCTGCGTTTTTGCAAATCTGACAGAATTCCACCTTTTTTTGCAAAAATCTGGATCCATCACACTTGCAGAAAGATTGCGTTCTGTCTAGTGTATTTTGTGTTGATGTTCCGGACATGTGCGGCACTTGCATTTTCATACAGATATGGCACTCCCGGCACCGGACAAAAAACGCTGCCAACTGCAGTTTTAAGATAAGCTGCAAGTGCCGGATTTGCCCAATCCGGATGAAAATGCAAGTGCCGCACATGTGTGGAACTCCAACACAAAATGCATTAGACAAAACACAATCTTTCTGCAACTGTGACGGATCCATTTTTTGCAAAATAGGTGGAATTCTGCTGGATTTGCAAAAATACAGACATGAAAGCATTATTAAGATTATTAAGAAATGAGCAATCCTACGAAAGACAATCATGCAGCGTAAATGCACCTTTATACTCTGTAAATTTTATATAATCTCCTGCCCTGGTGATTTAATAATGTTAGAAATTCAAAGTCAAAGGTTGAATCAGAGGATGAGATGAAACTAAAAAGTGTAAGGCAAAAAGTTTTATGTGTTGGCCTATAAAGTTAACTTATTTGACTGATCTAGTGACATTAAAAGTGAAGACATACAGTAAAATGTATCCAGTGAAGTTCGTCATATATTTTGCAAGGATTGTTTTATCCATAAGCAGGTAGGATGATCATGCTAATAGCTTAAAAAGTCAATTACAATCGATTTGTTAATGCAATGGAGCTACAGTACCTCTAAGCTGAGACTTGGCTGACTTTATCTAATTATAGAAAATGCAGTAAATTGGAATATAAACGAAGGTGATTGCTTAGACCTGCTTACAGATGCACTTTAAAAATTTATGTTCGCTCCTTAACCCTGTCTTAATTTCATCTAACCTAATTCAGAATTCTGTGCTGAATATGGAAATAAATCTTTATTGTGGTCAGTGAGTTTAGACACAAAATTTAAACCCCTTACAGAAAAAGTTTAAGACAATATTCTGCCTGCTGCCAGCAACCATGAGAGGGAGCTTAGGAGTGTAATTAATGCAATGCATGTTATAAAGGGGTTATCTGACTTTTAAAGTAAAAGCAGTAAATATTAAAAAAAAAAAACCATAGAACTAAGGGCTGATGTTCCAGAACTCCTTCAGGTACTTGCTTACCAGCAGCCAGCGTATGCCCACAGCAGACAATCAATGCCTAGTGGTAGTGAGAAGTAATCACAGCATATAGCAGTAACCACTCACCGGGTGTAAAAGTCACATGCTTGCCGCTGGCACACAAAGATCAGCATGGTATATCACCAGGATGGGCAGCACTTTTAGATACAAGGTGCTGAATTAGATTTTTTTGGTGCATTATGTGTTCTATACCACACTGTCATGGACATACAAAGTGATTTTCTGACTCGATTTATCTGTATTCATAATCTTTAATATGATGTATTATTTTGGGATGACATTTAAGAGCATCAGAACTAATTACCATACAATTATTGTCTCAAATTACAACAGTTTCAACTTAAATGGTCAACCCAGATTGTATTTTTAATATAACTTGAGGGACCGCCGTAAAAAACAAAAACAAAACATATAAGAGGCAAGGAGAAGAATTCTCACTAGTGGGGGTTGCAGATAGTCAGCATCATGTGTCTTGTTATTTCTGTATCTATAATTAGCTAATAATAATAATAATAATAATATAATATATATCTATTCTTTTTATCCATCTTTCTTTCTATCTATCCATCCATTTATCAACTATTTATCCATCCATCTTTATTTCTAATATATCTAATGTTATCTATCTTTATCTATCTTATCTATTTCATCTATCTATCTATCTATCTATCTATCTATCTATCTATCTATCTATCTAATTAGTATATTGGTGCAGCACAGCTCCCCTTGGTGCTCAGCAGTCACAGCTCCTCTCCTCCTTGCTGTATAAGTATACAAGATAAACAACTGCAGCACTCTTCTTTTTGAAATAACCGCCTTTATTCAGCCATCAGGTGGGGGGTGACAACGTTTCGGGATCCTGTCCCTTTCTCTAGGGACAGGATCCCGAAACGTTGTCACCCCCCACCTGATGGCCGAATAAAGGCGGTTATTTCAAAAAGAAGAGTGTTGCAGTTCTTTATCTTGTATATCTATCTATCTATCTATCTATCTATCTATCTATCTATCTATCTATCTATCTATCTATCTATCTATCTATCTATCTAAACTAAATGATAAAATGATAGCAGCACACCTTCTTAAAGATGTATACTATGCCTTTATTTGGCCATCAAGCATGCCATGCGATGTTTCAGTCTTCCAGGACATTTTTCTAGACTTTTTTGGCTAGAAAAAACTCATGGAGACTGAAATGTCGCAAGGTATGCCTGATGGTCAAATAAAGGCATAGTATACATCTTTAAGGAGTGCTGTAATCATTTTATCATTTGGTCTGTATACATGAACAATTGAAAACTGCTCTGAACTTATTGTTGCACCCGAAATGCGCAAAAGCTGCTCTTGTTTTTTCTATTGCTATCTATCTAATATTCATCATCTATCCTATCTATTTACAGTTGAAGCCAGAAGTTTACATACACTATAAAAAAGACACATAAGCATGTTTTTCTCACTATCTGACATGAAATCAGAATAACCCATTCCTGTTTCAGGTCAATTAGTATTACCACAATTAATATTTAATATTATATTTAATCATGAATATTTGCCAAATGCCAGAATAATGAGAAAGAGAGCGAGAGAGAGAGATAGAGGGGGGGGGGAAGATACAATGTTTTAATGCATTTTTAAAACTTTCTGCAAAGTCACCAGTTTAAATACATTTCGTTTGTAACCATTGCCCTAAACTGTATGACTTGGGTCAAGCGCTTTGGATATCCTTCCACAAGTGTCTCATAATAGTTGGTAGGAATTTGGGCCCATTCCTCCTGACAGAACTGGTGTAATTGAGACAGGTTTGTTGGTCGCCTTGCTTGCACCTGCCTTTTCAGCTTTGCCCATAAATTTTCAATAGGATTGAGATCAGGGCTTTGTGATGGCCACTCCAAAACATTGACTTTGTCATCCTTAAGCCACTTTGTAACCAGTTTGGCAGTATGGTTTGGGTCATTGTCCATTTGGAAGACCCATTTCCGCTCAAGCTTTAACTTCCTGGCTGATGTCCTGAGATGTTGTTTTAGTATTGCCACGTAATCTTCTTTCCTCATGATGCCATCTATTTTGTGAAGTTCACCAATCTCTTCTGCAGCAAAACAATCCCACAACATAATGCTGCCACCCCCGTCATTCACAGTTGGGATTGTGTTCTTAGGCTTCCAAGCTTCTCCCTTTGTCCTCCATATGTAACGATGGTCATTATGGCCAAACGGTTCAATTTTACATTCGTCAGACCACAGGACACGTTTCCAAAAATGTAGGTTTTTGTTCCTGTGTGCATTGGCAAAAATTAATCTGGCTTTTCTATGTTTCTTTTGTAGAAATGGCTTAATGGCTTCATCCTAGCAGAATGGCCTTTCAGCCCATGTTGATACAGTACTCGTTTCACTGTTAATAGTGAAGCAATCTTACCAGCTTCCACCATTATCTTCAGAAGGTCTTTTGCTTTTATTCCTAAGTTGATATACACAAGTCAGACCACAGCACATTTATTTCTGAGCCACAGTACCTATCTCCTTTCTGAGCAGTATGATGGCTAGACTTTCCCATCTTGTTTGTAGTTGCGTATGACACCTTGTACAGATAAACGAGGGATCTTAAGGTATCTGAAAATTGCACCCAAGGATGATCCACACATGTGGAAGTCCACAATTCTCTTTCTGATATCTTAGCTGATTTCTTTAGACTTTCCAACAAAGCAGTGTGTTTCAGGTGTACATTAAAATACATCCACAGGTGTTTCTCTAAGTAACTCAGATAGTACCAATAAGCCTATCAAAAGCTTCCAAACACACGACATCATCATATGGGCTGTCCCAAATAGTTTAAAGCATGGTAATCTTAGTATATGTAAACTTTTGACTTTGCAGAAAGCAATACAAATGCTTTAAAACATTCTCTTTCTCATTATTCAGGCATTTAGGAAATATAAATAATTATGGTAATCCTAACTGACCTAAAACGGGAAGGTTTATTCTGATTTTATGTTAGATAGTTAGAAAAACATGCATATGTGTCTTTTTATACACTGTATGTAAATTATCTATACATCTAATAATATAATATATAATTATCTACCGTATATACTCGTGTATAAGCCGAGTTTTTCAGCCCAAAATTTGGGCTGAAAAGTCTCCCCCTCGGCTTATACACGAGTCACTACGGTATTGTGCTGTGGTGGGGGCTGTGGGGCCGGGGCTGTGGAGGCTGGAGGAGGCGGGGGGAGGCTGCTGTATGAGCGGCCCCATCACGTGGGGCCACTCATTATATATGCACTGCTTCCCCCTGTCAATCAGCGGCAGGGGGAAGCAGTTCATATATTCCCCCCAAAAGCTGGCACTCACCCCCCCTTGTAAGGCCCCCCCCATCGCTGCTTATACATTACCATTCCGGTGTTCTGATCCGCGCCGCTCCTCGGTGCTTCTTCATGCTCCGTCCTCGCTGGCTGCATCCGGGGATCTCCGGCTGTCGCAGCGATATGACGTCATCGCGCGACGGCCGGAGAATGGAGATCCCGGAGGCAGTCAGCGAGGACGGAGCATGAAGAAGCAGCGAGGAGCGGCGCGGATCAGAACACCGGAATGGTAATGTATAAGCAGCGGGGGGGAAGCCTTACAAGGGGGCCGAGTGCCAGCATTTGGGGGCTGTTGGTACCCCCAGGGGGCTGCTGGGTACCCCCTGGGGGCTGCTTGGTACCCCCAGGGGGCTGTTGGTACCCCCAGGGGGCTGCTGGGTACCCCCTGGGGGCTGTTGGTACCCCCTGGGGGCTGTTGGTACCCCCAGGGGGCTGCTGGGTACCCCCTGGGGGCTGTTGGTACCCCCAGGGGGCTGTTGGTACCCCCAGGGTGCTGCTGGGTACCCCCTGGGGGCTGTTGGTACCCCCTGGGGGCTGTTGGTACCCCCAGGGGGCTGCTGTGGTACCCCCTGGGGCTGTTGGTACCCCAGGGGGCTGTTGGTACCCCCAGGGGGCTGCTGGGTACCCCCTGGGGGCTGTTGGTACCCCAGGGGGCTGTTGGGTACCCCCTGGGGGCTGTTGGTACCCCCAGGGGGCTGTTGGTACCCCCAGGGGGCTGCTGGGTACCCCCTGGGGGCCGCTGTATAACCCCTGGGGGGTGCTGTATAACCCCTGGGGGGTGCTGTATAACCCCTGGGGGCTGCTGTATATACTGCTGAGGCCTGTATACCACTGGGGCTGCTGTATATACCACTGGGGCTGCTGTATATACCACTGGGGCTGCTGTATATACCACTGGGCTGCTGTATATACCACTGGGGCTTCTGTATATACTGGTGGGGTCTGTATATACCACTGAGGAGGCTGCTGTATACCACTGGGGTTGCTGTATATACTACTGGGGCTGCCTGTATACTACCACTGGGGCTGTATATACTACTGGGGCTGCCTGTATACTACCACTGGGGCTGTATATACTACTGGGGCTGCTGCTGTATACTACCACTGGGGCTGCTGTATACTACCACTGGGGCTGCTGTATACTACCACTGGGGAGGCCTGTATACCACTGCGGGGGGCCTGTATACCACACTGCTGGGGGCTGTATACCTCTGCTGAGGTCCACCCTCGGCTTATACACGAGTCAATAGGTTTTTCCAGATTTTTGGGGCAAAAGTAGGGGGGTCGGCTTATACACGGGTCGGCTTATACACGAGTATATACGGTATGTATATTTCATTATCTATCTATCTATCTATCTATCTATCTATCTATCATCTGTCATTATCTATCTCCTCTATGTCTACAGGAAAGAAACTTTAATCATAATTACAGATGATGATTATTTACTGCATGAGCAGTGAGACTACTGAACTCTATACCGTATGATGCTGTATTGAGTGATTTATTACTAAAATTTAAGAATGGCCTGGATGCCTTTCTTGAAAAATATAGTATTACCTGTTATACATACTAGATTATTTGACAGGGCTTTGATGCAGGGAACTAGTCTGATTGCCATATGTGGAGTCAGGAGGGAATTTTTTTCCCCAATGGGGAGTGTAGTGTCTGACCCAAGTTTTTTTTTTTGCCTCCCTCTGGATCATCATTCTATCTATCTATCTATCTATCTATCTATCTATCTATCTATCTATCTATCTATCTCTATCTATCTATCTATCTCTATATCTATCTATCTATCTCTATCTATCTATCTTATGCACAAGATTTAATAATATTGTAAATGATACATTTGAAAATACTTTAACTAAACCTGCTGATTGTAGCAAGCAGTTTTGAGATTTTGTTGATCTAGCAAGATCCTTAAAGTCATGTCACTGCCAAGGTTAGAAAGATGAAGCATTAAAACCATTTACTATGCAAATCCTATCCTCTAGGAAGTCGCTATGTCAAGACTAAATGGATAATACAACTAAATAACGTCTAGGAAAAAGGAGCCTATTAAAGCAAGAGATTACTTTAATGGCATCATTAGTGTCATAAAGTAGTACAATCGCTTTCCTTATGCTGTCTTTCTCTATGCTGTCTAACAAATGAAAACATGTTTATTTCTTTTAGAAAACAATACGTTTGATCAAATATTAATTATGAACTCTAAGGAGAAGTGTGACATGTTAAAAGTTTTGAGACATCTCACAGCGGAAGGAGGCAGAAACAATTATGATGGGAATATCTGCCATCTAATAACTCCTATACAATATCTACCATATATACTCGAATTTAAGCCGAGTTTTTAGGTACACTTTTTGTGCTGAAAAGTGCCCCCTCGGTTTACATTCGAGTCAGTCCTATTTGCTGTATGGGGGGGCCATGACCATATTCAAGTCAGTCCTATTTGCTGTATGGGGGGGCCGTGACCCGGGGCTGTAGGATGCGGAAGGAGGCTGCAGAAGCAACTGGAGGTCTCGTGCCCCCGCTCATTAGTGTAATATCTACTGTATCCCCTGTCACTGGCGTTGAGAGGTGGGCGGGAGCGTGTACATTACATTATGTATACTCACCCTCCATTCACTGTATATAACATACCCCATCATGGTAAATGACCCCCATTCACTGTGTATAGCCCCCATCATTCTGGTATATGCCCCCCATCACTGTATATGGCCCCCATTCTGCTGCATACAAAAAATTAAATGATTCGACTAACCTTTCTGTCGCATCCCTACAGGCATCATGGTGTTCTCCAGTCTGCCTGCTTGTGCCAGCATCTAATTATGTGACTGGCGCAGTGATGATGTCACTGCAGCGCCGGACACATGATAAGATGCAGGCAGAAGAGGAAGACCAGAAAACTCCATGGTGCCTGCAGGGATGCGACAGAAAGGTGAG
This sequence comes from Allobates femoralis, assembly GCA_033576535.1. Classification (NCBI taxonomy): domain Eukaryota; kingdom Metazoa; phylum Chordata; class Amphibia; order Anura; family Aromobatidae; genus Allobates; species Allobates femoralis. The sequence continues at coordinate 515,129,137 of JARQOC010000003.1, read as the reverse complement.
TTAAATTGTCTAGTTTATTGTGTGCGGCAGCAAGGGGCCATATACAGTAAATGGGGGGCATTTAACATGATGCGCGGCTATATACAGTGAACGGGGGGCTATATACCAGGATGAGTGGTGCTATATACAGTAATGAGAGGCTTATATACAGTGATGAGGGGCTATATACTAGGATCAGGGCTATATACCAGGATGAGGGACATATAAAGTGATGTAGTGCTATATACCAGGATGTGGAGGCTATATACAGTGATGGAGTGGCTATATAACAAGATGGGTGGCTATATACAGTGATGGAGGCTATATACCAGGATGGGGAGGCTATATACAGTAATGAGGGGGCTATATACCCGGATGGGAGGGCTATATACCAGGATGGGGACAGATATACCATGAGGGGGGCTGCTGCATTTCCCACCCTAGGCTTATACTCGAGTCAGTAAGTTTTCCCAGTTTTTGGAAGTAAAATTAGGGGCCTCGGCTTATACTCGAGTATATACAGTACTTATCATTATTAATTTAGACTTTATGACAATAAATAACCAACAATATGATATGGAGTGTAAAAGATAACTGGCAGCGTTATTAAAGAGGCTGGCCCACAACAATCATACCACACGTATCAACAGGAAAGCTCACAAGTAACTATTAGAGAAGTAACTATTAGAAAATGAAGGTCACACTTTTCATTTTCTGTAACTGTAGTTGGTCTTTTAATCAAATCCCTGCATCACAATGTGCAATACATTACAGATTATAATATTAGGATGCAGAGGAATGTTTCCAGATTACCACCTATTCTTAGGAGGGATCACCAGAATCATATTGACCAGGGTCAGACTCTTGACACTTTAACCTTAAAGCAGCTTATGCATGTGCTGTTGCCTATTATGTATTTACATTGCTGGCTATACCTGCATGCTATCAACTTAGTAGCGGCTATGCTGGATATGACATCTGCTCACTTAAATCGGAGAGCTACAATGCCCTGCAGGGTCAGTATATAGAAGGCTGCATGCAAAGTAGACTCTGATGAGGCTGTAGACCAGATCACTAGTGGTGCCTAGGGTCAGACCACCACTGAGCTGGACAAATTTAAGCACTTTGAAGGTACCTATACACGCGGCAACTTTTCTAGGAATTTCACTGGCAACTTACTGGTTGCAGTAAAATCATGGAGACATTGTTCTATCTTGTTGCTGTGAACATGGAACAATGTGTCCATGATTTCACTGCAACCAGTAAGTTGACAGTGAAATTCCTAGAATAGTTGCCGCGTGTAAAGGTACCCTTAGAGGAGCCAGTCAAAACCTGTCAAAAGTATGATTACAATAATGCTAGTACCTTGGTCTCTATCGTGCCATGACCGACTCCCAGCTGCTGGTGAATTTGGAGAAGGGTAGAAGTCTCCAGTTGGACTTGGCTCCATATTTTCATCTATAGAGATGGTCTTGGGCCTTTTACTGTTAAGATAATTAGAAATTTAGTTTTGTGAACCAATGAACACATTTATCAGTAAAGACAACATGTAACGCTAGACATTTGTGAGCATTAATCGGGAAGCTGAATGGAACCATTTCAGAGGAAGGAATGTCGTAGGGACATTTATGTGGCACTTAAAAGGAACTTGTCACCTACTTTATGCCCTTGAACCTATCACTATCTGTCCCTGTAGCTTCCTGCTACATCTCTAACCATCCCTGTCTGAGCTAAATGTGTCCTGTAATGGCTGTGAAAAGTGTTTTTATAACTTATAATCTGCTATGGAAATAACCAGGGTGTCGTCAATACTGTAGACGCTGGGGGCGTTTTGTAAGACTCCATGTCCCCTGTCGCTCCATTGTAATCATGCACCGGTGGGCGTGATAAAATTCATGCAGAAGCACACTCCCAGCGTTTCAAATCTGTGGTCATGTTACAGGTATGACGCCACAGTCACGTCATTTTCAGTCCTGCACAGTATGGGGACTATTGGTTGTACTCGGCGGCTCCAGAGCATGCGCAGTATGCATTTGGAAACCGAGGAGTACACCCAATTAGCCCCCACAATGTTCTGGACCGGAAATTACACTCTTCCGAAGCGTCATACCAGGAATAAGACCACAGATATCAAACTCGGGACAGTACTTCTGTATTAATTATCACGCCCACTGGGGCATAATTGCAATGGAGTGACATGGGACGTGGAGTTGTACAGAATCCCCTCAGTGTCTACAGTATTGACGACACCCTGGCAATATGGGGTTATTCCCATAGGAGAATGTAAGTTATAAAAGCACTTTTCATAGCCATTACAGGACACGTTTAACTCAGACAGGGATGGTTAGGGATGTAGTAGAAAACTGGAAGGACAGATAGTGATAGATTTAAGGGCATAAAGTATGTGACAGGTTCCCTTTAACAAAAATAAGGTCTGATGTTCTTTGAATGAGGAAACAGAAAAGGTTAGATTTTCTTGTGGTAGCTTTACATTCCATGGGATAAACTTCCTCTCTATGTTTAATAGAATGGACATAACCTTGTGTGCCTTTCCGTTCAGTCCTATTGTATGGGTCATCACTGTTAGTAGGAAAATATTAAAAAGCAGTTCTTTGAAGAGAAACTTCCTTTGTTGAAAATGATCCTTCCACAGCAAAGATGACCTTGTGAAGTCTACCATTATAATACAACATAAGTGTACATTTGGCAATACACTAAGCTGTTTTTATAATTTCATATAAGCAAACGATGGACAAGTTGCTCCAATCTTAAAGGGATTTTCCCACGCACAAAGTTAATTTTAAAGTTAATTTTAATCAATAGATCTTGGAATAATAATCAGCTTCACAACTGGATGTGTCATATAAAATGTTCCTGTGCTGAGATAATCTTATATATGTGTCCCTGCTATGTACTGTGTAATGTCTGTGTCTGACCATACAGGGACATGTTCTGATCATACCACATCTCCTGTGCTGAGATAATCTTATATATATATATATATGTGTCCCTACTATGTACTGTGTAATGGATGTGTCTGTCCATACAGGGACATGTTCTGATCATACCACATCTCCTGTGCTGAGATAATCTTCTATATGTGTCCCTGCTATGTACTGTGTAATGTATGTGTCTGTCCATACAGGGACATGTTCTGATCATACCACATCTCCTGTGCTGAAATAATCTTATATATATGTGTCCCTACTATGTACTGTGTAATGGATGTGTCTGTCCATACAGGGACATGTTCTGATCATACCACATCTCCTGTGCTGAGATAATCTTATATATGTGTCCCTGCTATGTACTGTGTAATGTCTGTGTCTGTCCATACAGGGACATGTTCTGATCATACCACATCTCCTGTGCTGAGATAATCTTATATCGGTGTCCCTGCTATATACTGTGTAATGTCTGTGTCCGTCCAAACAGGGACATGTTCTAATCATACCACATCTCCTGTGCTGAGATACATCTTATATAGGTGTCCCTGCAATGTACTGTGTAATGGCCATGTCTGTCCATACTGGGACATGGTCTGATCATACCACATCTCCTGGGCCGGGAAGGAAGTAAAAAAGTATACAGATATTACAGGATGGGGTCATAGCTGATTCTGTTAGGGAGGTAAAATAAAAAGAAAGATTTGTTTGTGATCCCGTGCTGTAATTTTTGTATACTTTTTTACTTCCTCCCCAGTCTAGGAACTCTGGTATAATAAAGACCATGTACCTATACGGTTATACACAGACATTATACAGTACATAGCATGAACACATATATAAGATTATCTCAGCACAGGAGTTGTGATATAATCAGACCATATCCCTGTACGGTCAGACACTGCACAGTACATAGCAGGGACATAAATATATATATATATCTCAGCACAGGAGTTGTGGTATAATCAGACCATGCCCCTGTACGGTCGGACACATCCATTGCACAGTACATACCAGGGACACATATATATGATTATCTCAGCACAGGAGACGTGATATGATCAGACCATGTCCCTATACAGACAGACACATCCATTACACAGTACATAGCAGGGGCATATTTATAAGATTATCTCAGCACAGAAACATTTTTTTTAAAGACATGCAATTCCGAAACTGATTATTATTCCAAGATCTATTGATTAAATTGATTAAAATGAACTTTGTTCAAGGGATAAACCCTTTAAGTGTAACTTACCATGCTCCACACATCAACATAATCATAGAAATGATGAAGCAGAGTATGTATTACATCCAGATGAACTGAGCAAATCACTTTTACATAACAAGCTTAAAAAGCAGTCCACAACGGGTTTTTTTAAATAGTCCCAGCACGATGGCCAAATAAAAAAAGGTCATCTGTTGTTCCTCTGGTACTGCTGCACAGTGTCATCTTCTACAACGTACGGCACGTAACTGCTGCAGGAAATCAATGGACGCAGCCTTGATCAACATTAATTATAGGAATGGCAGGTGAAGTGTAAGTCTGTAACTGTTTTATTTAATTAATCACCAGTCCAGGCCCACTGAAAAAATTGTTGTGGATGGCTAATAACAAAACCTGTAATCAGCTTTAAGCTTACTTAAAGAAAACCTGTCAGCTGATTCATGCTTCCCAAACCACAGGGAGCATGAATCACTGCCTGGTTGCATGATTATATTTTTCTCTGAAACACCAGTGTTTAGAAGATCCAGTTGGGGGAGAAGACTAGTCACGTTCCTGTTATGAGCCTCGGTCGGCTTAGGGCCCTTTCACATCAGCGTTTTTTTTTTCAAATCGATGCGGTGAAAAAAACGCATCTGCCGCGATTTCCGCCTACCGGCTGCACTTGCGGCACGGTTGCGGCAAGCGCCATACAATGTATAGGCGGACTTGCGGCAGGTGCGGTTTTTTTCGCGGCCGCACCTGCCGCAAGTGCCAAAACCGCACTTGCCGCACCTGCCGCAAGTCCGCCTATACCTTGTATGGCGTTTACCGCAACCGCGCCGCAACCGTGCCGCAAGTGCAGCCGGTATGCGGTAATCGCGGCAGATGCGTTTTTTTCACCGCATCTGCCGCGATTTGAAAAAAACGCTGATGTGAAAGGGCCCTTACCCAGCAATGCGAAAGGTGACTGCTTTTTTTTTTAACTGAGCATGACCTAGAGATGCGTTAGGAAAAGCCAGCTAAGGACAGCGCTGAGCTAGTCAAGTCTTTGGCTATGGTCTCCAGCTCTATTTTATTTGAGAATACCATACCAACCATGCAGCAATGCCCTGCCTGTGCTACAATCAGCATTCATCAGTTGACAGGATTCCTTAAAATTCTGTCTTTTAGTAAGTAGGTATCCTATCCTTTCCTTGAAATGTTTTATTTTTGCATTAAAACTCCAATTACAAATTTGTATTAAAATATTTTGCTTCATTAATTTTTTAAGATCGTTTGAGAAAGTCAGGTATTCTTCATGAACTACACCCATGTAGTTTTTATTAGACAACCAAGTATCTGTTCACATTGGCGTGTTTGCCAGTCTGTCAGTGCTTTGCTGTTTTGATGTCACGAACCGTGCAATCTAGCAAAGCTATCCCTGTTGTAACAAAAATCAGAATATTGACAAACACCATTATAATCAAAGACTAACAGGATGCTGCAAATGGATCATGATGTGAACAGAGCTTTAAAGTCCATTTACACTACACAATTTGTCTTTAACCAGCCTTTCCAAAACTCTTATTCATGGAAATCGAACAGTCTACACAAGATAACGATCACCCAATGAATGAGCAAAATGTTCATTCAATGGGTGAAATTAACTTTTGTTTGTACACAAGATCATTGTTCTTGGCAGCACATTATCCTGTGTAAACGGAATATGTGCCGTGACGAATGATGGCCCCCTATGTGCATTTACAGAACATTCGATGTTTATTTGAAGCAGGGTTGGCTGGTGGGCACAGGTATTAACCAACTGCTAGCCAGTGAGCCTCTTGCTAATCTAGTCAGTGACTACTTAACACTGAAAATTATGCAGTTTAAGGACACTTTGAGATCTTGGTCATGTACAAAACAAAGTAATATTGTGGTATCATGCTAGCCAGATAAATTCATGCAAATTGTTATGCCAAACTTGTAATCTAGCCTGAGGAAGGGATTATTGGGCTCTGAAAGCTTGCAAATAGTTTTTATGGTTAGCCAAAAAATGCATAACTCCTGAAATAAGTAAATTTGGGGGCATAAAGGTCTTTGTCATAAAATATATGCAATTGCTGTAACTTCAGTTGGACAGTGTTAGATTATAGAAGATTGTATAAAGCTAAAATGTAAAAATATTTCCAGTAAATAACATAGCAGAATATTGCCTCCAGTAGATCCTGCTTTGTAACATTGCTTTATTGACACTTTGATCTGTTACCTGCTCGGTGGAGAGGATAATGACCTCTGTAAGCTGACCGCTGAGTTCATATCATGATAGTATGGCTGGCTTAGTGGCTCTCCAATTGGGAAACTGACACCAGAGCCCTGTGTTATCGGTGCTGGGAAGAAAGAACAGCTGGTTACTTATACAGAGTCTGCTTTTTAGTAAAAGATTTTAATTGCAGAAATAGTTAATCTGGCTTTCTTTCCAATTGAGTGAGATTGTTATTTAGGGTTGCACCATTTAATAATACATTCACATTTCAGACATCTTTTTTAAAGAAAATGTTAAAACTAGTATTATTAAGCTTCATTTCCATACCTAATGCTTCCATTAAATATATCTGATGGTATTTGGTGGCAGCAGTAGGACCTTGCATTGTATACAAAGGCTTGGTGTGTGCTGAGTGTCGCTTTGTATCATCAGAGACCTTGGGAACAAGGTCCAAATCAGTTCTCCTTTTGTTTTAAAGATGACGGTGTCCCTAATTTATGCACAGTGCAATTATTTCTTGATGAATCGTTAATTAGATGTGACTGCTGGCTCCCTTTCACTTGGGAACAACACTTCCATGCTACAGTATGTACTGCATGTGGGACATCAATCAATGCTGCAGGGTCAGATCGCTGGGCCCCACTAAACTCGCTGCATGCAGATAGTCCTTTCAATTAGCCCTGCTGGAAAGAGAGATGTTGATGACAGAGGTGGATTCTTTGCATATTTGGATGAGCAGCAGAGTGCTTTTCTCTTATATCTTTTCGAGGGATGCCTATTCAAAGCTGCCCTTATACCTGAGAGGAGAACACAGCTGCCAGCGCAAATGGCTTAATATCTACAAACTATTTTAATCCCCTATGAATCATGGGGACGAGAGTAAACAAGGCCTCTAGAGAAATAAAGAGTGTGAATAAGGCTTTGGTAGCAATTGCACCACGAGTGGACAATACAGTTGTAGTGTAATTAAAACTGCACAAAAATATGTGAAATAATATCCGCATTTAAATCGAATTTCTACAAAATAAGTTCATGGCATGTGGTGGGAGTGATCATATAGTGTTTGCAACTGGTTAAGCATGCCATAGTCTCTTGTGGTTTGAGGTAAATGATAGGTTAAACAAATGTCAGATAAAAGAAGCCCGCCGTAACCACAAGTCAAATGCTATTATTAGATAAATACAGTGTGACAAGCCAGGAGTCGACAGTACACAGTACCCTTGTATATCTGAGACCACAATGCGTGGGGTACACTACTACCATCATAATTTCTCCAATGAGATATCCTAGAAGGTGTCCATGTGTTAGATCAGTCAATGGAGTGCGGGATTGTCATTCAGGTCATCCATACACACAGTATATAAATAAAAAAGCACCACCCCATACATTTTGAACTGTCCATTGAGGAGTGTTTGTCTTGATAGGACAAACTTCTCAATCTATACGTAATGTCAATATAATTTGGTTAAATATCTTATCTTATCTACTGCACAGTATACAGGTGCTTATCTCCAGGAATTCTCTTTTGAAATCTATGCATTGTCTTTCCATTACTGAGATTATGTCAACTTCCCTTCACTTTGACACAGTGGAAAGGTCACTAAAATTCTTTATGTGCAGTATAAGTGGTGTAATGTACACCAGACGGTGTTCTTACTATATACGTGCATAGCCGTTCCAGATTTGGATTTCCTATTGGTGCTAATTACTTTAGAGCAGTAGTTCCCAAACTCCAGTCCTCACAGCCCCCAACAGATCATGTTTTCAGGATTTCCTTAGTATTGCACAGGTTATTCCTTGATCTTGAGATCATCACCTGTGCAATACTAAGGAAATCCTGAAAACATGATCTGTTGGGGGCTGTGAGGACTAGAGTTTGGGAACTACTGCTTTAGAGTATCACCCACATGTAAATATCAGGACCATTTTTGTCCAGGATTATACATAAACTGCTTGTACTGAGACAGTGAACACTAATTGCTGCATCAAAGGTGCAGATTTCCAGGCGGCTGTTAGAAAACAAATATACAAGGACATAGGGTGATTGTAAACCACAAGTTGTTACATAAGGCCTCACCCCATATTTTAACCCCTTTTTGAAATACAGTTGAGTCCAGAAATATTTGGACAATGACCGAATCTTTGTGATTTGAGTTCTGCATGCCCGTGATGCCACTATTTTTCATGTAAATGAAACAACTGAGGTGCAAGTGAAGTGTAGACTTTCAGGCTCAATAAAATGAGTTGAACAAAAATATCCTGTGAAACGTTTAGTGTTTAAAATTGTGAAAGATTCACTGGTTGCCTACTCCTGGCCTAATAGATATGGACCGAGTGCATGCATAGAAAGGATGACACTGAACACACAGTCAAATGTAAATTCTCCTCAGTCAACTATGGCACAGCTCCAAAGTGAACATGCATGGACTTATATAAACTCAGTAAGGGGCTCGGCCAGCCCTACAATGGGAATACTCATTGGTTAGTGGGTTGATTAATAGGCTAGGTCATGGGCGGATCCATGAGGTCATCAGGATGGGTTGGTCCATGAAGTCATCAGGATGGGTTGGTCCATGAAGTCATCAGGTATCTCCAAGCCACGTGTCGCACTGTGATTGGTCACTCCTTCCATGGAATTTAACTTCCTCCCAGAACTCCCTTGTACAACAGGATGTAGTCATAGATCCAGTCTCCATCTTGCATATCAGGGCATGGTGTGATGAAACAGGAACTGGCAGCCATCTTTTGATCTAAACAAGCTTATGCAAAGTAACATAATACACTCTATAGGTGTTTTTTCTCTCTTCCCCTTATGTCTTAAGGTTAATTAAGTTTTGATCCTATGGCTCTCCTCAAAACAAAAGTTTTTGTACACAACTTCCTCACTTCAGAGGATTAAAAGCAATTGGACAAAGTAACTACATAAAATAAAATGTTAATTTTTAATACTTTGTAGAGAATCCTTTGCAGGCAATGACTGTCTAAAGTCTGGGAGCCATGAACATCACGAGACCCTGGGTTTATTCCTTTGTGATGCTTTTGCCAGTAATTTACTGCAGCTGACTTGAAATGTTGCTTGTTTGTGGGTCTTTCTGCATTAAGTTTTGTCTGAAGCATGTGAAATGCAAGCTGAATGGAGCTGAGATCTGGTGATTGAATCAGCCATTGTGGACTATTCTACTTCTTTGCCTTAAAAATGGCTGGGTTGCTTTCAAAGTATGTGTGGGTCATTACCCATCTATACTGTGAAGCCCTGTCCAAATAATCTTGCTGTATTTGGTTAAATCTGAGCAGACAATATATCCTTGTACACTTCAGACTTCATCCCGCTGCCTCTGTCTTCAGTCATATCATCAATAAACACTAATGACCCAAGGCCATTGGAAGCCATGCATGCCTGGCCATCACACTGCCTCCACCATCGTTTACATAGGATTTGACGTGCTTTGGATCATGAGCTGTTCCAAGTCTTCTTGATACTTTCTTCTGCCCATCATTCTGGTACAGGTTGATCTTAGTTCAATCTGTCTAAGAATGCTTTTCTAGAAATGGGATGCTTTGTTTAGATGTTTTTTGGCAAAATGTAATCTGGCCTTTCTAGTTTTAAGCCTGATTAATAGTTTTCACGTTGTGGTGAACCCTCTGCATTTGCTCTCATGAAGTCTTGTCTTTATGTAGACTTAGATACTGAAACACCTACCACCTGGAGAGTGTTCTTCCCTTGTGTGGATGTTGCGAAGGAGTTTTTCTTCACTATGGAAAGGATTCTGCAATCATCCACCACTGTTGTCTTCTGTGGATGTGGAGGCCTTTTTGAGTTCCCACGATCATCAGTGAGCTCTTTTTTTAGCAGAATATACCAAGCTGTTGATTTGGGCACTACTAACATTTCTGCTCTCTTTCTGATAGATTTCTTTTTTTTTTTCAGCTTAATGATGGGCTGTTTTTCTTCCATTGAGAGTTCCTTTGACAGCATGTTGTGGGTTCTTCACAGCAACACCTTCCAAAAGCAAATGTCACACCTGGAATCAGCTCCAGACCTATTACCTGCTGAATTGATAAAAGATAACAAGAGAATATCCCATATAGCCTGTGATAGAGCTTTTGAAGTAATTGTCCAATTACTTTTGGTCATTTGAAAAAGAGGCAACAACATATTAAAAAACTGTAATTACTAAACCTTTATTCCAATTAGGATATGAATAGTCTCAAATTAAAACTGAGAGTCTGTACTCTAAGCCCATATTGATAACTGTATCTTGAACATATGTTTGCTAAAAAGCTAAAATGCCAGTACTTGTGTCGCTGTCAAAATATTTCTGGACCTAACTGTAAAGATAACTAAAAATAATTAAAAATGTAAAATAAGCACAAGCAAATGATATTTCAATGTTAGAATAGAAAGGTATCATTTAATATCAAATCTCCTTACTTCTAGACACTCGAACTAGCTCTGAAACATTGAAAACTCCAGACTTCACAAAACTGTCTTCAAGGTATCCTGGAAAAAAAAGAGATTTGTATAAAGAACCAAACCTTACCAGCTTCATTAGTATTAGAAAACACCCATTAGACAGAAGAGACAGTAGTGAACAGGTACAGACACTTGTCTGTTCCCCTCAGCAAAGCAACTAGAAAACTATTTTTATCTAATCTGAGCCTAAAACTATGTGCCCACACTGAGTACTCTGTTGCAGAGAAATTTCTGCACCAAATCTACATCTTGTGGCAGAAAAACACACCAAAAGTGCAGTGCAGATTTGGTACATTTTGTTCCAGATTTGTGCCCTGCATGTTTCATAATAAAGTCGATGGTTGGAAAATGCTGCAAGAATTGGCATGCTGCAGATTTGTTTGCATCAAATTCTGCATCTTTTCTGAAGTGCAGTGGAAAAAAACAACATACCGTATATACTCGTGTATAAGCCGAGTTTTTCAGCCCAAAAATTGGGCTGAAAAGTCACCCCCTCGGCTTATACACGGGTCAATATGGTAACATTCCTGCAACAAGGCTGGAGGAGGCGGGGGGAGGCTGCTGAATGAGCGGCCCATCACGTGGGGCTGCTCATTAGATATGCACGGCTCCCCCCACCCATCACAGCGGCAGGGGGAGCCGTGCATAAAGCCCCCCAGTGTATAGAGCAGCCCCCCAGTGGCACTAGCCCCCCCATCATTTGAAGAGCCCCCCACAGTTTGCAGAGCCCCCCCCCCCCCCGCTGCATTATCTTACCATCCAGGGTCTTCTTCACCGGAGGTCCTGCAGTCATCATCGCGCGTTTCCGGTCTCACGTGACCCGGCGCGATGACGTCATTCCACTGCGACCGCCGGGTCACAAGAGACCGGGAACACAGCGCGCGAGGATGGACTGCAGGACCCGCGGTGAAGAAGACCCTGGATAGTAAGATAATGCAGCGGGGATGGAGGGGGGGCTCTTCTCATGACGGGGGGGCGAGTGCCACTGGGGCTTCTGTATATACCCCTGGGGGCCTGCTGTATATACCCCTGGGGGCCTGCTGTATATACCCCTGGGGGCCTGCTGTATATACCCCTTGGGCCTGCTGTATCCTGGGGGCCTGCTGTATATACCCCTGGGGGCCTGCTGTATATACGCCTGGGGGCTTGCTGTATATACCCCTGGGGGCCTGCTGTATATACCCCTGGGGGCCTGCTGTATATACCCCTGGGGGCTTGCTGTATATACCCCTGGGGGCCTGCTGTATAAACCCCTGGGGGCCTGCTGTATATACCCCTGGGGGCCTGCTGTATCCTGGGGGCCTGCTGTATATACCCCTGGGGGCCTGCTGTATATACCCCTGGGGGCTTGCTGTATATACCCCTGGGGGCCTGCTGTATATAACCCTGGGGGCCTGCTGTATATACCCCTGGGGGCCTGCTGTATCCTGGGGGCCTGCTGTATATACTCCTGGGGGCCTGCTGTATATACCCCTGGGGGCTTGCTGTATATACCCCTGGGGGCCTGCTGTATATACCCCTGGGGGCTTGCTGTATATACCCCTGGGGGCCTGCTGTATATACCCCTGGGGGCCTGCTGTATCCTGGGGGCCTGCTGTATATACCCCTGGGGGCCTGCTGTATATACCCCTGGGGGCCTGCTGTATATACCCCTAGGGGCCTGCTGTATACCATGCAGCTGGGGCCTGTATACCACTGGGGGGGCCTGCATACCTCACTCCTGGGGGCTGTATACCTGTCCTGGTGGCTGTATACCATACTACTGGGGCCTGTATACCACTGGGAAGGCCTGTATACCACACTGCTGGGGGCTGTATACCTGTGCTGGGGTCCACCCTCGGCTTATATGCGAGTCAATAAGTTTTCCCAGTTTTTGGGGGCAAAAGTAGGGGGGTCGGCTTATACACGGATATATACGGTATATGGTAGAAAACCAATGTTTGGGCGCACTCCAAGGCTTGGGAGGGAAGGAGCGCTATTTTATTTTTGGAGCAGAGCCCCAAAGTGCCAGAACAGCAGAAACCCCCTCAAGTGACCACATGTTGGAAATTACACCCTTCTGGGAGTTCATTGATTGGTGTAGTGACAATTTTATCTCTGGAAAGCATCCATGGAGTTAAACGAAGTGAATGTTGCATTATTTAAAATAGCAAACAAGTCCTTGTAGTGCCCAGTAAATTGTAATGCTTGTACATTGTGCCCAGCTTGTGCTTCTAGAGAAACACACCGAGTAAAGTTAAGCAGGCTTCCTCACTACAACATTGCCAAACCTATGGACATTAACTGTGGTTTATGCGTTGTGTGGCTCAGAAGGAGCATTTGGATATGGGAGTGCGAGTTCTGCTGATTTTCTTGTTGGGGGTGAGGAATCATAGCGCTTTCCCAGAACCTTTGTGCTACCAGTAACATGGAAGCCCCCTCTATTTCTGTTAACAGATGACAGATCTAAATGTTTTCATCTACAAAATAAAGGTTTTTCGCATCACTGAATTTTGAAGGCTATAGTTTTTGCTATTTTTCTGCTTACAGTCATGTAAGGGCTTGTTTTTTGCGGGATGAGTTGGAGTTTTTATTGCTACCATTTTGGGCCTCAATATTTTTTTATCGCTTTCTATTCTGCTTTATATGAGGATGAGGCAGAATCAAGAAAAAAAAACAATTTAGGAATAGTTTTTTTTTACACCATTCATCATTTTGTAAAAGTGATAAGACAGCTTTATTCTCTGGATCAGTGTGATTACAGCAATGCCATATTTATATAGTTTTTTTTAATGTTTTGTTGCTTTTACATCATAAATACTATTTTTTAGAAAGTTTTTGCATTGCTGTATTGTGAAAGCAATAGTTTTTTTTATTTTTCACTGATGGAACTGAATAACAGTTTGTATTTTGCAGAACAAGATAAAGTTTTCAGCAGTACCATTTTTATTTATATACGCCTTTTTGATCACATTTTATTTCACTTTTTTTTGGTACCATAGCTGTATGATGAAAATACATAGATTTTGCTACATTTTTTACTTTTTTCCCTACGGTGTTCACTGAAGGGGTTAATTAGTGAAACAGTTTTATAGAGTGGGTTGTTACGGATGCGGCGATACCAAATATATATTTAATTGTTTATAGTTTCTTTACATAAATATAACTATTTATTGAAATATTTCTTATATTTTTTGGTTCTTTATTTTCTGCTTTATTAAAAAACTGTTTTACCATTTTTTTTTTACTTAGTCCATATATAGAACATTACCTGTTATTGCTCTGATCGCAGCAGCACTGTATTGCAATGCTCAATGATTGCATTACAAGGCAGTTGTCAAAGCTGCTCTGTCACAAACCTCACAAATGATGCAGCAGGCATGATCCCTGAGGTTTGTCATTAAAATGATTATTATTATTTATTTATTATTTACTAGCTGTAGTACCCGGCTACGCCCGGGTTAATAAATAACTGCTGTTAGCTATAACAAAATAGAATTTGAATATGTCATATTAATGACCTGTAGGAAAATAGAAGCTGAGCTGTGATTGGTTGCTATAGGCAGCCTGATAAATCTCCATCCAACAGTAAACCCTCCCCCCGGCCGGGCAGTATATATATTACCTCACACATACACATAATAGACAGCTCATGTGACTGACATCTGCCTTAATTCCCTATATGGTACATGTGTTGCACATTTGCTGTTTTTAATCAGATGTTTATTTTTGGAAATTAAAGATACCAGACGTATGAGGCGAGTTGTGGGAGGCGATTTATGCACATCTGTGTCTGTCTGTGTGGTGTGTGTGTCCCTGGGGTGTGTGTGTGTCCCAGTGGTGTGCGTGTGTCCCTGTGGGGGGTCTCTGTGGTGTGCGTCCTTTTGGGGGGAGGGGTGTCCCTGTGGTGTGTGTCCTTGTGGGGGGAGGGGTGTCTCTGTGGTGTGTGTCCATCCCTATGGGGTCTGTATGTTCCTGTGGGGTGTGTGAGTGTCTCTGTGTCCCTGTGGGGTGTGTATGTGTGTATGTCCCTGTGCTGTGTGTGTCCCTATAGGGTGTGTATGTGTGTGTGTGTCCCTGTGGGGGGGTGTCTGTGTGGTGTGTGTCTCTGTGTTGTGTGTGTCTCTTTGTGGTGAGTGTGTTTGTGTTCGGGTGCATGGTGAGTATTCAATATTGGGGCTCCACCTTAGCTGTTACTCTTTGTGTGCATGTGGTGTGTATACATGTCCCCATGCGTGGTGCATATTCCATTTCAGGGCCCCACCTTAGTGACTATATGTTGGTATATGCTGTTAGCCTTTGGTGCTGTCATTAAGCCCCTCTCATTCACAACTGTCAACTGGTAACTGTCACTTTCTCTCCATTATGTAGGTAAGGCCAAAATTGTTTGGTAAATTGGAACGCGCGGGGTTAAAATTTCACCTCACAACATAGCCTATTACGCTCCCGGGGTCCAGACGTGTGACTGTGCAAACTTTTGTGGCTGTAGCTGGCAGCTGTCGATTTTCCTCCAACACTTTTCCTTTCACTTTTTCCCCATTATATAAATAGGGGCAAAATTGTTTGGTGAACTGGAACGCGCAGGGTTAAAATTTCGCCTCACAACATAGCCTATGACGCTCTCGGGGTCCAGACGTGGGACTGTGCAAAATTTTGTGGCTGTAGTTGCGACGGTGTAGATGCCAATCTCGGATATACATACATACACACATACATACACACAGTCCGCTTTATATATTAGATAGAGCACCATTGATTCCATGGTAATGTACATGAGAGAGGTCTGGGGAATTAGCTATCTACCTTATGGAGAGGAGTTTGCCTGCAACCACAAGAAGACAGATAAGTTGATAAAAAAACTTAAAGCCACAATGCTCCTCTAGGAAATATGCAAGTTATCACTTCACTGAGGAAGTGGACGAACACTAGCACCACCTTGACTTTGAGGAGGTACCTAACGATGGCGCTAGAGTTCGTCCACTTGCTTAGTGAAGTGATAATTTGTACATGAGAAAGGGATACATACAGTTTATTCATTGTATTTTTAACTTAACAGAGACAGACTGGTACTGAGGGGAGAGAGGACCCTACCCTTGGTCGTCTATAGCCTCTCATACAGCCAGATCAGAATATGCCACACACTATGCTGATGCGGGGCAGTCACCCCGAAACGCAACATCTGTAGTTTGGGGTTCTGATCTGGCACAAATCCTAAGTCATATTAAAAGGCTTGTTAAAGAGTCGATTATGACCCTGAGGAGCTACCTAAAGGTGGCACTAGAGTTAGTCCACTTCCTTACTGAAGTGATAATTTATACATGAGAAAGGGATACATACAAACAAGTTAAAAGTACAATGAACAAACTAACAGGGACAGACTGGTACTGAGGGGATTGAGGACTCTGCCCTTGCGGGCTTACTTTCTACAGGGCATTGGAGAGAAAGACAGTAGGTTGGGCCTGCTCTAGTGGTTGGGGAGCGTCAGGTGAAGTAGGGGTGGAGCGCCAGGTCCAGTAGTGGTGGAGCACCAGGTCCAGTGGTGATGGAGCGGCACAGTGGTTATTGCAGGCTGTAGGCTGTTCTGAAGAGATGGGTTTTTAGGTTCTGCTTGAAGGCTCAGAGTGTGGGGAATAGTCGGACATTTTGGGGTGCAAAATTTCAGAGGATGGGGGATGCTTGGGCGAAGTCTTGCAGGTGGTTAGATGAGGAACTTACAAGTATGGAGGAAAGGAGGAGGTCTTGGGAGGATCGAAGATTACGAGTTGGATGATATCGGGAGATTAGTTCAGAGATATATGGGGGAGACAGACTGTGGATGGCTTTGTAAGTCAATGTTAGTAGTTTGAATTGAATATGGTGGGGAATTGGGAGCTAGTGAAGGGATTTGCAGAGGGGAGAAGAGGAGCAGCAGCGAGGAGAGAGATGCATTAGTCTGGCAGCAGAGCTGAGGACAGATTTGAGGGGAGCAAGAGTGTTAGCAGGGAGGCCAAAGAGGAGGAGGTTGAAGTAGGTGAGACGGGAGATGATGAGGGAATGCACTAGTAGTTTAGTAGATTGAGGGTTGAGAAAGGGACGGATTCTGGAAATATTTTTGATTTGGGGGTGGCAGGAGGTGGCAAGAGCTTGGATGTGTGGTTTAAATGATAAGGCAGAGTCAAGGGTTACTCCGAGGCAGCGAATTTCAGGTGCAGGGTAAAGTGTGATGTTGTTTATTGTGATAGATATGTCAGGTAGGGGAGGTGCGTGGGATGGTGGAAAGATGAGGAGTTCGGTTTTGTCTACGTTTAGTTTAAGAAAGCGAGAAGAGAAGGAGGATATGGCTGATAGACACTCTGGGATTCTGGACAGCAGAGAGGTGACATCTGAGCCAGAGAGGTAGATCTGAGTGTCATCAGTGTACAGGTGGTACTGGAATCCATGGGACTTTATGAGTTGTCCTAGGCCAAGGGTATAGATGCAAAAAAGAAGGACTCCCAGGATAGAGCCTTGAGGGACCCCAACAGAGAGAAGATGGGGCGAGGAGGTAGTATGGGAGTGGAAGCCACTAAATGTGCAGTTGGAAAGGTAGGAGGACATCCAGGAGAGGGCAAGGTCAGTGATAGCAATGGAAGAGAGGATCTGTAATAGGAGGCAATGGTCAAATGTGTCGAATGCAGAGGATAGGTCAAGATGGAGGTGGATGGAGAAGTGACCATTAGCTTTGTCATAGTCATGTGACCTAAAAGTCAGCATGATGACATTGGCTCACCATAGCAATGATTGGGCCATCACGATTACATCGTGAGGTCATCAATCAGAGGGGAGCATAAGTGCGATCCCTCACCCAATTCCCTAAGTGCTGCGATTAATGTCTATCACAGCATTTAGGAGTTGTGCATTCAGGGATGTTGTAGGGACGATCCCTGGCTGTAAGAAGCCGGATCTCAACTATGCAACCAGCCAAGAACCCAGCAGCGATCACGGCCGGCACAACTCCTGTGCCCCCGTGATCGCATGGACATATCTATAAATCTAAGGTCTGTAAAGTGTTTAAACTGCAATTTTCAAGCCTCACAGGTTCTTAACAGAATTTAGGTCTGAACTTTGGGCCATTCAAACACAGGAATATACTTGGATCTAAACCATTCCATTGTACATCTGGAAGTATGTTTATGGTCGTTGTCATGCTTTAAAGGGAACCAACCACCTCAGATCACCCTAATACACAGTTAGTACATGTCCCTGCACCCTAAGGATACCTTTCCAGCACTGTTTTTGTGTAAAATCTTGCATTAGTATAACTCATATAAAGAGTTTATAAAATTACTAGCCTGGTGACTTCTGGGCGTATCCCTCCTTCTGTTATACTTCAGGGCTGTGCATTGCATGTCTGTGCTCCACCTCCCTCCGTGCCTGCTGCCCTCCCCTGATGGGTGTGATCGTTATCTCCTCTGCACAGAGGGAGGGGAAGTATAACAGAAGGAGGGATACGCCCAGAAGTCACCAGGCTAGTAAGTTTATAAAGTCTTTATATCAGTTATACTAATGCAAGATTTTACACAAAAACAGTGCTGGAAAGGTATCCTTAGGGTGCAGGGACATGTACTAACTGTGTATTAGGGTGATCTGAGGTGGTTGGTTCCCTTTAAGATAAACCTACGCTCTAGTCTCAAGAGTTACATACACAAGGCTACGTTCCCTCAATGAGCTTTTAGTAAATTTTTACGCTGAATATTTTTCATGTGTCAAAGATGCAGTGCCTTAAAACTTCAGCAAAGTCGATGGAATTTATGGAAATCGCAGGCCCACTGTGCTTCTTTTATAATATGTTTAAACTGACCTGTATAAGGCTGCCTTCAGATTTGCAGATGCCTCCGCAGCGTTTTGCGGAGGCATCTGCAAGCATCTGCATGCAGATGGCAGCCCCTATCTTTATAATGGAGCGCACGGTGTCTGCAGATGCTTGTAGACCGCCGTGCGCTCCCATTGCCCGCCATGAGTGATCTGTGCGCAGGCGGATGTCTGCGCACAAATCACACACTCTCGCCCGCACCAGGGACTGCATCTGCAGACACCATGCGCTCCATTATAAAGATAGGGGCTGCGGTCTGCATGCAGAGGCTTGCAGATGCCTCCGCAGAACGCTGCGGAGGCATCTGCAAGTCTGAAGGCAGCCTTAGATGTGGAAAATTCACAGGTAAAAAAAAAACCCAAATGTGTTTTTAGTGCTTGTCCATGGCATAAACACATCAAAAACGAATGTAATCTGAACTGAAGTGTATTAATAAAGTTTTGCCACAGCCATACCAGGAAGTATCATAACAGCTTTATTTAAGACATGACATACTAACAAGAGACAAAAATGGGAGTCAAAAACATACTAAAAATATTTTAAAAAATGCATTGAAAAACACAAATAACTTAATTTACATAACAGCTACAGAAATTCTGCAACATCATAAACTCAGCAAAAACACATTGTAGGAACGTAGCCTAACGGGCTTTCCTCCAGGATTGGCCTTTATTTAGCTCCATCTATCTTTCCATCAAATCAGACCACCTTCCCTGTCTCTGCTGAAGAAAAGCCTCCCCACAGCATGATGCCACCACCACTCTGTATAATAGTGGGGTGTTATGTTTTCAGGGTGATTCAGATCGTTAGTTTTCCGCTACTCATAGTGTTTTCCATTTAGCCCAAAGATTCCTACTTTGGGCTCATCTGACCAAAGCACCTTCTTCTTATGTTTTAAAGGCAAAAGGTGATTACGAGTACAGATTTGCCTAAGATTTCTCTTTTGTTGATTCACTTTGTATATTGTTTATTGATAAAAATAAACTAATTACGGTACATTTGTTTTTAAAAGCATTTTCAGTTTCCAGAATTTCTCCTCTCCTGCTTAAAACCTTTGCACAGTCTTGTATGGCTAAGAGCACAACTGCATTTGCCCTGTGTTTTGCTGCAATGCGTTTTTCAGCTGTGTTTATGCTAGGAAATGCATGCGTTTTCACCCAGAGCACAGGAAATGTTGCCTGCAACATTTCCTGTGCTCTGGGTGAATGCGTTTTAATCATGATTGCATTTGGCATTGCGTTTGCAATGCGTTTTCAATGCGATTCCCATATAAGTCTATGGGATGTGTGAGGCACAGTCGGCATGCTCCCATGGCCGGGGTGTATCACATGGGTTGTGGGCTTGGGAACCTGTTCACATGAGCTGGTTTTACTGTGAGCTAACATCTGAGAGTTAGTGCTGTAATCCTGTACGGTACACAGTGTGTTAATACCTGAAGGAATCATGAGACCAATGAGCGGCTGAGAGAGCAATGTGTACTGATTGCATAGCAGCCCAGGTGGGTCTGTCAGTGTGGGTGTGGCAGCTACAATAAGAGCTAGCCAGGTGTCTGTGTGTGCCAGACTAGACGAGAGACTACAGACTGCAGAGACCAGAAACTAGAGATGCATGGGAAGCAGAGCAGTCCTGAGCTCTGCGATGTGAGGTTGTGAAGGGAGCCTGCCAGCTCCATACCTGTGGTCGGGAACGGGGCGTTATGGCTCCTAGAGTGGGGAAACCGTGGCTGAACCAGGTGGACGCTGGTCTGGACGTGTGGCAAGACACGTCCGGGAAGAAGCCCTGGGGGATGCTTGATGTACCCGTGACTCAGGTTGCTAGACCCGGAACCATGCCCGGTAAGACAGCAGTCCTCGTATGCTAGAGTGAACTGTGTACCATGTGTGAATCATGCCAGGCGGGCATAGCTGCCCTTGGGTCCGACTAGACAGTCGGTAAAGGACCAGTGGAACATGAGAGATTATGGCTTACGTAAAAGTGCCATGTAGGATGTCTGTGGGAGAGACCCAGCCAGTGTGGATGTTTTATTGGAGGCGATCTGTCCCGTTGGGACGAGAGGGAGGCTTCGCCTGCTGCATGCAGGAGGCACTCGTCCTTCAATGGTGTTTGTGAACCTGTGGCCAGACGCAGGGGTTAGGAGGGCTCCTAGAGTGGGGGACCGTAGCTGATCCAGGGGGACGCTGGTCTTGACGTGTGGCGAGACACGTCCGGAGGGAGCCCTTAGGGGATGCATTGTTTACCCCGGATACTAAGGTTGGCCAATCCCTGTTATGGTTCCAGAGGAGCTGCAGTCCATGGATGTAGTATGTTGGGCTGTGAGGGTGGGTGAGGATGTATGTGATCCATGGATGTGTTATGATGGATCACATGCGGTGTGTAAGGTCCCAGTCAGGCTGGTTATGTGTTGTGTATCATCAGGGTGTATGTAAAATTACCCTGGGTCATGGATCAACAGGGCTTATGTAAAAGTACCCTGGGTGATCAAAGGAAAGTATGTGTATTGTGGGTGACTCCTGATGGCTGATGATGAAAGGGACACGCATGAGGTATCCACGACAGGGCCGGCGTCAGCACCCGGCGTACCCGGGCAAGTGCCGGGGCCCGACGGCTTGGAGGGGGCCCACCAGGCCCCTGAGGGCTAGGGTCACACTTGTGTTGTGACCCTAGCCTGACGCAAGTATTGTCTGCTGCAGCGCAGAGCGTTTTTAACGCTATGCGCTGCCAGCAACTGAGCCCATAGAAACCCGCAGTTTACATTGACAACCAGTGGTTGTCAAGGTAAACGTCGGGTTTCTATGGGCTGCCTCCAGCGCATAGCAGCATTGCAACATACAATACTTGCAACATACAATACATTGCAACATACAATGCAAGTGTGACCCTAGCCTCAGGGGCCCCTGAGCACTGCCCCCACAGCCAGAGCCATATCCAGGGGGCAGCTGGGGGGTCATTTTCAGGCTCCTGCAGGCTGCAGCACCGGAGGGTCTCCCTCCATCCCCTCCACCAGGGAGCCGGCAGAGCTGCACACTCTGTGCTAGTGTGCTTACAGGACCTGTGATGATGTCAATGGATGGGGAGGAGTCAGGGGTCTCATGATCAGCTCCTCAGTGTATCCAGGACTGTGCTGGCCATCAATGATGCTCAAATAAGGTGAAGTTTGTTTGTGGTCAGGAGGCATTTACAGTGTGAATGTAGCAGAGGTGAGTGTGTACTAGGTGTATGGCAATTAGGTGAAGGTTATGTGTGGGGTCAGGAGGGATTTACAGTGTGAATGTAGCAGAGGTGAGTGTGTACTAGGTGTATGGCAATTAGGTAAAGGTTATGTGTGGGGTCAGGAGGGATTTACAGTGTGAATGTAGCAAGGCGAGTGTGTACTAGGTGTATGGAGCAGAGCCGTGTGTGTACGAGGTGTACGGAGCAGAGCCGTGTGTGTACGAGGTGTACGGAGCAGAGCCGTGTGTGTACGAGGTGTACGGATCAGAGCCGATGTGTGTACGAAGGTGTACAGGGTCAGAGCCGTGTGTGTACGAGGTGTACGGATCAGAGCCGTGTGTGTACGAGGTGTACGGATCAGAGCCGTGTGTGTACGAGGTGTACGGATCAGAGCCGTGTGTGTACGAGGTGTACGGAGCAGAGCCGTGTGTGTACGAGGTGTACGGAGCAGAGCCGTGTGTGTACGAGGTGTACGGAGCGGAGCCGTGTGTGTACGAGGTGTACGGAGCGGAGCCGTGTGTGTACGAGGTGTACGGAGAGGAGCCGTGTGTGTACGAGGTGTACGGAGAGGAGCCGTGTGTGTACGAGGTGTACGGAGAGGAGCCGTGTGTGTACGAGGTGTACGGAGAGAGAGCCGTGTGTGTACGAGGTGTACGGAGAAGAGCCGTGTGTGTACGAGGTGTACGGAGAAGAGCCGTGTGTGTACGAGGTGTACGGAGAAGAGCCGTGTGTGTACGAGGTGTACGGAGAAGAGCGTTTGTACAGGTGTACGGAGAAGAGCCGTGTGTGTACGAGGTGTACGGAGAAGAGCCGTGTGTGTACGAGGTGTACGGAGAAGAGCCGTGTGTGTACGAGGTGTACGGAGAAGAGCCGTGTGTGTACGAGGTGTACGGAGAAGAGCCGTGTGTGTACGAGGTGTAAGGAGAAGAGCCGTGTGTGTACGAGGTGTACGGAGAAGAGCCGTGTGTGTACGAGGTGTACGGAGCAGAGCCGCGTGCGTACGAGGTGTATGGAGCAGAGCCGCGTGTGTATGAGGTGTACGTAGCAGAGCCGCGTGTGTACGAAGTATGTGTACCAGTGGTAGCCCCCCGCGGATTCCGCTCCTATAGTCTCAGCCACCTTTGCCAGCAGCATTCTTCTCCATAGTCTCTTCTGCCGCTGTCTGCATTCTGCAGCTCAGCATGGAGGGGCACGATGTCATCACTGTGCTGATATGTGCAGATCGACCGGAGGAGACCGGAGCGGCAAGAAGAAAGGTGAAGAGAAAGAGAGATCTGGACGGCCAGACACTCCGCTTGGCTGCGGTGCCACCATATGGCAGTGCAGCTCCATTGAGCTGTCTGCATTATTTGTGTGCTTCAGGATGCTTGTGTATATACCAAGCATCCTCAGACGCACAAAAATGCAACATTTTGCATTTGAAGGGTATTTTTAAAAGGCGCAAGGGAACGCAATCGCATTTTAGCCCGCTCCTAACAATGTGTAATATACTCACTGTCAGAAACAGCTCTTGCTGGTTTCAGCAGTCACTGTTCCTGTAAGGCTGCCTTCACATAGGCATTTTTTTAAAAATGTGGCAGTTGCGGTAAAAAAAAACCTGCATCTGCCGCATTTTCCGTCTAGCGGCTGCACTTGCTTCACATTTGCGGCAAGCCCCATGCATTGTCTATGGGGCTTGCGGTAAGTGTGCGGCAATATATATATATATATATAGTCCGCGATATGTACTTAAAGGGGGCCCACTGAGACCTTTTCGCCCGGGGCCCACAGAAACCTGGAGCCGGCCCTGATCCACGAGGTAATAGGCGGTCGCATCCGCCATTGGGACTGATGGTTAGGTCAATAAGGTCCCGGTGATAGATAGTTATGGTAAATGTAGGTGCTCTATGTTATATGTAATGTAATGTATTATGTGATGTGCTGTTCTAATGTAATGTATGTATTATGTGATGTGCTTATGATGAATGTTTGATGTGCTACCTGGGTTATGATATGTATGTGAGAAATAAACGGGTAGTCATCTGTTAAAAATTATAAGCACGTGTTGGTGTCATTATGCAGCAAGCGAGTTCCCGGGTCGCTACCTCACAGATGCTTTCAGTTGCGTTAATGCATGCATTTCCTAGCATAAACGCAGCTGAAAAACATATTGCTACAAAACTATGGGCAAATGCAGATGTGAAAAGGCCCTATATCTATAACCTATCCATTCATTAATGTGTACAGCCAGTGACATAACTTGAAACTCATGGGCCCCGATGCCAAAGCTCCAATGGGGCCTGCAATTATTACAAATCTTTAATAGCATTACACTTTTTCCATAGGCCAAAGGAACTTTTGGGGCCCCCTAGGCTCCACGGCCAGGTTGAGATTGCAACCTCTGCAGCTGTTGTAATTATGCCACTGTGTATATGTGGCACCCCTTAGGGTCCAGTCACCACAGGGGTACTGCACCTTAGCCAGAGGTGTGGTGCCCCCAAGCTCAGGTAAATTGGGAAAGACTACCCGGTACCCATACATCTGCATCCAACACTAGCCACTCCAGCTCAGGAGGATGGAGGGATGGACACACTTCGTATCCCTGGCTGAAGATGGGACTTAGACAGGAAAGTGGGTGGAACAGTAGGAAGGGAAGTAGCCTAGAATGACTGGCAGGCAGACTAGATAAAGGGGAACAACAGGAAGTGGTTAGAAAGTTCAGAGAAGGAGTTCAATTCATTTGTGGAGTTGAGCAGAGAACAGCAGAATGTAGAGAACAGCAGCAGAGAGAGAGACTGGAGGAGAGCAGTGTGGCTCCGCAGTAGGAGGAAGACACGAGTTTTGAGCTGAGAAGCAGTGGACTTAAGAAGAAGAAGAGCTCGTCCCAGGACAGAGAAAGACAGAGGGAGCCAGGCAGGAGTTTCAGAAGCAGAAGGGGTCCTAGAGGCACAGCAAGTGAGAGATCCACCCGTGGGTCTCGCATCCATTGCCGGTCACAGGCAAGTGGAGAGACCTGGGTTGCAGAGGGTGCCAGGCCCAGCATAGCGGAGGAAAATTCAGGAACTCAGCTAGCTAACTGGAAACTGCTGGGAGCTCTATGCGCAGCAATCACAACCCCGACACATCCGCTGAGAAGGCAGC
This sequence comes from Allobates femoralis, assembly GCA_033576535.1. NCBI lineage: Eukaryota > Metazoa > Chordata > Amphibia > Anura > Aromobatidae > Allobates > Allobates femoralis. The sequence goes on along the minus strand of JARQOC010000003.1, from coordinate 515,104,150 downwards.
CGGACTAGGGTCAGGGGACCAAGTGCTGGTCGCCCGACAGGACCCGTGGCTGCTGGATTGGGGCACAATGTGCGGAGGCGCAGGCCAGGAGGGAGGGAGCCAGTGCAGAATGATGATCCGAGAGGGTACAAAGAATGGGGTGCTGGTCAAGAGTCCCCGATCTGCCTGAGAGTGACTGGGCCCCTGCCTTGTAGGACACAGCAACCTGCTGGACAAGACCACCTGAGAACTTGTGAATAAAAGTTGTGGAAATTGCACCCAGCTGTGTCCTACGGTTATTCCGCCATCTCTTGCCCAGCACCAATACTTAATACTACCTGCAATAGACTTTATTTACACTGCATTGGGGATCCCGCTCCACCCATGGGCAGCCCCTCAATTCCAGCTGCCCGTCCATCGTCCCCAGAGGTTCTGCAGCAGCGGCAGCTACCCATAGCCGTATACCATGGATGGCGTCATGAACTTAAATCCAAATTCCTATCCTCATCCCCAAAGTCAGAATCTTTAAGCTGACGCCCAGGGTCACGTAGCCGGGTCTTGACCCCTGTGACTCCCCAGAAGTAGTAAAGCCTAGTTCCGAGCACCCCACGGTCCGGGGACGCATCATATACTGTCAAAATAAATAAAATTCTGCATGCCTCTTTTTTCCTACAAATGAAAACAAGATAGGGAAACATTCTTTTTTTTTAAATTGTTTTGTTTTTCTCATTATGTTTATTTAGTTCTATTTTCTGTATATAATCATGGGGATAGTCAGTTTGCATGAGCTGATTTTTAGCTATTATGAATAAGTGGGCTCTCATTGACCTCTATAGGAGAGTGAAGGAAGAATGATCTGTGACTTGTGCAGAGGACATTGAGAACTATAGATATCACATATTATGGATGGTAGATTCTGTGTTATTAACATATATGTGGACGTGGTACATTGTGTTATATTCTTGACGGTGATAAATGACTAATAAACTGTATAAAATTGCCAATATTAGCGTGTTAAGGTGTTCAGTGTGAAAACTACAATATTTCAGTTTTTTAACATAGACTGTAAGGTTAAAAAATAAACCACCAATAATTCTTAAAAAATATGATTACCATAAATACTGGATTTCATTTTCTGATGACACACTCCCTCAGTGTCATAACATTACATCAGTATCAGAAATGTCACTAATATGGAGTAAAAACCATAAGATAAGCAAATCGCTAATTTTGCTGTTTGCAATTAGTCTTTGAAAAAAAAAGAACTTATCAAGTTTGAAATGAAAAGAGAAAAACTGCTGTTTATCTAAAAGTAATAGGAACACACAGAAAAGAAATCCAAGAGTATTGGGAGCGTAAAAGAAAATGACCGTATAACCACAGAATGTGCATAAAGGTTTACACTGACAAACAAGAGTAATGGAGAAAGGAAAAGGAGCAGTGTGGTTTTGAATGTATGGCTGTGTAAATCTTTCCTCCGCTTCCTCCTCCCCTATTTGAAGTGGTGAGCTCTTTTATTACTAAAGACCACATTCTGGCCAGATTAGTAGACAGCCCATGTTCCCAATGTCTCATTCACTCACACGCGGACTTCTTCATCTGCTATGTAAACATATAGCCAGACAGTTTTTAAACAGTGAGCCATTTAGACCTACTGCTTCTGACGGCCTGCTCAAACTTCATGGTGTTGTTTGGAATAAAGGGGGTAAATAAATAAGGAGTGAGATAAGTGATTTTACGTATAATAAACATGCTGTGCCTTTTATCTGCGATACATGTGTGCAAATGTAAAACATAAAGAGTTCATCTGTCCGCTCCAAGAAGTACTGTTCAGTTCAGCCTTTGTTAAGCATTAAAGCGGACCCTGTCACAAGATATATAGCATCCATTATTATTACACAGCCCTGATGAGACTGATGTACTCACTTAGTGTTTGTACTTTCAGAAATTTTGAATCTCCACCCACCTAGCCTTCTTCATCTCACATCCTTTGGGCTGACACTTCACACTGTGCACTACAAACCTCAGCTGTCAGTCAGGCTGACAATGCAAAGACGTGACTAATGAACTCTCTTAGGCTGTGGTCACAGTACCATTTTTCACATGCATTTTTGGAGACCTGCGTTTTCAAAAACGCATGTAAAAAACGCACCCATAGGCCCCCATGTTAAAAAACGCATGCCCTAATAGCCAAAAAGCATGTGTGACTGTCCCATGCATTTTTGGAGCATATCCAAAAACGCATGCGTTTTTTAATAAGAGGCCTTATGGAAAACGCATGCAAAAACGCATGTACAATTAGTGCCATTCAAAAACGCATGCGTTTCCCATAGGAGCCCATGTTAAAAAAACGCATGCGTTTGCGGAAACGCATGCGTTTTTTTAACATGGGCTCCTATGGGAAACGCATGCGTTTTTGAATGGCACTAAAAGGTACTAATTGTACATGCGTTTTTGCATGCGTTTCCCATAGGAACCCATGTTATAAAAACGCATGCGTTTTCTACAAAAACGCATGCGTTTTTCAAAACGCTCAAAAAAATACTACAAGCACTATTTTTAGGTGCAGATTCAAAAACGCAGCCAAAAATGCAGGGAGCCATCAGAGACCTTAAAAAACTCATGCTGACATGAAAAACGCATGTAAAAAAGCATGCATTTTTAAAAGGCACTAAAAAAACTGTGACCACAGCCTAAGGCTAGGGTCACACTAGTGTCAGCCTTCTGGCTGATGGTTCGGTCTAAAACTTAGAATTCTGCAGCCTGAGAGCAAGTGTTAATGTGCTGTAACTCTGTGTTCAGGCTGCCTATATATTCCTATGGGCACCGGTCTCCCAGTATCGGATGTGCGCTATGTCTGAGCGCACAGGAAAACGCTGAAAACCGCGTTTCCATGTGCGCTCAGAAATAGCGCATATCCGGTACTTCTGTGTCAGGCGGCCGCCTGCGCTGGGAGACCAGTACCCATAGGAATATATAGGCAGCCTGAACACAGAGTTACGGTAGGTCTATGGCGGTGCGCTGCCCATAGACCTAATGTTAATGCCTACAGGACCTCGGACAGCGGCAGATACTATACGTACCTTATGTACAGTATCTGCTCTACTGTCAGGGGAGCCGCGGCTTCATTCATAAATGGCTTATTTACCCCTAACATGCTGAGATGAGTGGACAGCATGTCTCTAAGGGGAATGGGCACCCCCTAAAGACATGCTGCCCACAGCTAATATTAATAATTAATATTTTTATACACATTTAATACTTTGCTTATCCCTGCGGTAGCAGGGATGAGCAAAGTATATGGTAACCGCATTGCTCCGGATTACACATCCGGAGTAATCCGGTTACCGCATTGCGGGTCACAGCACACATTTTGGGAAAAAAATGTGTGTGAATGCAATTGCGTTCACCGCATCCGGATCTGGATGCGGTGAACGCAATTGCCTGCCCAAATGTGTCCCCAGCCTTTCGGTGCAAGGCTGTGGTCCCATGATAGTCCCACACACATGACATTTGTGAGCACTTTGTGATTAGCGCTGTAATGTATAGGACAAGCTGACCATTGAACACCAATGACATTCGTACATTTTTCCTTCCATATGTGAAAAAGATTGATGTCTGAATGAGGCCTAAGCAAACTAACTACTTGTCTCCACAGCCAATTTTTTATACTTATATTTGCATTTTTCCCTGCCCTTTTTTCAAGAGCCATACATTTTTTATTATTCTGTTCAGCATAGAGATATGAGGACTTGTTTTTGTACCATACTATGTGCTGAAAAACAGGAAACTGTTCCAAGTGAATTGATGAAATGTTGAAGAAACGGCAATTCAGCTATTGTTTATTAGGTTTTCTTAAAGAGGACCTGTCACCCCCCCCATGGATATGAAGCTAAGGGCAGCACTGAATGCAGCATGTCTGCTGCATTCATGCAAGGGATCCCCCATGTCTGATGGCAGCTGGTACCCCGAGATAATAGTTTAGTAAAACTCACAACCTGGAGCCAAGTAGGCTGTCCCTGTGTCTCTGTGCCGCTTCCCTGCTGCCAATCATGTCCTCCTCGCTCTGTCTCTGCTCCCTGTGCTGGTGACGCAGGCAGAGCGAGGTCAAGGGCCTGTCACACGTGTCAATGTCGCCCGCGATATCGCTCATGTGTCACAAATTATTAATCGCCTGAGCGATGTGGAATTATCGCAGGTAAGATGTCACACGCGTCAATATGACCCAGCGATGCGGTGATGTCGCCATCTTGCGAGCGATTTAATTTAGTCGCTTGTACGGTGTCAAAATAGAAAGCTGAGTTTAGTGTCACACGCAGCGATGTACAAGGTCTACTGAGCGATGAGCGACAGGTTTTACGTCTGGCAGTGAAACCTGCGATCGGCGATCAGCGACATATCGCTGGTTGCATCGCTTGGTCACACGCTTCAAAGTCGCTCCTGCGTCACTTTTACGTCACTTGAGCGACTGAAAATCCGTGACGTATGAGCGACATTGACAGCGATATCGATGCGTGTGACATCCCCTTCATGCTTATTGTAAAAGCCCCCGGCCGGCTGTCCCAACTCCTGCTGTGATGTCAGAGCATTTCCCCACCCAGCTCCATAGCATAACATGCAGCTGGGCGGGGAAATGATTTGACATCACAGCAGGAGGCAGGACAGGCAGCCGGAGGCTGAGATAACATTACCTACTGCGTCACCAGCACAGACAGAGCGAGGAGGACGTGATTGGCAGCAGGGAGACACAGGCTGCCGCACCAGGGACAGCATACTTGGCTCCAGTTTGTAAGTTTTACTAAACTATTATCTCGGGGTACCAGCCGCCATCAGACATGGGGAACCTCTTGCCTGAATGCAGCAGACATGCTGCATTCACTGCTGCCCTTAGCTCAACATGTATGGTTGGTGACAGGTCCTCTTTAATATGTTTATTGTATGTTAAAAACTGGACTGGAAACACGATTTTTTAAGTCAGGACCATTAAGGTGAAACCAAATATCCACAGTTCTTTTTTTTCTAATGGAGTGTGAAATTGAGCCACACTGCCATGGAAGAAATCCGGATCCAAGATTAGTGGGTATAGGGATTTTTATTTGTCAACATACTTCTGAGAACAGATTCTCCTTCTTCAGAACAAAAAAATAACATATGGCAAGAGCACACACTAAGGAGATATATACAGGTGAATCTCAATGAATTGTTACAAAAACTTAATTTATTTCAGTAATTCAATATAAAAAGTGAAATACATATATTATATAGAGTCATAACAAACAGAGTGATCTATTTCATGTGTTTATTTCTGTTACTATTGATGATTATGGCTTACAGCCAATGAAAACTCAAAGGTCATTATTTCAGAAATTTAAAGTAGGGAGGATGAAGGGTCTGAGAGATAAAATATTACCTAAATAGGTGTCAGAGGCTTCACCTTGTGTTGTTGCGAGAGTCACAACCACTATAAAAACATATCACGGATGGATGGATGAATGGAGCCTATGCGCAGCCTCCAAGGGGTTCCAAAATGTTGTCAGTAAGGGACCCTGAAACTCCTAGTTACAGCCATGATACTGAGTGAAGAGAGGGTCAAGAGAATTTTGAAAGGACTGAGTTAGTAAATAGGGCAAAAAGAAACAAATTTATCTACTATATAATCTCCTAATCGTGTCTGTCTGACGCTGAAATTGCGCGAGCGCCAGGGCGCTCATTGGTGGCCGCCAGAGGCCATTCAAAATCCGCGCCAAACTGAAACTCGGCGAACTGGAACCATTGGCGCCGCTGTCACAGGGATACACGCGTCTGGCCACGGCCATCGTCGAGAGATCAGCGGGATCTCCCGATGGTGGCCGCAGTGTGCGCGTGCCACCTGGGAGATGACCGGTGGTAGCCGGTCATCTCGCGGCTGGTGAGCCGCTGACCTCTGTGCAGCAGTAGCTCAGCCGCGGCCTCCTGCCGCACAGAGGCCTGCAGCGAGCCAGCCGGGAGATGACCGGCGTCAGCCAGTCATCTCCCAACTGCTCGCAGCGGTAGTGCCCCGTTCGGCATTCAAACCGCGCGCCAAGCCACGGTACTTTTCTGATTGGTTGCCTCGGCCGCCATATCTAAAATACTTTTAAAATAATTTTAAATATGGCGCACGCCGCTATTCTGATTGGTCAGCTCTGAACGCAGCGAGCAATCAGAGAAGCGGCATTCAAACCGCGCACCGCTCCTCTTATTGGCCGCCACGTTCAGCGCCGACCAATCAAAATAGCGGCGTGCGCCATATTTCAAATACACTGTTTGTATGAATGCCGCTCCTCTGATTGTTTTTGAATGCCGCTCCTCTGACTTAACTGTTAACCCCATCGTCGCTATTGTTGGCTTTCTCCTATTCATTCTATTAAAACCTCCTGCATCAGCACCAGTAGCCTACGCAATTTGCGTAAGCATTTTACAGTACAACATCCTCAATGAGGAGCTGTCTGTGGTGCTCACGCAAATTGCTTTGGCTACTGGTGCTGATGCAGGAGCCGGCGGGTTTTAATAGAATGAATAGAAGAAAGCGGCGATGGGGTTAACAGTTAAGTTAACCCCTGACATGCCGTCCTGTGTGGACAGCATGTCTCTAGGGGTGGGTGGACACCCCCTAGAGATGTGTTGCCCACATGGATTCATATTATTTAAACCTTTGTTCTTCCCTGCTGCTGCAGGGATGAACAAAGCAGGCGGTAACCGGATTGCTCCGGATTACACATCCTGAGCAATCCGGTTACCGCATTGCGATTTGCCAGACACATTTTGTGTCAAAATTATGTGTGATGGCAACTGTGGTTCCCGCATCCAAATCCGGATGCGGGAATCGCAATTACCTTAACAAGTGTGACCCTAGCCTAAGGGGTTAAAAAAAAAAGTTTGTAAAACAAAAAAAAGTAGTTTTGTGTCTCCATTTTCCAAGACCCATAATGTTTTCATATGTCATTAAAGCAGCACTCCAGTGTATTTTTAATTTTACTGCTGAAGTGGTGCTTCTACTCTAAGTTCCTGCCCTCTGTCTTATACTCACCTTATGGCATCTTCCTCTGTTATCATCATTGGTTTTCTGTAGTTTGTGCCCTGCTGTCAGCTCCAGTATTTCATGGAGAGCGTTGGAAGACACTCATCAATAGTTCTCTATGAAGGTTTCGTTCTGGCTCTCATAGACATGCATTGAGAGGTTGTGGCGTAACTTCTGACTTCCGGCCATTCTGAATTTATGGGCACAAGATAACACTGTTGGACAGGACTGACGCCAAAAAAAGGTGAAGAGACAGGCTAACTCCAGGGCCGGGGGTACTTGTTTCCGGGCCAGTTCTTAAGGTTCTTTTTGGGGAATGTCAAGGTGGCCACCTGGCTCCGTGACCCTGGCGGGGACATTTAATAAATGGGATTGACGGGGAAGACAGGGAAAAGGGGTAATCGTGACGTCACCTGCAGTACATTGCCATGTATTGTATGGCCGCCGCTGCTTCAGAACCTCTGGCGATGGTGACCGGCAGCTTAGACGGTTCCTCTCCCTGCAGGTGGAGCGCAGTCCTCAGGGCACCCCGGTGTTTCATGCGGCCCCTGCGGCCGGTGGTCGCTGCTAAAGAAAGTCTCACACACCACAGCTGGAGTTCCGTAACATTTACTTATTGTTTCAGCATGGCCGCCGGATGCTTCCCCTTGCCAACCTCCGGTTCAGCGTTGCCTCCAGAGCCAGGACAGTGCAGTCAGGTCTCTTTAAGTGTTCCTGTCTCCCACTCTTACTGGGTGTCTCTTTCCCTGGTGGTCACTCAGCGCTATAAGGTAGTTTCTCTGCTCCTCTCAGTGCCTCCACACACAGAGCTCAGACACCGACAGCCACAGGTGCTCAGTTGTACCACTTCCTGATACTGCTCCCTAGTTCGGCCGCCTTCTCCAAGTTGTCGGGTGTTTGGGCACAGCTCTTATTAGGAACTCAGGGGCCCCGGTTTCAACGCTTCGGTCCTACAGCATCCGCGCCGTGTTCAGGTTCGGTTCCCTGTGTTTTCCACCAGCCCCTCTGTCCTCTCACCAGATATGGGCGTAAGGGGATCTATGTCTCATTCTGTACCCCGAGGGCTCTGTTGTTTCTCCACACCAGTCGGTCGTTCCCTCCCGGGGTGAGTGTGACCGTGCTCCAGCCCACGGGAGCTACCACCTCTTCCTCCTTACTTCTGCTACGCTCAGACCTTCTTCCTACTCCTACTGATTTCCCTCCTTGCTCTCCTGACTTCTCTTTTTCCCTCCCGGCTATGCTTAAATCCTCCCACCGTCCCGGGGTCCTAAGTGCCGCGTGTGTGTGTGTAGCTCAACTGCATCATCCCAGCACCTGGAGAGCAGAGGCTCAACTATCCCTCTAATGGAGGAGTGCAGTAGCTCTGGTGGCGGCCTACCCGGTGGGACGCCACAAGATAATGAGGGGTCAGTATAAGACCAGGGGCAGGGGGCTTAGGTTAAAAGTACCACTCCTGTGTTGAAAAAAATAAATTAGATTGTGAGCCCCATTGGGGAGAAAGACTTATAAGAGTGATGTCTGTGTTGGATTTAATAACAGTGATGCAGTATTGTATTGGTTTTATACAGTCAATGGAAAAAAACATAAATAATGTAGTAAATGTAAACTAATTTGGCCCATTATATTAAATTATCATGAGTGGTTAGAGACCAAATGTTCACACTAAAAGATCTTTATCCAAGTCAAAAAATCAACACCAATTGCTACGGATTCTCCATTAATGTCATGTTATATTTTATCAAAAGGGTATTCTTATATTTAAAAATTAATAAGGAAGATGAATAAGGGAAAGGATCATTTCTATGAGACGCAAATCAGTTTACTTAACATTTTGTTTTTGCAGAATCACAGTTAGAACAGTCAGACTTGGGAATCTCCTACCACAAGAGGTAGTCACTACAGCAGACACTATATCACTATATCACTTTATACAAACGAGAAAAAGTAGTGGGGAACACATGCACAGTTTGAACAAATGAATGCATGCGCACTTATAAGTAAGAAATGGATTGGACAGGTTAAAATCCAGCTATCAATTCTTTGTCAGTTCCAGAAGAGGACGATCCCTTAGGCTAATTCCACATCACGATCGGCTCTGCGTTCGGCAATCCGCTTGCAGGTCTGCATTTGTCATCATCATTAACACAATGAAACATCAGCGTTTGATTGCATTAATGTTGCCGTAGAGATGTATGGGTGAGCGGATCCAAAGCGCATTCAAAAGTAGGTACAAAAGTGCCTGTGTTTGAACGCATGCGTTTTTTGAAGCGCTTGCAAAAACGCATACTTTCAAGCACAAGCACTTTTGTGCCTGTGTGTGAATGCGCCTTGGATCCGCTCACTCATACATCTCTACGGCAACATTAATGCAATCAAACGCTGATGTTTCATTGTGTTAATGACGATGACAAGCGCAGACCTGCAAGCAGATTGCCAAACGCAGAGCCGATCGTGATGTGGACCTAGGTGGTTTCACACTGTCATTTGCATGCGTTGCGTCGGCATGTGTCCCAGTTTGGCTGCCAACGGATTTGCACTGGCTCACTATCTTTAACATGTGTACACAGGTGACTGCACTGGCATCAGTTTGCATCCATCTGCGTCCCGCCGCGCATTTTTCATGTCCCTGGAAGATGCAACTTGTTGCAATTTTGGCCTGCATCAGGGCACATGAAATCACCGCATGGATCCTGATGTGGACAAAGCACAATCGGGAGTTCAATGTTCAGTGGTGCCACAATGTCATCCTGATAGCAGCGCACTGTGAAGGACGCCTCAATGTGTAAATGTCTCTCTCTCTCATATTGCAAGCTCTCAACCTTGTCATACTGATCAGGATAAAAAAATGCTGTGCTGGCATGAGTTTGAATCAGTTTGCACATGCGGCTGCGCATTTTTTTATATCCTGATCAGTATCAAACGCTAGTGTGAAACCAACCTGAGGCTAGGGTATGACTTGCGTCAGCCCTCAGCCTGCCAGATCCGCTTAAAACTTAGGCTCTGGCAGGCTGAGCGCTGCAAACTGCATTTCCTGTGCACTCTGCAATAGTGCATATCCAGTCCTTGTGAGTAGAGACGGCAGCTGCACTAGGCTTCAGGTAACCATAGAGATGCATAGGCAGCTGATGCATAGCGTTACATTTCGTTAACGCTATGACTCAGCCTGCCAGAACGTAAGTTTTAAGCAGATCCGGCAGGCTGAGGGCTGAGGCAAATTAGACCCTGGCCTAAGTCATTACAATGTATGCACAAAACAGTACCTAAGACTTAAAACTCTATACAGAAAAAATAAACAAATTCTTAGCCAAAACATTTTCGAGGTAACCTCTGCCCATATTTATATGTTAAATGGGTTGTCCAGAACTAGGGCAATCCGACTACATTCCACATGTTATCCCCAGGTAAAATAAAAGTCACTGTACTCATCTCCCAATCTGGCACCGTTCGTTCCAGCTGTGTTAGCAATAGTGGTTCTGGGGACATTATGGCATCAATCACCGGTTTCTGTACCCACACCTTCGGACAAATGAGGTAATCACAGGAAGTGATGCTGCGACTGTCACACACTTCCCGTGAATTGCTCCTCTGTCCGAAGGCGTGGAGACAGAAGGCGGCGGTGATTGGACGCAAGCCTCTTGTGATATCACATTGTCACATGAGCGCTGCAGCTGCGATTATTGACATTGCTGGAATAGCGCCATCATGAGATGTAAGTACAGGCTCTTTTTTACCTGGGGGAGACATGTGGAATCAAAAGGGGTTGTCCTAGTAGTGGACGACATAGTTAAGGCCTCACATTTAATCAAATCAGCTAAACAAGCAGATCTCAGCCACACCAACCTATTATCTTTATATAGTGATTGCTTGATAATCCCCCAAAAGAAAATATGGGGGAGAGGATAGATAAAACAGTTATGTTAGAGTAGTTAAGTGCTTGAAAATATATGCAATCTTATAAAAGCTAAGCACGCATGTGTAGGGTAAAATCATGAGGAATAGGTGTAGTCAGAACAAGAGTACAGTCGCAAAGCATTAAAGGTATATGGCTACCCAGGGCTGTGGAGTAGGAGTCGGCGAGTCGGAGCGCATTTTGGTGGAGTCGAAGTTAGATTCGGTATTAAATGGACCAACTCCAACTCCTAAAAGATAAATAAATTGGGTACAGTAGTTCAATGCAGAATGTGCTGAATATTATTAATTATTTTTATGTTCTATCTAAATATCTTGATTATTGTATCATAATAATGACTAACGCCTGATGTTACCATTGTACTAAAATATATGTATCACTTAAAAATGAGCCGTGTATGAAGGAGTCAGAGTTGGAGTCAGGGAAATTCAGGAGTCAGAGTTGGTGGTTTGACATACCGACTGCACAGCCCTGTGGCTACCTTCAGAAACATGATCATTTACCTGCATTTCATGCGAATGCTTAAGACCATATGGCCAAAGGAAATGGGATGTGACCTTTTATATGTTTTACAAAAAGCGTCTTCTAGTCAAGATTACAAACTCCCCAATAGAAAGTGAATGTTAATGAAGTTGCAGCTAAGCATCGGTTACAATGGAAGCGGTAACATAATAACTGCTTGTCCTGATTCTTCCCATTGCCTATGCAAAGCAGATTGCTGACCAATTATACACTTTGCAGCTATCACAGTACGACTTTTGTTCTCTGGCATTGTCAGAATGTAAATTTTGCAGGGGTTATATTTACCTGGTGGATTCTTGGCAGGATCATTGTGGCTTGGGCTTCCTGATTGTCCAGGATCTGTAAAGAAATCAAGAAAAAAAGGTAAGTGTTTTGTGTTTTACAAGTATTACGTTTTTCGTCCTTCAGAACATTGAACAGTTGAAAGTGGATGAGCAGACGTAATTTCCCTTTTTTGCTAGACAAACATGTGGAGTAGATTTCTAGGTACCGATGAGTTGATTACATTGTATAAGAAGCTTTGCATAATTAGACTTTCACATTAATTACTCTTTCACATGACAGAATACAAACCTTTAATTCGGTGCAAAATAAAGAAAAAAAGAGACAAAAGCAAGAATGGCAAATGAGCTATTACTATTGTTGCTCAATGGCTCTATATTTAGTTGTTAATTACAGCGAGAGCCCACAAATATGCTGCTAAAAATGTGAGATGTGGACTTTGTGGATACAGGCCGAAGCCTTATAGCATGTTACATTTATACTCTTGGCAGGCCAATTAGAAGGTGTGACCAGTGCATACAAATCTAGCACCTATGGAGGCACCAAAAGCAAGTACAGTGGTACCTTGATTTAAAAATAACTTTATTTGCGAACATTTTAAAAGATGAGCTACCATTTATGAAAAATTGTAACTTGCTTAATGATTTCAATTATTTGGATTACGAGCACTGGGGGCAGGCACTGCGCATACTTTGCATGTGTGGTGCTGTTGGTTCTAGGTATTTTATTACATACTGTATATATATATACTGGCCACCCGCCACTGTTGTCTGCCACTGTCCGCCACCGCTCTGAGCTCTCTTAGCCGCAGTACATGCACGAGAACCCGCCGACAGCAGAGAGCACAGAGTGCCGCTGTACGCCCTCCGCAGTCCGGTCCACCAGTGTTCCCACTGTCGCCGCCGTCTATCCCCGTTTGCCTGCTGTCACCGCTGTCTGTCCCCCCTGTCTGCCTGCTGTCCACCTCTCCGTCTGCTCGCTGTCACCGCTGTCCGCCCACTGCTGCTGCTGCCGCCGCTCTGAGCTCAGACACACACTCACTCTCTCTCTCACTGATCCACCGCTGTAATCTGGGACGCTGGGCGCAACACTGAGCTCTCACAGCTAACATGCAGGTACAGGAAGCCGGCAGCCAATCAGACGCCAGCAGCTGCCGTCTTGATTGGCCACTGGCTTCCTGTACATATACGATATCTGAGAGAGCTCAGTTTGGCGCCCGGCGGCCCGGAATACAGCAGCGCAGCTGTGACAGTGCGTGAGAGTGTGTGTGAGTGTATTGGGGTTTGATGGGGGCTGCATGGGAACACTGGGGGCTGCATTGGTGATATTGGGGGCTGCAAGGGGATGATGGGGATATTGGGGGCAGCAAAGGGATGATGGGGGCTGCATGGTGATGAGGGTTGACTGCATGGGGATGATGGGGGCTGCAAGGGGATGATGGGGGCTGCAAGGGGATGATGGGGGATGCAAGGGGATGATGGGGGCTGCAATTGGATGTGAAGCTGCATGGGGATATTGGGGGCTGCATGAGGATGATGGGGGCTGCAAGAGGATGATGGGGCTGCATGGGAATGATGGGGGCTGCAAGGGGATGATGGCGGCTGCAAGGGGATGATGGGGGCTGAAAGGGGATGATGGGGGTTGCAAGGGGATGATGGGGGCTGCAATTGGATGTGAAGCTGCATGGGGATATTGGGGGCTGCATGAGGATGATGGGGGCTGCAAGAGGATGATGGGGTCTGCATGGGAATGATGGGAATATTGGGGGCTGTAAGGTGATGATGGGGATATTGAGGGTCGCAAGGGGATGATGGCGGCTGCAAGGGAATGATGGGGTCTGCATGGAGATGATTATTTTTTACTACACAGTATTTTGTATTAATGTAATAATTTTACAGTTCTGTATGTGCATGTATATGAATACTGTAGATATTTTTGGGTTGTGGATCGAATCATCTGTGTTTTAATTATTTCTTATGGGAAAATGTGCTTTGCTATACAAGCGATTTGATTGACAAGCACACTCCTGGAAGGGATTATGCTCGTAAATCAAGGTTCCACTGTATTAATGTCAAAATATTTCTGTAATATAGAACCAGAAAGACTGGCAGCTCACATGGCTGACTATAAAACCTAGAATTATCACAGGTGAAGACTGCACATTTTCTATAGTCTTTACAGGAAGGTGTTGTTAATGATGCCATCCATGGTGCTTACAATTGGATCCATAAGGGCCTGTCACACGTGTCAATGTCGCCCGCGATATCGCTCATGCGTCACAAATTATTAATCGCCTGGCGATGTGGAATTATCGCAGGTAAGATGTCACACGCGTCAATATGACCCAGCGATGAGGTGATGTCGCCATCTTGCGAGCGATTTTATTTAGTCGCTCGTACGTTGTCAAAATAGAAAATACATAGCTGAGTTTAGTGTCACACGCAGGGATGCACAAGGTCTACTGAGCGATGAGCGACAGGTTTTACATCTGGCAGTGAAACCTGCGATGGCGATCAGCGACATATCGCTGGTTGCATCGCTTGGTCACACGCTTCAATGTCGCTCCTGCGTCACTTTTACGTCGCTTGAGCGACTGAAAATCCGTGACGTATGAGCGACATTGACAGCGATATCGACGCGTGTGACATCCCCTATAGAGACGCTGTAATGTTGCAGGGTCTGTAAATTGTGAGGGAGAAGTAAATGACGTTCCCCTGGAGTGCTGCTTTATTTTTTGCTATCCTGGTGCCATCCATTTATGTGTAACACTACTACTATTACTGTTTGAATACACTATCTGCAATATATTACCAATACATTTAAATGAAAATTTGTATAAAGCTTCTTTTCTGTATTATTATTTGTTTCTCAATAGATTCCTCAGTTGGAAAAGACATAAAGGCTTGCAACACAAGTCACGGTATCCCAGTGTCCTCTGATATTCACAAAAAGAAGGAAAAGATTTCACTTAAAACCATGACTGGTCCTAGACCATATTGCAAGTATAGGGAGAATTACAGGTGCGAATACCACAGAGCTTTATAATGAAGTTTTACAGAATAATAATGGAACCCAAAGTCCAAAGAAGATGTGACCAGGATTAATTAACTGGTAATGGCCTGTCTAGTGGAGGAGTATTTTACAAATCATAACTCTTTTGCCTTTTATTTTATGTTAACCAAGTATTCTATGTTATTTACATGTACTACTATCTTTTATTTTAGGTCAATGGATCTTATGTACTCCATATACATATAACATATAAAGTACAATATATATGTCTCCAGGACATCAGACTGGAATCCTTACTGGAATATGTATGAATTGGCATATGCTGATTTGTCTTCTGGTGAGCAGAGGTTGGGCATGGATGGCCCCACTTAATGTGTGGCATGAATACGCAGTCTAAGCCGCATTGTGGTCTGTGTATCTCCACCTGCCAGTTTATGGAATGACAGAACTGTCAGCTGTGGAAGTGAGCCTGCATGTGTGTCCGTGTACGTGCTGAGGGAAGGGCACAGAGGGAGGAAACCATCTGCCTTTGCAAGGCATCCATTCATTGCTGGATTTAACAGCTGTGAAATAGGAGTGCCCAGAAGGACAGAAATGTGCAGCCCGAGAGAAACAGAGACCATGGGTATAGGATTTGGCACTGGCTACCATTTTTTCCCAGGGAATAAAGCCTCTCTCCAGATGTCTGGGTGGCAGAAAAAGAAGGAATGCAGCAAGATTTCCTAGAGGTAAATTAGGCCAAGATAAGGGTGCCAGACCTTATTAACTATTTCAGGGCAAAATTACATGAGGAAATGCTCTCATAAGATAGTTGACAATTTTTAATAACCACATAAACAATGAAATGCCTCAACCAATGCAATCATACAACCATACCGCAATACCTGTATGGTAGTTGTAAAGATGCTTCCACTCCACTATATTCAATTTTCAATGACTCCATTGAGAACACTATATACAGTGTAGGTCTGAGTGGTCAATGTCAGATGGATATACAGTCATATGAAAAAGTTTGGGCACCCCTCTTAATCTTACTCTTTTATTTTAAATTGTTTTTTTGCAACAGCCATTTCAGTGTGATATATGTAATAACTGATGGACACAGTAATATTTCAGGATTGAAATGAGGTTTATTGTACTAACCGAAAATGTGAAATATGCATTATTTCAAAAATTGACAGGTGCAAAAGTATGGGCACCTCAACAGAAAAGTGACATTAATATTTAGTAGATCCACCTTTTGCCTCTAGTCGCTTCCTGTAGCTGTTAATGAGTTCCTGGATCCTGGATGAAGGTATTTTTGACCATTCCTCTTTACAAAACAATTCCAGTTCAGTTAAGTTTGATGGTCGCCGAGCATGGACAGCCTGCTTCAAAACATCCTACAGATGTTCAATGATATTCAGGTCTGGGGACTGGGATGGCCATTCCACAACATTGTAATTGTTCCTCTGCATGAATGCCTGAGTAGATTTGGAGCGGTGTTTTGGATCATTGTCTTGCTGAAAGATCCATCCCCGGCGTAACTTCAACTTTGACACTGTTTCTTGAACATTATTCTCAAGAATCTGCTGATACTGAGTGGAATCCATGCGACCCTCAACTTTAACAAGATTCCCGATGCCGTCATTGGCCACACAGCCCCAAAGCATGATGGACCCTCCCCCAAATTTGACAGTGGGTAGCAAGTGTTTTTCTTGGAATGCTGTGTTCTTGTGGCGCCAAGCATAACGCCTTCTTGTATGACCAAACAACTCAATCTTTGTTTCATCAGTCCACAGGACCTTCTTCCAAAATGAAACTTGCTTCTTCAACTGTGCTTTTGTATACCTCAGGCAACTCTGTTTGTGGCGTGCATGCAGAAAAGGCTTCTTTCGCATCACTCTCCCATACAGCTTCTCCTTGTGCAGTGTGCGCTGTATTGTTGACCGATGCACAGTGACACCATCTGCAGCAAGATGATGCTGCAGGTCTTTGCAGGTGGTCTGTGGATTGTTCTTGACTGTTCTCACCATTCTTCTTCTCTGCCTTTCTGATATTTTTGTTGGCCTGCCACTTCTGGCCTTTACAAGAACTGTCCCTGTGGTCTTCCATTTCCTTACTATGTTCCCCACAGTGGAAACTGACAGGTTAAATCTCTGAGACAACTTTTTGTATCCTTCCCCTGAACAACTATGTTGAACAATCTTTTTTTTCAGATCATTTGAGAGCTGTTTTGAGGAGCCCATGATGCCACTCCTCAGAGAAGATGCAACTAGAAGAACAACTTGCAAATGGACACCAGAAATAGCTTTTCTCATGATTGGATACACCGGGCTATGAAGTACAAATCTCAATGAAGTTACCAAACCAATTTAGTGCTTCAGTAAGTCAGTAAAAAGTAGTTAGGAGTATTCAAATCATGAAAATCAGAAGGGTGCCCATACCTGGCGCCTGTCAAATTTTGAAATAATGCATATTTCACATTTTTGGTTAGTACAATAAACCTCATTTCAAACCTGAAATATTACTGTGTCCATCAGTTATTACATATGTCACACTGAAATAGCTGTTGCAAAAAAACAATTTAAAACAAAAAAAAGAGTAAGATTAAGAAGGGTGCCCAAACTTTTTCATATGACTGTATACCCTAACTATTACCTGCCCCATACTCCCTGTTCTTCTGGTGCCATTTCTGCCACTAAAATTAAGTAGGAAAAGCCGACCTCATATAGATTAATACAACCTTTCAGCTGTATGGAGCTGTAATGTGAAACCGATCAAATTCTGTGGGGCTTTACTGTACCTCCGTATGCCTCCAATTTCAGATAAAGAAATTTCTATGGTATTCTGTGTGAATGGCTATGGCTTATGGGATGCTGTATTAGGCTGCTTTCACACTGCAGTTTTTTCACTGATCAGTGTCCATCAGATTTGTGTGCCAAAACCCGGAGAGAAACCAGGAGAGGAACTTGCAGAGAAAAACTATAATTGAAAGACTGACACCTGTTCTGAGTTTAGGAGACACTCCTGGTTTTGGCACACAAATCTGATGGACACTGATCAGTGAAAAAACTGCAGTGTGGAAGCAGCCTTACAGAGGTATTTTCCCCCAGACATACAATACATGTTTCCAATATTATGCCATATATAGGCTTTGTGAACATGGGTCTACCAGCAGCAAGTGATCTACCAAAGGTGAAATATTAACCCTGCGCTGTAACAGACATTCACCATAAAAAGGCTTAAGCTATGTTCACACTGGACATTTCTGATCCGTTTGTGGTGCTGCACATTTTTATAAAACTGCACCAAAAATTGATGAGTCAAATCGTCTGCCAGTAAAGTGAATGGGATTTTTAATTTGCTATTCAGACGCTGAATTTTTTACTGTTCCGTTAGTAGTGTAGAAAGCGGATCCAGAAAATAATGAGCATGTCAATTTGTGTGGTGTTTTTCTGGTGCGCTTTGTGCAACACTAACATCTAATTACTTACCTTCCCCGAGAGTTACATGGACAGGTCCTCAAGCATCAAACAACTCACATACAGGCAACCTCCTGGGATGAAGACATCATCAGGGTTCACCGTGGGATCATAGGGAGGGTAAGGCCAGCTTCACACCACGTTTTTTCCCTGTCAGGTTCTGTCTGGTGTTTTGTAGGATGCACCGGACAGAACCTGACAGCCCCGGACAATACAGAACCGAATGACAAATATGCCCTCCGAACCTGTTTTCTGCAGGAATCCTTCCTGCACACAGCTGCCGCTGTCCAAGTGCTGAAATATCAGCAGTGGAGCTCTCCACGTGCTGAAATTTCAGCCGGCGGCTCTTTTAGCTGTGCTGTCCCGGTGCTGAACGAGCGCAGCTTGAATTTCAAAGCTGCCAATCATTCAGCACCCGGTGCAATTCGGTGGATCTGAGAGGATCCAATTTTTGACCCGGACACAAAAAATGCTGCAAGCTTCGATTTTGTGTCCGGGGCAAAAAAACGAAATCTGCTGGATGCTCCCGGAGAGCACAAAACCGAATGGCAAATCACTGCCCCATGGGGATACAATAGGGGCAAAATCGGATCCAGGGCCGTCTGGTTCACACCGGATAGCCCCAGATCCTGAAAATTGTGGTGTGAAGCGAGCCTAAGAAAGTGTGTGTCTGTCTGTGTGCCTGTCTGTCTGTGTCCCCCGAAATTGGAGCAAAAAAGCAGCACAAACAGATCATGTGTTTGTGATGATTTTTTTTGCAAAAAGAGGATCCATTTTTGGTGCAGAAACTGCACCAAAATGGATCAATAGAAATGGAGAACAAACACTCTGTCTGAACATAGCCTAATACCGTTTGTATGTGAGAGCCAATAGATACTGCACTGGCTGTTTTGACAGTTAGCCTGGATATTTATCAGGTGGCCTGTAGAAACCAATCACAGCTCAGCTTCTGATTGGTTGCCATAGGCAACAAATGGCATTCATAGTATTAACACATCTTAAGGCCACGTCACATGTAACGATATCGTTGCCGATATCGTTCAAAAGTCGTGTTCTGTAACGCTTGAACGATGTCGAAACATCGTTGCGTGTGACACTACAAACGATGAATGATCAGTTGGCTGATTGTTCATCGTTTGATTTGAAGACAGGACCTCAAATGTATCGTTGGTCGCCCAGTGGACATGCAGCATCGCTGCGTGTGACACCGGGAGACAACCGATAAGCCAGCTCCCAGCGCCTGTCTGCAAGCGCTGGGAGCTGCCTAGTTACCCGCAGTTTACCTTGGAGACCAGCCTGCTCCCGCTTACCTGGCAGCAGGAGAAAGACATCGTGGAAACGATATTTAAATCGTTTCCACAATGTCTCTGGTCCATTCATCGCTGGTGAGTCTGCCTGTGTGACAGCTCACCAGCGATCTGAACGATATTGTTAGCGATCGCGCATGCATGTGATCGCTAACAATATCGTTCAGTAAATTGATGCGTGTGACGGCACCATTAAGCATGTCTGTAACATTCAGGGAAGCTTGTCAAAGGTAAGGACTCCTGGAAAATAGCACATACTGGGACATGACTCTTAGTGAAGCAGCAGCCACACAAACCCCAAGGACATTAAGACACCTCTTTGCTATTCTTCTAACAATCTGAGACATTTTAAATCTCCTTTAGGGGCCGTCACACGGAACGATATCTTGCCCGATATCGTTTAAGCGATCTCCTTTTTGATCGCTTAAGCGATATCGGGCACGATATCGTTGCATGTAATCAAGCGATTTACGATGTTAAATCGCTTGATCGTGACATCGCTGATCTGAGGTTTGGTTCTCAGATCTAGCGATGAACGATGCAACGATCTGCATCATCGTGGTGTATGACACCACGATGATCCATCTCCCAGCGACCGCGCCTATGCTGGGAGATGGTAACTATGGTACACGTCGGGTAACTAAGCGACGCGCGGCGCCTAGTTACCCGATGTGTACCATAGTAACGAACGAGATCGCGGCTCCGCATCGCTGGTGAGTCTGTCTGTGTGACATCTCACCAGCGATGTGAGCGATATTGTAAGCGATTGCGCGTGCACGTGATCGCTTACAATATCGCTATCGATATCTCAGCGTGTGACGGCCGCCTTAGATTTGGACAAAGTACAAAATTGATCTCAGTGAGGACCAGGGGCAGATTAAGAGTAGCCAGGGCCTCAGGCTGTTTAGAAGGCAAGGGCTCCACCAACTACAAGTATGTGAATGAATAACTGTGGGATACAAAGCAAAATAGAGTCTTATCTGTTGAATATGGTAACAGGTAAGCTGAAATGAAACTGCTCACCTTAGAGGGTTGTGTCACACATAACCAGTATAAAAGGCTCAAAACACCTGCTGCAATATCCACAGGCCAAAGTAGTAGTAGAAAAAATACAAGAAATACATGGAATCCACTGCACTCAGCCCTCAGTATACAGCAGAATTCCGCACTCAGCCCCAGTATACAGCAGGAGGCCACACACAGCCCCCAGTACATGGCAGAAGGCCACACACAGCCCCTAGTATAAAGCAGGAGGCCACACACAGCCCCCAGTATACAACAGGAGGCTATACACCGCCCCAGTATTACAGAGGGAAGCCGCACTATGTCCCAGTATAAAGCAGAAGGCCGCACACAGCCCCAAGTATTACAGCAGGAGGCCACAGACAGCCCCAGTATACAGCAAAAGACTACACACAGTCCCAGTATAAAGCAGGTATACACAACAAGGCCACATACAACCCACAGTATACAGCAGGAGGCCGCACTCAGCCCCTAGTATACAGCAAGAGCCCGAACTCAGCCTCCAGTATACAGCAAGAAGCCCCACATAGCCCCCAGTAAACAGCAGGAGGCCATATTCAGCCCTCAGTATACGGCAAGAGGCCACACACAGCCCCCAGTATATAGCAGAAGGCCACACTCAGCCCTAGTATACAGCAGGAGGCCACATTCAGCCCTAGTATACAGCAGGAGGCCACACTCAGCCCCAGGTATACAGCAAAAGGCCACATATAGCTCCCAGTATACAGCAGGAGGCCACACACAGCCCCCAGTATATAGCTGGAGGCTGCACTCAGGCCCCAGTACACATCAGGAGGCCACTCACAACCCCCAGTATACAGCAGGAGGCCATACTCAACGCCTAATCTACAGCAGGAGGCCAAACTCAGCCCCCAGTATGCAGCAGGAGGTCACACACTTCCCCCAGTATAACAGCAGGAGGCCGCACACAGCCCTCAGTATACAGAAGGCCACACACAGCTCCCCATTATTACAGCAAAAGGCTGCACACTGCCGCAGTATACAGCAGGAGCCTCACACAGTCCCCAGTATTACACCATGAAGCCTTACATAGCCTGTGTATTACATCAGGAGCACACACATAGCCCCTGTATTACAGTTACCACCTTTGCATCACATAGCCCCTGTATTAGAGCCTGTGTCCCACATATACCCTGTGTTATAGCCTTTGCTCACACATAGCACCTGTATTACAGCCTGTGCCCACTCACAGCCCCTATATTACACCAGGAGTCCATAACAGCCCCTGATTACAATTGCAGCCTGTGTATCTCAGCAGAGAAAAACAAGACTTTGTTAACCCATCCCAGGTAACTTCGGGACTACAGCTAGTATTACCGTATCTAAAAGTGCAGTTTTTACATGGATGGATGTAAGTACATGTATTTTTATTTAAGAATGTATTATTTTTTTTTACCATCATCATCATAGCTATGTTACACCTGTCTAAAAACAGATTCACTGAAACACCTAAATAATATACTTCACATAAAAGGCGCACTGCAAACTAAGTCCATCTGCATCTTCAGTTTTATCTTTTTTAAATTCTCAGGTGAACTAATGTGTCACAATTGGCAGGCCGTGTTGTGCCTTAGGCTATGATGACCTTAAATGGCTTCTCATTCCCTTTTTAATAGCCTATTGTTCTGAACCCATGTGCTTGAGACGGCTGCTTATACTAGTCTGACAGCATTTTCTTTAGCATTTATTAATTGTTTGCTACAATAGCTTTGTAAACACAGCAGCGGGCTCTGCGATCTCTGAGTGACGAATACCAGGGGTGTAACTACAACAGGTGCAAGGGTTGCAATCGCACCCGGGCCCTAGAGCCTAGGGGGGTCCCTAATGTCCCTTTGGCCTATAGAAAAAGACTATTGCAATTAAAGTTTTGCAATAATTTGGGCCCCGTTGGAGCTTTCGCATCGGGCCCCATGAGCTTCAAGTTACGCCACTGACTGATACACGTCTCTCACAAGTGTTTTAATGTGTGGGATAGGCCTGGGATCTCCATGTGTGTGCCTTCACATTTCTGTGTCATGGATTTAAAGCATGCATTTTCCATTAAATCGCAGAGCATGAACCGAGTGTCATCAGCATATCCAATAGTGTAGCTGGCGGGGGGCAGGGGGAGCGAGCACCCCGGGCCCCCCGGCATGAGGGGCCCATTGGGGCTGAGAGCAGTGGCGTAACAACCGCAGTGGCGTGACAGCGCGGCAGATAGGGCCCGTGTGTCAGGGAAAGGAGGGGAGGGGGGAGCTTCCTGCTGCTGCTCCCGCCCCTCTCCTCCTCTGTCCTGCCGCCTTCCTGGCTTGCGCTCCACTGTGCTGCCTCCTCCCACTTCCTGCTTGATGCAGGCCAGCGGCACCTTTCCCTCCTTCTCCTGAGGCTTGAATCCTCAGACTCTGCAAGAGGAGCCCGCCGGAGCAGCAAGGGAGCCAGGGGAGGTAAGCAAAGTAAGGGGGTGGTCATAAGACTGCACATAATACTGCCCTATATGGTATAAAAGGCTGCACATAATACTGCCCTATGTGAGATAAAAGGCTGCACATAATACTGCCCTATGTGAGATAAAAGGCTGCACATAATACTGCCCTATATGTATAAAAGGCTGCACATAATACTGCCCTATGTGAGATAAAAGGCTGCACATAATACTGCCCTATATGGAAATGATATGAGGCTGCATATATAAGGCTACACTATATGGGGAGTTTTGAGGCTGCACTATATGGTAGGTTTTGGGGCTGCATCATATGGAGAGTTTAGAGGCTGCGCTATATTGAGAGTTTTGAGACTGAGTTATACTATATGGAGAGTATTGAGGCTGCACTATATGAAGAGCTTTTAGGCTGTATTATGCTATATGGAGGGTCTATAAGGCTGTATTATTCTATAAGGAGAGGATATGAGGCTGCATTATACCATATGGGGAAGTTATGAGGCTGCATTTTACTATATGGAGAGGCTATGAGGCTGCATTATACTATATGGAGGGGTGTGAGGCTGCATTATATTATATGGAGCGGATATGTGGGTGCATTATACTATATGGAGGGGTGTGAGGCTGCATTATATTATATGGAGCGGATATGTGGCTGCATTATATTATATGGAGGGGTGTGAGGCTGCATTATATTATATGGAATTTAAACAAACTTGAGTGTTAATGTTATTCAGTTTTCTATTTGACTAAAAGAAATTGTTCATGCTTTAGGTTGTACGTGTGATTATTGCTGGTCACCTGGGCTGGGGCCCACTCATGATGTTTCGCCCCCCTTGTGTTGAACCCCTAGCTATGCCTCTGAGCATATCACATACAATGTTCTCACATCGAATGCCATTAACTAGTCTGACCTCAACCTAAGACTTCAGCACTTATGAAAACTGGTTCTTCTCCTCTGCAGGAAAAGGATAGTCAGAAGTCTACACAGGGGCCCAAGAGGCAAAGAGGCTCCTGATGATGCAGCAAACCATATGTACATACAGACTGCTGAGATCCATAAACCACGTACCCCCTACACACAAGACACGGAGGCAAATTAGTAAAATCAACATCTTTATTGGAGAGATATCAGCGTAACAACTCTCATCTTTTTTGTGGCAAAATAATTGGTCGCAGCTCAGATTAAGGCACGTTAAAATTTGCCCAACAACATGTGTGCTGAAGAAATCTTCTGCCTGCCTTCCTGCGCATGTTTTCCTTATAACCAAAACCATCCTTTACGCTGCCACTACCTTAAAGAGGACCAACCAGCAGATTTTAGGTCTATAAAGTGAAGCAATCATACTTTTACTTCACTGATTCCATGTATGATTGCTGAGATGAATGTTATAGAAGTCCTTAGAAAGTTTGCAGCAGGGGGACGGAGTGTGCAGCACATTAGCATAAGAGGGACTGGGTTTCTTTGTATTACTGACCTGTTTTCTCTAAGCCAAACCCTCCCCCCTCCCTCTCTCCCTTCCTCCATATTCCTGCTGATATGTGCTCAGAGTGTCTTAAATGGAACCTGTCAGCTAATTTATACCCCAAACCTATCACTACCTTTCCCTGCAGTCTCCTAGTACATCCCTTAGTATCCCAGTCTGAGCCATATCCGGACCCGTAGAAGCGACAGCTGTCGCGAAACGGCGGCGTCGTCCGTTGGCCCCCCGTGGCCTCCTCCCTGCACCCTGTCCGTTTCTAGAATTGTGGAATAAAGGACCATCTATACTACCTCGGCGACTGCCGCTTCTCCTTATACCTGGTTATCTTGATTTGTGCTTTGGCTGCGCACCACCGGTAGTGGATCCGCCTTAACGGGAAGTTCTCCGGACCTGACTTTCAGCACCGCTTAGTGCCCTGAGTATCTGGCTTTAAATTGAGCTAATGTTATACTGTAACAGCTGAGAAAGATCATTTTATAACTTACATTGTTATTACATTACAGTAATTTGCGTGGTGTCTTCTGAGTGTAGTCACTGTGGGTGTTCCCTCAGGTTCCAAGTCCCCCCTTATTGCATGGTTATCAAGCTACGGTGGGCGTTATAATGTAATTCAGAAGCACAGTACCAGCGTCGGAAATGTATGGGCTCCTTGTATGTATGATGCCATGGCCGCATCATTTCCGGTCCTAAGCATTGTGGGTGATTAATTGGGTGTACTGGCCAGCCTCAGAATGCGCACTGCGCATTACCCATATCTCTATCCATAGTACTTCCACTTCCCATATCTCTGTCCATAGCACTTCTACTACCATTATCTCTATCCATAGCACTTCCAATTCCCAAATCTCTATCCACAGCACTTCCACTCCACATATCTTTATTCGTAGTATTTCCACTCCCCATGTCTTTATCCTTAGCAATTCCACTCCCAATATCTCTATCCTTAGCACTTCTGTGGCGCCCCGCATGTGCAGGCGCCACAGAGGGGTATTGCACCCGTAAAAGAGGTGCAATTGCCCCAGCTGCAGGTGGACCCTAGGATGGTGGGTGGGACCCATTCACAGCACTCCCACATTAGCTGAGCGGTGGGAGGTTACCTGGGAGGGGATATATTCACTTCTAGGGGGATCAAGGAGATCTTTGGTCCTGGGTCTTGGACCAGAAGGAGAGGAGTTAGGAAGGCTTTGACTAATTGGAACGAGCTGGAAGGTCAAACTGGGTCGGTTTCAAGCCGAACCGGAGGGAAGAAGAAAAGACCTTGAGGAGGTCCTAAAACCCCAGCAACAATTCTGTAACATGGGAGCCTTTACTCCCATCGCCTGTAAGATTGCCGTCCCTCTGTTACATGGGGCGATGTGTAAACATCGCTCCAGAGTGCTCGCCTGGTTTCAGAGCACTGCTGAGAAACCAGGCGACCACTCAAAGTCGTCGCCATCGCCTATTTAAATAAGGCGACGCACAGGTCATGTCAGCGGCGATAGGCCACGCCCCTGCGTCGCATATAAAATCGCCGCCGATATGGCCTCGTGTGACGGTACCTTTACAGTAATAACCTCTTTTATAGTCCACAGGTTTGGGAGTCACAAAGTACTTGCCTTGCCCCAGGTGGTGACAACTCACTGTGTACAAGAATTTTTTGAATTGTAAATTGAACTCATCGTTGATTTCTATGTGAAAAAGGGAATAAAAACAATAAAATAATTAACATATAGTGTATTTTCAATACTGCTTCTTAGGGTACCGTTACACGTCGCAACATTGCATGCAATTTCACTTGCTTTTTGCTGGTTGCAGTGAAATCATGGACACATTGTTCTATTTTGTTGCTGTGAACAAATGGAACAATGTGTCCATGATTTCATTTTATAAATGGAAATTTAAGATTAAAAACCTAATTTACTTTACTGGAATTTTTTTTTTTTGCTATTTTATTTCCCATGACCAAAATGCATCAGATGCGCATAGTGTGTATCATGCTGCAGAAATTTCTGCAAGGAAAAAAATCAGTTTCTTTTATCTGAATGTGGTTGTAAGCTAGAATGAACACCGCAGTGGGGAAGGAGACTGTTAAGACCACGTCACATGCTTCAATCTTGTGAACTATATCGCTTAAGCGATCTGGATTTTTGATCGCTTGAGCGATATCGTTTGTGCGTCGTTGCGTGTAACCGAGCGATCTTTCAGTGAAAAATCGCTTGATTGTTTGGTTGAACATTTGTGAGCAGGACCTCAAACCCGTCGTTCATCGTTCAATTAACCTGCGTTCAACCTGCTGCTTCGTGCTGTGTGACATCTCTCAAACAGTCTCATTCTCAACTTCGCCTATTCCTGACGCTAGATGGTGTCGATAGTTGAGTAGTGCGCACGATCGCTAGCGTGTTGCCAAATTTAAGATCGTTAACAAGCTCTATGATTGTGACACCGCACAAACGATATCAATAAATTGTTTTAGCGATCTCAATCACGTGACTTTTCAGGCGATATTGTGACTGAGACTGAACATATGATGTGGCCTTTAGTCTAGGGGCAGACTTACGTCTGCCCCTAGCCTGGCGGATCTGGCAGGAATTTAGAAATTTTCTGCCTCAGCGCTTAGAGTTACCAGCAGGTAACGCTATGAGCCGCCAGGCAATAGATCTCCATGGCAACCTGACGCTTACCGCAGCCGCCGGCTCCATAGAATATGCGCTTTTGCAAAGCGCACAGGAAACGCTGTTTGCAGAGTTTTCCTGTGCGCTCTGTAAAAGCGCATATCTTGGAGATCTCTGTGGAGCCAGATAATAGAGCATGTCACGTCTTGAGAAATGCCAATGACTCTTAAAAATGACACAAGTCAAAACACTTTGGGTAGATGTATAAAAACTACAATTTTTCTAAGTCAGTGTTTAAAAAAAGGTAATTGGAATAAATTGAAAGAAATGTACGGTATTAATGGGTGCGTTTTATTAAAATAAAATTTGATTTGATTAAGTCAGTCCTAAAGTAGGTAAATGATATCTACACCTCATTAGCTGGTGCAGATTAATGATGTTTTCCATCTCAGGCTAGTTTTCCACATTTGCCAATAGTTGTCTTAGGCTAGGGTCACATTTACGTTTCTATTTTTAAATCCTGATCTTTTGAGCTTTTTGAATGCTCAAAACCGGATCAGGAAACGCTCCCCATAGGAGCCCATTATGGTAACCGGATTGCTTAACATGCAATCCGGTTACCGGCTCCGGATCTGTAGCCTGCACGAAAAATCATGCAGGCTGCAGTTTTCTGAGTGCTTCTGGCAACCGCAATGCGGTAACCAGATTGCTCAGGATGTGTAATCCTGAGCAATGTGGTTACCGTATACTTTGCTCATCCCTGCTGCCGCAGGGATAAGCAAAGTGTTAACTGTGTATTAAAGCATTAATTATTCATATTAGCTGTGGGCAACATGTCTCTAGGGGGTGCCCACCCCCCTAGAGACATTCTGTCCACTCCACTCAGCATGTTAGGGGTTAATAACCCATTTACAGTAAGTCGGCTATTGATGGCTTTGTACTAATTTATGAATGAAGCCGCGGCTCCCCTGACCGTTGCGCAGATACTGTACGTAGTGTACGTATAATATCTGCCGCTGTCCAGGATCCTGTAGGCATTTACATTAGATCTATGGCGGTGCGCTGCCCATAGATCTAATGTAAATGCCTACAGGATCCTGGACAGCGGCAGATATTATACGTACACTACGTACAGTATCTGCGCAACTGTCAGGGGAGCCGCGGCTTCATTCATAAATTAGTACAAAGCCAACAATAACCGGCTTACTGTAAATGGGTTATTTACCCCTAACATGCCCACAGGAGTGGGCAGCATGTCTCTAGGGGATTTGGCACCCCCTAGAGACATGTTGCACACAACTAATATTAATATTTAATGTTTTAATAAAAAGTTAACACTTTGTTCATCCCTGCGGCAGCAGGGATGAACAAAGTATATGGTAACCGCATTGCTCCGGATTACACAAATAGTTACCGGATTGCGGTTTCCACCACACATTTTTGCTTAAAAATGTGTGTGAAGCCAATTGCGTTCACTGCATCCGGATTGGATGCGGTGAATGCAACTGGCTGGCCAAATGTGACCCCAGCCATAGTACGGACCACAGTATCAAAAACGGCTGCCAAGTACCCAACCCAAACTGCAAAGTTTCATGCATGCCTATGAGGCTGTTATGTTCACGTCAGAAGACTAGTACTAGCCACTCTAGATATTTTTTCGCATTTGCAACCTTTTTCAAGCTTTTGCACTGTTTGTCAATTTTAGGGGAATATTTTATGCCAACTGCTAGCATAAACTACTTGATAAAAGTAGATTGTAAATTGTTTTTATTTATTTTACTATGGACTTTAGGAAAAATCAGGCTGCATTGTTTTTAGCCCCCCCCCAAATGCTTTTAGCTAATGAAAAACACAATAATAAACTGATCCAAATGTATTCAGCCTTCTTCTGGATATATTTACTACTGTTTGTGCAAAAAAAAAGAAAAAATGAAATGCTGAGATAATCTTGTCTGATGCAGAAAATTAGCAATATTTCAGCAGATTGAGACTTTGCAACGCATAGCTCTCTATTAGAACTAACGGGTAAACAAGATATGTCCAGAAAATATTATGCATTATTTCTGGATTCACCATTACTCTTTTTTCTTTTTTCAAGCTGGTGCTTTAAAATCCTAAAAGGTCTGAAGCATTTTGATTGTCAACAGCCCAGGTGATGTTGGCCTGCTCTGAGCTGACCAGTACTGGAATATGTTCTTGGCAACGTGCACTTGGCACACTCAGTCCCATCCTCAGCCAGGACAATGAAGAAGACAGGAAGTGCAGAGCTGGTCTTGACTCCTTGGCAGCAAGACTGGCAGCAGGGTGAAGAGCCATATCACTGCCAAACCTAAATCAGTAGGGAAGCCCAGCTTGCTGGCAGGCAACAAACGACTGTTTAACACCCTGATCTCAGGATTCCCAATCAAGAGAAATGCCAAGGCCAGAGCTCTCCTCAGTTGTTTGAACTGCCAGCTACTCGTACACGTTACTATTCTGGCTTTAAACTGACTTTTGTGTGCTTAGAAACTGACAAAGAGATTTACAGGATGCTGTGGTTAAAATTTCCTATAATTAGCCTACAAAAAATATGGATAATTGTCAGAAATTCAGGAAGACATATTCCCCTTTAACCAATGAAATACTGCTTACTTTAATCTAACCACAAATAGTGTGATACCTAAATCTCTGATGGTACTTTCCTTCTGTTACCACACCTGCACTGAGGTTTTTACTTTCTCCCTAGTTTTAACAATTGTCAGACCACTAGGAACTGTGACATAAAGAAGGCCACACTAGAAAGTATCACTACTATCCAGATATGCTTATAAATATAAAGTTTTCTAAACAGCTGAGAATTACCAACAGCCGGTCAGGTGTCTACTATACTGCATTATACTGTGGCTATGCAAATATTAGCCTCTCGTTTTATATGCAAAAAGTATTGAAAAGCCTGAATCACATGGGTCATGTTCATCAGTAGACTTCACTACAAGTCTGGTCTGGAGCAGCTAATCTAAAACACCAAATAATATAGTGTAACTGGAGATAATTCAGTCAAATAAGGACACGGCGGCGCACTATCCCATGTTTATTACCCAAGAAGGGGGGAGAGCAGAGAGGGAAAAGGGTGAAGAGGTTACATAAGGATATCAGCTAGTTCATGTGCGTCCTGGTTATCTATCTCCTAAAGAATGTACTGTCCCAATATGAAAGCAAAGTCTACCATTTCATTGCATGGATTAGCTTCATAGTGTTTTATTTGTAAGTTAATCATTCACATCATTCAGTGTTAAAGGCATACTAAAATAGCAGGACACTGACCGCTGAAGTGCCATCTTGTTCTCATCTAAAAAAAAACCTGCAATGATACCAACCCCTTGTTAAAGCAGCAGGAGGTTAAAAAAATCTGTACACTCTGGCCTCCAGTCTGCTGTTTGTTCCAGTGTATATTTCTTGTCCTGAGCTAAAGTCGCTGTTTCCCCAATCAAAAATGTCTAGAAGTACAGTACATATTTCTGTTCAAGTAGGGAATCAATATTCACCAATAAGGTGAGTTCAGCTATTCTCTATCATGCTTCACTCTTTGCGATACAAAAAATAAAGAATCTACAGTAGATCTATAACATAATACACATGCAGCGGCCTGTATAATCAGCAGAATGCTTTCAGGTCTCAGCAGAAAAAAATTGCTTTGTATGAATGAGTTTTTATTGTCGTAGGTCCCTTAGGGTACCGTTACATGTCGCAACATTGCATGCAATTTCACTGGCAATTTGCTGGTTGCAGTGAAATCATGGACACATTGTTCTATCTTGTTGCTGTGTACAAATGTAACAATGTGTCCATGATTTCACTGCAAGCAGAAAATTGTCAGTGAAATTGCATGCAATGTTGCGATATGTAACGGTACCTTTATGAAGACAGCTACTGTGGTTCAATCTGTTTTTTGGAAAGCTGTGTAAGAAAAAAACGGTTCTCAAGATTTCATAGGGTTTGTTATCATGATCTTCCTTAAGCGGCCGTGATCGCTTACAATATCGCTCACATCGCTGGTGAGCTGTCACACAGACAGACTCACCAGCGATGTGGAGCCGCGATCCCGCTGGTTACTATGGTACACATCAGGTTACTAGGCGCCGCGCGTCGCTTAGTAACCCGACGTGTACCATAGTTACCATCTCCCAGCATAGGCTCTGCCGCTGGGAGATGGTTCATCGTGGTGTCATACACCACGATGAAGCAGATCGTAACATCGTTCATCGCTAGATCTGAGCTCCGGAGCTCAGATCTGCGATGTCACGATCAAGCGATTTTACATAGTAAAATCGCTTGATTACATGCAACGATGCCAAAACGATATCGCTTAAGCGATCAAAAAGGAGATCACTTAAACGATATCGGGCTTAAAATCGTTGCGTGTGACGGCCGCTTTATCAATAAAACATGAATCATTGTGCACATGTACCTGGGATGATTTGCTCTTCTGAAGTCCAGGAAAGCAAGAGCTGGAATAACACACAGCTTTCCCAAAAACATGTCGGCATTAAAAAACAAATCAAACACAAAGTACAGATTTTGTCTTTTTATTTTAGCAGAAATGCAATTAAAACAGTATGTGGCTGTGGCCCGTCTGTACGGCGGCACTGCGTTGCGGACGCCTTCTTGTAACTCTGGCGTTAATTTCAGCTTGCTTTACTTATGTTCAGCTACATTAGGCATATCAGTTCTCACAAAGTCATGTGCGGGAATCCACACAGCCTGAGTAATTACAGATTTAAGGCGTGTGGGTCTTGGAATGCCCGCCACCATCAGGACAGCCAAGTCCTTGTTGTTTTGAATTCCAATGTAATTTACTTTTTTTTTTTTCTTCATCTGAATGAAGATTTTTTTTTTACCAACTAGTGAGCTATGCATAAAGACTTCAAAATCACATCTTTAATGTTATGGACTTTACTACAGCACAATCATTGTCACATTCATGTTCCTCCACACCCACAGCCGGCTGTGCTGAACAGGTTCTTAATGTTCCGTCATTTACAATATGCCATCTCACATCAGGGCCCCTTCTCTGTTCTCTCGAGATGTCGCGTCCCTGGTGCGGACGAGAGTGTGTGATCTGTACGCAGGCATCCCCTGCGCACAGATCACATATAGGAGTGAATGGGTGCGCACAGGCGGTCTGCAAGCATCTGCAGACCGCCGTGCGCTCCATTATAAACATAGGGGCTGCCGTCTGCATGCAGATGCTTGCAATGCATCTGCAAAACGCTGCAGATGCATCTGCAAGTCTGAAGCCAGCCTAAAGCCCTTCGACACTAACAGGAGTGATGCATAGTGTCGGGATGACATTGGATCTATTCACTGCAAGATCTATTATAAACACATATTTAGTACATTGGATAACTTGTTCCAAGAATAGCTTCTGGTTTGTAAGTGTCTGTTTAGCACTGCACTGTATATGGACGCACACCCTATGGCATGCACACACGTGTATTCAGCTGTCCTATTATTTGGAGAAGCTTCCTTATCAATTATCATGTATCTGACTGCAGCATTCCCAATGGGTGTTATCAACGGTGCACCAGAGATAGCTGTGAATAATATCACGGCCCTAGGACACAACTGGCTGGTACAAACGCGTGGTGCTCGGCCGACGACATTTCAGGATAACTGTTTGGCAGCCATTTTAGATACAGCCCGCGCTCGAGAGCATGTGTCTGACTGCCAAAATTACAGACGCTCAGTGCCAAAACACTCTTGGCAATAGAGATAAACTTTGCAGAGATCCACAGTGTAGAAATATCTCCTAATTACAAAGCGCAGGGGGGCAGAATGTTTTTACAATACAGCTGTGCTAATGTAAACATTTCATTTGGCAGCCGTCCCCTCCCACTTTTCAATTAACCAGCTTTTATGCAGATACTTTAGCTCTGCCATAAACTTTATGGTTCCTTCTCTTTGAGTACAGTTTATGAAACGCAGATTGGAGGTGTTTGGAGAGAATTTCATCCACTGATGGGTTTGTGCAGGACGGGGATTTACAGACAACCCTCTTTTTGCAGCATTAGCATGCAGGGCTTTGAAATCCTCCAGGTAGGAGTGTGTTCACTATGGCTACCATCCAACACAAGCAGCGCTGTAGTCCTAGCATTAACCCATGCTACAAAGGAACAGCCAAGTCACAAGTACACACATGTATCTTATACACTTTTACAAGGAGTGATGTGATACGGTTTGAGGCAACACATGTGCTCTGCCCTCGGAGGTACGTCCTTGTAAAAGGAGAGTGCATTTAAGGCTAACTTTTCATTACAGTCTGAGAGAATCGCACTACTACCTGATCTATTTATTACAATGTTGCACAGAATGTGAAGTCACCACTAGGAAGGGAAAATCTGGGTGGCACCTCCTGATATTGTGACCATATTAAGGGACCCAAGCCAAATGGTGAAGGCCCGGCATAAGCTCCCATACATGGCCATTGCAGATGTGACACAAACCTGGGAGGTGCTGGCACTGATTGTACATGTCAGCTATACTCTTGTAATAGTCTGAGTATTGTCTGTGTACTGTTCCCATCACCTGCAGGTTCTCAATCAGTATCAGGCTCCATCCATACACTCTAGTTGGTACACCGTGTGCATTGACATGCCATAAATGCTAGGAAGATACAATTTTCCAATGATTACCTAGATATTGGTATTTGGTACAGCCCACATAAACTATTTAGAGATACGTTTTACCACTTCCTTGGTTATTACCACCACTTCTAGGTTTTTCTTGTATTTTTAGGCCCTGGGAGTAATAAAAGAATAAAATCCAAAAAAAAAACTATGTAAAATCCCCACTAACATTTTGCAAAACATTACTGATATGAAAGGATGATCACATTCTTGCAACCAAGTTGTTTGGCTGATCAAACTAAAATATTTTTTGAGGCCTTGAACATATCCATGTATTTGGTTTACATAGTTAATTAAAGGAGCCCCCATCTAATAATTATTAATCATCTATTATATATGTCATAAGGCGGTAATTGTGGTAGTTTGATTTCTGAAATTAATGACTTAAAACAAAAAGGTCCACTGTGTTGTAATTTCTGTATACTCTCGTTTCTCCCCAGTCCAGGAGCTGTGGTATGATCAGACCATGTCCCTGTACAGTCATTACACAGTACATAGCAGGGACACATATATAAGATTATCTCAGCACAGGAGATGTGGTATGATCAGACCATGTCCCTGTAGGGTCAGACACATCCATTACACAGTACATAGCAGGGACACATATATAAGATTATCTCAGCACAGGAGATGTAGTATGATCAGACCATATCTCTGCACAGTCAGACATGACCATTACACAGTACATAGCAGGGACACATTATTATTATTATTATTATTTATAGAGCACCATTCATTCCATGGTGCTGTTCATGAGAAAGTGTTACATACAGACAAGTAAAAAATACAATGAACAAAGTGACAGACTGATACAGAGGGAGAGAGGACCCTGCCCTTGTGGGCTTACATTCTACAGGGCAATGGGGAGAGAGACAGTAGGTTGGGTCTGCTCGGGTAGTGCTGGAGTGCCAGGTCCGATGATGGTGGAGCGTCAGGTCCAGTGGTGTTAAAGCGAAACTGTGGTCATTGCAGGTTGTAGGCTGTACTGAAGAGATAGGTTTTCAGGTTCCGCTTGAAGGTTCTGAGTGTAGGGGACAGTACAGACGTGATGGGGTGCAGAGTTCCAGTGGATGGGGGATGCTCGGGCGAAGTCTTGCAGGCAGTTAGATGAGGAACGTACAAATGTGGAGGAAAGAAGGAGGTCTTAGTTCAGAGATATATGTGGGGGACAGATTGTGGATGGCTTTGTAAGTCAATGTTAGTAGTTTGAATTGGATATGCTGGTCAATTGGGAGCCAGTGGAGGGATTTGCAGAGGGGAGAAGTGGAGGAATAGCGAGGAGACAGGTGGATTAGTCAGGCAGCAGAGTTAAGGACAGATTGAATCGTGTAAGAGTGTTAGCAGGAAGGCCACAGAGTAGGAGGTTGCAGTAGTCGAGGCGGGAGATGATGAGGGCATGCATCAGTAGTTTAGCAGATTGGGGGTTGAGGAAGGGACGGATTCTGGAAATATTTTTGAGTTGGAGGCGGCAGGAGGTGGCTAGGGGTTGGATGTGCGGTTTGAAGGACAAGGTAGAGTCAAGTGTTACTCCGAGGCAGCGGATTTCAGGTACAGGGCAAAGTGTGATGTCATTTATTGTGATAGATAAATCTGGCAAGGAAGGTGTGTGAGATGGAGGAAAGATGATGAGTTCGGTTTTGTCTACATTGAGTTTTAGGAAGCGGGGGAGGAAGAAGGAGGATATGGCTGATAGACACTCCGGGATTCTGGACAGCAGAGAGGTGACATCTGGGCCAGAGAGGTAGATCTGAGTGTCATCAGCGTACAGGTGATACTGGAAGCCATGGGACTGTATGAGTTGTCCCAGACCAAGAGTATAGATTGAAAAAAGGAGGGGCCCGAGGACAGAGCCTTGAGGGACCCCAACAGAGAGGGGATGGAGCGAGGAGGTTTGTGGGAGTGGGAGACACTAAGACACTAAATATGCAGTTGGAAAAGTAGGAAGAGATCCAGGAGAGGGCAAGGTCAGTGATACCAATGGAAGAGAGGATCTGTAATAAGAGGCAGTGGTCGACTGTGTCGAATGCAGAGGACAGGTCTAAAAGGAGGAGGACAGAGAACTGTCTGTTAGCTTCGACCGTGAGTAAGTCGTAATTTTGGTCAGGGCAGTTTCAGTAGAGTGGTGAGGGTGGAAGCCGATTTTGAAGGTCGTCAAAGAGAGAGTTGGATAAGAGGTGAGATGAGAGTACAGTGTGGACATGCTTTTCGAGACGTTTGGAAGCAAACAGAAGCAGAGATATGGGACGGTAGCTGGATGTGGAAGTGGGCTCAAGGGATGGCTTTTTTTAGATAGGTGTAATTGTTGCGTGTTGGAAAGCAGAAGGAAAGGTGCCAGAAGTTAGTGATAGGTTGAAGAGGTGGGTTAGGGCTGGGATTAGTGTTGTGGTGAGGTTGGGGAGGAGGTGGGATGGGATAGGGTCCAGTGCACAAGTGGTGAGGTGCGATCTGGAGAGGAGGTGTGCAAGTTCTCCTTCAGTGATGGATGGGAGGAGGGTTAGTGGGGGAGAGGATTGATCCGGTATACGTGGGGATTGCGGTGGTTGGGTAGCAAAGACTTGTCTGATCTGATCAATCTTGTTGGTGAAGTATGTTGCAAAGTCTTCTGCAGAGATACGAGAAGTAGGAGAGGCAGTGGGGGGCGGAGGAGGGAGTTAAATGTGTTGAATAACTGCCTGGGGTTGTGGGACAAAGAGGATATGAGGGTAATGAAGTAATTCTGTTTATATAAGATTATCTCAGCACAGGAGCTGTGGTATGATCAGACCATGTCCCTGTACAGTCAGAATTACACAGTACATAGCAGGGACACATATATAAGATTATCTCAGCACAGGAACAGTAGTATAATCAGACCATGTCCCTGTAGGGTCAGACACATCCATTACAAAGTACATAGCAGGGACACATATATAAGATTATCTCTGCATTGGAATGGTGGTATAATCAGACCATGTCCCTGTAGGGTCAGACACATCTATTACACAGTACATACTAGGGACACATATATAAGATTATCTCAGCACAGGAGATGTGGTATGATCAGACCATGTCCCTGTACAGTCAGACACATTCATTACACAGTACACAGCAGGGACACATATGTAAGATTATCTCAGCATAGGAGATGTGGTATGATCAGACTATGTCCCTGTACGGTCTGACATGACCATTACACAGTATATAGCAGGGGCACATATATAAGATTATCTCAGCACAGGAGATGTGGTATGATCAGACCATGTTCCTGTACGATCAGACACAGCCATTACACAGTACACAGTAGGGACACATATATAAGGTTATCTCAGCACAGGAGATGTGATATGATCAGACCATGTCCCTGTATGATCAGACACGGCCATTACACAGTACATAGCAGGGACACATATATAAGATTATCTCAGCACAGGAGATGTGGTAATGTCAGACCATGTCATTGTATGGTTGACACAGACATTACATAGTACATAGCAGGGACACATATATAAGATTATCTCAGCACAGAAACACTACTATATAACACATCCAATTGTGGAAATTATTATCATTCCAAAATCTATTGATTAAAATGTATTTTGCTCATGGGAAAACCCTTTATTCTCTACTTGGATACAACAGTTTCCTCACAAGGCTGGATGGGGTCAGGGGTCCCCATTCTCTACATAGGTGAAGGTCCTAGCAGTGAATCTATAATACATCTAAGTAGGGTATACCTCTTCAAATGAAAATAGACAATCTTTTGATAGTTAACACTAATGATCTGAAGACAAAATTTGACCACAGGAGCTGTCGACGGATTGCCCTGAAACATGCTTTCCTGTTCTCTCCTGGACACAGCATATTTTGCAGAGGGAAGCCATGAAATGTCCACCAAAATAATATATAAACAACTCTTGAGTCCACCAGAATGGACAGCCACTTCTG
Source organism: Allobates femoralis (assembly GCA_033576535.1). NCBI lineage: Eukaryota > Metazoa > Chordata > Amphibia > Anura > Aromobatidae > Allobates > Allobates femoralis. The sequence goes on along the minus strand of JARQOC010000003.1, from coordinate 515,066,508 downwards.
TATACAGTGGGCCCTCATTCTGGCTCATAGAAGGCAAGGCTGTGGAGTCGGTAAGCCAAGCCTCCAAATCGCACTCCTCGCTTTCCCTGAATCCGACTCCAACTCCTTCAGACTTAGTTCATGTTTAAGTGATATATTTTTTGTAATACAATGAGAACATCAGGCTTTGATTATTATTTGGATACAATAATCAAGGTATTTACATAGAACAAAATAATTCATAATAATAATATTCAGCACATTCTGCATTGAACTACTGTACCCAATTTATTATATATTTTAGAAGTCAGATTCGGTCCATTTTATACCGACTCCAACTCCACCAAAATGGGTTTCCGACTCCAAACCCCTGATAAAAGGGATCCTAGGTGGAGGACATATCTCTATGATGATTATATGAAAAACCCTTTTTTGTAACTAATGTTTATTCTCGAGAATAAAAAAAAGCTCATCCATCCTAAACTAGTACAAAACTAAAGGAAAACGTTGTGGTTACTTTGCAATCATTGTAAGCCTACAGTAGAAATATGTGTTACTTTCTTCAGATTTATAACTGCACGCCACTTTCCCCTGGAAGCTTAACTTCAAACTCCCGAGAAGACATGATAATTATATGATTTGTGTGGAGTGCTAATTTGTTTTAAGTGCTCTTTGGTATTACACGTTTAATGGGAGATTTGCTGAAGCAAGATTTTATTGTGTGATGTAAAAGGCAGTTTCACTGACTAACTAACATTAGCCCCATTCTACTAAATCTCTTCCTGGTAGCGTCAATATGCCGGCACACTTTAATAATAGGTGTGAATTTTAGTAAACACACAAACCTGCTAGCTTTAACTGTCAGAAAGAGTAAAATATTGCCACTGTTATTTCCCTTTGTCGCCCACTGTTAAACTTTATGCACTTTCTAGCAATGGATTTCTTTGGAGTCTTCTGATTACAAATCCAAAAAAAGAGATGATGGCTAGAGTTGGTGTAAATCTATTCTCATGACCCAGTCCATCGGCTACGTGACTATTTTGTGGGCGCTGGATGGCAGCCCTAAGAACTGCCTCCATGTGGCTCTTCTTTTGAAGAAGATATCATCATTGTGGCATGATGGACATGTGACATTGTGCCACACCGGCTAGGAAAAATAAGCTTTGCAGGTGCCTTCTGGTAGCAGGCAGTTCTCAAGGGTTCCATCCAGCAACCACAGATTACTGCCGTTGCTTCCAGCCTTGGTTCTCTGAATAGATTTGCACCAATTCTGTGAAGTAATTAGGCATTGGGCACTAGGATCAAATGTTTTAAACACATCATTTAATCTGGAGTATATATTCAGTGCCTGTAGCAGGCATTATATTTTCTTTTATGCTATGATAAAAGACATCAGCTTTGCAATTGATGAGCACAGGGAGAGGGGTACTCGGACACCAGGATGGATTTGATGGCTGTGACGGGGGAATCACGGGTGGTCGGGTGCCCGGTTCCAAGCCCTGGCTGTCATTTGTTTGGTGGGGGAGATATTTACAAGGATTAAAAAGTATGTGATGCCACCTGTGGATCCCGGTAATTTAAATACTGGCGCTGCAGGCCGGCCACTGAGGTGATGATGGGTGCAGCTCAGTGTAGTACAGCTCCCCACAGGTGGAGCTCTACCTCAAGGCAGCGGTGATGGAGGATGAGGGGATGAGAGGAGCAGTTGTTCTCACCCCTCTGAGGATGCTGAGGCCCTTTGGGCACCGGTGGGAGGGAAGACAGACACCGACTCAACTTCAACTCAACTTTACTGGTAACGGCAGATGTTATAGAGTACACGGTACAGTCTGTTTTAACGGGTACTAGTTGTCGGTTCAGGGTACCCCTATGGTGTCTCTAGATGTTCCTTCCTTATTATCTTTCGGGGTCTCAATTCTACCTTCCTCTCTGTCTTTCACCACCTTTACAGAGCTCTCTCGACAATCCCCTGGTCCTGTACTGTGAAGCACGGGTTTTTCTTGACCGGTACGGACGGGAGCAGCAGGAAGGCACTCTCTCTCCCACCACTGGTATTCGGACCGCTACCCTCTTAGTCTTGGACCGATTATGGGCCTGAGGAGTGAGGTACCGACTTGTGGCGCCTATAGCTACCCGGTTTTAGAGCGCCTGCGGCTAGTCGGTTTGCGGTAAGGGATGAACCGCTGACCGCCTTGGCATCGGTGTTGCCGGTATTACCCCAGACGTTACCAGCCGGCTCCAACCGGTGCTGGTCCATTCACTTCTGTCACAGCTCAGTCTCCTGAAGATGAGTGATCCCTCCTGTCAGAGGGCAGTCAGGCCAGTCATGACTGACTGCCTTCCCAGCTCTGTCTCTGAAGCTGACTGACTGAAAATCCTCTCACTTCCTGGTTTTACCAATCAAACCAAGGCTCCACCCCCTTGGGACCTCCTGTATGACAGTCCCCCTATTGTAAGGTGACTTAGTGTTGCGTGCTGACTTAGACTCCATAGGTTAAACCCAAACCCACAGCTACAGAGGTACCACATATACTTGCAAGTGTAATACCTCCTGTGGCACCTAGCCATAGGGGCGCCACACAATCACATACAGACCAAAAGGGGAAGCAAGGGTCACAAGGAGCCGAGCAGAAGAGTGAGCGGAGATGTATTCTTGGGAATGCTGGGTGATATATTTACAATGGCTTCAGTGGCAGACATTAGACCAGGGAAAATAGTGCCGATTACAAGGCAGTGGCTTGAGAATATGGCTTTAATCATGTATCCATATTTTTATTCATTAGGCTGAGTAACCCATAAATTCCCCACACGCTATGGTGTTTCAGTCACATAACCTATTAATAAAGTTTCTTAAAAGTTTTGGCAGGGGGCCAAGAATAGTCAATTAACTCCTTGAAAGTTGTTAAAAAAAAAAAAGGAAGAAAGACATTTCAGACTGCTTTGTGGTTATGAATGAAACAGCGGGAGGCCTGTATAGAAACGTCACATTGGATATAGCGCTGATCAGGGATGCTTTTGCGCTAAGCCAAGGACAGGAGAGGATGTAATAAGGAAATTATGAGCAGACACATCTGCTTTGTTAAGCGCTGTCATGTGCTAAATGAATAAAATGCATCAACCTGTAGATTTACAGTAAAGGTGTGGTTGGGAGGTCATATTGGCAAATACAGCGAGTAAAATAAGTATTGAAGACGTCATCAATATTTATAGGCATCTATGGGTTGATTTCTTTGCATGTGTGAATTGGAAAAGTTTTACCAATGTCTGGTGAGAAATTCATGTCAGTAGCAACATTAGAAATAAATTTACTTTGAAAATTGGTGACGTTGTTCAATAATTATTTCACCAGGTGTAAATGCAAGACAAATCTGACGCAATAAAGGGACACTTTAGCTGATCCCATACTATAGTTGGTGCAGATCTCAGAGCAATATGTACCATTTATATGATTTATGAAGATAGAGGTCTTCTGAGAGGCAGTATACTAAAACAACTAGCAATGCACAATCCAGTAACTAGTAGACTATAAAAATAGGGTATCATGGGTAGATAGTATCATCACATAAAAAAAGAGTATTTTATTTTCTTATTTCGGAGCGAGCATCAATCTTATTACTATTTTTCTTCTGAGCTGTGAATATACAGAGTGTCTAGCTTTGTGGTTGTCCTTTATGTCGCCTTACAAATTTGCATTAATCTGCTATATTTTCCCATTCTCTTTTATATGACCATCTGTTCACAGGCTTTCTTTATTCACAATATTATACACGTATCTATGGCTTGTTGTATTCTATTTCTCTTCTGAGCTCACAGACAAAATTCTTTGCTAAACACATATGCAGACCCTCGTAACAATTCTCTGGTGATATCATTCTCATATCTCTGCATACTCTCAGCATTGTCATAACAGTTCAGCTAACAATATGACTGCCTCTAGGGGTACACATTGTGGAATCATCACACCAAAGGCTGGAAAACCACATGGTATAAAGAAAAGACAGTGCAGTTGTTTGTTGAGAGAACTGTATATGATGAACCCACATATGTATGAACACTTGGCTCAGCCCATCGTTCATGTGTTCTCAAGGGGGAAGCCACCAGCAGACACCACCGGGGAGGTTTATCTCATGTAGAACTAAAGAATCGGGTGTCTGAATTCAAGCTGGTCAACTATTATCTCCAGGGAGAGCGGGAGTCCTCCATGTACATTAGATAGTCCTGCTGAAGGTCAACAATATAGCATATGTGGGAGCATTTAGCAATTTTGTAAAAAAAAGGTTTTTAAATAAAGTGCATGTTTCTTTATGACCCTGGGTCAGATGTCATTTATGGGGTCTTTTCTGTAGTAACATATGAAAGTGAAGCATGGACGATAAAGAAACATGGAAGAAAATCAACTTTTTCAACATGTAGTGCTGGAGAAGGATGTTATCAATACCATGGATGGCAAGAAGAACAAACAAATCCATTTTGGAAAAAATCAAGCCAGACGTGTAACTTGAAGCAAGGATCACCAAGCTACGACTTGCCAACTTTGGACACATCATATAAAGAGAAAAATTACTAGAGAAGAACATTATGGTGGGCAGAAAAGAAGGTACAAGGTGAAAAGGAAGACCAGCAACCCAATGGATTGATACTATCAAGATAATGGCGGAGAAGACCCTGGAGGACCAATCTAGGCTTGCACAAGATCGATCTTCCTACATTGTTCATTCATCCAGTCACCATGACTAGAGATTGAGCTTAAGGCCAATAAATAAAAAACATCAACTAGCTAAATGTTATCACAGAAGCTAACAAATGTCCTAATTTAATGGAGAACACTTATGTAGTTATCTTTCTATCCGCACACAATAATATCAGCGCAGACACCCTGCTGTGAAATTGATTATCATACTGTTTGGCATTAGACTGCCACATCTAACGTTCAGAAGGTTTTAAAGGATATTAGTAATTACTGAAAGTGTTGTACAACTGCTTAGTACTGCAGCTTTACTAAGCACTTCAAACAATATTACTTTTGCTGAAATGAATACATCAAACAATATTTTACTTGTTGAATGTATCAGCAGACTTTTTTCCATCCGTAAGAGCATTAGGCGACAATCCCATTAAATACCAGGAACAAGGAATCCCTTTACCACTGCCACATGATTCTAGGTCTCAGTGATGATAAACCAAACCATATAATGTGTTAGCAGACTGTAAAGACAATTGGGATTTTGGGAGAAATGTAACAGGGACTGAAGGAAATACCAGAAGTCTGATAATTGAGCCTCAATTAGAGGAAGAAGATGACCTGGCCACTAGGTGGCACTGTGTTATATTAATGACTGTATACATGGTATTTGCTTTAGACAGAATTGGTTCAGAAATATATGTTAGCCAGATAATGGCAGAAATGAGAGTTTAGAGAAGCTGAATGGGACAGTTTTCATTATGTGTTGAATGTGATACTTGCTACATATTACACATATTATGTTATATACAGTATATATTACATGATACATTACATTCAAATGTGAATTTTCTTTTCTTAATACAGAGAAACATGAGTACTCCATGTATGAAGTATTTATGTTGTATTGTATGTTTTCCCATGTCTGTGAAGGTTACTAAAATAAAGTCATATGTGTACCTCTTAATGAAATAAAAACTCTTTAGGGTATGTGCCGATGTCGAGTATTTTGTTGCAGAAATTTCTGCACCAAATCTGCACCTTGTGGCAAAAAATGCACCAAATCCACAGTGCAGATTTGGTGCAGAAATGGTACAGATTTGTGCACAGTGTTTTTCACAGTCAAGTCAATGGCTTGAAGAGCTGAAAAACGCTGAAAAATCTACAGCAAGAACTGACATGCTACACATTTTTTTCGCAGCAATATCCACTCCTTTTCTGCAGTGAACAAAATCGCAGCGTGGGCACAACAGTTCACAATTCCCATAGACTTTGCTGGCTTGAGGATTTCAGACAAATCTGCAGCTTTTCTGCATCAAAACCTGCAATAAAAATGCAGCAAAATCCACAGCATAGGCACGAGGCCTTAAAGGGATATTTCCAAACCCCCCAAAAAATGCCATCCCTTATTAATAGCTGAGGCAGTGTGCACACCCGACCTCCGCTTTATTCATTGTCTATTGGAGTAAATGAGTGCTGCACTTGGCAGTCCATAGGAGTATAGGGCGAGCATGTGCAACTCCATTGAGGACAAGGCTGTAAAGACCCATTCTTAGGGTTCTAAAACTTGAACTTGGGATCGCTAGTAGTCCCAGTGATCAGATCTCTACTTATCCCAGGGATAGAGAATAACTAGTTTTCTATGGGGGGAATAATCCTTTAGAAGGCATCAAAATAAAGTTGTGTTTAAAAGTCAAAGAAACTGAGATTATAACAAGTAGAATATAGAACAATGTGTACATCTGGAAAAGAACGCATTTCTAATGGCAACATCCCTTAGCCCCATATTGTATAGGTCTGGTTACTAAGCAGTGACTGGACAGCTCGGATAAAATAAACCAAATTGTTCAGTCTGCTAACTCTCATTATCGGCTTTTGGAGAAGACCCAGCTTCATTATTGAGGCAGGCTTAAGTTCAAAGACACCAGCATAAGTGATCTATTGTTAGTGAGGAGCAGGGGAGCAGGATCATGTCTCCCCTGCACTAATGAAGTCAAACACTAAAATTGCAGTGCAGTCTACCACCACTTAGCCATATGGTGGAAGGCTGGTTCCAGTTGGAGAAATAAATGTTCTGTATCTTAATGTGTAATCTACCTATATTATGGCAATTCCAGATAGGCTACACAGCATCTCATTCTGGCTTCCTTTACTGCAAATAAATGGTCCATTGATAACAATTTCATGTAAATATAGGAAAAAGATCATTAGCACATCAGATGGTTTCTACTACATTTAGATAGGATATTGAGCATAGTGCATAAATGATCAATACGATCAAGGAAGGTGAAGTGTTACTTGTTTTATATCTGTTTGGTCCTAAAGAATGTGAAGCGAAAAGCAAAACGAATCTGTCATATTCTCTACAACCACAGGCTGCGAGACATAAGTTCATTGCATCTCTTTTCACTCCAAAAGAAATTCTCCACATCTTGCAGGAAATTTTTAATTATGCATTATGGATAGGAGGGTTTGTGTGTTCCCTAGTACAGCCAAATAATAAAAAAAAAGCCCACAGGCATAAAGGGAAACCATTCTGTTCAGTTTTCAGAGGAATGTCATAGTTGGAGTGACACACACTTTCACTGTCAAGAAACAGGCTTGTGGTTTGGCTGTTATTGAGTGTTTGAGTGGATGTGTGTTGGAAGAGGCGGCTTGTCTGGCATCTCTCATCATGACTATGCAGTAAATTATTCACAGCAGTGTTTATCGCAGCTTCGGCCTTGCTTTTTAGCGCTGCCTTTCTGCGTCACAGCAGAAGTAATCCAGGATTCATCATTTCCAGTTCTTTGTAAAAAAAAAAACATCATTCAAAACCATATGGATTTCAATTTTGTACAGCTATCAAAGAGTTTAATCCACACTTCTACTTTCTGAACTTGGGCTATACAATTATTATAGTATATCATTATACCTATACTTACATTATTATGATATTGCAATGCATTGCTTATATATTGCAAGAGTGTTGTAAAAATAAATGGACTATTTAGGATTTTTGTTCATAGTTTAAAATTATTCTGTCACTGTTAACAAATAGTAAGTTAGTAATTGAAACCTGGTGTTACATTATACATCATTTACATCCACTTCTAAATTCTGAAGACTACTACTAATATAATGAACAATTCACATCCAGAGCTGCATTCAAAATTCTGAAGACTGTTTCTATTATTATGTACAATTTACTTCCAGAGCCACATTCAAAATTCTGAAGACTGCTACTAATAACATGTACAATTCATATCCAGAGCTGCATTCAAAATTCTGTAGACTGCTACTATTATTATGTACAATTCACATCCAGAGCTGCATTCAAAATTCTGAAACCTGCTATTAATATCATGTACGATTACTTCCAGAGCTACAGTACATTCAAAATTCTGCTGATGGCTACCAATAATGTACAATTCACATCCAGAGCTGCATTAAAAATTCTGCTGATCGCTACCAATAATGTACAATTCACATCCAGAGCTGCATTCAAAATTCTGCTGATGGCTACCAATAATGTAAAATTCTGCAGCCTGTTACATATATCATGTACAATTCTCATCTAATGCTGTCAGTGTATACTTTAAAGGACAAAGTGGAGAAAGCAGGGACCAGCCTCGACCTCAAAACATATGTCATTTTCAGGAGTGGGAATGTTCTCTGCTCTCCCTGCTCACCACATTCTCTTCTTACAATATACACTGACAGCGCGCGCTCTTTCTAGCTCATCACTTCACATTAGAGCTTGTGAGGGAGTGCACTGTGACTGTGCATTGAAAAGGAATATTGCACAGTGACAAGAAACTTGTACTGAGTATATGTTGGAATTGACAACTGATACATGCTCAGCAAAGCAGGCACTAGCCCACCTAGCCCATCTTGACCGGTTGTCACTGATGACACTTGGTGTAAGGGCAGGGATAGAGGCTACAGCAGTTTTTGCCCACTGATGATGTCCTGTTTGAGAAGTCCAGCATGCACTGGGAATCTCCCAATGAAATGTCATCAAAAGTAGGTAAAAATAAATAAATCATAGATAGTGTACTGACGGTATGAAGTTTTTAATTAAGGTACATTACAAAAGCTATTGCATTCTTACGTTACATTAAATCAATGTTACATTCGGACAATCCCTTTAAGCACCTGCTTCAGTTAAAGGCTGATCCACCCCTATTTCTGTAGTGTGTCACTTTTAAACCCTGCTGGGTGCAAGAATCACCCACTGTGTAAAACAGAGATGAATTAAACAAGTATTACATGCACAACGTGGTCAACCCTTCCTATATTAGAGGAAAAAGACACATTTGTCTTTGCAGGCCATGAAAAAAATCCAAAAGGAAATTACAGTTTCCTTTACACTGGTAGAAAGAAGATGATTAGTTGGGATCCTTTAGTTTTTTCTTGTCCCTGCAGACTTTTCGGTGTAATTCATACAGTGGATTTCAGGGAAAGCATTGCGCTGAAGTGGTTAAAAAGGAGATAGGCAAGTTTTTAAGAAGGAGGGAGGGTGGGGTTGTAATTTTATATCTCACTAGTAGACACGTGAATGGTTCATGCAAGGGCAACAAATGCATGCCAGAGTAATCCCCTAGCATAAAATAGCACATCCTTCTCTAACTCACATATGTGGAGCTGCTTTTAACAATGGCTTCATTGTTTATGCTGTATATACAGACAGCTCATTGAGAAGGGCAATATCTCCATACTGTATGTAGGTAGACTGTGCCATAGCAGATTTCTTCAGCTGCTAGTTGATACATTTCTAGACTATTTTGTACTTATTTGGGGTAGTTTATTCATTCTTATATGAGTTGTTCATAATTCAGTAGATGTGGATGCTGCTCCACACTGAAGGAACACAGATTAGTAGAAAAAATACAGAAATGTAAATTGACACGGAGCAACTAGAATGAATCAGTAGCCACATATATGTAACTGCACCCATAAAGTGAGGTTGCAGTGGGCATCCTCAGTGTGTCCTCTCCAGCAGGTTCCTGAAAGCAGTATAAGGCCCCTTTCACATAGGCATTTTTGAAAAAAATGCGGCAGATTTACCGCATCTGCCGCATCTTCCACCTACCGGCCGCACTTGTGGCACACTTGCGGCAAGCCCCATGCATTGTCTATGGTACTTGCAGTCAGGTGCAGCAGGGGCGGCAAGTGTGGATGCGGCAGTTGAGGCCGTGAAAAAAACTGCTGTTGACCGCGGTTTTTTTTTTGGCGGCCGAAAGTGCCGCATCTGCCACAACTGGCAAAACCGCACTTGCCGCACCTGACCGCATGCCCAATAGACAATGCATGGGGCTTGACGCAAGTGTGCCATGAATGCGGCCGGTAGGTGGAAGATGTGGCAGATGTGGCAAATCTGCCGCATTTTTTCAAAAATGCCTATGTGAAAGGGGCCTAACTTTAACTGTGTATGCGGAAGCTGAACAGCGTGTACACATTCAGATTATTACACAAATTAACAAAGTTTTTAGAAAAACAATCTTTGACTTTATTGTGTTAGGAATCATTAATGCCCACTGTACTGCTCTGCCTGAAGACAAATGGGCACAATTGGACCCAACAGGCCAAGTGCAAGTGGAAGCAATTCTGGTATTAGCCAGATTTCACGCCCAATTGCTTCTCTGCTTATATGGAATACATTTTACAGGTGTTTAACCCAAATTTACATAGACCTGTTAAGCGCAAAACATTTGTGAACTTTGCTGTGAATATCCGGGAAATAAAGTTTTCTTTGCATATGCCAAACCAAATCCAAACACCAGAATTCACCTTGTGTGTGCTGAAAGGATTTGGTTTTACTGTATAGTGCTATTTTAACAGAGGGTCCCAGTAAAAAGTTACACATGGCACAGTCTTTCATCAGACATATACATGAAGATATCTTCCTAAAGCGGCCTTCACACGCTAAGATATCTCTTGCGATATTGTAAGCGATCACGTGCACGCGCGATCGCTTACAATATCGCTCACATCGCTGGTGAAATGTCACACAGACAGACTCACCAGCGATGTGGATCCGCGATCTCGCTGGTAACTATGGTACACATCGGGTAACTAGGCGCCGCGCGTCGCTTAGTTACCCGACGTGTACCATAGTTACCATCTCCCAGCATAGGCTCTGCCGCTGGGAGATCGTTCATCGTGGTGTCATACACCACGATGAAGCAGATCGCTAAATCGTAAATCGCTAGATCTGAGGTCCGGACCTCAGATCTCGATTTTGCGATTTGATCAGATCTCGCTCGTCGTATCTTGCCGTCACACGCACAGACATCGCTTACGCGATGTTTAATCTGCCGCGTTCAAGCGATATCTTGCGCGATATCTGTGCGTGTGACGGCCGCCTAACAAATACCACTAATGCTGAAGTTACACAGCAAATATGGATGCACCACATTGAGATCATAATGTTGCTGTCACGATGTACGGAATAATGATAAGGGAATGGCAGTTACGGGCAGGGTGACCAGGGAAGACTAGTCTGACCCTAGTCTAGGAATCCTGAATGGCCCTGATCCCAAAGGTATCTCTGACGGTGAGAAGGTTCAGGCCTCCAGCCTCTCCCTAACCTCCTCCACCAGTCCTGCGCTATTCCCCCCTCACCTCCCTCCACAGAACCGGGATACAGCAACTCCAAAGGACTTCAGCCACACAAACACACAGAAGTGCACAGAACGGCTTCCAGGCATAGAGTGAAACTCTATCAGCACCACCTGGTGGAAGGAAAGGCTACTTAAAGGCTAGGGGGAGGGGAGTTCAGGTGAGTCACACATTAACCCCTCAACCAGCAGTTGAAGCTAATAGTGAATGCAGTTCTGGAGCACAACACAGGAGGCCAGGACTTTCACAACTATCAACCATGTAGCTCTTAAAGACAAACACATACACAGCAGCATCCAGCAATGTCAGCGCCATGTAAGTGCATGACAGTTGCACTGCTAAAACTCACTGTAGCGACTGTGGTCAATGAAATCCAGCAGTTTGGATTTCGGTCAACTCTTATGGCATGGTCAAATACCTAGCCTTATACCTAAACAAGTGAAATAAAACTAAAAGGGCTGAAAGGACATGTGACCTGATTGCAGAGTCATAGGAAAGGTGTCCACAAGACACTCAGCCTTGATTAAGACCAGGGGTAGGGAACTCCAGGCCTCAAGAGCTGTACACAGTTACACTACAGTTCAGTATTTCCTTAGCACTGCACAGGGGTTGGAATCATCACCAGTGCAGATGATTATATTATCACCTGTGCAATACTAAAGTAATCCTCAAAACATGACCTATGTGCATCTCTCATGGCCTGGAGTTCCCTACCCCTGGTTTAGACTTAAAGTTCCACTCTTTTTTTTTTATCACTGGAGTGGTGCTTTAAATCTAAGCCCACCTGTCAAATACGCACCTTACAGCAGCTTTGCTTCTTACCAATGCCACTCCAGTCCCGCAGTGCCATCTTGTGATTGTACCTGGTGACTGGCCAGAAGTCGGAAGTTACATCACAAGCTCCCAATGTAACTCTACGACATTCAGAATAAGGCTCTCATAAAGATGCAATGAGTTGTGACCTACAGCACGCTCCAGCAAACCCTGGAGCCACCAGCATGTCACAAATTGCCGGAGAGCGACCGGAGTAGCAGAGATAAAAGATGAAGCTGCCAGAGGGTAAGTACAAGATAGGGATCTTAGATTTAAAACACCACTTCAGCAATGCAATAAAAAACGCTGGTGGTGCTTTAAGTTTAGAGCAGCAAAGTGAATATTTTACCTCTTGAGAAGGACAACCTAGCTACAACACTAAATGCACTTTAAAACCCAGCATTATACTACAATTTGATGAATATGGGAATTAATGAAACCATAAAAGGTGACCAGACTAAATTGTGGGTGTGGTATTAAACTAATAAAGCATCATGTTCAAAGAAAACTAAGTGACAATAGCCAAGTCAATCGTGTTTGTGCCGTTTCTGCATGACTGCATTTTCTCATACAAGAGCCACTTCTGGACAATAATGAGACTCTGGTAAAGCATCTGCTTAGGGATTAGGGACCCTGCAATACTGAATGTTCAATTTAACACAGATCAGTCTCTTAACTCTGTGCTCTCCGATCTGGGAAAGGTCTTGCAAGGAAAATTAGCAGAATGTTCCTTCGAAATAGCATTGGCTTTACTGGAGGGAATGCTATACTAGTTACAACAGGCAAGCAAGAAGACCTCACATCTGATGTCAATTGTAAGGAATTGGCACATTGTGGTGCAAGACTACCCTCAACTAGTTAAATGTTTTTAAGAAGGTGGGAGTGTTCCAGTCTGAAAGCTGTGGTACTCCAGACATACAGTATCTGCTGCCATATTCATTTTAGCAGAGGGCAAAACGTACATGTGAAACATTCTCTCCTTTTCACCAATCCTGTTCTTTCTTGTCAACAAGTTTCCTATGTGATCTGGTGCAATTAATCCCTTGTTAATAAAAGAAACCTTAGTCAGGAGTTTGTTCTTTTTATCCGATAACCAAGATTAATCAGAAATGGGCAGGTTTGGACTGAGGTTGAAAAGCTGTGCACTTTGAGCCAACTCCCTCATCACATAGTATAAGACCTGCCAGCCTGTAAACCACAAGCAGAGGTAATGTGAAAGAAAGTTACATAAGTTTATTCAGCTCCTCCTGTGAATCCATTTACTTGTAGGGCAGAGGTTCATTGTATGTCATATGAATATGAAGTACTTCACATGGTACAGTATCTTCAGCCACCTAAAAGCACTGTGCATGTACCCAAAAATGTGAGAAATCCCCATTAGAAGTCCCATCAATCAACACTTATTGATTGGAAATAGCAATAAAAATGTTCATTCACTGCCGATTCCCATCAATCAAGAACATGGCTTTAGGTCCTACTCTGTAAAGGCAGATCCTTATCATTTGTCCCCTCTATTAACCTGATATATCTATTGCTTTAAATAATAATCTTATTTACATAGCACCAACATATTCTGTAGCACTTTACAATTAAGCAGGGACATGTATAGACAAGAAAGACAATAATATAAAGTAACGCATGGTTCAACAGTTACAGGAGGAGTGAGGGCCCTGCTCGCAATCTATAGGGAAATAGGGGGACAGAAAGTGTATTGTGCTTGTTATATACAGCTCTGCCATTATGTTAAATAGGGGTTTATGATAATAAGCTGCATGATCCGGTCATCACACAGTGGCTGTATAAGTAGAACTACCAAGTGCTATTGGGTGCATCAAGAATGTCGAAACAGATGAATGGGAGATTTAGAAGGAGGGGACAGGGGAGAGCTAGGTTAGTGAGTTCAGGTGGCAGGCCTGTCTAAAGGGATATTAGTCAGATCATTTGGGGTAGTGCATTCCAGAGTACTAGTGGACCACAAGAAAAATCTTAGATATGGAAGCGTGAGGTTCGAATTATGGAGGAAGATGTTGAATCAGCTGCAGAATGGTGGGCAACAGTAGGGTGATAGAAATGAGGGATTAGATATAGGGTGTTGAAGAACTATGAAGAGCTTTGTGGGTGAAATAAATCAGTTTGCATAGAGGATGGGCACCCAGTGTAATAACTGGCACAAAGTGGAGGTAGTGGTCAGGCGGTAGGACAGAAATACAACCCTGGCTGCCACATTCAAGACTGACTAGGAAATTGGGGAGGAGAAAGTTTGGTTAGAGGGAGACCAATCAGTAAAAAGTTGCAGTAGTCTGGACGACGATGAATATGAGCGACAGTAAGTGTTTTTGCAGTTTCAAAGGTAAGAAAAGATTACATTCTGGAGATGTTTTTAAGACGCAAGTAACACAATCTAGTGAGTGATTGGATATAGGGAATAAATGAAAGTTATGGTTCAAATATAACCACAACACAGTGAGCTTGTCGCTTGGAAGTTGTGTTTGAACCACCAATGATAATTGAAATATTGGGTATAGGTAAGTTAGTAGAGGGAGGAAGCATAAGAAGTCCAGCCTTGGAGATATTCAGTTTCAGAAAGAGGAAAGGCATGGTATTATAGACAGACAATCCCTGATATTGTGTATTAAAGCATAAAGTCGTCATTTTAACTATTTCTTTTTTCACAAATCAAAAGTAATCCTGAAGATAAGAAACTTTGTAATATATCTTATTAGACATAGTTGCTTCTTTCTCTGCCAGAATTGATCAGTTATAATCAAAATTCTCAATTATGAGGCAAAATCTGTGTTCAAAGAAACAAGCAAATTTGTCCAAGATCTATTAAAAAAGTCGCTAATTTGTATGTGTACTATTGATTAAGAAAATAAAAATTAAAACAAAGGTTACACTTTAAGGTGGGGCTGATGTGTAAAATTGGGTGTTATCAGCATAAAGATGATATTGTAAAATATATCTGTTGATGGTTTGTCTAATAGGTGCGTTGTATAGAGAGAAAAGGAGTGGAGCTAGGACTGAGCCATAAGGAACTCTGATAGTAAGTGGAAGAGAAGAGGAGAGCTGGCAAAAGAGACCATGAAGAAGCGATCAGAGAATAGGAAGAGAACCAGGACAGAGTGATGACCTTGAGGGTGATAGGGCGGAGCAAAGTGAGAAGGAGCTGGTGTCAAAAGCAGCAGAGAGATCCAGGAGGATCAGAAGGCGTATTGGCCAATGGATTTTGATGTTAATAGGTCATAACAGACTTTAGCAAGGGCAGTTTTAATACATTGTAAATATCTGATACCAGATTGTAAAGGGTCAAGAATAGAATTATCTGAGAGAGGAAATAATACACTTTGACCCCACTTAGTCAAATGCTTTTAAAAATTATCTGCAATGGAAAGCCATTTAGTTAGATACACATGCCAATTGACAGACATTGCAAAAAAATAAGAGGGTGGGGGACAAAAGGCGCAATAGTGCCCTATCACTAGTGACACTAGAAAGAGTGATGCTGAGGAGCCACTCACCTGGTTCAGTTGTGGACCCCACAACTGGTTTGAAGGCGTTTTGAGAAGAATCTCTCAGCTGCTGCAGGACCTCCACCAACTACTGACCAGTAGTGAAATTCAAGGAGATGATGGGAGTACAGGTGTGACACGGTCAGCGCTGCTCCAATGTAAAAACTCACCCAAAGAGTCACAAAGTCATCAGTAGGTTTTATCTTTTTAATCCTCCTTCCTCCTACACGTTTCGGCGCCCCACCTGGCACCTTCCTCAGTTATATCCCCGAGGAAGGTGCCAGGTGGGGCGCCGAAACGCGTAGGAGGATTAAAAAGATAAAACCTACTGATGACTTTGTGACTCTTTGGGTGAGTTTTTACATTGGAGCAGCGCGGACCGTGTCACACCTGTACTCCCATCATCTCCTTGAATTGACAGACATTACCTTTCAAGCGCAGAAAAAAACAGGACACACATTTTTAAATGCATGACTACAAGACACTTTTTGGCATAATTCAATTGTACCTTTAAATCCCTGCTGATCAGTAGAACCAAGTGGCCATAGTTATGCACTATCATACCAGACACAGCATTAAACAGGTGACTATCACTGGTACTGCAGCCTGTACGAGTCCAGAACTGCAGTGTCAGGCACAGATCCTGCATTTGGTACAACAGTAAAGGGAGCACAGCACTACAGCCAGCTTAGGATGATAGTATACCCACCGATCACACATTGGCAGCTCATTCAATATCTTGATGTCAATTCTACGAAATCCCTTTAGAACTCATTCCACTGAAATGTGAAAATGTAAATGTGACAACAGCAATCCTTAATATTTCACTGTGAACCACACTTCACATTAGACGTCTACAGACATTTAGGAGGCTGAGATGATTAGCTGAGTTTTCACACTGGAAAACTTGTGGTCAGTGGTTGTCACCTTTGATTGTCGTTCCTTTTTCTTATGTTTAACTGTCAAATTGCTAAAGAAAATCATCATATCTCTGTAAATTGTTTCATTTTCATTGTATTATCGGTGAATAACTAGAAAGGTTTCCAATTACAGGCCAGACACAAAGGGGTTAAAAAGTGCTCACAGTGGAATTCTCCCTTCTGAGCAATTGTCATTAGTGTATTTACTGGCCAAGGTCAAGGAGAGCTGCAGTCAGGGATACCTCCAACACAGGAAGGGCTGCGCAGGCAGCTGTTGTGTCGATCACAGTATAAACAGGACTTCCTCCTACATGTCAGGAAGGATGAGTGACTCTGCCACTAACTTACTGGGATGTTTCCAAACTGACCCAGGATCAAGACCTTCTCTGAGTGACAAGGGCCTTAGATGTGTGTGAGATAGTAATGTCACATAAGTATATACTAGGTACGGCATGCTAACTTACTAGGTACGGCATGCAAACTGGTGTTTGTCATGGAAAGTAGAACACTTCCTATCTATTTCTGCTTGTGTGCTTCATAAATGGTGCCATCTAAAGAAAGCACATTGTATAACCCCATAGTAATAAAGATTACTTATATTCTAAGCAGCACACCTGCATCCAATGTATAGAACAGCTTGAGAACCTGGGAGCTATTTTCCCATTACCATCAGTGCTGTCTCTGCATCCACCTAACTGCACTTTTTCACAGGATGACAATTTAATGCATTCATTTTTGCTAATGCATTCATCTGTACGATAAATGGCTAATCCTTTCACTAGCCTGATATTAAAACTTCAAATGCAAAATATAGAACTAGCCGTGTGATACATTGGGGAAGAATTTTAGTAAAATATAATAGTGAAGCAGTTGCCAATTACGACTATTCTTGTTAGAACTCTCTATTTACAAAAAATATCTTTAGGCCCTTCCCCCACCCCACCCCTGAGCTCAACCCAGATCCGCCTATTTTGCCATAGCTAGGAAAAACTGGTATGAAAACAGAAAATTTTGCCGCAACTCCTTTTCAGTGTTTACTCAATTTGTCAACGAACAGTTTCCCATCAGAACCCAAATAAATTAAACTTGCTTTCATTACTAAAATGAACTGTGGACCACTTCTCCTCTGCCCACACAACCAGCTCCTCACCAATTGATTTTTTTTATAATATAATATTTTTTTCATTTATATAGCGCTATTAATTCCATTGCACTTTACATACATCAGTAATGCTGATGCCCAATGCCCATTGAGGATCACAATCTAAATATCCTATCAGTATGTCTTTACAATGTGGGAGGAAACCGGAGTGCCTGGAGGAAACCCACAAAAATACAGGGAGAACATAGAAACTCCTTGCAGATGATGTCTATGGTAGGATTTGAACCCAGGACCTCAGTACTGCAAGGCCACAGTACTAACCACTGAGCCACTGTGCCACCTATTCTTTCTACTAATAATAGGTTTGGTCACTACAGAGTGGGCTGTCAGTCCAAATGCTCTTAAATGTGGTGACACTGTATGATGAGACAAATCCTTACTCTGTTCAGTGCTGAACTGGCGTGCTATTCCAGCTGCAGGGATGAAACGATTGCCCATGGAGAGTCTCTGCATTATCCTGTCCTGTCTTGCACTTGCTATTGAGGGCAGCCAGCCTTCTCGGGGGACTTGAATGAGTTTCTAATGTTGTTAAGATGCAATGTTCTAGAAATCACAGACTTAGAAAGACCAACTTCTGTTGCTATGGCTGATATGATGACCCTTTTGGCCTTTATCTGGACAACCTGTTAACAGATGGTTTCAGTCACTTTGGAACAGCTCAACATTTTTGCAAAGTGAATTCAAACTGGAGATTTCCAGTTAAATAGGGTTTGTCAGATAATTAAGGAAATTAGCAGCAGGTGCCAGACTAACACCAATAACTTGAAGGTATCTGAAAGTGTTCTCTCATTTTGGTCAGTGTCTTCTTCATTTATCTCCTTTACATTATTATTCTGTGCTGTAGAATATATTCAGTTTATGAAGTAACCTTAAAATACTGCTAATTTACTCATGTTAGGATATTTTTACATAGGACAACACAATGACCTTTAAGAAAATTGTGTGTTGTTCTCTAATTTTGATAGCCACTGTGTAGTTTCAGTAAAATCCCATTTTAGGCTACGTTCACACGCTGTGTAATGCCTGCGTATTTATGCAGTTGCGTGTTTTTGCCTGCGTCTTCTGCAAAGAATCGCACCTGCATTCACATGCTGCGCATTTTAACCTGTGTTTTTCCCGAGCCCATTTTATAATGTGGGCTTTGAGAAAAGCGCATGGAAAAATGCACAAAGAATTGACTTGTTGATTCTTTTTGCACACGTACTTTGCAGTGAAAGCGCGTGAGAAAAAAGACGGAATGCATTTCAGCAAAAGTCATTGCTTTTGCTGGCATACATATCCAGTGCTGCATATCACTGAATTTACACAAGCACTAAAAAGCACTGCGTAAATGGTGAATTACACAGCGTGTGAATACAGCCTTAAATTAGGTGTATAGTACAAGGCGAGTAAAAAATATGCGGTTTACAATGAAAATAGTGAATGCATTTATACAAGGAGTAGTCCATATATACATAACGTAAATAAAAAGAGCCATTAGATCATAAGTGCTTAATTTATTATTTATGGAGACATTGGTGGCATTAGTTCTTATGAAGTATAGTATTTTAGACCAGATTAAGAATTAAGTGATATTTAGCAAACTCTTCTGCTGTCTATGCATGTTTTGCTGCTGCTTCCTCAAATATTGAAATATTCAGAAATCAAAACCTTTAACGAAAAGCTACAACATATACCACTGTACTGCCATATGTCACTCATATCATATGTTATAAAAAAGGTGTATTATATAGTAAAAAATTTGTTTTGCTCTGTGCTGTCTTATACAGTGATAAAAGAGGTATTCTGATGCATCTGGTAGGCTACAACCACACAGCATAAAGGGAGATTTGACAGCTGATTCATGCTGCCCAAACCACAGGCAGCATGAATGTTACATTGACTGCATTGTAAACATATTGTTTTACTCTTAAAGCGAACCTGTCATGCTCCCCAGACATCAAAAGCTAACCTATCCACCTTCTGCAGCACTAAGGCTGCATTCAGAGAAGGTGTAAATAGTATTTAGCTGCCCTATAAACACTGAAATATGCACTTATATAAAATTTGTCAGTTACCAAGACCGATGACCGGGAGGCGGGGTATCCTGCGTCTCTGTGCCGCCCCTGTCTTGTCAATCACACCTCTGCCTCGGCGTTTGCTTGTGGCCTCCACCCCCTCAGTGCTCCGTAGCCCGTGCCTGCACTGCACGACAACTTCCTGGAGTGTTGGAGCGTGCGCAGTGCGCCTGCTCCGCAGTGGATTATTCATCATCCTCATTGCGGGGCGGCACATAGGGTACATGAGCATTTGCAGCGCTCCTAAGGTCCCACCTCTGACTGCCTCTTTCCTCCCCACCTCAAATAGCCGGGTCCTCAGTTTAGTTTTCTATTTTGGGACCGGGCTATTTGAGGTGGGGAGGAGAGAGGCAGTCAGAAGTGGGACCTTAGGAGCGCTGCAAATGCGCATGCACTCGATGTGCCGCCCCGCTAGAGGATGATGAATAATCCACTGTGGGGCAGGCGCACTGCACACGCGCCGACACTCCAGGAAGTTGTCGTGCAGTGCGCATGGCGCATGCCCGGCAACTTATAGCACAGTGCAGGCGCGAGCTACGGAGCGCTGAAGGGGTGGAGGCCACAATCGAACGCCGAGGCAGAGGGGTGATTGACAAGACAGGGGCGGCACAGAGACGCAGGAAACCCCCCTCCCGGTCATCGGTCTTGGTAACTGACAAATTTTATATAAGTGCATATTTCAGTGTATATAGGACAGCTAAATACTATATACACCTTCTCTGAATGCAGCCTTATGCTGCAGAAGGTGGATAGGTTAGCTTTTGATATCCGGGGGGGTGACAGGTTCGCTTTAAACACTGTTGTGTTTCAGAGAGGAAATGTGTTGAAAAGCCAGCTGGGAACTTTACATCTTGGATGACCAGTCAAGGCAGAACAATGGCGGCTTCTCCCCACTGTCCTCCCCATGACTAGCAGGATTCTCCTTATACACCCACAAAGTAAAAGATCTTTTAGTATGGGGGTGTGTGAAGAATCCACTGGGGACTTGCCATGGGCTAATCCCTGACCGACTTTTGAAAATATGTTTTGTCTGAAGCAATGCAGAGTAAAAAAGGTAACGCTGCAATATGCATGTGATATGGACAGGTGAATCAGCTGACAGGTTCTCTTTAAGGCTGGGGTCACAGTTGCCATGCGTTTTTTTAAGTGATTTAACAAAACTCATGCGTTTTTTCATGTCAGCATGAGTTTTGTAAGTTGTGTGATGGCTCCCTGCGTTTTTGGCTGCGTTTTTGAATCTGCACCTAAAAATAGTGCTTGTAGTATTTTTTGCGTTTGAAACGCATGCTTTTGTAAAAACGCATGCGTTTTTATAACATGGTTCCTATGGGAAACGCATGCAAAAACGCATGTACAATTAGTACCTTTTAGTGCCATTCAAAAACGCATGCGTTTCCCATAGGAGCCCATGTTAAAAAAAACGCATGCGTTTCTGGAAACGCATGCGTTTTTTTAACATGGGCTCCTATGGAAAACGCATGCGTTTTTGAATGGCACTAATTGTACATGCGTTTTTGCATGTGTTTTCCATAAGGTCCCTTATTAAAAAACGCATGCGTTTTTGGATATGCTCCAAAAACGCATGGGACAGTCACACATGCTTTTTGGCTATTAGGGCATGCGTTTTTTAACATAGGGGCCTATGGGTGCGTTTTTTACATGCGTTTTTGAAAACGCAGGTCTCCAAAAACGCATGTGAAAAATGCTACTGTGACCCCAGCCTAACAGGGGAGCCTGGAGTGTTGGGTGTTATCATGAGGAAATTTGACAAAGCATATGCGGCCTGAATGTAAAAAACAGCTATTTGAACAGCTTGAATACTTTATAATTATACAAGACTTTAATCAGTGGAGTCAGGAGAATAGATAAAGGTATTATTTGATCACAATGTTAGGTTGTAGAAACCAGTAGAGTATGATTCATTTCATGGCCTTGCCAAAGGTTATTATATCTGAACTGCTCCACAACAGACATATCTACATAATTTCTGCAGGAGGTTTTTTGAAGCAGACATATGAATGAGAATTTATAGTTCAGTGGGTGTCATTGTTCTAGAATTTCACTTATTTATTTGGTTAGTTTTAGAGCACTGACTAGGAAATATGAAGGTTGGCAGCCTTGTCCACAAATACTAGATGAACACACCAGCAAACGACACATCTATAGTAATTCACCAGCTCCCACCAGGCACACAAATGTTTCCTCAAGCACTTTATTACCTTTCATCCTCCTAGTGCATAAATCAAATAATTATGTTACATCATTACAGGTTTATGACATTGCTTTAAGTGTAATCAGAAACATCAAACATCTTTACTGGTCTACATAAAAATACCTGTAGTGCTGTAAAGACCTGCTACATACATATACAAGATGTGGGTGCAATGACAAACCTGCCAGAAAGGCAGACACACTCTCTCACAACTTGCCATTACGAACTGGCACCATGCTGCCCATGACCTGAGAGAGGAAGATTGCTAGTTTTGTTCTCCATGGTTTTCATGATAGAGCCTAATTATATCTGGGAATGTCCCTGATTTTTAAGACAGGGACTGGAAAATGCAGAACACCAGGGATCGAGTAAAAGCCAAACTGCAGAGGATTATTGAGGCCAATGATATCCAGTTTAACAGTTTTGCACTGTGAGCAAACTATAAGAATGATCTAAACAGTGTTATTACAGATATGAATTTATTATTAATATGAAACAGGCTAAAAATCTCCAACCAAAAATGGCTGCAGGTGTGAGCACTAGTGATGAGCAAATAATGAAATATTTAGGTTTGATTATTCTTACTGAATACTTTTTACTATTCAGGTATTCATCTCAAATATAAACCTAATGCAAGTCAATGGGGAGCTTGAATAGTTTTTAGGGAAATCTTCCAGAAAACTATTTGAGTTCCCCA
Source organism: Allobates femoralis (assembly GCA_033576535.1). Taxonomy (NCBI): domain Eukaryota; kingdom Metazoa; phylum Chordata; class Amphibia; order Anura; family Aromobatidae; genus Allobates; species Allobates femoralis. The sequence goes on along the minus strand of JARQOC010000003.1, from coordinate 515,043,875 downwards.
TTGACTTGCATTAGGTTCAATATTCGAGGCGAATACCCGAATAGTAAAAAGTATTCAGTAACAATAATTCAAACTCACATATTTCACTATTTGCTCATCACTAGCGTGCACACATTGAAATTCTACCTGTTTCTGTAACATCAGGACCCAAGATGAATTCAGGAGAATAGTTCTGATTTGCCGTTCCTGCATTGCAGGTGGTTAGAAGTGTCGTACTTGACTAGTTCTATAGATCCCTGCATTCAGACAAACCACTGAATCTCCTGGCAGAAAAATCATTAAGACACTATACCTGCTTTTCCATGAGGATATAGTCTTTTATGAGCTTCCATTACCAAATCGACAAGGTAAAAATGAGCTTTGTTATACACAAGTTCTTGTCATTACGTGGCATAGCTGTTATTACAGGTTAATAGGCATAAACATCTTATTAAAAAATATTTTCTGATATTTTCTAATATTTCTAAAAACATGTCAAGTAAGATAGTATTGCACCATCATAAATGCGATATCTTCTAAGTAAAAATTGCACCCATGGATTACATGGGTTGTACCTCAAGAATAACCTGAAGTGTGTCAGCCACTAACTCACTTGGTCCATCTGCTTTATAAAACCCAGAAGGAGCGTATCCATTCCTGGAACATTGCCGCTGTAGCCTCACATCCGGAGAGATTCAGTCACTTGTTTCCAAACAAAGCTAGGAAGCTGCTTAGTGTGGCCCTTTACGTGCAGGCCTATATCTACCACTTTTCCAGTACACAAAATAAAACAACCTTTTAGTAACAGTTTCCAGCTTTCAGACTTGTTTATTAAAGCTAAATGACTCACAGAAAAGGGAAAGCTGTTCCTATTCATTTTTCTAAGACTAGCCACTATCATGCAGGGTCTATCTGAGATGAGTAAAGACTACTGACTGATAAACTAATAATCACCAAAGGAGGTCCCTGCAGTCAGCTAACAGTGGGGATGTCTTTTTATAGGCCATTTACAGTTCATAAGGCAAAGATGCCCATATTACATCTGGAAAAACTGGACAGATTTTTATCTGTATGAAGTCCATAAGCCAGTCACCTGTTTGTCCGTATCCTGAGATATTCAGGTAGGCACTTCCTTCATGGGGTGGCATCCCAAAAAGACAATACAAAAATTAGGATGGGCACTCACATTAATACATTTTCTGCTTCAAACTTCATTCTGCAAATTTATCAGTGTCACCAGTATATTATGGCCCCTTTCGGCTTACATCTCAAAGCCTTTCTTCAACAATTCAAGATGTACTATTTAAGAAGGTTTGATATGTAGGCTGAAACGCGTCACTTTTTGACACTGATGATTTAACGGAATAAAGTTTGAAGCAGAAAATGTATTCATGTTAGGGGCGATCTTATTTTGTGTACCGTTTGTCCATATAAGATGCCTTATATATCTGTTTTTATACCCAGAGAGATTCTTAGATAAGATAAAATATACAGTCCTCCGTTGTCTTAATTCACTGATATAGCCAAAGGAATTTTTGATCCAAAATTAAGTTTCTTCTCATCCGTATAATGGAGGCATTCGCTTTGAGCTTCCAGTGACCTTTGTTGGGACTTCTCCAACAAAATATGCAGAATTCATGAGAAACTTCACAGTTTGTATCCAGTTTATATGTTACCCCTTATCCACTACTATGTCCGTCATTCACAGAATGGTGGCTCAGCTGTTAGCACTGTTGCTTTGCAGCACTAGGGTCCTGGGATCAAATCCTTCCAAGGACAACATCTGCAAGGAGAGTGTATGTTCTCCCAGTGTTTGTGTGGGTTTCCTCCCACACTATGAAGACAAATTGATAGGGGATTTAAATTGTGAGCTCCAATGACAGAAATGACAATATCTGTAAAGTAATGCAGACTATGATGGTGCAATAAAAGGATAATAATAACTATCACTGGCAGTCCACATATAATAAATGCAGAAGATGTCCATATACTTGAGCAATGCCCCAAACAGGAGCAATCATTTGTTGTCTGAGGGGTCAGATACCCTGCAATCAAAAGGACAGGGCCTCACAAAATATTTAAACTTCAAACTAATCTATTAATTGGAATTATAGATAAGTGCAGATATATTGCTTGGTTAATGTACCTAGAAATGTTCTGTGTGACTGTCTTTTACAGTCTCCAGTAATTTGTCCTTCCCAGCAATAACATATTGCTGATCCATCAGCCTCTTTATCAATTGCAGTGAGTTTACAAAAGTGGAATGTCTAAATGTGCATGGAACATATCTTTAATAACCTTAGCTAATGCGCCATTCTCTGACTGCAGGTGATAAGCCATTACTGTACAATGACTCACATTCTCCCAGGCCTGACAGCCAAGTTCCACAGTACAGGGTGATGGAACAAACATGTTTGCACTAATTTCTCCCTTAGTATAGCATCCCATACAAGCATTTATCACTTGGACATCCCACAATTGTGCATGTTTCCTTCTATAACTAACCATAAACATGTTTCGTGAGCATATATATTAAAGTCAAGCATTACATAGGCTCCTTTCACATTAGTGTTTTGCTGCTGTTTGCTGCCAAACCGGCAATTGGCACCACATCTGCTGGATCGGCTGCCTAACGGCCAACTTGCAGCCCGGACCCAGCAAGCCCCATGCATCATCTATGGGGCCTGTGGTCGGGTGCAGCAAGTGCAGTTCTGCCAGATCCTGCAGCTCTGGCACTTGTGGAGGCGAAACAAAACGCTGCTAGCAGCGTTTTTTTCTTTCACCACACAAGTGCCGGATCTGCTGGATCCGGCAGACCGCATTTGCCGCACCAGACCCCAAGCTCCATAGACATTGTATAGGGCTTGCCAGAATCGGGTCGCAAGTCAGCAGTTATCCGGCTGATGTGAAAGGAGCCTTACTGAGGTATAAAAAAATACACTTATGATAGTAAAAGCAGATGGAGAATTAATTATGCAGATGGAGAATTAATGGTTAAAAAGATGAGAACGTTTTAACATGTTCAAGCTACAGACTTGGCAAGACATTGAAAAGTCATCTATAGTCGGCCATGTCCGCAAGTAGGATCACTACTACTCCGTAAGCATCCTCAGCCATTATGACAATATTGCCACCACTCTATATCAGAGTTGTGGAGAAATCTGAGATTCTTATATAATGCCCTACACCGATCCAATGCAATTTTGTCAGAACAAACAATTTTTATAATATCATAATTAATCACTTATATAGCACTATCAATTTCACAGGACTTAAAGGGCCCGTTACACACTACGATATCGTGAACGATATTGTTGAAACGTCACAGCTTTTGGGGCGATGCAATGACGTTGTAACGACGTTGTAGCGTGTGAAACATAGATACGACCAGCGATAATTCAGCTGATCGTTGGTTTATGAACAGGACCATAAATCAGTCGTTGGTTGTCTGTTCAACCTGCAGCATCGGCGTGTGTGACACCTTGGCAACGATGTCGTTTACAACTTCGCCTATTTAGAACTGAGGAACATAGGCATCCAAACGACTGCTAGCATCGTTCGCTTGTCACGGAGTCGTTGCTGTGACGTTAATGATATCTGTATGTGTAACACCTCACTAGCGATCAAGCGATCCTGGCTAAGTTAGATCATTGGTGTATCGCTGGGACATTGAAGCATGTAACTGGCCCTTTACTTACATCAGCAATTCTGACCCCATTGGTGCTCACAATCTAAACTCCCTATCAGTATGTCTTTGTAGTGTGGGAGGAAACCATAGAACCCAGAGGAAACCCACACAAACACAGGAAGAACATACAAACTCTTCACAGATGTCATCCTTAGTGGGATTTGAACCTAGGGCCCCAGCCCTACAAAGCTGCACTGCTAACCACTGAGCCACTGAGCCTTTTTTGTCTTAGATTTATAAAGTTACAGCATTACATGATGACAACACAACTGGATGGTTAGGTGTCATGGCTTCTGTTATTACAAAAGACTTCATGGATATAATGGATCTGTTGTGCAATTTGCCTTTAATAGCATCCATGCACATGTCTGAGTTCAACTATAATGACCAATTGTCTGTTGGAGCAGTGAACTGAATGATGTCTGACTGATGACAGTTCATTATTATTCAAAATACCAATCAGACATTTTGGATTTTGGACTATAAGTTCTGGCTATATCAGTGTTTAAAAATGTCCAACACACCACACCAAATGCAGCCTGACATGCGTTTTCTCCTGGAAAAAGAATCACCAATGAATGATCATTATTCAGACCATATTTGTTCCCTTGCATGGGGGCTATTAACTGTGCCTCTCTCTATATTCTGTACACCCACATCATTACTGTTGCGATTAATAGTTATAAAGTTGTCAGCGCTTTTATTAATATGGATTGTGTTCCAAAACTCCAACCTAGCTGGAGATGTGAGCAGGCATTGAAAGTACCGTATATACTCGTGTATAAGCCGACCCGTGTATAAGCCGACCCCCCTACTTTTACCCCCAAAACCTGGGAAAATCTATTGACTCGTGTATAAGCCGAGGGTGGACCCTAGCACAAGTATACAGCCCCCAGCAGTGTGGTATACACCAGTCCCAGAGGTAGATACAGCAGCCCCAGTGGTAGTATACACGCAGTCCCAGTAGTATATACAGCCCCAGTGGTATATACAGCCCCAGTGGTAGTATAGATGCAGCCCTAGTAGTATATACAGCCCCAGTGGTAGTATATACAGCCCCAGTGGTAGTATACAGGGCCCCAGCAGTATATACAGCCCCAGTGGTTTATACAGCCCCAGTGGTAGTATACAGGGCCCCAGAGGTATATACAGCCCCAGTGGTAGTATATACAGCCCCAGTGGTAGTATATACAGCCCCAGTGGTAGTATACAGGGCCCCAGCAGTATATACAGCCCCAGTGGTTTATACAGCCCCAGTGGTAGTATACAGGGCCCCAGAGGTATATACAGCCCCAGTGGTAGTATACAGGGCCCCAGAGGTATATACAGCCCCAGTGGTAGTATATACAGCCCCAGTGGTAGTATACAGGGCCCCAGAGGTATATACAGCCCCAGTGGTAGTATATACAGCCCCAGTGGTAGTATACAGGGCCCCAGCAGTATATACAGCCCCAGTGGTTTATACAGCCCCAGTGGTAGTATATACAGCCCCAGTGGTAGTATACAGGGCCCCAGAGGTATATAGCAGGCCCAGCGGTAGTATACAGGCAGCCCCAGTAATGCAGGGCCACCCCAGCGTCTCTCCGGTCACCTGTAAAGGAAACTATACTTATCACAGTGCCGCTGTCCGCGCCCGCTTGCACCTGCTCGCAGCTGCCGACCGCGATCCTCCATCTTGCGTCTTCTTCCTGTTTCCTGTGCTCGTCGCAAGGAATGACGTCATTGCCGGCGACGAGCACAGAAACAGGAAGAAGACGCAAGATGGAGGATCGCGGTCGGCAGCTGCGAGCGGGCGCGGACAGCGGGCGCGGACAGCGGCACTGTGATAAGTATAGTTTCCTTTACAGGTGACCGGAGAGACGCTGGGGGGGCCCTGCATTACTGGGGATGCGGGGGCTGCTGTATACCGATGTATACATCGGTATGTACCGATGTATACATCGGTATACAGCACTGACTCGCGTATAAGCCGAGGGGGGTACTTTTCAGCCCAATTTTTGGGCTGCAAAACTCGGCTTATACACGAGTATATACGGTATATCTGTTCCCTGGCTGGAAGACTGGAAGATTGGACGTGGGTACCAGATTCAGCTCACACACACTGATGCAAAATCACCACATCTGCATTCCTCCTCTTTTTTACAGGGCCTTCTGTTTATTTACACAAGCAGCAACTAAAGTATTAATGCAAAAAACAAGTTTTCAAGAAAATCTGGAATACACCCCAGAGCTCTGTTAACCTCCCCAACGCCAGAAGATAATGCATTGCCAATGTAACCCACCGTAACATTAAAACACAATCCGGAAATGCCAGCTACAATTTGGAAAAATGAAAGCAGCTTCTGTGTAGTATTGCCGTCACTGCTCTACTGCCTGAAGGAGTTTGTGTAGATGATCTTCAAGAGTTGCTAAGAGCTCAGGGGTTAACATGATTGGCAGACAATGATAAAAGAATTCCAAGTAAAACTGCCTAAATATCCATAGCAGCCCAGTCAGAAAGACGCTCATGGCAAACTGCCCATCATTCTTTGAGGCTGCTCTTGTCACATAAACTACTGCAGGCTGTCCAGCTAGGCAGCCGTCTGATTTCTAGGGAAGTCAATGGGGCTTCCAGCCAACCCTGAGATGGCTGCCAGCCCCCTGGGTATTTCAAGGCCAAGTTGTTCAAACGCAATTCATGTTGCCAAAATTCTGTGATGTAAAAACTAGTCAACCCTCAACTAGAAAAACCAGTCATTCAGGTTCGGCAAAGTGAGATTAGAGTGTCCAAGCAATGATGACCTGTGGCCAAAAGCTGACAATGTTACCTCTTACTATAACTATGTTATGTCTTACTGCTATATATAGTGTATACATTAGTACAGTGTTTCCCAACTCCAGTCCTCAAGGCACACCAACAGGTCATGTTTTCAGGATTCCTTATCATTAGACAGATGATGGAATTATCCCCTGTGCAAGTGATTAAATTATCACCTATGCAATCCTAAGGAAATCCTGAAAACATGACCTGTTGGTGTGCCTTGAGGACTGGAGTTGGGAAACACTGCATTAGTACATAGACAGATTTTACAGCAAAAGGGTAACAATGATTTGAACTTTTGACTTTCAAGTTCCATATCTCACCATGCACTACAGCTTCAACTTTGAAGATGAGGCTACCTTTATTTTATAGACAATCATATTGGCTATCTCATTCATAAATCTAACTTGCAACTACTTCCTTGCAACCCAATCGAACACGCGTGGGTAGAGTTGAAGATAAAGCTGTATACATACAGAAGTGAGCCGACCAGTGTGCACCAACATTGGGGATGTGTAAAGGTACCGTCACACACAGCAATATTGCTAGGCAATTTCACTGGCAGTTTGCTGGTTGCAGTGAAATCATGGACACATTGTTCTATTTTGTTGCCGTGTACAAATCTAACAATGTCTCCATGATTTCACTGCAACCAGCAAATTGCCAGTGAAATTGTCTAGCAATATTGCCGTGTGTGACGGTACCTTAAAAGAGACCTGGGATCAGATTTCGGTCAAGACATACTTGAATCTGATTAAGAGCATGCCCAGAAGGATTCAGGCAGTGTTGAAAGCCAAAGATGGATTTACAAAATACTAACTAAATAAGAATTTAGATTTTTTAGAACAGTAAAAATGTAGTGACATGACAAAAATCTTGCATAACTAGTCATATGCTAAATAGTTGTAAGACAATTTTATATATGAGATAGCCAAGATGATTGTAAAATGAAGGTAGCCTCACACTCAAAGTGAATGGTAAGATATGGAGCCCAATTTGACTCAGGAAATGATATACACTATGTTTTGAAGGGAAATTTTAACCCCACACTTTAAAGTCAGGCCTATTTGCTGCTTGTGTGTGTGAGGTAATAGATACTGCTTTGTCTGTTTTGACAGTTAGCCTGGATATATATCAGGTGGCCTATAGCAACCAATCATAGCTCAGCTTGATTGGTTGCTATAGGCAAACAAGGACATTCATAGTATAACACAGCTTATGCATGTCTGTGAAACATTCAGGGAGTCTTGTCAAAGGTAAGGACTCCTGGAAAATGGCGCACGCTGGGACATGACTCTCAGTGAAGCAGCAGCCACACAAACTCCAAGGACTTTAAAGACTCCTGTTTGCTATTCTTCCAACAACCTGAAATATTTCAAATCCCCTTGGACAATGTACAAAACTGATTACAGCGAGGACCAGGGACGGATTAAGAGGAGCCAGTGTCCCGGGCTGTTTAGAAGACGAGTACTGCCCCCTTAACCGCAAGTATTATGTGACATGTCACATGATGAACTTTTGAAAGATCATGTGATGGGTCAAGGGATAAGAACACAGGGGCAGATGGGTACAGGCAAAAGAAAAACACAGCCCTCAGTATACAGCAGGGGGTTGTATGCAGCCTAAAGTATACAGCAGGAGGCCGCACACAGCCCCCAGTATATCGCTGAAGGTGGCACACAGCCCCCAGCATACCGCAGGAGGATACACACAGCCGACATTATACAACAGGAGGCTGCACACAGCTCCCAGTTTACAGCAGGAAGCCACACACAGCCCTCATTATACCGCAGGAGGCCTATTTACCTTGTGACTTATGTGTGCAAAATAATCTTTGTTAAACCATTCTATTTTTTTTATGGCTAAGGCTACTTTCACATTATGATTTTTTCCCTGTCCGTGGGATTCTACTTTTTGTAGGATCCCACGGACAGGAAAGGAAAGCATCGGAGGTGACCTCCAGATTCGTTTTCTGTGTCCAGGTCCGTGATTATCAAGGATCCGGACACAGCGGGGCGCTTTCACTTCTGCAATGTATAATATACATTGCAGAAGTGAAATATAAGAAAGAGTTAAAAATAAAAAATCAATATGCTCACCTATCCTCGATCCACTGCTGCCTCCCAGCAAGGTCCTTGTGCTTACAGGACCTGTGATGATGTCACAGAGCGTCATCAGGTCACATGCCCTGCAGTCCGAGGGTACAACAGTGTCAACCCGTACTATCCGTCAGCGTCTGAATGAAAAGTGACTGTATGGTAGGATACCCAGGAAGACACCACTTCTTACCCCGACACATAAAAAAGCCAGGCTGGAGTTTGCCAAAACTTACCTAAGAAAACCTAAAACGTTTTGGAAGAATGTTCTTTGGTCAGATGAGACAAAAGTAGAACTTTTTGGGCAAAGGCATCAACATACAGTTTACAGGAGAAAAAAAGAGGCATACACAGAAAAGACCACGGTCCCTACAGTCAAACATGGTGGAGGTTCCCTGATGTTTTGGGGTTGCTTTGCTGCCTCTGGCACTGGACTGCTTAACCGTGTGCATGGCATTATGAAGTCTGAAGAGTACCAACAAATTTTGCAGCATAATGTAGGGCCCAGTGTGAGAAAGCTGGGTCTCGCTCAGGGGTCATGGGTCTCCAGCAGGACAATGACCCAAAACACACTTCAAAAAGCACTAGAAAATGGTTTGAGAGAAAGCACTGGAGGCTTCTAAGGTGGCCAGCAATGAGTCCAGACCTGAATCCCATAGAACATCTGTGGAGAGATCTAAAAATGGCAGTTTGGAGAAGGCACCCTTCAAATATCAGGGACCTGGAGCAGTTTGCCAAAGAAGAATGGTCTAAAATTCCAGCAGAGCATTGTAAGAAACTAATTGATGGTTACCGGAAGCGGTTGATCGCAGTTATTTTGGCTAAAGGTTGTGCAACCAAGTATTAGGCTGATGGTGCCAATACTTTTGTCTGGCCCATTTTTGGAGTTTTGTGTGAAATGATCAATGTTTTGCTTTTTGCTTCGTTCTTTTTTCTGTTTTTTCATTGAAGACAAATTAAATGAAGATAATAATACCAAAGAATTTGTGATTGCAATCATTTTCAGGAAGAAACTGAGTATTATCTGACAGAATTGCATGGGTGTCAATAGTTTTGGCCACAACTGAATGCCCCAAAGAAAAAATCTCTGGTAATGCCCCTTAAGGTATTGTTACACACAGAGATATAGTGCTTGCAACTCACTGGTTGCAGTGAAATCATGGACACATTGTCCCATTTGTACACGGCAACAAAATGGAACAATGTGTCCATGATTTCACTGCAACCAGTGAGTTGCAAGCAATACATCTCTGTGTGTAACGGTACCTTTAGACTTAATATAATTGACAACCTAAACACTACAAGCTAATATGTCTGATATATATCACAGCTCTGCAGCCACTATTCTATGATTTGGCCAATTTAACCTACTCAAATTGGTAATACATCCTCTAACCACCCGGAGCTAAATAGCATCAGCGACCACTTGATTCAGTTTCCATTGCAGGCTACAACAGTGTGAAGTTTGCACAAGACAGCCTTATATGTTTCAGCTTCCAGGGCACAAAAAAAGCTATAAAATGGGGTCCACAAAGATATACAGATAGAAATTCAGTGGTACTCCATGATATTGCAATAAAGAAAATTGCTCAACATGATGCCAAATTATTATACACAATCCATTTTGGTATTTTCCCACTATGTCCCCACTGAAGCTGGCGTTTATGAGATTAACTGGAAAATGCTGAAAATATAACAACCAGGAAAAATGAGCAGAGTCACTGTGACAGCTCTTGAATTCCCTGAATTATCATCGTGTATATGAGAGTAGCGCAGCAGCAATGAATTGTCGCATTATTTGAGCACTGCCATGTATACGCCTGTGGTAGACTTTCCCTGAGGGGTGAACTCAGATTGTTTCAGCTAGACATGGATACAACAATCACAGCTTTAATAAAAGGTTGATTTCCTCATACACAGAACATTCACTTTCTTCCTCCTGGATTGCTCCCAGAGATACCATTGCATTGCAACCTACGCAATTAGTTTTCACAGGTGGCTGTTTCGCCTCTGGTTAAACTGCTTTCTTTCTTCTCCAGCAAGTCATAGCAGAGCAAACGTATATAAAAACATTTCAGATATGAAATAAACAATTTTATAAAAGCAGCTGGGATCCAAAGCATAGTGTCAGAATGACCGAGAGCCGAGACGCAGACGTTAGATGTAAAACATCCCGGTTCATCTGAGGGGGCAGTACACAGAGGGAGGGAAGTCTGAGAATATTAATAGGGAGACGAGAACAGTATAGAAATGTCTTCAAGAGTGCACACTTCCTCCTTCTGAAAATAAAAGTCATGTATAGGATGAAATGCATATTCAAAGGAGATCAAACCTAAACAGTTTTATGGATAAAGTGTTATGTTTGTTTAGTGATTTAAGACAGAACATCTGGAAAGATTTTTACAGACTCTCATTCCGAAAACAATAGGTGGTCAATGGAAACCTTAAATTAGTAATCCTAAAAGTTTCCTACAATATATATTACTAATGTGCAGCACTGCAAAAACTGCAGAGTAAGATAAAACATGACGTATAAAATCCAGTGCAGTATAGGGTACATTTAAAGAACACCCTCTACACCAGAGTTTCTCAACTGCAGTCTTTAGGACCCACCAACAGGTCATGTTTTCAGTATTTCCTTAGTATTGCACAGGTGATAATATAATCACATGCTCAGGTGATGATTCCAACCCCTGTGCAGTGCTAAGGAAATCCTGAAGACATGACCTGTTGGTGGGTCCTGAAGACTGCGGTTGAAAAACACTGCTCTATACTAAGTAACATTAGTACAAAGTGCTGCACGATTCTTAAAGTAAAACACCTAGGCTAGAAGGCTTGAGGGCCGATCCAAAAACAAGTAACAATCCACTGGAAAGCCTATCTGGTTTGAAGTAAAAGGCTATGTTCACGGAGGTAAGGTTTTGCTGCGTTTTTTGGGGGTCAGTTTTTGCCTTGTTTGTATGTAAATTTTTGCTCATCTAAACCTGAGTTTTTGGTTTACAGCAAAACCTATGTGATTCAGGGAAAAGCTGTCCACACACATTGCTTTTTGTTCTCTGCAGATAATGTCAACAACACAGGTTTTGCTGCATTTTTGAAAGAATGAGCATGCCAATTCTTTTCTGCATTTTTGCTATAGTTTTCATGGCAAATCTGCAGGAAAAACACAGCAAACAACATGGTAAAAATGCAGCAAATCTGCAGAAAAAAAATGCAGCAAACCTCCTGCCAAGCAATCAGAAGAAAAAAGCAACCGCTAGCATTTGCTGCAGATTTGTTGGCACCAAAAACCAAATGTCTGGACATAGCCAAAGATGAGGAGCGCTATCACGTACTGCTGAATACATAGCTCTGACATGCAGATTGTTCTATTAGTACAACAGCCTGTGATCTACCATATTGTATAGGAAGAGGAAATTAGAGAGGAGATCTGCCAAATAGTCTTGCCAAGTATCAGGAAGAAATTTAGATTTGCAGAATAAGTAATACTAATAACAGTGTTACCGTGGATTTCACTCATAACCTTCTCTGGGAAAGGTAAATAACTAAAATGCAGAGATTCACTTCAAAGATCGCACACATTCTTTTACATGGCTTTACAAGTCAGCATGATGTCCCTTCTGCAAATACATACCATACATCACTATTGATAATATCTTTTACCTTTTCAGCATCAGCACCAAAATATAGGCAGAAAGTTCTATGATTCCCATCTTGCATGGTGAGATGAGAACGTCAACCAAAGTGCCATATACATGTTGTTATAAAGAAACACTCGCATCAAAATGTTTATAATCTTAATATATTGCAGTCATCATATTATATACGGTAGCACTGTGTACTTACAATTTCTCGTTTTTCCTTTCTACCCAGTTAATTCTTTTCTTTTCCATTAAGTCTACATGATTAAAAACTGACTAGTTGAATCCTCTAAACTCCATGTAGAAACAGGAATTATATGTTCCCTATATGAGCCATCAATAGAACAACAATTCTTCATCAATGGAAAGAAAAGCTGGGTCAGTATTTGGAAGATGGGGATGATTTATGGAGGGATAAGAGACTTAATATTTTTACATAGAGCTTAGAAGGATTCAGCTAGTGTGTGTGTGTGATGTCGCAAACCTATTGGAAAAGAGGAGAATTAACTAGGGAGAAAGGCAAAATGAGCAACTGTAAGTACACAATGCTATATGATATGATGACCACAATAAATTAAGAGGGTAAAAGGTTTGATGGAAGTGTTTAAGATGGTAAGGAAACATACCAATAGAAAAGTGCTGTGAACACAAAATTCACACCTCAGCAGCAAACATACAGACATTGGCAATATCTGCATGCTCCATATATTGCAAGAAGTACTATGTGTTGCAGACTTGGCTATATCTCTACCCAAGTTTTTTGGATTCGTTAAAAAAAACACGCATCTGACCAGCATCAAATACAATGCAAGTCTATAGGTGCCAGATCCAGCATGAATACTGAGTATGCACGGTATCATCACATCATTTAAAGTTTGAGGTCCATACCAAACTCCTAAGTGTTTGGGCACGGACCCCGGACGTCACTGAGAAGTCTTTGATTAAAGCGATATACTCACCTGTATATAACTCTCCTTCAAACTCCACCAAACCCAAAAGCTCTACACAGATTGGCATTTTTGTCTATCCCTCCCTTCATCAAGATGCCTGGACCATCATTGTAATAAGCCCCTGTACTTTGTGTAACCCTTATCTCATTGTACATTGTAAGGTCTTTTGAGCAGGGTCACCTTTATTTTGCTGTAATTATTGTATTGTATTTTTTACATTGTTTCTCTGCTTTAATTATTGTATTGTATTGCATTTTTTACATTGCTCCTCTGCTTTAATTATTCTATTGTATTTTTTACATTGAATCTCTACTTTAATTACAGTATTGTATTTTTTTTTTTTATATAATTGTTACCTGTGACTGTCTGTATATGAACCACTGAATTGTAAAGTGCTGCGGAATACGTTGGCGCTATATAAAGATTATTATCATATTCATTGCATTGACAGCTGAACGCCCACTCTCTGTGACAGTGTCTGTGATTGGCTGTTGCGCCCCACCCATTGTTGCGGCAACCAGAAATTGGCTGTTGATTAGAAAAACCGCTGGTATAAAAGTAGCTTTCCTTGCAAACATTCCTGCCCCACCATGTGATCATTATCATCCAAACTAAGAGCCTCACAGGTCCTTAATATATATTAGTCAGTTCAGATGATCAGACTGATATCAGGCTAGTAAATATGTCCATATCAAAGAAAAACATGTCTTACATGAAAGACAAGATTCCAAATTTCATCTCAAAGTCAATCTCCATCCCAATCCACCAGAATTTTGTGCACATGGTCCCATAGTTTTTCATTTACTCTTTATAAATACTCCCTTAGGACACTTCCTGAAGAGAAAACAAACACTTTATTCTGTATACATCAGGTAACTCTCCTTGAATGCCAAATTATAATTGAATCACCAATTTCAGTGTATCAGCAACTGGATGAAATCTATGTTACCACAGATTCATAGCTCCTACAGCATAATCATGAAAAATGTAATAAACCAGGAATGAAAAAAAGTTGATTGACTGCACCACTTAAGCTGTTTAGCTTGTAATGAGTCACTGGGCTACTTATAGCAATCTAAATGCAGCACTGAATGCAGCATGTCTGCTGCATTCAGGGAAGGGGTCCCCATGTGTCTGTGTGCTGTGTACCCCAAGATATAGGCTTTGTAAAACTTACAGTTAGAAGTCGTGGAGGCAGTCACTGTGGCTGGAGTTAGCTTGATTAAGTGTGGCCATTCCCTCCCACTCTGCCTCTCTGTGTGCTGACTCCTGCTGTGTTGTTTATGCTTTGTCAAGGCAGGAATCTGGAGCTGACATCAGGACAAATGATTTGCATGCTGTGAGTGACAGAGAGGAGGAGGGCAGAGCTAGCACAGCAGAAGCAGTACAGAGAGGCAGTGGGGTATGAAATGGCCACCGTCAATCAAGCTCCCTTCAGCTACAGTGATTGCCTCCATGGCTTCTAACTGTAAGTTTTACAAAGGCTATATCTCGGGGTATACAGCACATAGATACATGGGGATCCCTTCCCTGAATGCAGCAAACATGCTGCATTTAGATTGCCATGCAGCAGGGGGGGGGTGACAGGTCCTCTTTAAGTGTTAAAGTCAATGGCAACAAGGGATCAGCTTGTTCATCCCCAATACAAGAGTGTGAAGCCATTACCATGGGTAAGATTGATCAAGAGAATAAGCATCCTTTTTGCTTTTACAAGGTTGTGTACAAATTAATGCTTAATTATTTTGCAAAAATACATGGACTGAAAATGTATATTGTAAGCCAGACCATGTGATAAAAAAGAGTGTATACCCAAGCAAGAGGTACTTGTCCAATTTATCAGAATTAGGCCTGCCCCCAAAACAGCCCCATTTAGGTAAATAAAACTGTAACCATCAGCTAAGAAACAAGGGAACATCAGTATTACATACATTTCTCTCCATTGTCCCTATCATAATGAAATTCATTGAGGTCATCATGAATAAATATTCCGGAGTGTAACATGTCTCATGTAGAGACTGTAACGTAGGGCTATATTTTAAAATAGCACACAGAATACAGAAAACCAAGTGTATTTTGTGGAAACTTTCCCCAGCCTAGCCTGCAGTTATAAAGCAGATCCAGCAAGTTCTGGTGTATCTCAGAACAGTAACGTTCATTACATAAGTTGATAGGTATGAAGCAGGGTCTCTGAAGGCCTTTGGAAAATTGCACACAGACTATTTAATACAAACCAGAAGCCAGTGACTGCTGGATGAACATCGGATTCGTTCCCACATGGGTAATTTAGCAGGACGTCCTACCTCTCCCGCCCCTCTCTGCTCTCTATTTGCAGATTTGCAATTATAGGGTGGGACTGGGGGAGAAGGCATAAAGACTGCGAGTTGAGTGTATTTGGATTATGGGAAGAGTTGCTTCTCTCTGCTCCGATTCCCTCCTCCCTTCTCCACAGCATGCCTCTACCCCTCCTACAGCATTCTCCAACCACTGCAGGGGAAAGCATGGATGTAAAGCACAGCTTCCCCCCATTCTAGCATCTGCCTTACCCAATCTTGCCTGGGCCAGCTCCAATAACAACATCTGCTTGGCAGCTTTTCAAACCCAGGGATAGTTATCTAACTGGGGCTTTTGTGCTACACTGTTTATTCTATGTGAAGAAATGCCTCCTTAGTTGAAAGAGTACTTCAGAAAAAGGCTATATGCAGCTATTAGCAAGTGAGGCACAAGGCTAATAACCCCCACCTGCTCGTCAAATTAATTATGACAACTCAGTCATTAGAGCGCACAAGAAAGAAAACATGACTGCAAGCCTTTCTTAAGAATAAACATACAGTACCAGAAACTGACAGGACAAACCTGACATCAACTATCTTTAATGAGCTTGTATCCAATCTGTACAAAGCCGTGAAATCATCAGCAGGTAGGAGTACGAGAAACACCCTATTACAGTGGGACATCTATAAGTCATGGAGTCCTGTTCATGGAGATTATGTACCTTCAAAAAATCCTAAAACATATGTTTACAAATGATCATAGGCTTTGGTTACATATGCATCATATAGACAATTTATTGTGGGCCAGCACATATAATTTATATAAAGCCAAAGGCATTAAATGGCAAGAAGCAAAACATAATAAAATGAATCCACTCAAAAAAAACCTCTTTAAAAAGACCACCAGATGTAGTGACATTTTTACTTCCCCTTCTGTATGCTGACCATTGCCTAGAAGGCAATCTCCCACTACCCCAGGCCCAGTGATTGATCCATTATATAAAACAATTTAGTAATGTACAAGTTGTTTTGTTTGCTAGTATTTCCCAGAATCCTGTAATCATTCATCTGCAGATGGCTAGTGAGAATGGTATGCAACTCACATAACACTGATAAGTTGAGATTTAGTTTAGGCTATTTAAAGTTATTTACTGTAGGTCGAAATAACTTAAGGAAAATTAATCAGGAAAATAATGGAAGGGCATAGAACTTATTTTGCCATAAACATCAATGAAGATCTGGTGATGAAAATCTTTTTTATTATTGCCCCAAATCCAGTCTCCAAGATGCTGGTTTAATTTATTGTTTGTCATCATTCTCTAGGGCCAAAGGGTTTGGGACAAATATTATTTTGGGCCCGATTAATTAAGACTTGTGTTCTGTATAGGAGTTTCAATGATTAGCATACGGAAATACAATGCGCCTAATTCATTAAGAGGTGCACCCCAATTAATGATTTAGGTGTCTCTTATTAATATCGTGAGGCCTCCGTGCACCATGCCAGAAATGTTACTCCTCTCAGAGAATGGAATAACAGTTCTTGTTGTAAGTTATGCCACATCTTTTGATTAATTTAATGCATGGCTTTCTCCATGACCGATCCCCCCTATCATTGCCCATTCGTCACAGGGTTCCCTAACGCTGGTGTGAATATGCCATAAGTCAAAAACGTTGCGACTTTTGAAAGTGTTTAAAGTTAGTATTCTAGAGAACACATCTTCATAAATCTGACCTTTTTTGTATAGTTTAAGAGCTTTTACCATGATGACAAATACATCCTGTCTATCTGTCTCGTGATTTCCTCTATGAGCACTACTTACAGTGGGTTATGTGTGCTCCTCAGTTTCTGCACACATAACCCATTGAATACCAAAAAAAAAACATTTGCGCATGTTCGACCAGGGTTGAAGAAGCCAGCTACTGGATGAGCTATACACCATGTTCCAAATTATTATGCAAATTGGTTTTAGGTGTCATAGGGTTTTTTTTTTTTGTCAATGAACCCATTGATGGTATTGTGTCTCAGGGTTCTTCTGGATCATTTAAATTTATCTCAGATACCTGTGATAATTAGTTTGGCAGAATAGCCCAAGAAAAGGAAAACTGGGTGTTGCAAAAGTAAGCAGGCCACAGTTTTCAAGTAACATGGGAAAGAAAAAGGATCTCTCTGCTGCCGAAAAGCAACAAATAGTGCAATGCCTTGGACAAGGGATGAAAACATTAGATATTGCACGAAAACGTAAGCGTGATCATCGTACTGTGAAGAGCTTTGTGGCTGATTCTGAGCACAGATGTGTTCGTGCAGATAAAGGCAGAATGAGGAAGGTTTCTGCCAGGCAAGTTCATCGGATTAAGAGAGCAGCTGCTAAAAAGGCCTTACAAACCAGCAAAGAGATATTTGAAGCTGCTGGTGCCTCTGAAGTCCCTCGAACCTCAAGGTGTAGGATCCTTCAAAGGCTTGCTGTGGTGCATAAACCTACTATTCGGCCACCCCTAAATAGTGCTCACAAGCAGAAATAGTCGCAGTGGGCCCAGACATACATGAAGACTAATTTTCAAACAGTCTTGTTTACTGATGAGTGCCAAACAACCCTGCATTGTCCAGATGGATGGAGTAGTGGGTGGTTGGTGAATGACCACCATGTCCCAACAAAGCTACAAAGTCAGCAAGGAGGTGGAGGAGTCATGCTTTGGGCCGGAATCATTGAGAAACAGCTGGTAGGCCAGGTTAACATTCCTGAAGATGTGAAAGTGACCTCTGTAAACTATGAGTATGCAAAGAGTTTCTGACTGAGAACTTTCTTCCATGGTACAAAAAGCAAACAACGCGCCTTTAGGAGCAAAATCATTTTCATGCATGACAATGCACCATCTCAAGCTGCAAAGAATACCTCTGTGTCATTGGCTGCTATGGGCATAAAAGGAGATAAACTCATGGTGTGGCCACCATCTTCCCCTGTCCTCAACCCTATAGAGAACCTTTGGAGTATAATCAAGCAAAAGATCTATGAGGGTGGGAGGCAGTTCACATCAAAACAGCAGCTCTGGGAGGCTATTCTGACATCATGCAAAGAAATACAAGCAGAAACTCTCCAGAAACTCACAAGTTCAATGGATGCTAGAATTGTGAAGGTGATATCAAAGAAGGGTTCCCATGTTAACATGCAACTTGGCCTGTTAGGATGTTTTAGAGTTAAATAGCTGTTTATTTCAGTGAATGTGACCTCCTAATGCTGCAAATTTAACAAATGAGCATTTTCAGTTCTTTCAAACATATCAAGTGTTTAGAAACTCTACTGTGCCTAATAATTTGGAACAGTACATTTAGAGTTTTTTTTTCATTTTGAAGATTATACTGTTATCATTGAGAGGTTTCTTCAATAAAATTTGATGTATACTCTAACGGGTAATGACTTTTATTACAATGACTGTCATTTGCCCCGACCATTTAGGAAAATCAGACAAAAAGATCATTTGCATAATAATTTGGAACATGGTGTACTGTTAGCAGCCTGTAACAGAAAAATCTTGCAATTCTGAAAATGAATTGTATTTGAAAAGATTATTGTGCTTCGAGGATGTATTACACAGAATACATTTATTATCATGGTAAAATCCCTTTAAGTACAGATGTGACATTTAGATGCTTAAATTCCACAATTTGGATAGTAAAGCACCAAGGATCCTACACTTAAGATTTTTAGCAGCAATATAAGCTCTTCTTCATCATTAGCTTAAAACAAATGTTCATTCGATGAAAAAGGTTGAAACAATAACAAACCGTTGCAAAGAAAAATGTAAGGGCCCTTTCACATTGACGTCTTCGCCAAAATGATGAAAAGATTTACCGCATCTGCCGCCTAAAGGCTACACTTGCGTCACACTTGTGGCAAGCCCCATGCATTGCCTATGGGGCTTGCGGTAAGTGTGCGGCAAATGCGGTTCCGACAGTTGCGGCAGGTGTGGCCACTAAAAAAAATGCCACTGACCGCGGCTTTTTTCGTTGCCGCATCTGCACTTGCTGCACCTTACCGCAAGCCCCATACACAATGCATGGGGCTTGCCGCAAGTCTGCAACAAGTGCAACCTTTAGGCGGGACCCTCGGCAGATGCGGTTTTTTTTTGTCCGGATCCACCGGATCCGGACACAAAAGCTACTGTGACAGGGGCCTAAGATATCTAATTCCATTACCACTAAATGATTAAAGTCATCTAGGTACATAAGTCTGTGTCTTTGCGGATATGATAAGTTTAAGGAGAGAGCTAAAGGGTTGTATTTTCCTGTTTATTTTGCATATATTATCATATTTTATATATTGTCATTTGACAAAGGATAAAATAAAGTTTTTTGTTGTTTTTTTTTTAATTAGTTTGAAAAAACAAAGTTTTGCATTTAATGTTCTGCCATTGAGAATGAAATATGATTAAGAATGCTAAAGGATTAACATTCCAAGTCTGAAGCAGATGACAGTACCTTTCAGATAATAACAAATATGAGGTTCTCTGAGGAGTTCATATCAATTGTGAACTGGCTCCATAATCTTACTAATATTTACTAATAGGTTATTATATGACTGAGACCATCGGGGAAAACATACTATGAATCTTAGTGATGAGCGAATAGTAACAATTTTGGGTTTCGGTTACTTGCACTAAATACTTTGAACTATTCCAGTATTCATCACGAATAATGAACCTAATGCAAGTCAATTGGGAACTCAAGCATTTTCTTGAAGAATTCCCTGAAAAATATTCAAATTCCCCTTTGATTTGCATTAGATTCTTTATTTGTGACGAATACTGTAATACCGTGTTTCCTCAAAAATAGGGCGCCCCCCGAAAGTAAGGCATGCCAGGTGGTTTAATGTGCCTGTAAATATAAGGCACCCCCGAAAATTAGGCATGTCTCTATTTTACAATATTTTACCACAGCATGCAGCTGTGACTCCTCCAGCCCACCCCCGCTTACAGCCCGCTCCCCGCTCGTGTCCCGGTGCCCGTCGCTGTGAGCGGTGCCGCACATGCATGTAGACCGGCACCACTCTATTTTTCAAGCCCCCACCACTGTCCTGGCTAATCACAAGCCAGGAACTGCCCAGCGGCCAATCACAGGCCATTCGCTGCATGACGTCGGCTTCTGGCCTGTGATTGGCTGGGCCAGTGGCACTGTAAACCTACGGCACCTGCGGCAAGGAGATGAGAGTGGTGCCGTCCTCCTTGCAGCGGTGAGAACCGGGACAGCGACGGGCAGCTGAGAGCGGCACCGGAATGCAGCAGGACCGGTGAGAAGTGTCCCTGACTGTGTGTGTGTGTGCTCCTGTGTTCGTGCCCCTGTGTTTGTGTGTCCCTGTGTGTGCCCATGTGTGTGTTTGTGTGCCCCTGTGTTTGCGTGTCCGCATGTGTGCCCCTGTGTGTGTGTCCCTGATACCATATTGGGGGATGATGGGGTTACTTTATTGGGGGCCGCAAGGGGATGATAAAAGTAAGACACCCCCCGAAAATAAGACATGGCGCATCTTTAGGAGCAAAAATTAATATAAGATGCTGTCTTATTTTCGGGTAAACACGGTAGTTCAAAGTATTCAGTACAAGTAACCTGAACCCGAATATCCCACTCTTCGCTCATGACTAACTACTTTAAATACACCAGAAGAATATTTTGTGCCACAGTTATGTGTTGTAGACACTTTGGGAGCCATGAGGCATGGGTTCGTTCAGAAGGGAGCATGGATTTAGATGCAACACTATGCCACAAATTGCATGAAAATTTTGGTAACACGAGGGGAGCCGATTCATTTTCATTTGGTGTTCAAGGGGTTAGCAGTTCCTATTTTGATCCTGCGGAGATTCCATATAGCGCTAATCTCAGTTGCTGCACCTTGCTGTCACTCCCTTTCATTATTTTAACTCACTCCTTACTCACTCCTTAAGGCCCTGTTACATGCTATGATTTTGTTAACGATATCGTTGCAACGTCACAGGTTTTGTGACGTTGCAGCAACATCGAAAAGACATTGTTGCGTGTGACACGTAGCAACGAACAACGATAAGTTCGTTGATCGTTAATGAATGGCCAGGACTATTGTTTTATCGATGGTCTGCCGCTCTCACACATACATCGTTGTGTGTGACAGGGGCAACGACCAACAATCCCCATTCTGCGTCCGGAACCCTGAACGATCCTAACGACCGTCGGGTGTCGGGCACAGACTGGCTGATCGCTGGTGATTCTGCCTGTGTGACAGCTCAACAGCGATCACAAAACAATGTCCCAGCGATCCCGGCCAAGTCAGATCGCTGGAAAATTGCAGTGTGTAACAGGGCCTTTACTCTCCCATGTGCCAGTTATAGTTCTTCTATGCAGACCTTCCAGGAGAAATTGTCTTTGTGGAAGCTGCAGAGTTCCTTTTGTGTTTTGTTTGTCTCTCTCCCAGTGTTGTCTTAAGCGGCCGTCACACGCTACGATATCGCTAGCGATATTGTTAGCGATCACGTGCACGCGCGATCGCTTACAATATTGCTCACATCGCTGGTGAGCTGTCACACAGACAGACTCACCAGCGATGTGGACCAGCGAGATCGCTGGTTACTATGGTACACATCGGGTTACTAGGCGCCGTGCGTCGCTTAGTAACCCGACGTGTACCATAGTTACCATCTCCCAGCATAGGCTCTGCCGCTGGGAGATCGTTCATCGTGGTGTCATACACCACGATGAAGCAGATCGTTAAATCGTTCATCGCAAGATCTGAGCTCCGTAGCTCAGATCTCGATTTTGCGAATTTAACATTTCTCGTTGGTCGTATCTTGCCGTCACACGCACAGACATCGTTCAAGCGATGTTTAATCTGGCGCGTTCAAGCGATATCTTTCAAGATATCGTAGCGTGTGACGGCCGCTTTATTGTAGTAGTAAGAACTTAAAAAGTATCCCAGAGGGATAAGAACAGCTCCATGTATAACACAATTATATTCACACAAATATAAAAAGTTGAATTTTTATTAAAATCATTAAAAGACAAAAAATTAAACAGCAATCGGTTCCAAAAATAGGGAAAAAAATCCAATACACAGATAAACAGTGCACACAAATTAATCAATAAATAACAATTAATATGTCCATTTGATAAGTACACATTTTACAAAAAAATACAATTGCAATTAATGCATGCAACAACTATATATAGCAATATAGTATTCATAGCAACATGAAGTTGTAATTTTTGTAAAATGTGTACTTATAATCAAATGTATATATTATTAATTGATATTTATTGATCCATTTGTGTACACTATTGATCTGTGTCTATTGGATTTTTTCCTATTTTTGAAACTTATTGCTATTTAATTTTTTGTCTTTTAATGATTATAATAAAAATGTATCTTTTTTTGTGATATTTATGTCAATATAATTGTGTGAATATAATTGTATTGTATATAGAGTTTTTCTTATCCCTCTGGGATTAGTTTTGGGTTCTGGTTATTGACCACATTCTGATTTTTGTTTGGTATATTATTATTGTAGTGGTAACACTAGCTTCTTGCTGCCCTACTCACAAGCTAACCCAGGATCAGCCATGGCCTAGGCATGTGATCGTGCATGGGGGAAGGACCCATCTAGGGACGAGAGAAAGTGCAGGGTTCAGCCTCAGCTGAGTATTTAAGGGTCACCCCTCTCCCTATTGTCAGGACTCGCTTTTTATTTTTTCCCTGGTTTTCCCCTCTTTTGTGCCACACGCTGGGCATTTCATCACTCTATGGTTACAGCCAGGAAATGGCAATATTGCCACAAAAAACAATGAGAATTCTTGAATAAAAATAAAGTGATTTACCTAAAAGCTTTGGTCTACGGTCAACACAAGATGACTAATCAAACCAAGCACAGGCAATTAGTGCATTGTGGTCAAACTGTCTTGGGTTAGGTCAGAGCTGTTAATTAAGAAAAAGGTGATGGGAATAGAAAACATGTAGGTGGGACGGTGCAGTAAATTGTTTGGCCAAATGAATGGTGCATTGAACACATATGCTTGGTTTGAACAGTCATTTTGTGCCGACTTACTTCACACGCCGCAATATGACCTGGAGATCATAAAGGCGAAGCAATCGCCGTGAAATTGCCTCACGATTGCGGCGTGTGATTGGGGAATTTCGCGGCGATAAATTGCCTCTCGCCTGTCGCCTGATTTCTGAACAGTGCTTAGTAATCAGCCGCAATCGGTAAGGCGATATTTCCGTGTTGTGGCGTGTGATAGGGTGATAGTGATGGAAAGAGCATTGCCTATGATTTCCCGTAGGCGTGCCTCAGCGTGCTGGGGTCCGCGCCCCGTCTGACATGATTGGTGTAGGATACTGCGTTCCCATTGGCTGTCACTTGACACCGTGCCATATTTGAAGAACTGTCCGTCCAGCACCACACAATGGAAATGGCGTCATGTATTAGCCAGGCTGACCAATCGTAACGCTGTTGCGTTGTCCAATGAGCATATGGGGTGCGGTGTAAACTACTGCAGCATGCCTATCTCCCCACACCGCTGAATATGTACGCCCACATTACCTTTGGAATTGTGGCGTGTGAAGCGGCGATGGAATTAGGCAGGATTACTTCCGCTGCACGTGAGGCAATTTCCAGAGCGACACATCGCCTTACTTTCAGGGCGAAATTGCGTCGTGTGATGCCGCCATTGGTGATATGAGGCGACCATGAACAACGTGCACGCGCACGTTAGATCGCCTCATATCGCCAGGCGATATTGAGGCTTGTGAAGGTACCTTTAGTGTCATAATGCTTTCCAGGTTTAGAATATTTTTAAATAAAAAGCATTTTAAGTGCATTTGCCCTCTTGCATAGTTGTGCAGGTTTAACCAATTTGGTTGTTCTTTCCCTGCCTTTCTCAGCTCTGATATGAGTTGGAACAACAAACACAAGCCTGAACAAATATTAAATACAAAAAAATTCTCCATTGCAACACAGATATCCTGTAAGTTGGTACGTCCCATAGAGGTCCTTTAAGGACACGCTGAGGACATCAAACAATGTGTAGGGTTGTTTTACTCTTCTATTTTCCACAAGTGCTGAAAATAAATAAATAAATAATTTAAATGCGGTTAGAAAAAAAAAAAAAAAAGAACCCAACAAACGGTTCACTGTAAGGAAGAGAACATTGTGTTTCCCATAGATAATATTACCTGAGGTCATGCACATACCACAGTGCAGACATAGAGATTGCAGAGGACTGAACAAATCTCACTGACAATGGAACACCTGACATCGCTGGCCCACCATATACATAGACTTTCTCCATTTTTACAGTCTTCAGAGAACTCATTGGGCCTAAATTATTAATATTGGTGTTTTACTTGCTATTTTTAATGAAGGGACTGCTGGAGTGAGAATAAATGTAATTGCATTACAACTGACGTTCTCCTCTTCCAGAAATGTTACTGCAGTCAGGAAGTGGCGTACGTTTCTGGCGTAATTTATGCCACTAAGGTGGGGTACATTTTGATAAATTTGCTGGGTGGCTTCATCATGCTACATGCCACTTCAGCTCCATGCACTGTTGAGGTTCTGACCGGAACTAAAAACATCAAAAGTCGCAATATTTTTTAACGAAAATAAGTTGAATGAGAATTCTTTTGCGTCTAAATGATTTCACAAATGATGAACGAGAATTTTTGGCATATCGTTCAGTTGCTCATCCTATGCCCATTATATAATATTGAGAAATGGAGTCATTACCGTTAGAATCTTACAAACTGTTGACTAGTGTAAATGTAGTATTAGGCTACGTTCACACAGTGCGCATTTTTGTGCTTTTTTGCGCACACTTTTTCTGCAAAGGTGTACCTGCGTCTGCCAGCAAAGTGAATGGACTTTCACTTTTGCCGTGCAGACACTGTTTAAATATACGCCGTGCTTTTGTGGGAGAAAGCGCTCGCGTAAAAAGAGTCAACATGTAAATTGTTGTCGTTTTTTAGCGTGCCCTCTCTCCCATAAGCCCCATTATAAGTGCTGGAATTATGCATCACCGTTCAGACAGTGAGCAATTCCAGCGCGTATAATGGCGGGCGCTGCAGGATGTGATGTCACATGGGGGAGGAAGAATTGTGTGTTCCTTCCCCGTGTGACATGGGTGACAGGCCTTTTGGGTTTTACAGTGTATTAATATACACTGCGAAAGCTAAATAAAACTAATCAAAAGATATTTAAAAAAAAATGGAATACTTACCTCTCCGCCGGCTGTTTGGGTTACCAGGAGCCATGACATCCACATCTGCTGTGCTGCTAGGACCTTCCAGATCTGTGATTGGCTGGTAGCGATCATGTGGTATGCATGTCACAAATCACATGATCCCTACCGGCCAATCACAGAGCTGGAATGCCCTGGCAGCAGATCAGACGTGGATGACTAGGCTCCCGGTAACCCAGAACAGCTGGCGGAGGGGTAAGTATTCCATTTTTTTTATTTTTAATACCCTTTGATTACTTTTATTTAGCTTTCGTAGTGTACATTAATACACTCTGAAAGCCAAAAGGTCTGTCACACATGTCACACTTGGGAGGAACACAGGATTTTTCCTCCACCATGTAACATCACATCCCTTCTGTACTTTGGGGGAGATATGCAGCCGAAAAAACGCGGTGTGTGAATGCTAAATAGCGCGGCCACAAAGCGCACCAAAAGAGAGCACCCCCAAAAGCGCAGAAAATGTGCACTGTGTGAACGTAGCCTAATACTCTACAGGAAACTTAGCAAGTGTAACGTGCACTCTTAAGGTACCGTCACACACTGCCATATGGCTTCCATATCGCCAGCGATTTGACGTGAGCCCGGACATTTCGGGCACTTTTATCAGATCGGTGTGGAGCTGTCACACGTAGCTATCTAGTGTGCGATCTTCGGCAATGCTGCGTTTCGGAAATCGCCTGCAGGAGACAGAAAGAGACCTTCCCTTCACACATCGCCGCGTCACACACCACAATCGTAAAAGCGATGTGGGCATACTGTTTCAATAGGGGCGTGCTAGAGAGTGTTTCAGGAAAATAATGTGAACTTAGGTTTACTTTTGCCAAGGCTCACAGGCAACGGACATTCTTGTATGTATGATTTATAATTTACAACCAAATGATCCATAATTTAGTTTGAGCTACTTTACAAGCACATGACCTCTATACATACATGCATCAATAGTGTGTGGTGCTACATATATGAAGTTTACTGGGGGTGTACAATCTGAGGAATATGCCATTAAAGGGATCCTGTCACCCCCAAAACACCTCTAAAGCTATTAAAAGCTGTCCCTAGAGCATAGTAACACTTACCCTACACTCCTTTTAGCTCCTAAATGCACCAAGTGAAATTGAAGATAAATGTTATTACACTACCTCATTAGTGATGATAATGAGTGACTATGCTATTCATAGTCACCCTGGCAGGCTCTCCCACTTCATGTTATCACGCCTCCATAGGCGTGATCTTCTAATCAGATTAAAATGCGCGCCTCCCCGCCGCTCTGTGGTGTCTCGGCCGGCCTGTAGTGGGGCTGGGTGAGGCGAATCGCGTCATTTCCGGCGCCGGGTGACGTATGTACTATGTACTTTTGCACCTGTCAAATTTTGAAATAATGCATATTTCACATTTTCGGTTAGTACAATAAACCTATTTCAATCCTGAAATATTACTGTGTCCATCAGTTATTACATATATCACACAGAAATAGCTGTTGCAAAAACCCAATTTTAAACAAAAAAAAAATGAGCAAGATTAAGAGGGGTGCCCAAACTTTTTCATATGACTGTACATACATAATGCTAGTTTTCAGCCATGGGACACATATTGGTTGTGTACTGGCTTTGTGGATGGCCATACTGTGACGGCTGTACATGAGGAGTAATATGGGTTCACATATGTGTCGTAGGTGTTATGTGAAATGTCATACTGTAGTGTCTTCAATAACCAAGGCCAACAAGCATTAGATTGTGTGTAGCATAACAGGGCAACCATGTAAGTGTGCATTGGAGGGGTCTGACAGGACTTTGTACATGTGCAAGCTGATGAAGTTTGTTCATGTTATGCCTCCATGTGCTTATACATGTTATTTTTCCTTTCTCTTTCGCAGACCATGGCTAACAGAGATTGGACGTCATGCATGGTTCTGCAATGGCAGTAGTGGCTGTGTCCATGGTGGAGGACGCCTTGTTGACGGATGAGAGGACTGAGAGACTGCGGAGGCGTAGACGACGGCGTGTGTGGTCTCGGGCTCGGCTCTTACAAAGGCGCCACTTGAGTCACATGGGTCTTGTTCGTCAGCTGGAGGACAGGAATCCGCAGGACTTCAGGAACTATCTCAGGATGTCCGAGGACTCTTTCAAATTCCTCTTGGAACTTGGTTACACCACACAATGCCCGTGAGGACACTGTGATGCGTCGAGCTGTTCCAGCAGAGGAGCGGTTGGCTGTGACTCTGCGTTTTTTGGCTACAGGGCGCACGATGACTGACCTGCAGTATACTGCTGCTGTCTCACTCCCACTGCTGAGCCGCCTAATCCCTAAGACGTGCGAAGCCATTGTGAGGTGTCACTTGCCAACCTATATGCAGTTTCCAACAACCCCCGCAGAATGGTTAGAAGTTGCCACTGGCTTCCAGGAGAAGTGGCAATTCCCAAACTACGGGGGGCCTTGGATGGCAAGCTCGTGAGGATCACACAACCCCCAACAGCGGGTCGTATTATTTTAAATACAAAGGTTATTTCAGTGTGGTCCTCATGGCCCTCGTCAATGCCAACTATGAGTTCCTCCTTGTGGATGTGGGGATGAACGGGCGTGTGTCTGATGGGGGGGGGGTTGGTTTTGGCTCAGACCTCCTTTGGTTGAGACCTTCTTAGCGGCCAGCTGAACTTACCCCCAAATGATGACACCACTGAACATCTCAACTCTGCCATTGTGGGGGATGAGGGCTTCGCACTTCACGCAAACCTACTACGGCCATATTCCCAGAGGACTCTGACCCCTGAGCAACGCCTTTTTAATTACCGGCTATCCCGGGCACGTCTTGTGGTTGAAAAGGCGTTCGGGATCATGGCCAATAGATTCTGCGTGTTTCATAGTGCTTTAAATATTAAACTGGAATCTATCAAAATGGTAGTGATGGCGTGTTGTGTGCTGCATAACTTTCTGCGTCGTAGGGATACTCAATCATACTCGCCAGCAAATAATGTGGATAGTGTGGACCCCACAACTGGGGAACTCATGCCAGGTGAGTGGCGTGCTAACGACCCTGGCATAACGCCACTCCAGCCGTTGGGCCAGGACTGACATCAGCAGGATGGCAGGAGCAGCATAGACAGCTACTGCTCGTATTTCAATGGCTCTTGGGCGGTGGCCTGGCAGGACCACCAGACGTAAGGGGTGTGTGATAGGTTCACACTGTCCAATGTGTGGTTATTTATATATTTTGGATGCACATACATTTATAAGTTATGGCAGAATTATGCAGTATTTCCTTTATGTAATATGTTACTTGTGTGATGACAACACTTGTTTTTTGGTTGTGTGTTTGTTGTTTCAGATGAGACAAACGTGTGATTCTTTTCTTTGTAGCTGGCCACAGTATATCACATAGCATTTTAGGGTGTACTCTGAGGTGTGAGACAACAATGTTATTTGAGGGTCTCTGCACCATTGTGTGCACAGGTACACTACACGTGTGACGGTATCCAACACACTGTATGGAGTTTTTGTGTTTCCCTGTCCAGATTGGTGGATGTAGATATGGGAATGTGTCCACACCCATGGTAACTTCTATATTGTCTGATTGAGACATATGTACTTATGTGTACATACATACATTTGCCAGCCACATAGTTTGGCTAATGCTATGTAATGTACATAGACATGTCCATACTTCGTGTGTGTAGCTTACCAACTTGTACAGTAGACGGCCAGAATGGCCATACATTTAGCGGAAACACACTGCAGTACAGTAGTGTGCCTGTATGCCAGTTTGGCGAAGCAGCAGTGTGTTGCTGGAGCTGACACTCATCACATATTACATCAGTTTCCAGGTGATATAATGGGCAACAGCATCTATGTCGCCACCATGTTGTCTGAGATGGCTGACCAATGGCAACGCTCTTTCGCCGTCCAATGAGAGTGTTCTGGGCGCAGTTAAAAGGTAACTCAGGTACGCCTATGTCCTGAGCTGTGTGAAAAGTACGCCCACATTGCTTATGTGGTTGTGCTGTGTGACGGCGCAACTACGATCCGAGATCTGCCCGATTTGGGCGCAGACTTCCAGGATGCCGGATCGTCGCAGGTTGAAAGTGTGATTGCTACGTGTAACATCTACTATGCGATCTTGGACACGTGCCAAAAACCTGCGTGCTCCCGTGAAATTGCATGCGACATCGGAACGATATTGCAACGTGTAACGGTAACCTTAGGCTCTGTCTCTGCAAAATTAGCACTCATTTTCACTCTCTTGCTGACTAAGGACACATATACCTTCACCTGTCTATGTTTACAGTCTACCAGTAATCATGCATAGGACTGGCACATGACCACTGAAGCCAACCTTTGGCATTAGCTGTATTGTGCCATACTTTAGACAAATGCTGCAAAATATCAGACCACCATACTTGATTTATTGCATGACTAGTACAGAATAAAAAAACAAGGGGATATTTAGAAATTGATAAAACAGCAGGATTCTGTAATTTACCAATGTTAATAACTTTTAAAGATTTCTTCTGCTGCTTTGATATTGATGAATTATCTGTTCATCAATATAAGATCAGTGGGGGTTTGAAACTCAGGACCTAAACCGATCAGCTGTTCTCAGAACTGTCAGACGGATGTGAGCAGTTGCGGAACTGAACAGCCCAACTACATTAACTTTTTAGTGATCGCTGACGTTTACTGCAGATTTTCTCTATTGATATGAATGGGATAAATCTATAGTACCCAGCAACAGTCACTAAACAATTGCGCTCTTTGACTGCTCACATCTATCTGCCACTAATGCTGCAAATAACTGAACATTGTAGGTGCCAGATGTTTGATCCAAGCAATCTAATATTGATTTGCTATCCAATGGATAGGTCATCAATACCAAAGTATTGCAAGAATCTTTAACTACTGCTAATGTTTCATGGAAAATACTCAGTGTTTTAGAAAAATTGTCATCTATCTTTTATGTTTGGTTGTCACATTGCTGCCAATCCCTTAATATGGCCTTGTTCACACATACCTATGTTTTTGGAATTCGCTGCGTTTTTTAGCTGTTTATAAAAAACGCAGATGCGTTAATGCATGGTACACTTAAGTGTAGCTGCGTTTTTTAGCAACACATGCGTTTTTTTTTTTCACCATTCCACAAAACACTGCATGCAGCGTTTTTTTGGGTGCTGTAATAAAACACATGGGTTGTTCAAAAAACGCATGCATTTTTTAAACATGGGGCCCTATGAGAAACGCATGCGTTAATGCATGGCACATATAGGCACCTGCGTTAAAAACGCATGTGCGTTTTTAAGGAAAAAATGACTAAGTCCAAAAACTTCTCAAAAACGTTCAGAACCACAGGGGACACTATTTGGCACCCATAGGCCAGCTTCACACTGCGGCGTGATCCGGCACCCGCGGTCCTGACTTATCAGCAGCGGGTACTGCGTGCGCTGCACACTGGACCGGAGGGCATATTAGCCTCCCAGTCCTGTGTGTTGATCTGGTCCGCGGCTGTCTGCGTCATCCCGGACAGCCCTGGACCGGATCACGCCGCAGTGTGAAGCCGGCCTAAGGGTGCCAAATAGTGTCCCCTGTGGTTTTGAATGTTTTTGAGAAGTTTTTGGACTTAGTAATTTTTTCCTTAAAAACGCATATGCGTTAACGCATGCGTTAACGCAGGTACCTATATGTGCCATGCATTAACACATGCGTTTCTCATAGGGCCCCATGTTTAAAAATGCATGCGTTTTTTGAACAACCCATGTGTTTTTTTACAGCACCCAAAAAAACGCTGCATGCAGTGTTTTGTGGAATGGTGAAAAAAAAACACGCATGTGTTGTTAAAAAACGCAGCTACACTTATAAGTGTACCATGCGTTAACGCATGTGCATTTTTTATAAACAGCTAAAAAACGCAGAGAATGCCTAAAAAGCTGATATGTGTGAACAAGGCCTATGGATTACATGCGTTCTTACCTTATGCAGTATATATTGGATGTAGAATTAACATACCTGTTAGTATGTTTTCAATGTTTCTGCAATCAACAATGCAACAAAAATATGCACAGTTGGTCGTCCGAGGTAAAGCAGTGAGAAAAAGAGCGGGATAAATAGAGAAAAAAAAAAATCTGTGCAAGATTTAAGAAGAGTTCTGAAATTGACATCATAAATCTCTGCAGTTCATAGCCCACAGCTAGTACAGTGATTTTCATATTCATTTAATCTAGGCATGCATCTCCACCCTAACTTCCTTTCCAATGGTATGCGGTCTTCAGCACACAAATGCTTAAGTTTCCTGAAGCTGAGCTACAGAGGAAAAGTCCATATCCCTGGGGGCAGAGTTGCAGGCTGTTTTGGTTCCCATCTTTACTTCACTGCAAAGTAGCATGAAAGCTTGCCTCAAAGACAATGATGGTTGTATTAGAAATTATACCTTATGCCACGACTTAACACAAGTCAGTTGTGATACTATAAAGCTGTGATAGTAGTAGGAACAGGCACCTTGGAGATCGAACAGTCTACAGTGCAATCCTTGGCATCAAAACTGCAGTGACTTTAAGGCCACGTGCACATGTCGGGTACTTGGGGGTGTTTTACCTCAGTATTTATAGCCAAAACCAGGAGTGGAACAATCACAGGAAACGTATAACAGAAACACATTTACCAGTTCTGCATTTTTTACCCACTCCTTGTTTTGGTTTACAAATACTGAGGTAAAAACTCACAAAATACTCAATGCGTGCACATGGCCTAAATAATTCCATTAAGATCGTTGGGATCCATCAGAATCTGGATCCCTCACAGCGGTCGTGGTTCCATTACGTAATAACCTAGTCAGAATCTTACAAATGCTATTGTAGCAGTTGTGTGGCCATGGTGCACTAGCAAGTCTTGATTGGGATGTTGCCCATTTTATGCTACTTTCAAGCCTAGCTCTCTGTAAATCTTCCACAATTTCCTTTTTTTGCAAATGAATATTCATGCACCAAGTTACTATACAAAAAGTACATGTGATGTAAGTGATGCCTGCAGGTGATGCTCAACTAGTGATCACTGACACTTCTAGAGTCAGATTGTGATTAACAGTCAGCCTCAAAGTGGGGACTTACCTTCACCAGTTCTCACATCCGGCATAATGATGAAAATCCCCACAGAAGAGTGTGGGAGATCGGTAAAGTGAAGAGTGAGTACAGTGTTTTAATATTATTTCAAAGTACTAGCTGTACTACCCGGCTACGCCCAGGTTAATAAATAACTGCTGTTAGCTATAACAAAATAGAATTTGAATATGTCATATTAATGACCTGTAGGAAAATAGAAGCTGAGCTGTGATTGGTCGCTACAGGCAGCCTAATAAATCTCCAGCCAACGGTAAACCCTCCCCCGGCCGGGCAGTATATATTACCTCACACATACACGTAAAAGACAGCTCATGTGACTGACATCTGCCTTAATTTCCTATATGGCACATGTGTTGCACATTGGCTGTTTTTAATCAGATGTTTATTTTTGGAAATTAAAGATAGCACACCTATGAGGCGAGTTGTGTGAGGCGATTTGTGCACATCTGTGTCTGTCTGTGTGGTGTGTGTCCCTGGGGTGTGTGTGTGTCCCAGTGGTGTGCATGTGTCCCTGTGGGGGGGTGCCTGTGGTGTGTGTCCTTTTGGGGGGAGGGGTGTCCCTGTGGTGTGTGTCCTTGTGGGGGGAGGGGTGTCTCTGTGGTGTGTGTCCATCACTATGGGGTCTGTGTGTTCCTGTGGGGTGTGTGTGTCTCTGTGGGGTGTGTATGTGTGTATGTACCTGTGGTGTGTGTGTCCCTGTAGGGTGAGTGCACGTGTCCCTATAGGGTGTGTATGTGTGTGTGTCCCTTTGGGGGGGGGGGTCTGTGTGGTGTGTGTCTCTGTGCTGTGTGTGTCTCTTTGTGGTGTGTGTTTGTGTTCGGGTGTGTGGTGAGTATCCAATGTTGGCGCTCCACCTTAGCTGTTACTCTTTGTGTGCATGTGGTGTGTATACATGTCCCCGTGCGTGGTGAATATTCCATGTCAGGGCCCCACCTTAGTGACTATATGCTGGTATATGCTGTTAGCCCCTCTCATTCACAACTGTCAACTGGTAACTGTCACTTTCTCTCCATTATGTAGATAGGGACAAAATTGTTTGGTGAATTGGAACGCGCGGGGTTAAAATTTCGCCTCACAACATAGCCTATGACGCTCTCAAGATCCAGACGTGTGACTGTGCAAAAGTTTGTGGCTGTAGTTGCGACGGTGTAGATGACAATCCCGGACATGCACACATACACACATTCAGCTTTATATATTAGATGGTACTTTTGTTTCTCTTGTAGTTTTGCTGCTTATTAATCAGATTTATATTTTTGAAGGATAATACCAGACTTGTGTGTGTTTTA
This sequence comes from Allobates femoralis, assembly GCA_033576535.1. Taxonomy (NCBI): domain Eukaryota; kingdom Metazoa; phylum Chordata; class Amphibia; order Anura; family Aromobatidae; genus Allobates; species Allobates femoralis. The sequence goes on along the minus strand of JARQOC010000003.1, from coordinate 515,009,816 downwards.
GGGCGATTATGTGGCGAGGTTGGTGTATGTGTGGTGAAATGTGTGCTGAGGATAGTATATGTGTTCAAGCACATCGTAGTGTGTGGCGCATTTTGTGTGTGTGTTCATATCCTCGCATGTGGTGAGTATCCTATGTTGGGGCCCCACCTTAGCAACTGTACGGTATATACTCTTTTTGGGCCATCGCTCTCATTCTTTAAGTGTCCTTTGTTCACATCTGGTAGCTGTCAATTTGCCTCCAACACTTTTCCTTTCACTTTTTCCCCATTATGTAGATAGGGGCAAAATTGTTTTGTAAATTGGAACGTGCGGGGTTAAAATTTTGCCTCACAACATAGCCTATGACGCTGTCGGGGTCCAGACGTGTGACTGTGCAAAATTTTGTGGCTGTAGCTGGCAGCTGTCGATTTTCCTCCAACACTTTTCCTTTCACTTTTTCCCCATTATATAGATAGTGGCAAAATTGTTTGGTGAACTGGAACGTGCAGGGTTAAAATTTCGCCTGACAACATAGCCTATGACGCTCTCGGGGTCCAGACGTGTGACTGTGCAAACGTTTGTGGCTGTAGTTGCGACGGTGTAGATGCCAATCCTGGAGATACACACACACATACACACACATACACACATTCAGCTTTATATATTAGATTGTTTTTGGTTTTAAGAAAAATCCAGGGGTTGGAAAACCTCCCCTTTAAGTTCAACAAATATAAGAAGCAAAGTAATACTGAAAACAAATAAGTCAAGCCACCTCTATGTCTTGTGACCTGACTGTCTTTCAAACTGGAATTCCTCAGAGTGGCTACTTGGTGCCTGCCGTCACTATCAGGTACAAAGAGACACAGCTGCTATATGACTTTCTAGAGCCAGCTCCAAGATTTCATGGGCCCCGGTGAGTCTCATTGGGCCTCTTTAACACACACCAACATTCATGATAAAGGCTGTGGAATGTATATATAATATAGAGGCTGCGGGCTGTGTATATATAATGTAGAGGTTATGGGCTGTAAATATATATAATATAGAGGCTGCTGGCAGTGTATATGTATAATATAGAGGCTGCGGACTCTATATATAAAATAGAGGCTTCTGGTGGTGTATATGTATAATATAGAGGCTGCGGACTCTGTATATATAATATAGAGGCTGCTGGCTGTATATATAATATAGAGGCTGCTGGCTGGGTATATGTATAATATAGAGGCTGCAGACTCTGTATATATAATATAGAGGCAGGTGACTGTGTATATGTATAATATAGAGGCTGTGGACTCTGTATATATAATATAGAGGCTGCTGGCTGTATATATAATATAGAGGTTCCTGGCTGTGTATATAAAATGTAGAGACTGTGGGCTGTATATATTTAATATAGAAGGTGGGCTGTATAAATATTATAGAGGCTACTGGCTCTATATGCAATATAAAGGCTGCTGGGTTGGCTTTGTATACATAATGTAGAGGCTACAGGCTGTGTATACAACTAGGCTGAGGGATGTATATATAATATAGAGGCTGCTGGCTGTATATGTGAATTAGAGGCTGCTGGCTGTGTATATATATTATAGAGGCTGCGGGCTGTATGTATATATATATATATATATACATATATAATACAGAGGCTGCTGGCTGTGTATATATAATATAGAGGGAGCTGGTTGTGTATATATAATATAGAGGCTGTGGGCTATATATACAATATAAAGGCTGTGGGCTGAATATGTATTATAGAGACTGCTTTCTGTATATATAATATAAAGGCTACTCGGCTGGCTTTGTATACATGCTATAGAGCAGAGGTCCCCAACTCCAGGCCTCGAGGGCCGCCAACAGTGCAGGATTTCAGGATTTCCTTAGTATTGCACAGGTGTTAATGTCATCAAATGCACAGGTAATGATTCCAACCCCTGTGCAATACTAAGGAGATCCTGAAAACATGCACTGTTGGTGGCCCTTGGGGCCTGGAGTTGGGGACCTCTGCTATAGAGGCTGCTGGCTGTGTATATATAATATAGAGGCTGTGGGCTATATATACAATATAAAGGCTGTGGGCTGAATAGGTATTATAGAGATTGCTTGCTGTATATATAATATAAAGGCTACTCGGCTGGCTTTGTATACATGCTATAGAGCAGAGGTCCCCAACTCCAGGCCTCGAGGGCCGCCAACAGTGCAGGATTTCAGGATTTCCTTAGTATTGCACAGGTGTTAATGTCATCAAATGCACAGGTAATGATTCCAACCCCTGTGCAATACTAAGGAGATCCTGAAAACATGCACTGTTGGTGGCCCTTGGGGCCTGGAGTTGGGGACCTCTGCTATAGAGGCTGCTGGCTGTGTATATATAATATAGAGGCTGTGGGCTATATATACAATATAAAGGCTGTGGGCTGAATAGGTATTATAGAGATTGCTTGCTGTATATATAATATAAAAGATACTCGGCTGGCTTTGTATACATGCTATAGAGCAGAGGTCCCCAACTCCAGGCCTCGAGGGCCGCCAACAGTGCAGGATTTCAGGATTTCCTTAGTATTGCACAGGTGTTAATGTCATCAAATGCACAGGTAATGATTCCAACCCCTGTGCAATACTAAGGAGATCCTGAAAACATGCACTGTTGGTGGCCCTTGGGGCCTGGAGTTGGGGACCTCTGCTATAGAGGCTGCTGGCTGTGTATATATAATATAGAGGCTGTGGGCTATATATACAATATAAAGGCTGTGGGCTGAATAGGTATTATAGAGATTGCTTGCTGTATATATAATATAAAGGCTACTCGGCTGGCTTTGTATACATGCTATAAAGGCTGCTGGCTGTGTATATATAATATAGAGGCTGCAGGCTGTGTATAAATGATATAGAGGCTGTGGGTTATACATATACATATATTAAATAAAGGCTGTGGGGTGTATATATATTATAGAGGCTGCTGGCTGTATATATAATACAAAGGCTGCTGGGTTGGCTTTGCATACATAATATAGACGCTACAGGTTGTTTATATGTAATAAAGAGGTTTCAGGCTATGTATATAATATAAAGGCTGCAGGCTGATATATAATATAAAGGCTGTTTCTGTGGGCTGTACATAAACAATATAGAGGGTGTGGGCTGTATATATATTATAACGGCTGCTGGCTGTATATATAAGATAAAGGCTACTGGGCTGGTTTAGGATAATATAGAGGCTGCTGGCTGTGTATATATAATATAGAGGCTGCAGGCTGTGTATATATAATATAGAGGCTGTGGGGTTATATATATATATATATGTATATATATATATATATATACATATATAAAAATATAGAGGCTGCTGGCTGTATATATACTATAGTATAGATGAGGCTGAATGTGTATAATATAGAGGCTGCGGGCTGTGTTATACATATATATATACTATAGAAGCTGTGGGTTATATACATATTATCAAAGCTGCTGGGCTGGCTTTGTATACATAATATATGGGCTACTGGGTTTTCTGTGTATACAATATAGAAGCTGTGGGCTGTATATATATATATGTAATATAGAGGCTGTGGGCTGTATATATATATGTAATATAGAGGCTGTGGGCTGCATATAGTGTATACACTGCATTATACTGTACGCACATCCACACTATATACTTATAGTATACACAAACATAATGTAATACAGGATATAGTGTGGACCTGTATATACAGTGTGGTGCTATGTATGAGCCAGAAATAGGAGCCGGAGAACAGACACACACAGATTATTCTCAACGGCCGCCGTGAAGACAGAAGATTCAGATACCGTCCTGGCGTGCTTGGCAGTGATTCAAAGATCTTCTCTTCTTGCGGCAACATAATTTTTCTTCTCACAAAATCCTGTTTGTACTGCGCATGTCAGCCTTTTTAGTGCACGTGCAGTACAAACTTCGAAATAATGAAGAGGAACAGAGGGTAGGCCAGTAGCATCTGATGTCACTGAGATGCCTGATGAGGCCGGCCCCCTCTGCTGCAGCCATACTTTCACATAACTGCAGCTACAATTAGGACCTTGGGCCCCATACACTAGTGAAGACAAGGGACACCATCCAGGAAGCTGCTCGGACAGTGTCCCCGATGGCAAGTGGGGCCCCTCGGTTGTCCAGGGTCCCGGCACTTGCCCCAGTGTGCCGGATGCTGATGCCTGCCCTGTAACTTTCTTTGACGAATGGACCACATACTGTATCTGTTGAATAGTCAACAACATAAATGAAAGAATTTACATGAAATAATAGTGAGAATTCGCATAACAATTTGGAAATGTCTATGCATGAAGCAGCTATAGCCTCGCATACATCCTAATTATTCTGTAAGGGAAATACATAGCACAGATTCAGAAAACAATACCAGCCTTGACTAAATGATCTCACCTTCATTTTAAATGTAAATCCCTTATCAAAAACATAGCTTAGGGTGCCTTCACATTTGCGTTTTGAACGCAGCGCACCGAACGCAGCAATACACTTGCGCACAGGCGTTCCTATGTTTAACATGGGAATGCATGTGCCTGCGTATGGCTGCGTTTGGCCGCATTTGCATTCGGATGCGCATAATTTATGCACCCTCCGGCCGCACTCCAAACGCATCATGTTGCATTTTTTGTGCATTCGCGGGCGCTTATTTTATCCGTAAGCGCACAAAAAATGCATGGATCTCAATGGATCCGCAGTGTCCTCCACATGGCAGCGCAGGAGAATGTTGCGGATCTTATTGAAATCTCGCCCGGTGGCCGTCTGCTCTCCCGCCGGTGTCAGCGGGGAGAGCGGGGAGAAACAGCTGATCTGACAGCTGTTTAAATCTTCCGTGCTGACACCAAATAGGTGAGGTCAGCGCGGGAGATTTGAAGCAGCGATCAGCTGTTTCTTATCTCTTGCACTGATATCACCCAATTCGGTGTCAGCGTGGGAGATTTAAACAGCTGTCAGATCAGCTGTATCTCCCGGCCGCCCCCGAGACAGCTAATTGGCTGCCCGGGCACCATACTAATGTGAACACATGCGGAGATTCTCCGCTGCGTTCACATAAGTATGTGCTGCGTTGCACTGCATTTGTGTCTGCATGCCCTGGGCATGCAGACACAAACGCAAGTGTGAAGGCAGCCTTATTTCACACATTTAACCCCTTCATGACGTGGTCAATTTTAGTTTTAGTGTTTTTGATTTTTCTTTGCCTTCTTCCCAGAGCCTAACTTTTTTACTTTTCTGTCCACATAAATATGTGAGGGCTTGCTTTTTTGTAGGACGAAATATACTTCTGAATGACATCATTCATTTTACCACATAGTATACTGTAAAACAGAGGAAAAATTCAGAACGTGGAAAAATTGTGAAAAAAAACAATTCTGATATGGTTTTTTAGAAATTGTTTTTAAGGTGTAAATTTTGTGGTAAAAATGAGCTTGTAATATGATTTTCCTCATCAGTAAGATAACCGTAGTACCAAACATATCTAGTATTTTCATTATTTAAGTGGTAAAAAAAAACAGAAGGTTGCAATAAAAAATTGGGGGGTTGTGTCGCCATTTCCCAAGACCTGTAACATTTTCATTCGATGGAGTCATGTGATGACTTATTTTTGCAAGGGCGTGACAATGCTTTTATTTATACCATTTTTGGATAGATATGACATTTTTATTGCTTGTTATAGCATTTTTGTGGTATTGAAGCGACCAAAAAAACTTAATCTTGGCGTTCTTGTATTTATTTGTTTACAATGTTTAGGGATTAGGTTAAACATTTTTATATTTTCACAGGTTACACTTTTCTGAACATAGCAATACCACATGTGTGTATTTTTCTATTATTAGTATCATCTTTATTAATGAGGCAAAAGGGGGTGTTTTGAACTTTTTTGGGTGTTTTCATAATTTTTTAAAACATTTCTTTTTTAACTTTTCACTGTTCTTAATTGCCCCTAAGGGCCCCTTTACACGCCACCACTGAAAGGTAGCAACTGCCTGGCAATGGGGATATTTATGCCTGTTGCCATGAAATTGCTACAAAATGGCGGCGTGTAAATAGGGAAATTCCTTCCTGTGTCTGGACATAGGAAGGAATCTCCCTATTTACACGCCGCCATTTCGTAGCAATTTCATAGCAACAGGCATAAATATCCCCAATGCCAGGCAGTTGCTACCTTTCAGTGGTGGCGTGTAAAGGGGCCCTAATGGGACTATAACCTGTCATCATCTGATCTCTTGTGCTACAGCATTGCTATAGCAAAAATCACAGTTTCCTGTGAAAGCCGGCCACAGGCAGGTTTCAAAGGAGCGCTGCTATGACATGCACAGAGGTCTTCAGCAATTCCCTTGCTGTCATAGCTATCCATCAGCGACCCGCAATCACATCACGCATGTGCCAATGGGAGCTGAAAATGGCGTGCCCCTATGCTGGAGCACTGTCAGATTTTGACTGCAAGATTTAACATGTTAACAATCAAGAACAGAGCTCGAGCTCCATCCTAGATTTTTAGTATCAGGTCCTGGCTGTAATACACAGTCATTACCTGCCTGGTAAGCCCGCTCCTTATAACCACTTCCAACATGTGCCGCATATGGACATCAAATGTTGTGAATGGTTTAAGGTACATGTGGCTCTCCATTCTGACTAACACATTTAAGTTCAGTGCAAAGGACCCCATTCTTATTAGCCCATATCCCTTAAAGAAATAGTACTGGGCTAGAAAAATGGCTGCACTCTTCTAGTACCAATGTCACACTCATTCACAACTGAGCAGAGCTGCAATACCAGACACACTACAAGACACAACTCGTGGACAGGAGTGGCACTGTTACAAGGAGAAGTCACCCATGTTTTCTAAATCAGGACAGACCCCTTATAACAGGGCATATGGAAAGGAGTTACTTTGCTAAAACAATTACATTAACCATAATCATACCAATAGTTGAATTCTCTTAAGGGAAAAGGAAAAGGTAACATTTCGTAAGAGTAGTACATTTAAAAGAGAGATTAAAATCTAAAATAGAGAATTTTCTTACCTGATGGAGGTGTGCATATGTAACTGTTGCCAAGGAAATTCCGGCAGAAGGTAATGAGCATGGAGATGCCAGGTGGAGGGTGCTCCCACAATAGAAAATGTAATCCAATAGAAAAATTACTAAAGAAGTACACTCCATGTGCCATTCAGATGAGACTAGTTGTAGGACATAGAGAGTACTTCTTTAGTAATTTTTCCATTGGATGATATCGGCTATCTTGGAAGCACCCATCACGTGGTGTCTCCACTCTCATTAACTATAATGGTGCAGTTGTGGGTTAAAGATAAGCAAGAATTATTCTCCAGAAACAATTCCCCAAATGGATGGTGGCTGACTACAGAAGAAATTGTCACTTACTAATTAATTTTCTCTGTAAGGTAAAGTGAGCCTCTGCTCTCATCTGTTAGGAACATCCGAAATAGATTCTGTCATTTTTGACAAGGATAGAGCTGCTTGCAGAATTACTTGGAAAGTGATGCACTCTATTAGAAGCCAATGGGGTCTGCTGGTTGATAGTTATTCGACAGATCTATCGCAGATGTGAACAGCATCTCATATGTCTACGTGTGCTTGTGCTTGGCCCATCCAGCTGGTCTCCTGACCTAAGCTTACTGCACCATAGATTTAAAGTTCATGGATATTAGAATTCAACCTTAAATAGTGCCACTACAGGCTGAACCCTACTTTGACCAAACCTTTAGATATATATAGGGATTGCAAACTACAATGCTGACATTTTACAATGAACTTTAAGAATTTGCTCATCAAATTGGGCCCTTCTTTATTTAGTGTCTTATTTTTTTTTTACTCTAAGGGCTTAACAAACCTTTGAAAGCAATTACCAATGCAAGTTTATGTAGGCAGGGTGAATATTTAACGCTCTTTGCAAAACAATTATGAATTAGATTTGATCACAGAGTTTGAAGACTATGCCAAAATTTAGAGAACAGCCAACCTCTGGAACCAAGGGATCACATTGCATTGTGCCAGTAAATATCTAATATGGTGCTCCCGAACTGCACAGAGTTTTTATTGTTAGAGGCTCTGACAGCAAAGAAAAGAAGGGAACATTAGGAATGTTCTTAGGGTGCTTTCTACTAACGAAACAAGCAGATCATATTTTCAGCAATCATTCAGCCTTTATGAGTGCTCTGTCATTAGACCATTACTGCTCAGCAGCCATATCCTGTTGCAGCCTGCATTGCGCACTCATTAAGAAACTCTCTTTGAAAATCCTTTGTTAAACTTTCGGCCAATTTTTTTTTATTTCCTTAATGTAATCTGTGCTGTTATAAGAGTGTGCAAAGGTCTACTAAACGTTGGTACAGATGCTGAAACCTTCAGATTAAATTCTAAAGATCAAGTAATAATGGTGGCACAATATCTTAAATATTTTACTTTACCTGGCACCCATACTTTCTTAAATTTGGCACTCATATTATTTATACAAATCATTTTTATAACTCATGAATCAGCAGTGAACACATTCAAAGTTTAGATCATGTGAATGATTAATCTGGTTACTGCCAAGTGTTTCCCAAAAATAGACACAATTGCACAGATTTAATCTCCAATCTAAGATATCCCCTTGCATATGATCTTCTGTTTAGTAAGATAGGAAGACTTTTACACCTATCAGATGTCTGTATTAGGGGGCCGTCACACGCACAGATATCTTTAGCGATATTGTAAGCGATCACGTGCACGCGCAATCGCTTACAATATCGCTCACATCGCTGGTGAGATGTCACACAAACAGACTCACCAGCGATGCGGAGCCGCGATCTCACTCGTTACTATGGTACACATCGGGTAACTAGGGCCGCGCGTCGCTTAGTTACCCGACGTGTACCATAGTTACCATCTCCCAGAATAGGCTCTGCCGCTGGGAGATCGTTCATCGTGGTGTTATACACCACGATGAAGCAGATCGTGGCATCGTTCATCGCTAGATCTGAGAACCGGACCTCAGATCAGCGATGTCACGATCAAGCGATTAAACATTGTAAATCGCTTGATTACATGCAATGATATCTTGCCCGATATCGCTTAAGCGATCAAAAAGGAGATCGCTTAAACGATATCGGGCAAGAAATCGTTGCGTGTGACGGCCCCCTTAGACCTCATTAAGATGGCATACTTTTCCACATACAAAAAAAGGACAGATTTTTTTGATCAGACTTTTGATCAGAGTTTGAACATTTCTCCACCTTCTCCATTCTGACAGGCCGCAAAAATCGGACCACACTTGGATAACATCAGAGTGTGGCACAATTTTTTTCATGGGACCATAGACTTGCATTGCCGATTTTGATCTGATCTTCATATCACTATCTGACATGTCTCTACGATTTTCCGAGAATCACATGATTGACGAAAAATCACGGACATGTAGTATAAGGCTATCCATGACAACCACGGACATCATGCGCGTGCAAAAATCGATCGAACATCTGAATGAGCCCTTATTTCGAGATTTGTTACTAGCAAAAAATCATGAAACACAATGAAAAACTTCACACATAAGTTGCACTATGCAGCAGCAAGGTGGGATACCATTCTGCAGTATCCTATGAATGTAATTGTAATCCTCCTTCATTTCCTTATTTTATTGTGCACCAATTTTTGGCTTTTTTTTTCATTTCTTTTCTACTTTTTATCAACCTAATATATACATATATACTATAATGAGTGAATCAGGGGTTTTTTGTCCATGTTTGTACCTTATTCTTGTAAACTTTGTAGAGGGTGTACTCTCTATTTCTTATTTAGTGGATGTATACAATTTTGTATTTAGGTTAGCCTGTGTCATATTGTGCCAAATGATATTTATAATTACTTTTTATTTATCTAGTTATGCAATGGTAATGTGTTTTTTGTTGGTTGGTTCATTTTGAGCTTTCACATTTGTTTGACATAAGAATGTAGTAGGGACAAGGGCGTAACTACAACAGGTGCAGGGGTTGCGATCGCACCTGGGCCCCGGAGCCTAGGGGGCCCCAAAAGTCTCTTTGGCCTATAGAAAAAGACTATTGCTGTTAAAGATTTGTAATAATTGGGGGCCCCGTTGGAGCTTTCGCATCAGGGCCCATGAGCTTCAAGTTATGCCACTGAGTAGGGGGATGCTTATCTCCAGGAATGCCTCTATTGTCTGTCAGGTATTGCAGTCTCTATTTACCTAGATGGGAATGAGCTGTAAGACCAAGCACAACACATAAGGCCACTTTACACGGCACAATATCGTTGCCCAACTACGATAAAAAGTCACGTGGTTCGGGCGTTGCCGCCGATATCGTTGTGTGATGTAAATGAGCAATGCGACGCAAGAACGATGAAAAAACAATATTGTTTGGGAATTGCGCAGGCTCCCCAACTGGCCAATATTGGCTCTCTGATATGACCAGATCTTGCTGTGTGACAGCGCAACAACGATTTGGAGCACAACTTCCCCTATTCACTCCCATGTTAAATGGTCATTCCCTGGGTCACTTGTATGAGGGGGCGTATACATCGCAGTTACGTTGCCTGCCGATATCTCCTTGTGTAACGTCTCCTATGCGATCTTGGACAAGTGCCAAAAATGTGCGCGCTCCCGTGCCGTTGTATACAATATCGTAACGATATTGGGATGTGTAAAGCGGCCTATACACAAGAGTAGCTGTTCCTAGAAAATTGCACAACTTTATTTCTAATCACAAAAAAATTCTGTTAAATTTTAAAAAAGCCTATTCTGCTTGTAATCTTCAGTGATCAGCTGGAGTAATCGTCTGGTTCATATAAGGTTAACAGGTAACGTAAGCATACAAGCTGTCCTAATTAGCGTATGGTGTTTAACACTTTGCAGAACTGCTTGTGAGAAGCTCCATAATAGTGGTAAATCTAGAGTCTTACTTCATACATTTAAGCTTACTGAAAAGTATTTTCTCTCTCTCAATTTAAAACAGATCTATTGTTCTCCCCCTATAATGCATACCATGTGGTGAACAGTCACATTTCAATGTCTTTAGTTTTATATGGAGCCATTTTATATGAGAAAAGTTGTTGTACCTTTTTGTGTTTATGCAAAGATATAAAGCAGCAGGGCTCGCTAATTATTATTTTCATGCTTTTTTATACATTGCTCCTTTCCAGGTAAGCTGTCCAAATTTAATATAACCCAACAGTAAAATCAAAACTGCTCCATGAAGTAAAACAATCCAAATGAACAGATGAACCGTAAATGTGTGACTGGTGGAAGTCTGAACACAAGGAACCCCATCGACCATCCTACTCCTTCGGTTTTCTGTGTTCCAAAAATTGGCTTTAGGTCTTAATAGAAATAATATTAATTCACTTATATCGTGCCTTAAAGGGAACCAACCACCCCAAATGACCCCCCTTGCCTGTTAATATGTGTCCCTACACCCAGCACACACATTTGGGGCAATCGTTTTTGCTAAAAAAACTGTTTAGTAGAAGCTAAGATATAGCTTTATGAAGTTTAATAAATTGAGACGGATGGGTGTTACCTAGCTTTGTCCACGTGCAGTGTTCGTGCCTGTGAGCCTCCTCTCCCCCCTCCCCTCTCACTTTCTAAGAGCCTGGCCGCGTCATGAAAGGGGCGGAACTAAATCGCACGAGCCCCGCCCCCTTTCATGACGCGATTTAGCCACGCCTCTTTCATGACGCGGCCAGGCTCTTAGAAAGTGAGAGGGGAGGGGGAGAGGAAGATGACAAGCACGAACACTGCACGTGGACAAAGCTAGGTAACACCCATCCGTCTCAATTTATTAAACTTCATAAAGCTATATCTTAGCTTCTACTAAACAGTTTTTTTAGCAAAAACGATTGCCCCAAATGTGTGTGCTGGGTGTAGGGACACATATTAACAGGCAAGGGGGGTCATTTGGGGTGGTTGGTTCCTTTAATTCCATAGTGCTTTACACACATCTGCAACAGTGTCCCCATTGGGGCTCACAATATAAATTCCCTATCAGTATGTCTTTGAAGTGTGTGAGGAAACCCAGAGTAAACCCACGCAAACACAAAGAGAACATACAAACTCCTTGTAGATGTTGTCCTTGGTGGGTTTTTTTTTTAACCTGGCACCTTAGCGCTGCAAAACTGCACTGCTAACCACTGAGCCCCCCTCATGATGAATATGAATTGTTTATCCCCTTTAATTTAACTTCTAGTCTAAACCTGAATACACTGATAGGTCATAACATTAAGAGTGTGTTCTCACAAACATATTTTTCAAACATATGCAGAACCAATCTTAGTCTACGTGTTAGTGAACATGGGAGATTTTTCACAAGTACCTCATGTACTAGTCTGTTCCAGCCTACAGCAAATAAATAGTTGGTAGTTCCTGCATCCAGTTACTATTATTATTATAAATTTATAGAGCACCATTGATTCCATGGTGCTGTACATGAGAAAGGGTTACATACAAACAAGTTAAAGATTCAACAAGCAAATTAACAGTGACGGACTGATACAGATGGGAGAGAGGATCCTGCCCTTGCAGGCTTACATTCTACAGGGCAGTGGGGAGAGAGACAGTAGGTTGGGTCTGGCATGGTGGTGGTGGAGTGCTGGGTCCAATGGTGGTGGAGTGCCGGGTCCAATGTTGGTGGAGCGCCGGGCCAAAGGTGGTGGATCACCAGGTACAATGGTTGTGGAGCACCAGGTCCAATGGTGGTGGAGCGCCGGCTGCAGTGGTGGTGAGGTGGCAAAGTGGTCATTGCAGGTTGTAAGCTGTTCTGAAGAGATGGGTATTCAGGTTCCGCGTGTAGGGGGGACAGTCGGACGTTTTGGGGTGCAGAGTTCCAGAGAATGGGGGATTCTCGGGTGAAGTCTTGCAGGCAATTAGATGAGGAACATACAAGTATGGAGGAAAGGAGGTCTTGGGAAGATCGGCTGTTACTAGTTGATGATATCGGGAGATTAGTTCAGAGATATATGGGGGGGAAAGATTATAGACGGCTTTGTAAGTCAATGATTTGCAGAGGGGATAAGTGGAGGAATAGCGAGAAGAGAGGTGGATTACTCGGGCAGCAGAGTTACAGACAGATTGGAGAGGTGCAAGAGTGTTGGCAGGGAGGCCACAGAATAGGAAGTTGCAGTAGTCGAGAAGGGAGATGATGAGGGCATGCACTAGTAGTTTAGTAGATTGAGGATTGAGGAAGGGACGGATTCTGGAAATATTTTTGAGTTGGAGGTGGCAAGGGCTTGGATATGCGGTTTGAAGGACAGGGCAGAGTCAAGGGTCACTCCAAGCAGCGGACTTCAGGTATAGATGGATTAGGTAAGGAAGGTGTGTGAGAAGGAGGAAAGATGATGAGTTCGGTTTTGTCTACATTGAGTTTAGGAAGCGATAGGAAAAGGAAGATATGGCTGATAGACACTCTGGGATTCTGGAATGCAGAGAAGTGACGTCAGGGCCAGAGAGGTAGATCTGAGTGTCGTCAGCATACAGGTGGTACTGGAAGCCATGGGACTTTATGAGTTGTCCCAGACCAAAGGTATAGATGGAAAAAAGGAGGGGCCCTAGGATAGAGCCTTGAGGGATCCCAACAGTGAGGGGATGGGGCAAGGAGGTCATGTGGGAGTGGGAAACACTAAATGTGCTGTTGGATAGGTAGGAGGAGATCCAGGAGAGGGCAAGGTCAGTGATACCAATGGAAGAGAGGATCTGTAATAGGAGACAGTGGTCGACTGTGTCCAATGCAGAGGACAGAGGTCAAGAAGGAGGAGGATGGATAATTGTTGATTAGCTTTGGCCGTGAGTAAGTCATTAGTAATTTTGGTCAGGGCACTTTCAGTGGAGTGATGGGGTCGGAAGCCAGATTGAAGGTTGTCAAAGAGGGAGTTAGATGAGAGGTGGGATGAGATGAGATTACAATGTAGACATGCTTTTCGAGAAGTTTGGAGGTGAACGGGAGCAGGGATATGGGCCGGTAGCTGGATGTCGAGGTGGGGTTGAGGGATGGTTTCCTTAAGATAGGTGCAATTGTTGTGCATTTGAAAGCAGAAGGAAAGGTACCAGAAGTTTGTGTGTATGGTTGAAGAGGTGGGTTAGGGCTGGGATGAGTGTGGTGGTGACTTTGGGGAGGAAGTGAGATGGGATGGAGTCCAGTGCACAGGTAGTGAGGTGTAATCTGGAGAGGAGGTGTGCGAGTTCTCCTTCAGTGATGGAGGGGAGGAGGGTTAGTGGGGGAGGGGAGTGGTCTTGTTTACATAGGGGTTGTGGTGGTTGGGTAGCAAAGACTTGTTGGTCTGCTCAATCTTGCTGGTGAAGTGTGTTGCAAAGTATTCTGCAGAAATACGAGAAGTAGGAGGGGGCAGTGGGGAGCAAAGGAGGGAGTTAAATGTGTTGAATAACTGCCTGGGGTTGTGAGACAAAGAGGATATAAGGGTAAGGAAGTAATTCTGTTTAGTGGTGGCGAGTGCTGACTTGAATGTTAGAAGTGCTTGTTTGAATGCTGTGTAGTCTTCTTGTGAATTAGTTTTCTTCAGCAACCCTAGACGCCCGCTGCAGCGTTTTAGTGGTGTCTGTGTGCCAGGGTTGTCTGTTGATTTCTTGTGTTCTGCCATGAACAAGTGGGGCAACTGCATCAATAGCTGACATGAGTGTAGAGTTGTAGAAAGCTGTGGCATTATCTGTGTCGTGGAGTGAGGATATGGATGATAGCGGTAAAATGGCGTTGGAGAGTGTGCGAGCGTCAAGATGTGTGAGGTTTCTGCGAGGGTGTGCGAGTTGGTGGACATGGGGGGCAGGTGAGGAGGGCAAGGATGAGAAAGTAAGTAGATGGTGGTCAGAGAGGGGAGGTTGTAGGGTTAGTTAGATAGCAGAGGCAGGTGAAGATGAGGTCTAGTATATGTCCATCTGTGTGGATAGTTGTGGCAGGACCATTACTATGTAGGAAAGCTCACAGAAGCAACTATGTCCCCTATTTTGTGGATGTGACTGGTTTGCTAAGATGAGTGCTTGTCTGAATTCAACCTTAGGAAGCTGGCAAAATGCGGCTGAAAATCCTCCCACATTACCAATCCTGTAAGTTAATAATTAAAAGCACAAAGACATAGAGAAAAGTCCTTTATTTGAAATAAAAACACAGACACCCTTTTTTACCCTTTTATTAACCTTGAGCACTCTGTTGCAACTCCAACAGTAATCCACGAGATCACTCAAAGCTCCCCAGCTCTTACACATTCAGATCTCGTGCTGACTGGTTAACTGGCACATACTGATGGTTCTGACAGCCATGGCTGTAAGAGCGGTGATGGCACCAGAGTTCAGCTGGGGTACTGTGACCTCAGGTTAACTCAGGTGACCTTACCACTCTCACAGCTGGAGCTAGCAGAGAGAAGTCACTTTAATGTCACCGTCGAGTGCACGCTGTCAGTGTAGCAGAGCCGGGGAGCTTTGAGGGACCTCGTTGTGGATTACCATCGGAGTTGCAATGGTATGTTTGGGGTTAATAAATAGATAAAAGAGGGTGTTTGTGTTTTTTATTTTAAATAAAGGATTTTTCTCTGTGTCTGTTTTTTCAACTATTTACTTAAAGGATTGATAATGTGGGGGTCTCATAGAGACCTGTACATCACCAATCCAAGGCTTGATGTCAGCTGTCAACTCTCACAAATGTCATTAATCCCTTATATTAACCGGATTGCCACTTCACCATGGTAATAGGGAAGAGTCGGGTAAAGCACGAGAAATGGCGCATATAATAAAGGCGCCATTACTACTCGCTCATCATTAGTTTAAATGTGTCACTAGTGTAAAATACTTTGTCATCATTCACTAATATAATATTAAGGAATAAAAAAAATTGTAAAAAAAAAAAAAATACACAAATAATAGTGTATAAACCTAAAGCTGTACAAAAGTTACCTGAAGATATAGGCATTAATATAATTTTTAGATCATTTTTTTTGGGACACAATGGAAGCCATAATGAGCTGTAGCCAAGTCTCAAAGCTCTCAGCTACAAATCTAATAAAAATTGTGGAGAGCAAGTGTAAGGTAAAGCTGTGCATTAAAAGAAGCGGCTGTCGAAATAGGCTGGTTTGAATGTCATTACTGAATCCTAAGAAGCCATCAAGACCACCAGCAGAGCAACTGGAGCTCTGTGTTAGATTAAGGATGTGCGAAACGTCTGGCTTCTTTGTGAGGCGCTGATTTGTACTGCACAGCAATGCTGAGTCAAGAGAAAGTGAAATCAGATCTGGTGAAAACACACAAAAAAGGGATGAAAGTAGGAAAATTTCATGTGACTCATAACCGAACCACTATTCATGTGGGTATCCTTGCACAACAGTCACAACCATTTTTGTAAAACCAAAAGAATTTAGGGCAGTGCCTCAAACACTGTCACATTTGACAGATGCATGACATTATCCAAGGCATATTTTGGCTTCCCTCTTTTTACCCTCAGCTGAAAGCATGGATGTAATTACTAAACCGAATATTCAGGATTCTCTAAAACTGTGACGTTTTGAGAACATTTACACTGACTTCATTTCAAGCTGTTCTTCTGTACATTCTTTTCTATGTTAATAGACATATTAGATATATAATATATATCATGGATCCCATTAGACATTTTGTGTTTTATTCTTTTGCTGACAGTAATGGTCTTCTTTAATAAAACTTTTGGTCAACATGAATAGCAAAGAAAACAAAAAAAAATACAATGAAGATATAAGAAGCTGGAAAGATGCAAACACCTCCCTCACTATGGCTTGTATATGCTCTGGCTGATTGAATTTGAATGGGCATCACCACAATAACGAATGGATTACATAAGCAATATGTGCTGCTTGGTACTATTAATATTAGTCTGGCCTACTGGAATAGATTGGAAAAATAATGTTCATAGTGAAATGACTTGATGCCATGTTAAACTGTATTACATAGGGGAATTCAGGTCATGTGTGACAGTCACTCAACTGTGACAGTTGTTCGTATTGCAACAATCAAACACACACTTGTCTGATTGATGCTAACGCAGCGACGTGAGCAATAATAAAGTAATTATTTACTCAGGTCATTCATCATACTATATTAAGCAAAAGGCCAGCGTGGACTTTGCTATAACGTTACCAACAGGGTGCAATCAAATCAGCAGATATAAAATTTTTAGACTATGTACAAAGAACAAAGTTGAGCAGCAATCCTTGGAGGTTTTGGAGGTTTCCAATAAACAAAGTAGCATTATGCCTAATAAAGCAGCATTCAAATACACTCTGTGAAAATGTCAACTAAAGTACAAAGAACAAGTAACTCAAGTGTCATTGCCATCGAATGTAAGATTTGCCCCCAAAGCTATTAGATTAAGTTCACACAATATGTTGTTCTTGGTGAGTTCTTGGCTCTGCACATTTTCTAATGCCTATAAAGCAAAGCATCATGCAGCTCCAGCAAAGTAGATAAGATTTATAGAAATCTTAGGCCCACTACCTCTTTGTTATGCAGCCTAAGCTCACCCGTGGTGCATGTCTAAAATCTGCAACATTTCTATGTTTATGGTAAATTTATGTGCAGACTTTTCCTAAAAAATTGCATTATATATGGAAAACTCAGAAAGTCTGTACCAATGGTACCAATAAAGCCAAATCCAGAAAGTATCCAACACAAAACAGCTTAAAGGAAAACTGTCAGGTCAAAAATCCCTATGTAACTGATATCATTTTCTGATTCCTCACTCTAAATTCTCTCTATTCATGTATTTTTTATTTATATTTCCCTCCTATCTTCTGTACACTTCAAATAAAAAGATTCACTCATCTGTCACTCACAGTGAGTGATCCACTTAGTTCTCTCCTGCCCACTTCCCATGCATGAGTATTGCATGTCACATATTCACACCACATCACTGCACAGGAGATCAGTGGGGGGGGCTCTATTCTCCTCTCTGTGTCTGCTGCCAAGAAAGAGGTGAAATACAACTCAAACTGTCACAGCAGGATTCCTGCTGACTGAAACAGATGAAGTCTAGATAAGTCAGATCGGCAATAGCTCTCTCCCTCCTTGTCTTCATCAGAACAGAAGCTACTGAAACCTGACACTGCACTGTTGGCAAAGAGAGGAGGGAGGAGAGAGCTGCTGAGAGGGAGTGCATGATTACATGACAGTTTATACAGTACATGACTATTCCTGTTTGGTTATAATGGAGAGGACTAATCCAAGAGCTTACTGAGGGTCTGACAATGCTAATAACAGGGAACTGACAAGCGGTACAATAATGATTTTACATGTTTTTAAAAGGTCTGCCCAGGCCCTATTCAACGGTAATACTAGTATCATACTGAAAAATGACCTGACAGTGTCCCTTTAATTTAAAATGTCAAAAACACATTAACAATGCGATAAAAATGCATCTAAAAAATGTTGTTAACCTAATTTAGCTAATAGGTCCAGAAATTAAAAACTCACCAAATAGTCATTGTGGGAATGTAGTCCTGGTGTTCCAAAACTTGTGTTTTTTTCACTAAACAGCCAAACATGCCTAAGAATCTACACGGTGATCATGATTATCCATGTGGATCACTTCCACTGTTCTCTATGCAATACCTTACATGGATTTTCCCAATGATGCCCATACATCACCAGATATTTTTGAGTGTATCTCCATCTATAATTATGCCATAAAGGGATTCTGTCCTCTCCGATAACATTAATGAACTGCAGACATAGGCTTAATCTGCAGGTTAATAGTGTTGTGAAGGCACTTTCAGTACCAGGAGAAAATTAACTTTATTTCTCATGGGAGCTTCTGGCTTTCACTCATGCAGTCATGTCCAATGCAATGACTTAATCACGATCACTTATAGCACCGGGCACACCTGCATGACTTAAAGCCAATGGCTCACAAGAGGGATAAAGCTCATTTCTCCAGGGTGCCAAAGTACTGAAAGTGCCATCAGAGCACTATTAACCTATGGATATCCCAAATCTGCAGGTTAAAAGCGTTATCAGATATAACAGTACCCCTTTGAATGTCTAATGCTGGCTGCACACTGCAGTTTTTTCACTGATCAGTGTCCATCCAGTTTGTGTGCCAAAACCAGGAGTGCCTCCAACACTCAGAGCAGGCGTCAACCTTTCAATTATAGTTTTTCTCTGCAAGTTCCTCTCTTGGTTCCTCTCCTGGTTTTGGCACACAAACTGGATGGACACTGATCAGTGAAAAAACTGCAGTGTGAAGCCAGCCTTAAGGCCACTTTACACACACAGATATCTGTGACCAACTTCTGAACAGATCTCTGGTTGCAGTGAAATCATAGACACATTGTTCCATTTTGTGGCCGTGTACAATGGAGCAATGTGTCCATGATTTCACTGCAACCAGAGATCTGCGAACAATATCTGCCAGATATCTGTGTGTGTAACTGGGCCTTTAGGCCGGTTTCGCATCATGATTTGTGGCTGTCCGTGGGGATCCGAGTCTCAGAAGGATCCCCACGGACAGCCACGGATCCACACGGATCCCTGCACTCTGATGGCAAATAGCTATCCGATCCAAATCTATGCAGGATCCGTGTGGATCCTCTGGTCCCTGTCTCTCCCAGCATCTTCCCTGTTCTCCCTCCTCCATCCTCTCTCCCCCCGCTTATCTATTGTGACCGCCGCTCATCTCTCTTGTCCCCTCTCTTACTACCTATCCTATCCCCTGTCTTCAGCCCTCCTTTGTCCTCCTGTATGTGAAAAATAATAATAGTCCTCACAGAGGATACATCACCTCTCCGGGGGCTCCAACGTTGCGACCATCTTCTTCTGCCTGCAAGGACCTCTCATTATGTCACCACGCCGATCAGCTGAATCGGCGTGGTGACGTAATGAGAGGTCCTTGCAGGCAGAAGAAGATGGTCGCAACGTTGGAGCCCATGGAGAGGTGATGTATCCTCTGTGAGGACTATTATTATTTTTCACATACAGGAGGACAAAGGAGGGCTGAAGACAGGGGATAGGATAGGTAGTAAGAGACGGGAAAGGAGAGATGAGCGGCGGTCACAATAGATAAGCGGGGGGAGAGAGGATGGAGGAGGGAGAACAGGGAAGATGTACTGAGCAGTGCTTCTGGGCATGCTCAGTACATCACTACGGAGCAGACATCGGATCCGAAATCAACTCGGATCCGATGTCCATAGGCTCCTACGCTATCGGGGGTCGGATCGCCTCGGATCTGATGCTGTTCGATTTCATTCTTGGACACAAAATCGCTGCAGGCTGCGTTTTTGTGTCCGTGCTTAAATCGGACAGGATCAGATGGTGCCAAACTCGGATGGCAAAAGTCACACATCTGATCCGATCCGAGCTCCATAGGGATACATGGGATCCAATTTTGGATCCGAGTGTATCCGTTTTGAAATGGATACACTCGGATGCCTTGAAATCGTGATGTGAACCCGGCCTTAGACAAAAAAAACACTAATTGCTGAAATAAGCTAATGCTTGACACTATGATAGTAAATTGTATATCATTATCTTATATATCACTTGGTGGCATTCAGATATGGTTTCCAGGTGTATACTGTGCCTTTGATTATATACCTGGTCACTCTTTCATATTTTTTCTGTCTTTGTCCCTCAAATTTTTAGAAGGTTTAATAGAAAAGATTACACAAAGGGCAAATTCATTAATGCATTATTTTTGTCTAGTTTTTGGTGTTTTTTGTCTTGTTTTTCATTTGCGCCCAACGTTAGTTTTCAATCTGTGCCTTTTCAAAAACAGTACTTTATGTGTTCCCTTTTCTTTTGTTTATGTTTGCCATTGTGGATGGAGTTTGAGGTTTCTAGATGTTTTCATCCCATATCTCATCTGCGACTTTTTAACAAATGTGCTAAATTTGTTGCAAAAGTCTTGACGTGGTCTGATTTTAGGTACACCAGTATGTTTTGCACAATTTTTATGACATCTTTGTGAAACGTATACAAAAAAGTTGCAAAAAAGGGTTAGGACAAAAATATATATTGTTTTTAACTTTCCGCTGTATTCATGAACTGCATGTGCCATTTTGAAAAATTTGGCATAAAATGGCCATAAATACCAACAGACAAAAAAGTGACTTAAAAAATGTACAAATTTGAATTCGTATCCAATGTCTCCAAGCATATACCGAGTGCACAAACCCAACAGGCATTCCCTGTACCACAGTACAAAGCACTATTGTGACACCATATTCTCCAAAGTAGCAATGACATAATGGTCCAAACATTTCTCTATACTGTGTCCACAATTATTAGGCAATTTGTATTTTTGATCATTACTTTTATTATTGAACAATTATAATGCTGTATGTCAATCTGATGGTACCTTTACACACCGCAATATCGGCTGGCGATATGAGGCGATCTAACGTGCGAGTGCATGTTTTCATGCTCGCCTCAGATCGCCGATGGCGGTATTACATGCCGCAATCTCGCCCTGAAATAAAGGCGATGTGTCACCCCGGAAATTGCCTCACCCACAGCGGAACCAATCCAGTCGAATTCCCTCGCCACTTCACACTCCGCAATCCCAAAGGCAATGTGGGCATACATGTTCAGCGGTGCGAGGAGATACGTGTGTCACAGTGGTTTACACCGCGCCCCATACGCGCTCATTGGACAACGCAACAGCGTTACGATTTGTCAGCCTGCTCTGGAAGGCTGGCTAATACATGACGCAATTGAAGATGTGTGTGTTGCTGAATGGGCAGCTCTTTAAATATGGTGCCCTGTCAACTGTCAGCCAATGGGAACACAGTAGCCAACACCAATGATCGCAAATGGGGCGTAGACTACAGAACGTTTGAGGCAAGCCTACGGGAAATCCTAGGCAACGCTGTTTCCATCAATATCGCCCGTTCACACACCACAACACAGAAATATCGCCTTCATGGTTGAGGCTGATTTCAGAGCAGTGCTCAGGAATCAGGCGACAGGCGATTTATCGCCACGAAATTCCCCAATCACACGCCGCAACCGTGAGGCAATTTCACGGCGATTGCTCCGGGGCGACATATCGCCTTTAGGATTCCCAGGCGAGAAGGTATCATTAAAGGTGAATAAAACTGAAGCCTGAATATTTAAGAAGGTAAAATTGAGAATATATATGTCTGCAGAATTACTGAGCAATTATTAGTCTGCAGAACTATTAAGCAACTAAATGAAAAGCATACATTTTCCATTCTCAGTTGTAATCTGCTAACCCCTTATCAACATATGATGCACAATAACAACCTATGAAATGCCTTTGTCAATCTCTGACAGCAGGCACTTTATACGTTGCGGCAGTGTGGCGCGCCATTCTACATGTCTATTGGTGCCTTCGTAACAGGATCGGATTGTGGGGGGGGGGGTGAATATAAAATGAACACTGTAAATGAACTAAATTAAATAAAACAAGAATACAAACATGGAATGGATATTTATGTACAACTCACCCCCCTTAGGCTGACTTCACACCACGGTTCAATCAGGTCCGGGCCTGTCCGGGGTGAACCAGACGGCCCCAGACCTGGTTTTGACATTATACAGCCCTATGGGGCCAGATGGCAGCTATCTGCCATCCGGTTTCCATCTGTCTGCGAGGATCCGGGTGTATTCGGAGCAACATTTGCAAGCAACATTTTTTTGTCCGGGGCGAAGAATCTGCCCAATTTGGATCCTCCCGGATCCGGGGCAATCCGGCGCTCCCTAACATGGGAGTCTATGGCGCCGGATTGCCCAGATCCGGGAGGATTCAGGAGGATCCGGGATCCGGACACCGGTGGCTGAAGTTCAGCGTGAGCATGCTCTGATGAAGTTGTATTTACACAACGAAACGCGTAGGCAAGTTGTTAAATAAACAGAGTATACACCATTACTCTGTTTGTCATCTTTGGTGGTCAGCGCGGTGATTCTCTTCAACTCAGCGCTTTCTGTTTGTTCATCTTCAGGTGTGGGACAATGGGATGCAGTGAATATTACAGTAAGTTAATGAGCGGGGGCACATGACTATAGGCTGCTTCTACAGCCCACACCAGCCTCCTCCAGCCACTTCAGAGCCCCCCTTCCAGCACAGTACAGCACAGCCCGGTATATTTAGACCATAAGACGCATCCCCACTTTCCCCCACAATTTGGGGAGAAAAAGAGAGTCTTATGGTCCAAAAAATATGGTAACTTGGAGTTTAAAAAGATGCATAAAATTGATGATATGGTCAAAATACTCATTTGCCTAACTGTGCTCACAGTGACTATATCATGAAAGCAGAACACATCACAATTTTATTCACCAGAATGTGCGAAAAAAAACCTTTACATGGTTCAGTACCTTTTTTTAGTGTCCATCATATTTTGGATCCATGTGCATGAGGCCAAAATGCTTACTCTGTTTAAATTGTGTCAACCAAGATATATAAAATGCTGAAAGCACCTCTGGCATGTGTTTTTATTTCACCACTGGAGTAGTATCACTAATGTAAGTTCTCTGCTTCTAGTAACATACTTCTTATGATATCAGCGCTGCTCCAGTCATCTTCAGCAGTTTGTGACCTGCTGGATCGCTCCAATGTTTGCTAGGCGAGCCGGAGGTCACCTCTCAATGTAAGTCTATGAGGGCAAGTATGAGGCTCTTATAGATTTACGAAGAGAGCTTGTGAACAATAGCTCTGACTTCTGTTCAGTCCAAAGCTGCGGTCATAAGATGGTAGAGGGGACCAGAGCAGCACCTTGAAGAGTAGAAGATGGTGACTGGTAAAAATATTACTAGGGGCAGGAAACATGATTTAGGGATACCACTCTAGTCCTGTTGCAATTAAAGGAGAAAATGTATGTCTATTGGTGATCTATTTTTAACTATTAATACCCTTACTGGTTGCACTGATAAGGTTAATTATACACCAACTTTACTTATGGATTAATGATAGCTGCAATAATGTAGTACAGAAATGCTGGAAATATTGCGTCAAGTCAGCCTCAATTGCATTTTTACCAGATGATGTTGGAATATTGGCTATGCAAAAAGAAAAATGGTTTGTATGATGTGATTTACATAATTGTGCTACTGTCTATTTAATTACAAGTCTATTTTGCTAAGAATGCCAGTCATAACACAAAGGCCACAAGCCCCAGGCAACCAACACCCTTCTGCGAAAATAGTTTACGTTGTGCATTTCATAAGGTACACAGATTGAAATTCCACTAAACACCACTTTCTGCTAGTATTTTTCTTGTAAAGAGTACAGTCCTGACGACCAATTCAAGCTCTTCTGTAACTGCATAGCACCATGGTAAGCCTGTGAACTGATCCTCACTGTCAGATACTGATTACATGGCAATGCATAGGGTAGCGCTGGGTAATGACAGTAAACAAACACAAAATAGAATTTTACAGCAGAGGCGGCAGGAACAAACCCTGAAACCTTGACGACATCTGTGGTCCATTTTTGGAGGCTTACCACAATCCTTAGATATAAGTTTACAGACTGTGTACAGCAGATGTGAATTTCCCTGTAAAATGTGTACCAAGACTTCGTTCACTCCTATCATGAGGATTTATATAATATCTTAACGATCCATAGGCATCACTGGCGCGTCACTTTGGGATCGTTGGTGAGATGTCAAACAGTCAGATCTCACTAGCGACTCAGCAACGATCCAGAATGATAGGAGGTTGTTGGGAATTGTCACTCTCGGGCATAGTCTTGAGATCGTTGGTCGTTGTACCTTTCAAGCACAGCGATGCAGCGTTCCCAGTGGGAGCGCAACAACCAAAAATGACCCAGAGCACTTTATAATGATCAGCAATCTCACAGCAAGGGCCTGATCGCTGCTAAGTGTCACACTTAACAAGATCGTTAGTGAGATCGCTGTTACGTCACAAAATCTGGGACTTAACAACAATCTCGTTATGTGTGACGAGGGCTTTAGACAACCTTCTTTTAGAGTTGAAAGCAGCTTTCCCTCTGGAATTTAATTCAAGTAACTACACATCGCCCCATGTAACATGCCGACCAGCGATGTTACAGGCGATGGGAGCCATAGGCTCCCATGTTACAGCATCTCCGCTGGGGTTTGTAGACATCCCAATGGCGATGCCGCCTGTAGCATCGCTTGTGCGTCGCCGGAGGTGTCGGCGCGTGTAAACACACGACGGCGACACTGGCGGGGCGCCAAAAACGTGCGCGCCCCCGTGCGTCGCCGGAGATATCTCTGGCGAGGTGTACATGTGTAATGGTACCCTTAGAGTTTTGTGTACAGCAATAAAGCCTCTGCACATGGCCCTGCTCTACAATGGCCTCTAAAAGTACCTTGCTCTTCAGGTTTCTTTACACGAGTAAATATATCGCCATCTCTCCATTCACATTTTCCATGGGTATAGAATCTTGGGCAAACAAGTTGTGAAGAAATGTATCTGCAATGCTGATTTTACTACAGATTTTACCCTTTTCATTAAACAACTGAAACCTGTAGCAATCCATTCAAAACCTGCATATAATCCAAGTTTTACCAGGGATTACAGATTTTTTTTTTCCTCAATTCCTATGAAGAAGCACATTTAAAGGTGTTTTCCCAAGATGGCAAAAATGGCTCTACCATAGAAAGGTTACGCAATACAAAACCTACTCATTTGTTCTCCATCTCCAGAAATCATCAATGTGAAATGGCCAAAACACATGACAAGGTTTTACTTAATACTTGTAATCATCACAAGGTTGCTATTTTGACAACTTAATTCCTAGCCCAGCAAGTATTTGAAGGTTGCTAAATGCTGCTCTCCTTTATTACCCGATCTGTACAAATAGTCACCAGATGTGCGAAGACGTGCTATCTGGAGCTCTCTGTCATTCAACGCTCTCTCTTGTTTTATTATTATACCTCTGCTTATAATGCCTTGAAATCCAATTGACCGTTTTACTTAGCATCTCCCACAGTGATCTTGATCTCGAACCTGCAGTATGATTTTTTTTCCATTGCCACATGTGTTTTATTAGAGGCATGTCTGAGGGTAAAAAGTAGATTAATTCTGGGACCTAATGATGTGTTTGTTAGCGCTAAGAAGTCATTTCAAATGTACCAAAAAAGGATTAATGCAGCATAACAAGTCTATTTAATCCCTAAAAGACCAGTGATCCTCATATTAATGTAAGCAGCTTTCTCTCCCTATTTGGTCTCTGTAAATAGAACAGAAAATGTGGTGCGATATTCATAAATCATTGAACACAATATTTTGCTTGGGCTACAAATACAGCACTTGAAGTAATAAAGGTGCAGCCAAGCTAGATTTACAGAACTTCCACAAATATTGAGCACTAACATATGCGTACCATTTAAAGATTATGCTAATTTATTTTACTTTTAAGATAACCATTAAACTGTACTGTTTCTGGAAGTTCAGAGTATAAAAATATGCCTCGCAGCGTGGTAACAATGGGACCTGCTATATAGACTATTTCCTTTATTTTTCTACTCATATGGATGATTAGAGTAACAATTTAACTTCTTTGTAGTAATTACAGCAAATTCTTTCTTAGTGCACTAAATGCTTGCAAATGTGTTGAAGCCAATGAAGCTTGCAAGGTACTCTTGCATACAGTAAACTTATTTTACCCAGACATGGCCAGTAAGATGACCTCTGATCAATTAACAGGTTTTTTTGCCTCCCTTGTGTCCTATAAAGAGCATTGGACGCCATCAAAACTTATTAACAGAATGAAAATTAGTTTTTTTAAGTGAACAGATTTGTAGTCTTTTATAACCTTGGTGAATGAGAACTAGAATGTGGTTTGCTTCTTTCTCCACTCCAAAAGCCCCATCCAACAATTGTAATATTAGAGACAGTGCACATGGGTGTTTCATTTATATTGTTATTCAAGTAGTCAATACCAATATAAAAATATTGATAAAAGGGGTTGTATAAGCTAAGGAAAGCCTGACTGCTTTCTTCCAAAGACAGTACGGCATCTATCCAAATATTGCATTTGGTATTGCAGCTCAGTCTGAATAAAGTATTAAAGTGAATCGGCTGAGCTGCAATACCAAACACAAAATCTATACATGGGAGTAATGCCATTTTTGAAAAAGGCAGATAGCTTTTTCTAATCCTCTATTTGCAGCATCTACTTATATCTGTTGCTTCTTTGCTTTTTCACAATATGGGGAATAAACCTCGGCATACGCGAAAAAAGAATAGAAACCTTGGTTGCACTTCCAAACCCAAACAAATATCTTGAGCATATATTAATAAAAGATGGACTTTTTAACTGCAGCCAAGTTTTCTCTCTTCTTTTTTCCGCGTGTGCCGAGGTTGTGTGACTTTTTCTTTACCTGACATCACCGCCTGAACTGGTCGAGCCACGCTTACTCACTTTATATCTTTGCCGTTACAATTTACCATTTAACAAAAACTCCAGATGAAAATTTATGGTTTATCTGATTCCATTTTCTGTAATGGGATCTTTCCCGCCTATCCGATGCATACGTCTTTGAGGTGCAACCTCGGACTAGTGCGTGGGAGTAGGGTCATGTGCACACGTTCAGCCTTTGGTCAGTATTTTACCTCAATATTTATAAGCTAAAACCAGGAGTGGAACAATCAGAGGAAAAGTAAAATAAAAACATGTCACCACTTCTGGATTTTTTTTACCCACTCCTGGTTTTGCCTTGTAAATACTGATGTAAAAAACTCCCAAATACTCAATATGTGCACATGGCATAAATATGGAGAAAGCCTTATGGTGACTGATGCATTTTTTTTATTTGAATCAAGTTAAAAAATGTAACAAATATGTGGACCAAACCTTAAATGGTGATTAAAGCATGTGGCAGAAAATGTCTTTTTCAAGCAGACTTCGCCTGGAACCCATCCGAAAAAGCACTAAAAATACACTAAAAAAAAAAAATTACCGTACCTATGCTCAGCGATGTCAAAATGATTTGCTGTGCAAGTGATCAGCCTTTTGTAACTTTTTTAACCACTACAAGCATAAAAAATGACCTAATCATTCTTCAGTTGCTGTCACTTTCGTATATGTAAGCTTGTATTAAAAAAAAAAAAAGATGATGGCGGCAAAGCAGCAGCAAAAATGACAGTCAGGACAACAAAAAAGACGCCCTGGGGATAAAACACCGCTGTTGTGGGCACGTACCCTTTTATGGTCCTGAAATGTAAGATTTTGATGATTTGCCAAACAGCTGAATTTATTCATTTTCGGGATAACATTATAAGAACATACGGTGCTTATGTACTTTTGGAAGAATCACTACCTTTATTAAAAACTGAAAACTTGCTATAGAAACAGCAGCTAGATAGTTAAGAAGGGAGACCCGCTCTTCTTCATGCAGTCTATGTTATTGCCATATTCTAGACTTTAGTAAGTCAGCATTATTATCAGTTGCTTCTCTTGTTACCAGTATATGCATTTATATTACTATGCAGTGAAATCATTTACGTTTGAAATATATTTACAGATTTGTGAAGCTAAAGAGATTTATGAATGGGTCACCAGAAAAAAAAAGGCAAAGAGCCAGAGAGGTGAAATGAAGTCTCCTCCTAAAAAGCTGGAAATCCTCTTGACACCTCTTGTGCCAATTTGTCCCTATTACTGTCAGCAAACAAAAGTAACAAGTACAGCCAGACCACATCAAACAGAAGACTGGGCCCCTCCCGAGGGATTGCTTGAGAGCCACTGGTGTGTAAAGCCATGGCTGAGGCCTACTTGTCAGCTGTAACCACAAAAGATTCAGAGGGACAACAGTGACACCAGCAAACAAAGGGAGAGTTCAAATAGCTGCCAGGCGTCCCTTGCCCCAGACGGCTGTAGAGGTCAAGGGATTCAGGTAGCAAACTTGGCCTGGGCTGTCCGGTTACTGCCCTTGTAAATGAATTGTTTTAACAAATCAGCTCTGGTCAATTAAACCTAACACTAAGCATTGCATCAC
Source organism: Allobates femoralis (assembly GCA_033576535.1). NCBI lineage: Eukaryota > Metazoa > Chordata > Amphibia > Anura > Aromobatidae > Allobates > Allobates femoralis. Next base: position 514,980,905 of record JARQOC010000003.1, on the reverse strand, counting down.
TCAGCAGGGGATCCTGACATTATAGCCAGAAGCGGAGACAAAACACATAAAACAAGTGGTTCTTTTTTTTTTTTTTTACAATGGCAGGAAAAATTTATAGTGGTCTGTTCAGCATGTGCAGAAGAGTTCAAAAATCAGAGGATCATCTTCAATTTCCAACAATTTGTTTCATTTTGCACTTGGAATACTTTTAAAGCTGGCTGAACGGCACCTAAAAACAACAGTGGGTTGGAAATTACTGCTGGAAACAATTAATTTGGGTGTTTTTAAGGCTCAACCACAAACCAAAGTTGAAAACGAATTAAGAATTTCAATAGGCCTAGCTGTTTATTCTGGAGCACTGCTGCTGTCTTCAAGTCACTTGGACTGAAAAACCTTTAACCCATTCAGCTGCTCACCAGGGCAGAGAAAACAAAGGACATGGCTCACATAAAACATTACATATCTCTTCTTATTCATAATGCTATCTGAAAACCAGTATGATCAAAAGCCAATCGTACTGTGCTGCACTACAAATGCTTGATGGTTCTTAAGATGACCATTAACCACCTCAATTGGCTGTAAAATGTACCCAATTGGTAATAATAATAATAATAATAATAATACCTCTTTCTCTGTCATAACTAAAGCTGGGTTTCTGATGATTGTTGAATCAGGGTCAGTTCTTGCATCAGAAAAAAACATGGTCAGATATGAAGGAGGAAATAACTTTTAATGAACGTGATCATACTAACATTTGATCAGTTATCAAGCACAAAAAAATGTCTACAAAATAAATAGGTCTTGCAACAGGGAAGAAATGCCCATTGCCCCTCTATTTGGAAGTTGGGCAAACATAACAAGTCATCTACGTATGCAGATGTGGAAGTTTACAACTTATATATTTCAGTATATCTTAGTACCAAGGTAAAAAGGGAAAACTGCACCAGGTCAAAAACAATCTACAGCGTAACTTCTATTACAGATTCAGAAGAATATTCAGTAAAATAAATGTTTCATAAAAGGTATTTCTTTAGGTTGGAGCCACAATTTGAGCGCCTGGCTTCGTATTACACCAGTGCTGACCTAAGTGTGCGGGATCTATTTTGTATTCCTCTGAAAGCACAACGTTATATTAAAAATAATCGATGAGAAGAGCTTTGTTACATTAGATTTCTTTCGCTATGTGCGCCCCAGGTGTTGAAGGCATGCTGTGAAATTTTCATACACAAACCCAAGATGTAGAATGGCTTTACTATTGACATGTTGCTCGCTTGTGAAAACACACACAAAACAAAATGCTAAGTCAATGTAAAATGAAAGGGAAGGAGCTACGTACTGTATAAAACAAGGCATCCGATAATAATATAAATCAGTAATAAGCATTTAATAGCGCTTTACACTTCATTATAGTGGACAGTTTTGTGCACATTGTGACAAATAATGAAAAAGAAAAATATATAGCAGCATTCGGTGGCAAAATTAAAGTAGTTTTATGGCTTTTTACATAGTAAGAATTATTTGTGTTTCCTTTGTAAATATAATTTATTTTACTCACTACTATAGCACCACTGTATTCTGCAGTGCTGTACAGACATCTTCTTTACTATGCCTTACAAATCCCATATTAGTACCTGTGTGAAGAAATCCACACAAACTGCCTGGTGGGACCTTTTGACCCCAGTGCTGTAAAGCAACAATGCCAACCTCTGAGCCACCAAGCTGCCCTACAAGATCTACACAGCAATGACATCTGAAGATGGAAGGTGAATAGACTTTGATAGTAATAAAAGCATTAAGACATGATTTGCTGCTTTTAGGCATTCATTAAAACTATCCATGGGGTAGTGTTAATGAGGAAATAAAATGAAGAGATATCATCTATCTCCATTGAACTTCCATATAGTGCAAGGTATTACACCAATAAGAATGACTCACTCGTCTAGTAAGATGTGAAAGTATACCTTAGTTTAATGCTAAGATGGTTTTCTGAGCACTCTAAAATTATTAGTATACTCCTCCAACTTCATTTACACCCAAAATAGTGGCCTAAAAGAAGATAACAAAAGTGAGAAAGGCAGGAGATAGTTGTTTTTAGGTGTTACACCACAGGCAAGGAATAAAAAAAAAATCTTCTATACACTAGAGCAGCAACATACATAGAGATGCTGACAAATATCATATTAACCCTATGTAGCTCATTTACCTTTCACCTTACTAGCTTCCCGACAAGAAATGGGATATCTGTTTTTCTCTTAGTAGACTGTAGCAATTATATAGGATAAACTGATCTATGCTTTGTTCCCCAAAGTGCTGGGAATAAAACAACAGCCACAATATAGAGTACTTTATTATTATTTTATTTATTACCCAGTATTTCAAGCCGATTCCTTTTTTTTTGGGAACTGGAAGCCATAATATGCAGGCAGCTAACAGCTTTCTATTCCCTAGTAAGAAGCGGGTGCCAGGCTACCCTTAATGACAGCTGGGCCCTGTGTGTCTCACAGTTGCCACTCAGTCTGCCACATGGCCCTCAGAGCATAGGGGATGAGAAGAGGCTTTGCAATTTTCTAGGAAAAAAAATCCCAAATTCTCCAACCTCACCTCTCAGGATTTCAATATTTAAGACCTGGCTTTTGGCTTGATCTACTGATTTATTGATCTGTCGCCAACTTGAATGTAGGAAAATACTGGCATGTATTACTCAGTTAATTCATGCTATTGCAGACTGATAATGTTCAGGGAAATTACATTACTGTTACTATGTTTTGTGGAGTCAGATGAGATCCTATTTAATAAATATTAGAAATAATATGCATCAGTACTCATGTATGTAAAGTGCTATGGAATTAATAGCGCTATATAAATGAATAAATATTATATTATATTGTTATTATTATCGGTGATGCATTGGACGCATCCTCAGAATATCAGAGTTTTGTGGTGTGTCTCCGTCTGTCCCTTCTCACAAGCCCCTCCTGACAACTAAGATCCTCACCTACTGTCACCATCTGGACCATTCATAGCACTGTGTAACCATACAAATGCTACCTCCAATCCGAACATACTGAAAGACACACACAAGAGATATGCCTGACAAGCAGAAGGGGCAAATAAGCCACAACTTGGCTTCCCAGTCTATCAACCATTTGATCGTAATAGAATGACATTTCTTATGTCAGGTTCCTTATACATTATGCAATGCACATCATTCCATTGTGATTTAGGCAAATTTGACATCAGCACCTGACATATCTGTAGATGGGTCATATTTACACCACTTCAGTACTTGCCAATGTTATAAATGGCCATTTATATCACACTTTAGATTTTGCATCATAAATGCATAAGAAATTTAATAAAATGTAGGACATTTCAGGAAGGATGAGCTCCAACATGTTCAATTTTATTCTGTTAGTAAAAGCTACCTGACCTTTCTTCTAAACATGTGGACATTGAGGGACAGTCAGAGCTGTCCAAATCTGGAACCAAAAATAGGATACCACTACCTTTCAGCAATATTTCCTTATATGTTCCCCCTTCCAGGATATGACATGAGAAGTTATCAGAAGCAGGGGTCTAGCACACCTATGCTTAACCTTCCTCTTTATATGCATGCCCCTTAGGTACACACTCATTAAAATGCCTTTTATGTGTAATGTACTTCCTTTTCTCAGTGGCTGACTTTTTGCTCCATTTGATAATGTGAAAACCATTAATCAATGTCAGGTTACAAGAAGAGTGCATATATCCACGCTGGGAACTTTGTGAAACACTTATCTACCGTATATTATCATACACAATTGTGGCATCATTTCCATTATAACACACCAAACATATTTATACCATCCAACCCATCCCTGTCCCTGCTCGGCCCAGCATTTCAGTCAGGAGAACTTCAACACATCGCAGAACCTTTACTGTTTTTAGTGATATGCTTAGTTAACAGGACTGTAAATCTATACATGCTGTACCCACTCCATATGCTTTAAATGTATTTGTTGTTTGAAATATGCTATATATAATATATATGCATCTATATATGTTATATGTACACTTATATAGACATGCCAGGCACACACATCAGACACATGTACATTCACACAGACAAAGAGGCATTGAAAGCTGTGGTTTTCCCTGAAACAAACACGTAAAGCAGCTTTCATTCTGTGATTGTCAAAAACTTTACAATTTGCCCACTGCATTGCGGATGCCAACCAACGAATCAAAGGCATTCAGAATCGAGACAAAGAGGAACTGATGCCAACCTCGGTGCCAGTGGCAACCATTATTGGCATCATGCAGATTCTCTGCCTTTTTTTTTCTAATCTTGGCACTTGACAACCAAAATGGCGGATCTCAAAGCAGCAGTCCGCAGAAGAAGGAGAGAAAAAAGAATGTATAAAATATATGAAAGAAACGCCTGGCAGGGTGACAATATGAAGTTCATATAAAGATGTCTACAGGGAATGCAGCGATTGACGTGTGATGCAATTGCTACATATATTATTTTATTCCCTACAGTTGTCCTGCATATATGGATTTTATCTTTTTTTTATGGTGTGGTTTCTTCTATTTGCAGATTCTCCACAATAAACACACATTTGCAAAATACTCAAATCCAACAAACCGGAAAAGGTTGCGAATTTCCGTCTGTAGAAATTTCCAGCAGAGAAATAGTTAAAAAGCGCAAGGGTCTGTATAGCAAAGTGCATTTAAAACTGAATTAGAAAAGTAAAAATGATACAATGGCAAAATCTACACTGTATATGAGTACAATTGTAAAGCTAATAATAGTTTTGGGAAAAAAAGGATGAAACACAGATTATTGACTTTGCCATGTCTGGAAATTGTCAATATATTGAAGCATCACTCAAGACTGCAATGCGGATGCCAACCAGCGAATCACAGGCCTTCTGAGCAAAACAAAGAGGGGCTCATGCCAATCCTAATGCCACTGCCAACCAACACTGGCATTCGAGCTACCCATCCTCTTTTCGTGCATGGCATCTAAAGAAAAAAAAACTGTCTCCTCGCCATCTAGTTTGAATTTCATGGTTTAACCACCCCTCTTCGTTAGCAACATGCAAATTCTAATATTTATTAATTGCGCAAAAATATATGAAATAGAATACATGGAAAGATTGATTTATGGATAGATAGATAGATAGATAGATAGATAGATAGATAGATAGATAGATAGATAGATAGATAGATAGTTGGATGAACAGATAGATAGATAGATAGATAGATAGATAGATAGATAGATAGATAGATAGATAGATAGATAGATATGCACATACATTTCATACTTCTATATCCTAACAAAATACTATTTAGGTGTTATACTCCCAAAGGAGACAACTTTCATGTGAAGTAATTAGCTTTCACTTTGCTTTCCTTTACCATGCTTGACAGATTAGTTAAAATGTTCTTGATATTCTGCTTTCAATTTTTGGAATATGTTGGGTCATTGTCTTACTAATAATATATTCAAATATTTCCAGTTACAACTTCCAGGTTCCAGAAATCAAGCAACCAGGGAAAGGATTAAAAAAATCTGAAGCTTTAACTCCTTGTGATTCAATGTCACCACAATCCACAATCCAGCAGACCAATAATAGGTTCTCCTTATACTGGCAGAATACACATATCATTTAGTTGCCTGACAGTAACTGGGTAATATTACAGGATCATGTGTAGTAAATGAAGAAAATAAACCACCCATGACTATAAAGATCCAAATGGTGATGTTTGGGAGACATTTATACTCATATACCAACTTGTATTCTCAGTACAGAGAAAGTTTTATTACAAAAACAATTTTTGACGAGAATGAGGGAGCCCAGACCTGCAATTTATAGGCCAAGGGCTCTTCTAGAGAAGTTATCTTCACTGTGAAATACTAGGAAATAAAAAATAAGAAGAGATTTGGGAAATTGGTTTAAATGAACCACATTGAAATTCCATTACTGTGCTAAAATTGCTCCCGATTGGGATTTTAAGGCAAAGCGAATAAAGTTACCCAGTTTCTTCATAAGGCTGTCCTCTAATTAAATGTTTTGTGTTTTTTTTCCATTTCTATAAACCAGAAAGCACACTTTCTCTCCTATCACAGGCTCTACCTATAATGCGTGTGTATTTGTATTCGTCTATCCACTGTCTATCTGTGTTTCTGTAGGACAGCTGGACTGATCTAAAGCACTACAAATACATCAATCCCTTAATGGCTGAAAGTAGAAGAGCTGACCATCTAATGGAGTCTGTCTTCTAAAGGTGCTTTCACATCTGCGTTTTTCGTAATTCGCGGCAGATGCGGTGAAAAAACCGCATCTGCCGCGTTTACCGCATAACCGTTCCACTTGCGGCGCGGTTGCGGTTTTTTCTATGCAATGTAAAGGGGGACTTGCGGCAGATGCGGCAAGTGCGGTTTTGCACTTGCGGCAGGTGCGGCCGCGAAAAAAACCGCAGCTTGCTGCGGTTTTTTTCGCGGCCGCACCTGCCGCAAGTGCAAAACCGCACTTGCCGCATCTGCCGCAAGTCCCCCTATACATTGCATAGAAAAAACCGCAACCGCGCCGCAAGTGGAACGGTTATGCGGTAAACGCGGCAGATGCGGTTTTTTCACCGCATCTGCCGCGAATTACGAAAAACGCAGATGTGAAAGCACCCTAAGACCTCCTTAGAATAATAGGGATACAGGACAGAACTTTCCTCTTACTTCCCTACTTACTTTATTAAAGGTTAGCTCCTCCACAAGAGATATATTGTTCCTGCTATCTGCAGCTAAGGACAAGGAGCAGTTATGCAAGGTTGTGAATTACCAGGGTCATCTGAGGACCCTTCCACCTCAATGTTTTTTGTAAAAGTGAACATGAAGTACGCACATTGCACATCAGTACTTTTTCAGTGGAAGGGATTATGAAACTCATCAAGATTAAATATTTTCGCTGTAAATATGTGCTGGTATAGAAAACAAAAGTCATTTGTCAAATGATTAAGATGAAAGCTTCAAGAGACTCATTAACATGCTAATAGAAACATTCATTTAGGTGTGAAGAATCACTGTGGGGCACGCTATCTGAGGATACTGTCTAGGCTATGAAGGGGTCGTGTCGTAGTCAGCGCCATGTCTGAATCCACACATTGCAATGGGTCTACTTCATGTGGCGCCATTTTTGAGAGTACTAAGGTGAAACGAAAAGGTCTTGCACTGACTGGACTCTACTACTCAAGGGTCTTAAACACAGGGGCAAGTGATCATTATTATAAATGTATATTCACAATCATCGTTCAGTGTAAACATGGCTAGCTCACTCTTCTTTTATGCTGACATAAAACTTGTCTTGGCGACGTGCCTCCGATATTAGTGTACATATTATGAGAGTAGGAAAGAATCAAATGATCGTACGGACAAGCAAAACTTCACAATTATTAATAGAGATCAATGTTAGTGCAACACATACATGAAAGAAGCTTTGGAAAACAGGGAAACATGGCGAGAACTGGCCTACAGATTATACAATGGTCAGATATGGCAGGATGAACAGAATCAAATCCAATAAGTGCAAGCAACCGACCACTGATTATTATTAGTCTATGTGCTGATATTGGCAATTTATTTGCCCTTGTAACAGGACCCAGGATGTTCTGAATCACACAGAAATGTCACCTTTCTCATCACCTTTGGCTTCCATATACTTAGTGTCTTATTTTTTTCCATGTATTTAATACTTCTACAACATAGTAATGAATGCACAGCATTATCAGACAGTAATGTCAAGTCAAGGAGTTCAGTGTGTACTAAATAGGAGTAACAGGTTTTGTTTCATAGCTTCACAAGAAAAGCATTACAAGGAATATCATACAATGCACTAAGAAATAAAAAGACAATTTCTCTTAATTTATTGGCAAGAACTAATTGGAAAAGAGCAACCTTCTCAGTGAACAAAACTTTAGAAAGTGTGCTAGACTCAACTGGAGAATGTGTATCTGCAGCTAGGCCTTCTCATCATACATCTTGGTAGCTCTGGTGAGAAATGTATAAGTTAAGGAAGAACGCAAGCATTGCTAGCCTAGGCCATATCTACATTTATGCACAATTTTATCTGCATACCCATACCACAGACTTTTATGTGTAGTGAATAAATCTGGGAATGCTTGTACAAAATAATTAAAGGTCCAAACATACCACATGTGTGGTACCATACCTACTCGCCATGTTCTATGACCCAAAACTTACTTATATGCGTAATCTGCATGTGATGTATAGTTTGTATATAAGAATGTTGCGATAAGTGGTATTGCACTAGATGTGTACTTTAGGCAACATCATAAAATTTTGCTTGTAGAAACATTGACGACACATGTAAAAATCATGCTTACATGAGCCAAATACAGACCATGACCTTTGACATTGTCAAAAGGATCAAATAGTTTGGAAAGAAAGAGCTTACCTTGGTCCTGCACATAATACGCCAAGAACAAGTCAAGCTCCTTGACTGATACAGTTATATGGTGTGGCTGGACGCAAAGTGCTGGGTTGGTGCAGTGTGGTGATTTGACTAGCCGCTCCCCATCCGTACTTTCCAGGGGGATGCCTTTGAAAAGGATGACCATGACCAGATCCAGACGCCAGACCTTGTCGGCCTGCCGCAGGCAATCAATCCTCCGGATCTTGCCCTTCTGGTCTGGGTTTGATAGCACACAGCAGGGATGCTTCTTCCCTGTCACGGTGAGCACAAAATCCTCCCGATACTCCTGGCGAATATCTTTGCGTAGCTTGGCTAAAAGCCTGGACGCCCATTTCTGCTTGATTTCTGGCTTCTCGCTCAACAACTCATCCTTGACTGCTCTCTCCTCATCTTTCGACATTCGCTTTTCGTGTTTTTTGAAGTACTTGCGCTTACGGGCTTGGAGATTGAACCAGTATAGGCAATTGCACGGACATGTGGGAGAAGAGCCTCAATGAATGGATGGAACTCATCCTGAAAAAAAAATAATAGAAATGGAAAATTAGATCACGTAATTGTGAAGGAGTTATTAATACATGAAAAACATTAAAAAAGTAATCCTACACAAAAAAATATTAAACACGACCCCATCTACATTACCAAGATGGATGTAATTACAGAGTCCATATAATATAGATGACTTTACTTTAAATATAACCAGTGGTGTCCTGAAGAACACATTGTCAAAGAGATGGCAACACATTCAACCAAACATGTACGGTTTTCTTTCCATTATCACTCTGACATGAAGCAGTACCATTTTCAATGCCTGGATCTTTTTTTCCCCAAACAGAACACTATATAGTTAAAAACAGAAGCTAAATTTTCAGGAGGTAACAGCGGATGCCACAGTTCATTTCGCCTCTCAGTGGCACAAGGAAACAAAGCAAAGCGAACAGCTCTGTGCAGTACCACTCAGTTCCCGCTTGCAGAGCATGCTCTCAGCAAGAGACTGCTATTGGCATAGCGAGCATGCGCTATTAAAGTTGATCCATTTTCTTATCTGGGGAGACAGGCATTCTTGCACTAGAATTACACCAGTCCAATGGCAAAGCTACCAAAGAATGGGTGTTTCAACAGATTAATATCTCACAGTAGATTTTGTTTTAGATGTCTCAATTTTAATATTATGATTTCATAATATTATAGTTAAAATACTTTTTATAAGGACTTTTATAGTTCTCTAAAGAGGGAAAAAAATGTAAAAAATGTCCAACAAGACTGAATTAACAAAAGTGATCTCTCAATAAGCACCCGAGGTAATTGGTAATTTAATATCACTCCTTGGACCCTATGGGATTGAAATCTAGTCATGTATTCATCATAAGTAGCAAAGCGTAAAGTGCATGGGGAATAGTTTTACAAATACTATTTCAATTGAACACTCCACTAAGTGCAAAAACCTCTCCCCTTAGACTACTCTAGGCGTCAGTAAAATAAGTAATAAGTGTGTACACACACTTGGAAAAAACAGACTCAAAGATTAGAATTGAATGGAAGTGTAGCACAGATCACAAGTATGCATAACCTGAACCCATAGTGGGAGATGGAGGGTGTTATGGTGAAAATAAGACTTTTTTTGGTGTTCTGTTCTATTTACCTATACAGTCATATGCCACAGTAGCACTATATACAAGAGCATTTTTGCCCCCTACACAAGTGAATCAGTTCTAAATCTATCATAGGTAGACAATGAAAAATGACAACTTGGCATGCAGCTGGCATTCACAGGGTGCTGTGACAATATGAGTGCACCACTGGATAAGCAAGGAATTTGAATAAACCATGCATTTCACTTTTTTCTATAACAAAATTCCTACATCATCATGTTGCTGAAATCACAGCATAGTATAAGCTCACTAAGGTGATTATGTCAAACATTGTGTGCTAATGATCTCCATGAAACTTATTATAAACCAATTAATGTGTCTATTCTAAACTATGTACTTGGAAACTGTGATATTAGGTTGTACATGTATCTACCCTAACCAGTATAGCGAAAGTAGAAGGGATCTTTGACCACTTTGCTTCTGCTACACTTCACTTCGAAAGCTGCAAAGCAACATACATTTCAATACCCAGAACATTAAATCAAAAAGCTTTTAGTATACTTTTTTATTATGTGTCACACTTTGCTTTTCTACAATCAAAACTATGAAAAACAAATATGTATTCTGTCTGTATATCTATATGTATATATCTTATCATCTTACTCAATGGGGAATGTAAATTGTGGCCTATATTTTGTTTCTCTCATAGAAGCCCCAAATGACATACGGAAGTATCTATCTACAAGTCTAAATCAATAATAATAATAATCTTTATTTATATAGCGCCAACATATTCTGCAGCGCTTCACAAATCTCAATGAATTAGTATATCATCAAAAAGTTAATTTATTTCAGTAATTCAATACAAAAAGTGAAACATATTATATAGAATCATTATAAACACAGTGATCTATATCTAGTGTTATTTTCTGTTAAAGTTCATGATTATGGCTTACAGCCAATGAAAACCCAAAGGTCAGTATCACATAAAATTAAAGTAGGGAGGATGAAGGGTTAAAATCTGCACATGAGACATCTAAGAGTGAATATAATATTGATTTATAAGTCAACGCCCTGAGACATGGCAATACTACATTGACTTTTGATGATATTCTAATTCATTTAGATGCACTAGTATCAAACTATCTATCTATCCTCTCATGCCAGCTATTTTAGACCTTGACAGTTTGCTATATATATATATATATATATATATATATATATATACACCGTATATATACAGATACCTGTATGCACGCCAATATCTTATATCTCAGATGGTTAATATATATATATATATATATATATATACACATATACACTTCAACCTGCCAAGATACAAAACATTAGCGGACATGGCAGCATACACATGAAGATAGATAGATAGATAGATAGATAGATAGATAGATAGATAGATAGATAGATAGATAGATAGATAGATAGATAGATAGATGTGTGTATACATATTTGTGTGTGTATATTATATACATATACAGATATCTGTGCAGATATTGTTTGCAGATCTCTGGTTGTAGTGAGATCATGGACACATTGCTCCATTTTGTACACGGCCACAAAATGGAGCAATGTGTCTATAATTTCACTGCAACCAGAGATCTGCAAACAATATCTGCACAGATATCTGTGTGTGTGACGTGGCCCATACGCACACACATATGAATACACACATCTATCTATCTGTCTATCTATCTATCTACATGTGTATGCTGCCATGCCCGCTAATGTTTTGTATCTGGGCAGGTAGATGTGTATATATACATATACCGTATATGCACGCCAATATCTTACATCTCAGCTGGTTAATATATATATGTTAACCAGCTGAGATGTAAGATATTGGCGCGCAATATGTATGTGTATATATATATATACATATATATATATATATATATAAACTGTCAAGGTCTAAAACAGCTGGCATGATATATATTTTAATATCTTGTTAATATGTGTTATTCCTGACTAGGCCAGAGAAGGAGTTAAAATACAATCTGTTCTTTGTGTGGGAAGGCACCAGTTTTAGCAAGCAGCCTGCTGCCCACGGTAAGGCTGCCCTAGCTTCCAACTCCTTTTCTGCCCGGCCTTTTTGTCTAAACTTCCTATAGCAAATTTCAGAAAAAGGTTTACTGTCACATCGGAAATTAACTATGCAAAATGATAACCCCAAGCAATTATAAAAACACTGAAAATAGAGGCAATAAAAACAATCACTGCCCGATATCAGCAAGAAAAAGTCAATACTTCTTACAAATGATTGCATTATGAAAATGAATATACATGAAGCAGTACATGATAGCAGAAATACAAAATACAGCAAAGGCTTGGTCTGCATTACTTTCCTTTATAATTTAAGGAACTTAGATACAACTCTATACATAAGTGTTTTTGGCCTAGAAGGCTGTGTTTAACCAGCTAAAGGCCTAAAGCATAATATTGCGGGCAGAAAATATCGTAAAGCTGCCTAATCGATGCATTTCCAAACATGCTACAGTTTGTGTATATTACGCTATACTGCGGACATCATTAACAGACTTTTTTTTCTGCATCTGGATTGTTTTCAGAGGTACCGCTCGCCAAGTAAATGGACCTCATAAAACTTATCCTAAATGGAGAACTGAAATAAAACTTTACAGGGCCTTCTGCAAAATGTAAAAAGGCATCACATTAGCATCGTTAAGTCTCCAATAAGTGTTCATGTAAACTTACTAATCTACAAGTATTTTTCTATTTGGTGCCTTGAAAAAAAAAGCATTTATTTCTCTAACTTCAGTATTTTAAACACTTTTTAGAAGTAAGGGTGTTTTACATTTGCCATTCACAATAATATTATTGCATAAAACTGGTACAGTTCTGATTTGCATTGTAATAGAATAACAGATTTCGATGGACTGTGAAAGACTTAGCAAATGAACATCAAGTGCACCAAAAAGTAATGATGTAACACTATGCTAAGTGCTGACAAAATTCAGAGGAAAAGCAAATATTCAAGCTCAGACTGATTTCATTAATGTCACGCTGGCATTACAATCATTAGACGGAAACCTCCAAAGCTGACAGACGTCTTTCATATAATGTGGTCACATTTGTGAGATAAAATCTATTTTTACAGATTAAGTTTAACAACTTCTCAATTGAAATTCTGGGGAGCAGCACGACACTACTGACAGCTACAACCATGTACTATGACTACCTATAGCGCCAGGAGTCTGAGCTAGGCAGGGGCTAAAAGAAGGAATATAAAAAGTGACAAACAGACACAAACTGAACTGCCCAGAATAGCAATAATAAAATTGGGAGTGAAAAATGGAAAAACATATGAGCAACGGCATTTATTGCATATGGGATAAAGGTACACTTTATAATATATCCTATACTTAGCATTGAAGACAAGTATATTGGAGCATTTGACTAATATTTATTTTATATATTATTACGTCTTCCATATGTATAAAAGAGTTATATATATGGAACAATTGTAATCTTAAATTGTAATACAATGAAAAAATAAAAAGGAATTTGGATTTTCTTTTGCACTTACCTAATTGTTAAGTGCATATATATATATATATTATATATATATATATATATAATGTGTGTGTGTATATATATATATATATATGTATTTAATTATTGTGTCTATATATATAAATGTATATATTATGCCTATACATATGTATGTATATAAATGCATGCATTTATTATGCCAATACATATATAAACGTATATGCATTTTTCATATATATGAGTGTTCTTCAACACAATATATATATATGTATATATATATACACACTTATATATGTATATATATATATATATATATATATATATATATATATATATATATTAGTAAGGAATAAAATCCCCCTAAAAGCAGTTGTACATGTGTACAGGTGTAAATGTCCCTGGATAACTCCACACTATGGCCGTCCCCTAAATACTTCCCTATTAAACTCCATCTAGTCACTCAAACTTACATGCCAAACAAAATATAAACAGTAAAAAAAAGTGTCAGCCAAAAAACTACAGGACGGCATCCAATCGTTGGAACAAAAAAAGACCTTATCATTGTCTTCATCTTCATTCACAATTTGTGAATCTGAACGTCTTAGGTTTCGCTCGCCTTATAGTTTATGTGCAGGTTTTAAAAAAATTATAGAAAAGGTTTACAATGATCCTGGTAATGTTTTCTTTTTAATTTACCTTCATTTCTGAAAGCTATTATGGGCCTAAATCAGAAAATCCCTAATTCCTAAAATGATTTACATAATTAATAATACTGAATTTTTTTCAATGTATTAATGTGGAAAAAAAAAACACGGTTTTACCTCCTAATGTATTAGCCACATGAAACACAGGACACATGGGTATAGAAGGACCATGTACATAAACTGTATGCGGAATACAATTCATATGGGCATTTAGTAAGGACATAACTGAGGTCAATATGCTCTAATAATAGACAATTATATAGTACATTCTGGTATTTCTCTCCTTTACAACAAATAACAAATTAGAAACCTTGTATAAACATATATTGTATACAATAACAGTGTATTTGTGCATATATATATATATATATATACATACACACACATAAAGTATATATATTTAAGCATATGAATGTAAATATACACAAACACATATATACTCACGCACACATATATATATATATATATACACTTAATCACACATATGTATTCATATACATAAATATATACTCACACACATATATATATTGACATGCACATATATATATACTCACATATGGATATATATATATGCACAAATACATATATATATCCATATCCACTCACATATGTCTAGATATACATATTCATATACTCATATATACACTCACACAGATATATATGTATATATAGTCACAGTCACATACACATGTATAATGAGCCATTTGTACATGCATGGTGTGCTTTGTGCAGGCATACTCCTGTCCACATGTCTTGATCACCCTGTAGGAATCTCCTTCCTTCCTTGCCCCTCGCACACAGTCATGTGCTGGGCTCAGATCACTTGTCACCGCACAGGGATGACCTGACATCCGATGACTAGGAGGTAATAGTGACAGCTCAGTGACTGGAGGCAATGGGAGCCCGTCGGATTCCAGGTGCGGTGTGTAGCGATGCTCTGCCCAGTGCTCAGAGATCGCAGACATTGCCCATAGCAGCACATGGCACGGCGGCACGGAAAAGTTTCCAGGCACCGCTCTTATTGTGCTTCACTGACCGATCACCCCAGAAAGTAAATGGACCATTCCCCCCGAACACAGGAAACACGGGCAGACCACTACTATATGAAGGGCTAATGGGGGCCGCACGCAAGTTCATGTATAACAAGAAGAAAAGGTGAATGAGTTATTTGCCGCAATGAACAACTCCTATGTGTGGTAACAGCATAGGGAGATGGTGAAGAAGAGACTGGACCATATGGGAGCACGGCCCGATCACTCACCCTAGCTGCATTGTACCCCCCACCATGGTGTCCCGCTCCCTCACCTGCAGGAGATATAGCAGGCAATGTACTCCGCTACCCTCACCTGCAGGAGATATAGCAGGCAGTGTACTCCGCTCCCTCACCTGCAGGAGATATAGCAGGCAAGTGTACTCCGCACCCTCACCTGCAGGAGATATAGCAGGCAGTGTACTCTGCTCCTTCACCTGCAGGAGATATAGCAGGCAGTGTACCCCGCTCCCTCACCTGCAGGAGATATAGCAGGCAGTGTACTCCGCTCCCTCACCTGCAGGAGATATAGCAGGCAGTGTACTCCGCTCCCTCACCTGCAGGAGATATAGCAGGCAGTGTACTCCGCTCCCTCACCTGCAGGAGATATAGCAGGCAGTGTACCCCGCTCCCTCACCTGCAGGAGATATAGCAGGCAGTGTACTCCGCTCCCTCACCTGCAGGAGATATAGCAGGCAATGTACTCCGCACCCTCACCTGCAGGAGATATAGCAGGCAGTGTACTCTGCTCCTTCACCTGCAGGAGATATAGCAGGCAGTGTACCCCGCTCCCTCACCTGCAGGAGATATAGCAGGCAGTGTACTCCGCTCCCTCACCTGCAGGAGATATAGCAGGCAGTGTACCCCGCTCCCTCACCTGCAGGAGATATAGCAGGCAGTGTACTCCGCTCCCTCACCTGCAGGAGATATAGCAGGCACTGTACCCCGCTCCCTCACCTGCAGGAGACATAGCAGACACTGTACCCCGCTCCCTGACCTGCAGGAGATATAGCAGGCACTGTACCCCGCTCCCTCACCTGCAGGATATATAGCAGGCACTGTACCCCGCTCCCTCACCTGCAGGAGATATAGCAGGCAGTGTACCCCGCTCCCTCACCTGCAGGAGATATAGCAGGCAGTGTACTCCGCTCCCTGACCTGCAGGAGATATAGCAGGCAGTGTACCCCGCTCCCTGACCTGCAGGAGATATAGCAGCAGTGTACCCCGCTCCCTGACCTGCAGGAGACATAGCAGACACTGTACCCCGCTCCCTGACCTGCAGGAGACATAGCAGACACTGTACCCCGCTCCCTGACCTGCAGGAGATATAGCAGGCACTGTACCCCGCTCCCTCACCTGCAGGATATATAGCAGGCACTGTACC
Organism: Allobates femoralis; assembly: GCA_033576535.1. NCBI lineage: Eukaryota > Metazoa > Chordata > Amphibia > Anura > Aromobatidae > Allobates > Allobates femoralis. The sequence continues at coordinate 514,964,220 of JARQOC010000003.1, read as the reverse complement.
CCGCTCCCTCACCTGCAGGAGATATAGCAGGCAGTGTACCCCGCTCCCTGACCTGCAGGAGACATAGCAGACACTGTACCCCGCTCCCTGACCTGCAGGAGACATAGCAGACACTGTACCCCGCTCCCTGACCTGCAGGAGACATAGCAGACACTGTACCCCGCGTCCTGACCTGCAGGAGATATAGCAGGCACTGTACCCCGCTCCCTCACCTGCAGGATATATAGCAGGCACTGTACCCCGCTCCCTCACCTGCAGGAGATATAGCAGGCAGTGTACTCCGCTCCCTCACCTGCAGGAGATATAGCAGGCAGTGTACCCCGCTCCCTCACCTGCAGGAGATATAGCAGGCAGTGTACTCCGCTCCCTCACCTGCAGGAGATATAGCAGGCAGTGTACTCCGCTCCCTCACCTGCAGGAGATATAGCAGGCACTGTACCCCGCTCCCTCACCTGCAGGATATATAGCAGGCACTGTACCCCGCTCCCTCACCTGCAGGAGATATACCAGGCACTGTACCCCGCTCCCTCCAGCACGGTACCTGAGTCAGGCAGATAGGAGAATACATCATGGCTTGGCGGTCCCGGTCCCCAGCTCGGTATCCTCGGGGAGAGCCTTCACCTATTCATGGCAGGCTGCTGCCCGCTGCTAAGTCCTGTGTGCCCTAGTGTCCGCCTGCCCTGTGAGCTGGCATCCCGCGCTATGCCCACCGGGCAGACTATAGAATGGATGGATGAGCGCTCATGTCCTGCACACACTGCTCTCTCTCCTCACTCCCTCTCTCTTCCGCTCTCTGCACCGGTTACACCCTCTGCACCGGTTCAGCTTTCCAAATCAGACTTAAGGATTTGTGATTTTTTTTCTTTTATTATTATTATTATTTAATGACACAATCATGAAGGAGACACACTCCTCCCCCCGGTGCGCCGTGTGCCGCTCTCCTATATGTCCCTCCGCCCCTTCACATGCCCACAACTTGCAGGGTACCGGCGCCCTGTTGGGAGAGGAGGGGTTAAATCATGGAGGGGGAGGAAGGCTGCTGCCCCAGCTCGTCTTCCTCTCACTCCTCGTTTCTCTCGTGCTCAGTCATCTCTTGCAGGACTTTACTAAAGTTTGGACGGGATTATGGGTTGGCACATGGTGGCACGCATGCCCTCATTACATTACTTTATTGACCACAGTGACTGGGTGCAGCACCACCACCCGCCGCACAGTTCACACAGTGAGTGGTGGGGAGGCAGAGCTGGCGCCTTTTATACGCCCCGTGCCTCACCTCTGGCTTTCCCGCCCATTTGTCCTCCCTCTCTGCGGTTATCTGGGGTGAGGGGACCGGGTGTGGCTGGAGCTGGCTGTCTTAACTCTTTGGGTACCTCACAAAGTATAGGGAATAAACAGGTAGAAACGGGCTAAACCTCATCCTATGGCCAGTGAGGGAAGAATATCAACTGACAGAGCAGACAGTGCCAATGTGTTTGCCACCATTTACAGGCACACAGGGTGTTTGTACTGTGGTTTTCTTTTTACCTCAGTGCAGAGTTGGGGAATGCTGTGGTTACACATCGCCATGCGGCTTTTGGAATCAGCTCTAGATGTGGCACTTTTTGTGGGGTATTTTATATAAAATTGCAATATATCAACCTCACACCAAAACCAATATGTCACGTCTATAAGTAGAAAAGCAAATAAAAAAAAGACTTAAACTTCTACATCAGCCCACGCCACATTCACCCATGTGTGGAGGGGGCTAGCACTGGGTATTACTTCCAACATGGAATGGATACACTCCTGTCAGGTCACATTCATTTGGAGAGGGCACCCTTGCCAGCCTCTATGGCTACATAGTGTTGTACGAAAGAACATACACATAACATATTAAATAACATTCAGAATGAAAACATGGGGAAATAACTTTACAGTCTTGCAATCATCTGTCTGTGGCAATGAACAAAGTGATAACATTTTGTCCTCTTGCAGGTGTCTGTGAATAAAGTACATTTTCTATCCATATTTTTTCATGTATAAAACATTTGCGCCCATAGTCTATATGGCTGTTCACATGTCCAGGTTTTGTTGTTTTATGGCCTGTGTGTCCACAAAAAAATCACAGGGACCTGTGGACCAAAATGACCCATGAAAACCAGTGACAGCACAAGGTGCTGTCCATGACTAACAATAATGGATGAAAGCTCACATTTCTTGTTCATAAATGAAAAATCACTGATGGTAAAACTAACACGCAACCCTAATACTGACAAAACTCGTGTCTATAACACGATGATGAGTGATCGTCCGTGAGAAAAATCACTAATAGTAAAGCTGACACACAAACCAAATACTGATGAAACTCGGATCTAGAACAGTGATGAGAGATCGTCCATTTGAAAAATCACTAATGTTGTAGGCACACTGGGCGATGGACTCGCACGAGTGCAATCCGAGGGGAAACTCGCATTGCACTGGGACCAGTGTTGCCGTATCAGGCAGGGCACACTGGTGCGAGTCCCCAGCACCTAACTCGCAATGCGAGTCAGAAGCGAGTGCAGTTGCAGCATGCTGCGACTGCACATGATTCTGAAGCGCATGAGCGCAATGCAAGTGTATGGGGGCGAGAAAATCTGGCCCCCATACAGCACGCAGTGTGACATTCGCATGAGTGTGCTGCGGAAATCGCTTTAAACTCGCCGGCTGTCCAAGCCAGCAAGTTTAAAATTACCTCTTTGCCGGTACAGTAAGCAATCATCTTGTACCACTGTGTTAGCGGTGCAAGATGATTAATAAGCACCCAGCTGCTGGGCACTAATGTGTATTTTTTGGGGTTAAATTGCATATGCAGCATCTGTGCGGCATATGAGCACAGATGCTGCATATATGCGGTATGTAACCCGGCAATAAAGGGTTAATAAGTGGCAAATATGTTGGTACCATGTCTCTAAAGAGTGCCCCCTCCCTAGAGCCATGGTGCCTAAAATCATTGGTAGTTCAGGGGTTAAAAGGCCAAATTTCTGAATTGCTGGCATTTGTCGGCTTTCTGTAATGTTCAGTGAAAGCCGTGGCTCCTGGCTGTCACACCTACGCAATTAGCGTAAGTACATTGCTGGGCAGCGTCCTCAATGAGGAGCTGTCCCAGGTACTTACGCAAATTGCGTAGTGAAGCCGCCGCTCTTTGTCTCCATGGTGCTGAAGATTTCAGCATAAGCTCCATGATCAGCCGGCTTTCACTGAACATTACAAAAAGCCGACAAATGCCAGCAATTCAGAAATTTGGCCATTTAACCCCTGAACTACCAATGATTTTAGGCACCATGGCTCTAGGAGGGGGGCACTCTTTAGAGACATGGTGCCAACATATTTGGCACATATTATCCCTTCATTACCGGTGTTAAACACTGCATATGCAGCATGTGTTCATATGCCGCACAGATGCTGCATATGCAGGATAACAACAAAAAATACACAAAAGTGCCCAGCAGCTGGGTGCTTATTAATCATCTTGCACCGCTGACACAGCGGTACAAGATGATTACTTACTGTACCGGCAAAGCGGGACATTTAAACTCTGTGGCTTTGACAGCCGTAGAGTTTAAATTTCCCGACAAATGCTGTCTGCGCATCACACTCATGCACCACACATGCACTGACACCTCACAATCGCAGCACACTAACATACATACAGCCAGCCACACCTCACACACACACACCCACAAACACGTACAGCACTCGCATCACTGTCGTGCATCAAACACGCTCCGTGTTTGATGCACGACAGTGTGCCTTCAGCTTAATGGAAAAACTAACACACAAACCAAATACTGATAAAACTCCGATCTAGAACAGTGATGAACTCGTCTGTGTGAAAAATCACTAATAGTAAAACTGACACAAACCAAATACTGATGAAACTTGGATCTAGAACAGTGATGAACTCGTATTGCGAAAAATCACTAATAGTAAAACTGACGCACAAACTAGTACTGATGAAAGTCGGATCTAAACAATGATGAGCGATTGTCCATGTGAAAAATCACTAATATAAAACTGACACACAACCCAAATACTGATGAAACTTGGATCTGGAACAGTGATAACAATCGTCCGTGTGAAAAATCACTATAATAAAACTGACACACAAACCAAATACTGATGAAACTCGGATCTAGAACAGTGAGAGTGATGTGCGAAAATCACTAATAGCAAAACTGACACACAAACTGAGTACTGATGAAACTCGGACCTAGAACAGTGATGAGCGATCGTCCGTGTGTAAAATCACTAATAGTAAAAATAACACACAAACCAAATACTGATGAAACTGGGATCTAGAACAGTAATGATTGATGGTTTGTTTTTTTAGGTAAAAAAAACTGAATGAAGCTTTATTACATCCAGATATGATTCTTCTTCTATCACAAGACACTGAAATAGCTCAATCTGCCACTTCCAAAAAAGGAAAAAAGGACCCAGGGCAGACCTTGAAGACAATCAACATGGGGCCCTTCATTGCCATTCCCAGGACAAAGGAGTGCAGGGTTTGTTTTCCTATCTTGGGTGCACTTACATTGTTTGTCTAGGCTGGTGTTTTTTGCAATCCAGGAGTATTAAGGCTTTACCTGCATTCCCCCAGACCCCCCAGAATTGTAAAAACTGATGCCCCCCGCACTGGTATTGTCACTGATCCGTCTCATGGATCTTCCGGCTGTGTACCTTTTTTCGCCGAATCTAGGGACAAATGACATGCCTCCTAGGGAGCGTGCCATTTGGAACTGCACTCTGGCCATGCGCAGTTCCAAAACCTGGATCCAGTGTCCGGATCCAACGGGATCCGGAGTCCACTGGACCCCGGTTATGTAGGGCCCTATTTTATATCAACCCAGAGTGCCCCAATCCAGGTGCTTCTGGGTTGAATCACGGAGACCAAAGTCACAACCAAATGCATTTTTGGTCTCAGTGAAAAAAAATCGGTGACACACAGATCTGGGGCAAACGGGAAGAACTGTATGCACCCGCAATCTCATCTAGCCGCCGACAACTGATGTGGGTGTATCCAGTTCAAGCCGGATTCACACAGATGGCAAAGAACACCAGTGTGAAACCAGCCTAATATCCCAATAAAATTATTTATTGTATTACCAAAGTCAGTATTTACTTAGGCTAGAAAACCTCTGTAGTTATGGCATTTAATAGAATGTGGCCTTTTTTTGTCACACTGGTACCTTTGTAAGTCTCTCTATGAGATTATAGGCATATGGATGTATAGTAGAGAGCTCAATGGCAATGTTCATGAGCTCTAAGGCTGGGGCTATAAAGATTTTATATATCAACCCTATTTTTATAATACATTTTATATCTTTATACACTCAAAGCTATGTTACTCAAATATGAGTAACAGATCAACAACTTCACCTTATTCCAACAATGAATGTTTTAAAGGGCAATTAAAATGTATCTGAGAAACAAAGTATAACTGTTGTTTAATTTTTCTTTCATAAATCAATAGTACACATGAAATTCAGCCACTTTTGTAATAGATCTTATCAGGCAAATTTGCTTCTTTCTCTACCAGAATTGATCAGTCATTATCAAAATTCTCAATTCTTTGGTCTGTATTTAGTGAAGACTTTCCCATTACTGAGATAGGAGTTTTCACTAATGAGATGTAGATAGAGGAGGTGTAGCTCTGCCACTAATTCTACAGCGTTTTATATATATACTAGCTGTGAGCCCAATGCAAATGCATCGGGATTCTAGAACGTGCGTTAATTAGATTATATATTTTTTTTATTTACATTTTTTTTTAATAACTTAATGTTATGAATATTTTATTTATTTGTTTTATTTTATTAGAATTAGTTAATGTTATGAATTTTTATATGGAATATTTTTTTTTATTATTTATTATTTTATTATTGTAATTATTTATTATTTAATATTTTTATAATATTATTATTTTTTTTTTATTTTAATTGAATTTTTTTTTATTTGAGGAATTTGATTTTCTTAGAATTAGTTAATGTTATTAATATTTTAATTATATATATTTTTATTTTTATTTATTTATTTTTTTAATTTTGATTTATTTTATTATTTATTATTTTTTATTATTTGTATATTAATTTTTTATTTTAATTACATTTATTTGTATTAGATTAATTTTTTTATTTTAATTAGTTAATGTAATTAATATATTAATTTTTATATATTAATTTTTTTTTTATTATTATTATTTTTTATTTTATTATTTATTATTTATATTATTTATTATTATTTTTTTTAGTATTTTTATTATTATTAAATTTATTTATTATTTGTTATTTTAAGTGAATTTATTTGTATTTTTAAATATTTTTATGTGTATTTATTTATTTATTTTTATTGTCTTTAAATGTAGTGAATTTTTCCCATTGAGAAACATGGATGAATGAGGCGCGAATCTGATTGGCCGTAGTGGAATAGTAAAAGTGTTTTTTCCCATTGATAAAAATGTATGAATGAGCCTTGAATGTGATTGGTTGGTGAGTATTTGAATGTGATTGGTGCGATTTGGATCCGTGGGCGGGGCTTCCAGAAACTCGCGGCGGCCATCTTTATTCCTCAGTCAGCGGAGCGGACCGAAGAGGGAACATCGAGGACCCGGAGCTCGCTGGAGGAAGAAAGAAGACCGCCGGATGGAAGACTCGTGGCCCGGGCTGAAGGAAGAGGATGCCTGGGCCGGAGGGAGAACTGGACCTGGACCTGACGAAGCAGATGTCATGAAGACAGGTAAGTGATCTACGGCGTCGGGGTTGGGGGGGGGGTGTGCGGACATATTGTGGGGGGTGTGAGGACATATTGGGGGGGTTTGGGGGTGTGCGGACATATTGTGGGGGGGTGTGAGGACATATTGGGGGGGTTTGGGGGGGAGAGGACATATTGTGGGGGGGTGTGAGGACATATTGGGGGGGTTTGGGGGGGTGAGGACATATGGGGGGGTGTGCGGACATATTGTGGGGGGTGTGAGGACATATTGGGGGGGTTGGGGGTGTGAGGACATATTGTGGGGGGGTGTGAGGACATATTGTGGGGGTGTGAGGACATATGGGGGGTGTGTGGACATATTGTGGGGGGTTGTGAGGACATATTGGGGGGGTTGGGGGGGAGGACATATGGGGGGGGGTGTGAGGACATATTGTGGGGGTGTGGGGGGGTGAGGACATATGGGGGGTGTGTGGACATATTGTGGGGGGTTGTGAGGACATATTGGGGGGGTTGGGGGGGAAGGACATATGGGGGGGGCGTGCAGACATATTGTGGGGGGTGTGTGAGGAGATATTGGGGTGGGTTGGGGGGGTGAGGACATATGGGGGGGTGTGCGGACATATTGTGAGGGTTTGGGGGGGGTGCAGACATATGGGGGGGTGCGCGGACATATTGTGGGGGGGTGTGAGGACATATGGGGGGGGAGGGTGTGAGCACATGTGGGAGGGGTCTGCGGACATAATGGGGGGGTGTGCGGACATAATGTGGGGGTGTGCGGACATAATGGGGGGGGTGCGGACATATGGGGAGGGGTGCGGACATTGCGGGGCTGGGGAGCAGTGCTGGGGAGCGGGGCGGTGCTAGGCTGTGGATGGGGGCTGGCGGCGGAGGTGTGCGGGCAGTGAGGGGGGGGTCTGTGCGGCGTTGGGGGTGTGCGGTGCTAGGGGGCGGTGCGGGTCTGGGGAGCGGTGCTGGGCTGTGGATCGGGGCTGGGGGGGAGGCACAGGGGGCAGCTCCATAGTCGCAGGTGGGCTGTGGGTAGCGGGGAGCGGAGGCGGCTGCGCCGCCTCCGCTCCATGGTCCCCGGGCGAGATGTGGGTAGCGGGGAGCGGAGGCAGCGCGGGCGGCATCGGCGGGGTGTGGGTGGCAATGGCTCGCAATGCCCGCTACGCGGGCAATGCTTCGCCGTGTGCCTGAGACTCGCAATGGACGCTGCGCGGCCATTGCGAGTCGAGTTAGAACGGCTCGCAATGGCCGCTTTGCGGCCAATGCTTCGCGCGTATCCACATGACCACGCCGGAAGTAGCGCCGGAAGGGGCAAAAAAGCTATTCGCGATTATATAATAGATATATCAGCAACACTGTCCCCACAATCTAAAGTCCCTATCAGTATTGTCTTTGGGAGGAAACCGGAGTATCTTGAGGAAACCCACACAAAAACAGGGAGAACATACAAACTCCTTGCAGATGTTATGCTTGGTGGGATTTGAACCCAGGAGCTCAGCACTGCAGTGCTAATTAATGAGCCACCGTGCTGCCCATTTCCACCACTTCTCATCTCAGAAAACCGTTTTAAAGGGGTTTTCCACTACTTTAGACATTTTTGTCATATTCCTTGGATTAGTCATCAATATCAGATCAGGAGGGTCTGACATCTGGTGCTGCAATCAATCAGCTGTTTCCATTTCCGGCAGAGGTGGGATATAAACTGTGTATTGCCAGGTGCTGCAGATCAGCTCCTATTCATTTGATACCTGGCAGCAACCACTAAGCAGTTGATCAAACTGTTTTTGTTCAGCTCCTGAATTCTATACATTAGGGCAGGGGTGGGGAACCTCAGGTCCCAGGCCTTGATGCCCTTTTCTGCGGCCACCGGGCAGATTCCTGGGGACCGCAGTGCTCGGGCTGGCAGCCACATCTTGTCGGCTGCCTGCCCTTTAAATCCAGCTCCTCAGTGATGTATATGCCCCAGCCTCAGCCTCCCCAGTGCTGTATATGCTCCCAGCCTCTCCTGGGATGTCTATGGCTCTAGCAAACCTGGAAAAGCAGGGAAGCAACATGATCAATATCACCTAACATTGCAGCCACGCCATAGAGAAGAAGCTCCAGCCATCATTGTAAGGGGAAGTTGATTGTTTAACCAATTATAGCAGGGACATTTTCGAATTTATCATTTTGTACGGCCCCCAAAGGATTATAGAAATTTCCAAATGGCCCTTGGCACAAAAAGGTTACCCACCCCTGCATTATTGTGTATCTAGTGCTGAAAACAGCTGATTGGTGGTGGTGTCAGGGGTCAGACCCTCACTGGCCTGATATTAGTCGCCTATCCTAAGGATGAATTGCCAATACAAGAGTGGTGAAAAAGACTTATGGCATACTTCACATGCTCAATTTTTTCAGACTTTTTAAAATGCAAGCCTTTTTATAAAGGTTTTCTCAAGTATTTTTTATGGGTTTTTTTTGTTACTTCCACAAAATGTATTTTTTTCTCAACATTTTTCATGTCCTATAAAGAATCCTTTTGAAAAATGCTACATTTTGTAAAGAGAAACAAAATCTTTACTGATCCAAAAGAACTGAGAAAAACTATAACACTTTGTAGTTCAGTGTAAACGTCAGTCTGGACCGTAACTATCCTGCAAAACTGCTTGAAGGTTTGAATGGCCAACAAAGAGACTATCCTTATATTATTAGATGGCTACCTATTAGAGATGAGCGAGCACTACCCTGCTCAATACTCGAAATCAGCAGTCAGGCAATCAAAAGGGTTCGACTTGTGTACCAAGTATAATTTCAATGGGGAACTCAAGCATTTTTACGGAAGATCTTCTGGAAAAATGTTTTGAGTTTCCCATTGACTTCCATTATAGTTGGTACACAAGTCAAGCCCACCGGAGCATTTTCACTGCTTGTTTCGAGTACCAAGCAGGGTAGTGCTTGCTCATCACTACCACTTATCTATTCCCCACCATGTTTTTAAAGCTACTAAAAGGTGGAGTTCCACCATCACATATTTTTTTTTGCATTCATGCTATTGGTTCCAGGAATTAGAGTTTGATATGTACCACAAATTCAACTAGATGGCTTTAGATTGTGCCTTCTATGTACTGCCAATAACTCTAGCATAGCTATGCCGTAAATACGTAAGAGCCACTGAACAAAGTGTTAGTTAGGGTAAATCAAAACACTGAAATTTCCCTTTATACTACAGTGTTGCAGCTGGTGTGAACTGAACACAGATCGAGGTCTGACAGCCAAAAAGCAAAATGTAAATAAAGAAAAGAGTGCGTTCATGTTTAGGGCCATCGCCTGTTTGGGTTTCCTAACTTGTCTGCTATTCCATTCCTTGAGTAGTGTGTGATTGTAACTCAGAAGAAATCAAAATCAGTCAGAAGAAGGTAAGTCATGTCAAGTCGACCGTGAAACGGTGACTTTTAACCTCGGCGCTGTCCTCATTAAGGAGCGTTCAAACTAGGCCCAGTGGATTAAGCAGAGTGGGGTGGGACTGAGAACAAAATCAGCCAGCTGCTGGAATTCTCTTGTGCCTTTCAAACACAGTTTATATAGGGACAAGGCAGCTTGGATTTTTCTGCATTCCTCCATTAACCCAGTCACTGCACTCTCCCTTGCACTGGAAATAAAATGGTTTTGCAAAGTTCATTGCAAAATGCAGGTAAAACATATACAGCTATAATAGGTAGAATTACATATTCTTAGCAGGTTTTAGAGCATAATAGTTTAGTAGAATCCAGAATTAGCATGACACCAGAGAATAGGTGCAAATTTCGGTAATCAAGAGAAATGAGACTTAGGCTGTGGTCACAGTTGCCATGCGTTTTTTTTAGTGATTTAACAAAACTCATGTGTTTTTGGATATGCTTCAAAAACGCATGGGACAGTTACACATGCTTTTTGGCTATTAGGGCATGCATTTTTTAACATGGGGGCCTATGGGTGCGTTTTTTACATGCGTTTTTGAAAACGCAGGTCTCCAAAAACGCATGTGAAAAATGCTACTGTGACCCCAGCCTAAGAAGTGATAAGGACAAAAAGATAAATACTTTATGGCCAAAGGAATGCAGCCTGACTAAACTCAGGAGTTGGTATGTCACATATATAAATAATAAAATGTGACTTGCTGAGGTCAAAGGCGAGAAACAAAAATCACATATTGCACACAATCAGGTTATTCTTCCCCCTAGTGATCCAAAGATGTGATACAAGTCACGTGGTTCCATGATACCATGCTAGGAAGGAGATGAGGAGGTTATGGTATGAAGGAAACAGACACGTACTAATCTGTGAGCTGCTCATGCATACTTTCACCAATCTTTGATTCTCCTTTTGGTGCCCACCTTTCCCCAGCCTGCTGAGCCACTGTAGTAAGGATCAATGTAGCCCAAGGACATTATTGGTCATATCCTTACTGTGAAATGCTGTCTGAAAAAAGCATTGTGACCCCACAAAAAGTAAGACATGGGATTTTTTAAAAGAGAACAAGTCAGCAGGATTTTACCTATTACCCAAACCGTTTATATGCACTTGTAGCTCTTTTAAATACAAGTGTAGAGTAATACCTTTACTGGCCAGTTTACTCCTCCTTTACTGAGAAATCAGCATTTGAATTGATATGAAATGAGGCTGAAGAGCTGTTGTAGACCTGTCACTCCAGCTCTATTGCCCACCAGGCACCACATCCTCCAGCTTGACTGACAGGCTCTATGCTATGTGACTTTAGGAAAAGGAGCTGTCAGTCAAGCAGGAGGAGGTGGAGAATAGAGCTGGAGTGACAGAAGCTTCCGATCTCCCAGTTGTTCTTCAGTCCCAATTACCTATCATCTAAAACACTGTCACTGTAATGAAGGAATGGACTGGTCATGTAAAGGTATTGCCGGACTGGTCTGTGAAAGAGATACATATGTATACAAATAGTTTGAGGTGTGAAATCCTTGCTAACAGATATAGCTGAGAAGAAAACTGCATATTGAGACAGGTACTGGGGAATCTACCATAGTCAGCACATGACCACAAGCAAATCTCATACATGGGGTCAAGAGACAGCCCACTCACACAAGGAATAGAGGGATCAAGAGAGGGTCATTAATGTACACTGACATGAATTGACAGCCTTCAGTCTCAGTGTCTGTAGACTTTTCTTCTCAGCCTAGAAACCCCCTTTAATTAATACCTATTCCAAATAGGTGCCTTTGGATAACACTAATTGTAGCCTGACAGTTGCAATCCTTGATAATGAATTGTAGCGATCCATTTTGACGTATTATTGATCAATTGAATGTAAGCCTGTGGTAGCCATAGAGTTAATAAATGATTGCAGAACTGTTTTAAAAAAAAAAAAAAATCAGCTAAGCGTTTAGTGCAACCCAGCTCTCATATCTGAGAGGGGGTGGGAAGGGGAAAGTACAGTTCAATCCAAGAGAGTAACTCTGACTTTGGAGGTAGGGCTTGTCTCTATGCCAAAAATAAAAACTGAGAGAAAGAAAGGGGAGTAAGAGGAAGGGGGGCTAGTGCAGTGTTGGAGGAGCTGCAGACTTTCAATTTTTTTCAGCTTCTCTTTATTCCCCATTGATACTGTATTTCATCACACACATTTCTTAACTCATAGCTACCATGCATTGCCAAACCACTAACCTAGAAACACACAGAAAGTCCAGACCCCCTACCATACTGTTGTATCAAAATACTAAACAGTCAAAATAATTAGCAAAGGAAGTATACATTACAAGATAGCAAGGTACAGTCCAACTGTAGTCATCACAGAGAAATTTACATTACAAAAGTATACTAGCAAATCACAGTCCTAAATGCACAAATGGGTAGTAGTTCCAATGCTAAGGCCTTGTATCAATGTCATTCTAGGCTATATGGGCAATTTATAAAAAGCACAAATTGTGATGATAACTGGTAGTGATATACGTTCCTGCATGGATTCATGAATATAGATGATTACAGGAAGAAGCACATTTATCTAAACATCCCATCACAATCCCGTGTAGAACGATGCCACAATTTCCCGTTATTCCTGGTGCAGGTGGGTGGTTACGTGAACGTATGTATGCTCATTCATACCTGTCGTGGATACTAGATGCACTCAGCTTCTTTCAATAGAAGTGAATTGAAAGAACCTGGATGAGTGTAGTTGGCACATGAGCGCAAGTAAGTAAATCGCAGTCATGCGGTCATGTGATAGCCCACTCGCACCAGGAATATTAGGGAATAGTGACAGCATACGCATTGCAACCATTTCAGCAATCACATCATAGAGGGACTGTAGAATTTCGCTCCAAGGTAGTGTGATAGTGTTATTTAAACTATTTAGCAGGGGTCTGCAACCTGAACCCCAGAGGTCACATTTGACCTGTGATACTATTTTGTCCATCCTCCAAACGTCTGGTCACAGACTTTATTGTCTTGGCTTATTTCCATGTTAGAAAGAAGTGGTTCATAGGTGGGAACAGAAACAAGTAAGTTCTAATGAGTTATTTTTTGGTTTACATGCATTGACCAAATGGGACTCTTTTGACCCCAGTATGGCACTTCAGCAAGGTGACACATGCTTGTGGCTATCTTTATTGCAGCATAATGGCAATTCTAAAACACTTGACCGTTTCTGCAACTCACATAAAGTTGCATTTATAGTCTTTAAATATAAGGGAAAAAATAATGTTTATTCTACCGATAGGATGGAATCTTGGATGTGGACCTTTACGGAGCATACATTTCTGATTTTTACATGCCATAAATGTCTCAACTGATTACACCCTTTTGTAGCCCTTGGGATTAGTTTACTCTGGCAGTGCGGCCCTTACACCAAAAACCTTCGTGTATCTCTGCTTTATAAGTGTAAAGCTAACCCCTTTCATTATATATATTTCTCATTTGCACTGTTAGGCTCCATTCACACTGTGCGTTTTTTGTTCTGTTTTTGTTCTGTTTTTGCTCATCAGTTTTTGTAGCCAAAACCAGCAGTGGGTGATAAATCCAGAAGTGGAGCACATGCCTTTACATGTGGCAACTTTTCTAGGAATTTCACTGGCAACTTACTGATTGCAGTGAAATCATGGAGACATTGTTCTATTTGTACACAGCAACAAGATAGAACAATGTGTCCATGATTTCACTGCAACCAGTAAGTTGCCAGTGAAATTCCTAGAAAAGTTGCCGCGTGTAAAGGTACCCTTAAGGCCCCGTCACACCTGGCGACGGGGCTGGAGATGTCGGCGGCGACTGGCGGGTGCGCACACGTTTTTGGAGCCACGCCAGCACCGCCGTCCTCCATTTGCATGGGGCGACATCTCCAGCGCTGCCCGGCGAGCTGACAGGCGGCATCGCCACCGGGGTGTCTAAAAACCCCAGCGGCAATGCAGGGCAATGGGAGCCAATAGGCTCCCATCGCCTCACAGGTCGCCGGCGGCCGGTTACATGGGGCGATGTGTGCACATCGCCCCAGATCGGTCACCTGGTTTCAGAGCACTGCTCTGAAACCAGGCGACCTCCCGGCGGCGCCGACATCGCCCCTTTACATGAGGTGACGTAGGGGCGATGTCGTCGCCGCCGATAGGCCACGCCCCTACGTCGCCTATGTAATTGGCGGCGATGTTGCCCTGTGTGACGGGACCTTTAGACTTTTCCTCTGATTATTCCACTCCTGGTTTTGGCTACATAAACTGACGAGCAAAAACGCACAGTGTGAATGTAGCCTTACACTCATGTCCATTCATTCTTCTGACTAATGAGACTACACAGATGATAACTATTTCACATTTTTGGAATAATAATACATATTTTGCCACTTTTTTTTCTATCAAAGTTGTCTAGTTCTCTATGCGTTATGAAGGCCTAAGTCAATAAAATGTGACTTTCATAGATCCCTTACTAGTTAGGCAAAATACTAAGGTCCATGAAAATAATGTCACACTATACTTGTGCCAGGGCCAACAATGTAGTGTTTAGCATTACTGTTAGAGGATGCAATTTCCCTAAGTGATAGTGAAAATTATCTGTTTTATGCAGAAAAAAGTTTTAGAAGTACCTTACATGCTGCTTTATGTCAAGAAGAAACCTAAGCTAAGCAGAATATCTGTGTAAGAGCATCCATTCATTCACTATCATGAAGGTCTTGCTGACAGAGTAGGGTTAAGGGAAGCTACTGTACAAAAGGACAAAGAATGGGCTACATTTAACTGATACAAAAAAGCCAGGAGAAAATGATGTCTCACCAGTTCTGCATACTACAATCTGTATAGACAGCTTAACTATCACTCCCGTTACATTAATGCACAAGGGCAAAAGAAGATCTTTGAGCGACATTTTGACATGCTCTGTGAATATCAGCGGTACAGTACATTATTCAATCATTTCCTAAAGCGGTGTGAAGAGTTGTTATTTTATAGGCCATAGAGAGGCGGCTCCCACAACCTGCAATTACTAAGCTTATTAATACCAACCTAAACAACTTTCACTAAGTAAATAGTCATTGGCTGTGCACATTGCAAGCAATGCAGAAACTGATCCATATTTAACTCCACCAAGAGGCCTTGCTTGAATGATTCATTCAAACAGAAACAGCATGCAGTAGCACATCTCACAAAATAAATATCAGGGTTTCCTGTGGTGTCATTCACGTCACACAATAGTAAAGACAGCCATGTATACTCAACATAAAAGTGGGGTGACATTGATTCAAAAAGGATATACATAACAATTCACACACTAGCTCATTCCTGTCCCATTGATGCCTCGGTCTCCTGCATAATAAGCACTTACCTTGATTAAAACATTTAGTTATCCATCTGCACTTCTGGATTAAAAAAAACCCTCTTATGTAAAGCATGACCTAATATGACATTCCTTCATTAGAAAGAAAGGACAGTAGAGTCTGGTGAAGGTTCCTAAGAGAAGAGTAGGTGGCGCTCACAATTTTATCCTTCACATTTAAAGTTAGTAGATGACCTGCACAGAGATAAAATAACATTGGCCCTCGCAATATTACATACACCAATTCAATATGAGGTAAACAGTCATTTTACAATGAAATGTGAAGAATAGTTTTTTTAGAATAATAATTAACCGAAGTAATATAGGAAATGTCCTTACTGGGGGAAGAGGAAAGTGCAGCGACCATGGCATCAGAATAAGTCAGTACCTGCCACAGACTAAGAGGAGCCTGATATGTCATGGACATCTATATCCACCCTAGACTTGTCCCTATCCCTTAAAACAGAGGTCCCCAACTCCAAGCCTCGAGGGCTGCCAACAGCGCAGGATTTCCTTAGTATTGCCTAGGTGTTAATGTGATAAAATGCACAGGTAATGATTCCAACCCCTGTGCAATACTAAGAAGATCCTGAAAACATGCACTGTTGGGGGCCCTCGAGGCCTGGATTTGGGGACCCCTGCCCTAAAAGGAGCCTGATATATACTAGTCCTCTATATCCCACCCTAGACTTGTCCCTATCCCCACCGCCTATTTTTACCATTTTCTTTGGCAATGCTTACATGTACTTAGTCCTTCCAATAAAGCTCATTTGAATTTGAGTTCATTGTGGAATGTGAAAACTGTTTAAAAAGGTTTCTGTGCCCCTGTATGGAGTTACCATTGTTTGAAGTTAAAGGCCCCTAAGTTAAAGTCTAAAGGCCCTGTCACACATAACGAGATCACTGTTGCGTCACAGATTTCGTGACGCAACAGCAATCCCGTTAGTGATCTCGTTATATGTGACACGCACCAACGAACTGGCCCCTGCTGTGAGATCGTTGATCGTTACACACTGCTCTGGGTCATTTCTATATTGTTGCGCTCCCGCTGGGAGCACTACATCGTTGTGTTTGACAGGGACAATGACCAACGATCTCAATACTACGCTATGGCTGGGGTCACACACACAGATATCTGGGCAGATATTGTTCGCAGATCTCTGGTTGCAGTGAAATCATGGACAGATTGCTCCATTTGTATACAGCCACAAAATGGAACCATGTGTCCATGATTTCACTGCAACCAGAGATCTGTGAACAATATCTGCCCAGATATCTGTGTGTGTGACCCCAGCCTATGGAATACAATTCCCAATGACCTCAGTATAATTCTGGATTGCTAGTGCATCGTTTTCACATCGGTGAGATACCTGTTTGACATCTTACCAGCGATGTGAAAAAATGACGCACCAGCGATCTCTGCACATCGTTATCGGGATCGCTAGAGCGTCGTTATGTGTGACTGGGCCTTAAGGGAGTTCATACACATTAGATAAAAGACAAATTAAATAACTGTTTTTGATCATAATGGACGCTCATCGTCTGGTTTGAAGAACTGAACGATCGTTTACACAAACTGACCAAGGAACGTTTGTAATTCATCAAAACAATGTTTGTATTGGATTCTTTTACTCAATTATCAGCAGTAGATGCATCATCAACTAGAAATAAAGTTCACGGTGGCTCAGTGATTAGCACTGCAGCCTTACAGTGCTGGGGTGCTGGGTTCATATCCCATCAAGGTCAACATCTGCAAGGAGTTTGTATGTTCTCCCCATGTTTGCGTGGGTTTCCTCCGGGCACTCCAGTTTCCTCCCACACTCCAAAGACATACTGATAGGATATTTAGATTTTGAGCCTCAATAGGGACAGCATTACTGATGTATGTAAAGTGCTATGGAATTAATAGCGCTATATAAGTGAATAAATCTTATTATATAGTCTATGATGTGTAGTAGAAGGCAGTATAAGTTTGATATTACATTAGCAGTATTGTAAAGACTGACTACTATTTGTAAAAGCTTTCTCAATGCGCGGTGGTTCAAGAATGAAAATAACAATAAATAATATTAATTTGGTGTCATGGTACCATTCAGATAGGCAACCTGTAACATTTTAGGACAGGTTTCATTAGGTGTAACAAGACAGCGAACATTATATAATATAGGCCTGTTTCACATCTCAGGTTTTTGCATATTTGAATGCATGCGTTTTCAAGATGCGCTTTTCACATCTAAGGTTTGTGTGCGTTTTGCTGAATTTGCGTTTTTAGGCTTTTTTGCCGCTAAAAACGCTTAAAAACGCTAGTGTTTTTGGTCCCATAGGTTTTAATGGAAACGCATGCAAAAACGCAGCAAAAACGCATGAGCGTTTCCAAAAACGCAAAACGCATGCGTTTTTGCAAACGCCGCTCTAGACGCATTTCCCGACGTTTTGGGTCGCGTTTGCAAAAACGCATGCGTTTTGCGTTTTTGGAAACGCTCATGCGTTTTTGCATGCGTTTTTCATGCGTTTCCATTAAAACCTATGGGGCCAAAAACGCTAGCGTTTTTAAGCGTTTTTAGCGGTAAAAAAGCCTAAAAACGCAAATTTAGCAAAACGCACACAAACCTTAGATGTGAAAAGCGCATCTTGAAAACGCATGCATTCAAATATGCAAAAACCTGAGATGTGAAACAGGCCATAGTGATTTCTTCTTCAGACAAATGGGCAGTGCAGTTAGGCTGTTTTCACTAAATACTAATGATAATATTTATTCATTTTTATAGCACTATTAATTCCATAGCACTTTACATACATTTGCAACACTGACTCCATTGGGGCTCACAATCTAAACATCTTACCAATATGTCTTTCAAATGTGGGAGGAAACCGGACTGACCGGAGGAAACCAACGCAAACATGTGGAGAACATACAGACGCCTTTGCAGATGTCATCCTTGGTGGGTATTGAAATCCAGGACCCTAGCGCTGCAAGGCTTCAGTGCTAACCACTAAGCCACATCAGCGTTTCTCAGCATTCACAGCAGATCCAGCAATTTTGTCGCATCTGCCGCATACGGGATCACTTGCGGCAAAACTGCGTTTGACCCAATGCATTCACAAGGCTACCTTCACATCACGATTTTTTCCTGTTCATGGGGATCCTGTTTTTTGCAGGACCCCACGGACAGGAACGGACATGATGTGTGTCTCCGGATGTCATTTCTGTGTCCGGTTCTGTGATTTTCATGAATCCGGACACAGAAAGAGCTGAGAGGAGCCCGAGCCTGCAAAGCACAGGCAAGCGGGGCACTTTCACTTTTGCAATGTATATACATACATTGCAGAAGTGAAATAAAACAAAGGAAGTGTTAAAAAAAAATTTAAAATCCTCACCTCTCCGGCAAGTGTCCCACGATGTGCGGCATCCAGCTCGAAGGGCTTAAGGACCTAGATCAGCTGACTGGGCAGGGCAGGACAACCCGATCAGCTGAGTAGTTGAAATCACACGCCCGCCAAAACCAATCGGCGGGCGATTTAAACAGCACTGATGCAGTCATGTGACCAATCAGCTGATCGGGCTGCCCTGCCCTACCCAGTCAGCTGCTCTAGGTCCTTAAGCCCTCGGAGCTGGATGCTGCACATCACAGGACACTCACCAGAGAGGTGAGGATTTTTATTTTTTATTATTACCACTTGCTTTGTTTTATTTCACTTCCGCAATGTATGTATATACATTGCGAAAGTGAAATAACATGGGAACAGAGCAGTTTTAGTGTACTCAGCATACTCAGTACACTAAAATCGGGTCCGGTAAACAATCCAATTTTTTCTCGGACCCGCGCTCCATAGGCACTCATGTTATTTGCCGCAGACTGCCCTGGATCCAATTCTGTCTGATTTGGTCCTCTGTAACCAAAATTGGAGCAGTCTCTGATACAGCAAAAAATAGGACACAATCGGATCCGCGACAATTTGGACACAATTGGATGGTCATACAGGACCAATCCGTGCCCATAGGGATACATGGTGGCCAAATCGGATCCGTGGCTATCTGTTTTACAACGGATAGTCACGGATGCTTAAAAATCGTGATGTGAAAGCAGCCTTGCAACTGTGGTCTGGGATCAAATCCGACCAAGGACAACATCTGCAAGGAGTTTGTATGTTTTCCCTGTCTTTGTGTGGGTTTCCTACAGTTTCTTACCATACTACAAAGACATACTGATAGGGAATGTACGGTATATTGTGAATCCCAATGGGGAAAGTGATGATAATCTTTGTATAGCTATGCAGAATATGATGGTGCTACATAAGCAGTGCATAATAATAAAAAGATTGTGATTTGCTAATTAAAAGTGTTTATGAAGTTATATGTAATTACATTGCCTTTGCTTTTTGTCAATTCCTGATCCCCCATAATAACAGTTTTCATATGTGTTAATGTAAAATCATCAGTTATTTTCACAAGGTCCCCAAAAGTGTTGTTACATTGTTACAAAAAGGTATTGACCAGGTAGTTTATCGGGCTCCAAATGTGAAAGAGTAAACATCTATCCATCTATCTATCTATCTATCTATCTATCTATCTATCTATCTATCTATCTATCTATCTATCTATCTATCTATCTATCTATCTAATGTATTTGGAAGTATTTCATATCCATACAAGTTATCATATTCCCAAATACTACTCTTTTTTCTGGAAAGAATCAGTAAAATGATTTTGTATCCAGTGACAGTCCTTTATACAGAAGATAAAAAGTTATCCCTTTTTCCTATGGACACAGCTAACACAGAAAAGGCATGCTGCTAATAATGTAAGTGTCATTACTGAGCACTCTGCCTGTGTTATAAATTTCCTGGCCATTTAGAAATCTGAAGCTCTGTACATTCCCTTAGGTTGAGCCTGTCCCACAGATGAATGGGGTAATTGACTGAACCAGGGAATAAGTGGGAGGATTTTTGAAACCGCAGGATATTCACAACAAGCACTCTGCACTGGAATACAAGCCATACTCATTTTTTACCGCGTCCTCAATGTTGATGCCACTAATCTATAAAAAGAGTGTTCATTTATATCGGGATCGAGTCCCAAAGAGTTTTTTTTTTCTTTTAAGAACATCTGCTTTGCAGTTTTTTTCTGTGTAACTATGGATTGTGTGGGAGTTTTCCTGGATAAAATGCAGCACATTTTTGGAATATTACATATTCTAGCAGGCTTTATATCTCTGAGCTTCAAGTTGTTAAACGACTCAGGCTAAGGCCTAATGCATTCAAGGTCAAAGTTAAAAGGAGATCTAATACACATCCAGGGACAGGGGCGCAACTATATCAGCTGCAGGGGTTGCAATTGCACCTGGGCCCTGGAGTCTAGGGGGCCCCAAAAAGTCGCTTTGACCTATGGAAAAAGACTAATGCTTTTAAAGATTTGCAATAATTGGGGGCCTTGTTGGAGCTTTGCATTGGGCCCTCTGAGCTTCAGTTACACCACTGTCCACGGAGATGTATAGAGCCCTACAGTCATCTGTCATTCCTACATGCAGACAGACAGATACTGGCTTAACTACAATAGGTGCATGGGTCGCAGTCCACCCAGGCCCTGGAACCTAGGGGGTCTCAAATGTTCCTTTGGCCTATAGAAAAAGCCTAATTCTATTAAAGATTTGCATTAATTGGGGGCCCCATGGAGCTTTTGCATCAGGGCCCATGAACTTCAAGTTACTCCACTGCATACAGAGACCTTTTCTACATCAATTTCGAGGGCACAGTACCTCTAAATAAAGAGTCATATGGGGCAGCACATGGAGTACCTGTACCCATAGGCATACCATGTGCTTCTATAAACTCTGTACAAGAGAATAAAGAGACTAGCACACAAGGGTGATACAGTGTAGGGTAGTGGGGGTGCTCACCTGACCCGGCTGAGCATGTCACAGCCCCATCATATGCCTATAGAGAATACAGCTTGTGCAGTCACACATATATATATAATCTATTTTATGTAGAGTTTGGTACACACTTGAGACTGTAATAAAGCTATTATCAATCCTACTGCAGCATAGAACAACTCATTTTCTAGCAGCGGTGCGGAATGACTGAAATGTCCATCTCCTTTTATTTCTCAATAAACTCAAAAGAAATATGAGCTGGGCAGATATCAATACATCTTAATACATAATACAAATAATAATTTGCAAGTTTTGTTAAACAATTGATTCCTTCTCTTGTTCTATCAACTTTGTCCGTAAGACACCATTTGTTTAAATCCATTATTTCTGCTATTCTACACAATGTGCCATTCTATGAAAAGTATGTACAATTCATATAACACATATGACGAGCAAAGACTAGTTATAGACTAGGTACGGAGTGACGCATTCCCTCACTAAAGTCAATAAGTGCAGCCCATATCCCTTTGGGGTTGCTAGAGTTAATCTTGCACATTTTGGCGCCTTTTCCTTGCCTGCTACTGTACTTAAAAAGTGCAGATCTTGTCTGTCCTGTCTCAAGTTCAATGGCAGCCTCCTCTACAGGCAGCAGGAGAGGGGGAGGGGGTAGACAGGCATGTTCAGCGCACTAATAATAATTCACATCACGCCACTCCAGCTCCTTGTGTCAAAGTAAAGAGCTGGCCCACCCTCTCCAACCTGAGAGCTGCAACTACTCTCAACTCCAGCCTAGGTCAAGCACCCATGCTGCCCACTAGCAGACACAGGGGACACTATTGGAATTCCACCTCTCCTGACATAGCCATCATGTGTGTGCATTAAGTGGCTTCTTTTTCTATACTATTAGTAATCTATCTTCTGTTATTTCTTTGTACTATCAAGACTACTTACTGAATAATACATTATTACGCTAGGGGTGAAATCTGTAGTTGCACACGCACGTGCTACATATTATTCCACCTCACTTTTAAAATGACACTTATTAAGCATACTATGGCAACATTTAATAATAGAATATTGTCTGTATAATCAGTTCCACAGTATGACTGAACCTGTACCATCAGCATGGCGGATCTGTCATTACAAAGCATGTACAAGGATCACCAAAGATTAGGAGAAAATAACAAAGAAACAATCCATCACATATTCTTTTTCTGATCATTGTCACGTCTAAACAACATTTTAAATGTATTCTTATTTCTGCTCCCCCTCATTTTTAACCTTGCATACCCCCATCCAACCTGCCTTGTCCCCTCTCATAGGGTACCTTTACATGTGGCAACTTTTCTAGGAATTTCACTTGCAACTTTACTGGTTGCAGTGAAATCATGGACACATTGTTCTATTTGTTGCTGTGTACAAATGGAACAATGTCTCCATGATTTCACTGCAACCAGTAAGTTGCCAGTGAAATTCCTAGAAAAGTTGCCACGTGTAAAGGTACCTATAAATATATCCTCAGATTGTGTTATACATAAAAGGTCAGCATAAACATACGTAACATCCAACCCGAAATATAATAGAGTGCCATCTAGAATATAGAAGTGCATATTGTAGAGATACAAATCTAAGTGACTAAACACTAGATTCATATGTAATAGAGTGCTTAACAGGTATAGAGCAGTATGATCTACAACCTGAAACCACAAGCCCACCAGGAGCACATACATACTCCATATATGTGTCAGGATAACAGTGGGCAGTCAGAACCAACCATCACTTTATCCACAACACAAGGGGTAAAGGAATGGTTAATGTCCAGACGTAGGTTTATCATTAATGCTATGTATTTATGGCAGGTATTACCCAGAGATAAGCCACACCTTCACTTTCATAACTAGGGAACTCCAAAGCCTAGTGAACACAATGACATCAAACACATCTAAGGACACTTGGAGGGGTTAAACAAGGATATAGACGCCTTGCCCGACTCTACTAGTCTAAATAAACCCATGGAGGAAATAATAAACACCAGTTTAATAGCTGCTCACTAATAATAACAATAATCATAATATTATTACATTAAGATGAAATGAAGAAGATGCATGAAAAGTACATTTGGAAAGCAAAGGTTGGTGCAGAGTACAGCCAGGTCCGTGTCCTCTGCCAGACTGAGGAGCTGTGCCAAGTTCAGCACTCTTGGACGCCAGTCCCATCCACTGATTGCTGGCAGAGACGTGTGACCCACATCTACAGGCTGCCAACAAGACAAGCAAGCTCATCCCACAACAAGTCATGGCACTGCAATCTTATTATGCCCCAGCCACACACATACACCAGAGCAGGGTGCAGCACCCACAAGCTTGTCAGCCCCCAGTGTATGGAGAAGGCACATACCATTGCACTGTACTGCATTAACTTATAGGGCTCCAGCACAGGCGCGGTGGCTTGACATTTCTTAGGTGACAGTGACTGTCTATGGCAGGGCCAGGGGGTTTATTGTAAGATCTGACTCCCAGGAGGCTTATGTGGGCTGCTGTGTGTTCTGTTTTTCATAGGATGCTTTTTATATAGAAATACGTGTAAGAAATGAAGAGCAGAGCCGGAAAAAATAATAATGTCTTGGCAGAGGGCAGGGTGATGAAGTCAAAGTACAAGGCAGTAAAGGCAGCAGCAGCAGCCTGAGTGCCTGCTGAGCCTAGAGCTGTACTTGCAGTGCTGCACTCCTGGAGGGTGGCTTGAACGCGGTCCAGGAGAGGCTGATCCCGTTTTTTTGGAGCTGGGCTGGTCTGTGAGTGCTGTTGGCAGGGTTTTCCTCTCTTTCCCCTGTGTGTCTCCCTGGCCCCCCTGTCAGTCTGGCTCTGCGCTGCACATCAGGCAGCTCATAGCACACTCGGCTCTGCACTTGGACGACTTCCACCTCTCGCTGATTGGACAGGAAGGCGGCGGCTCCCTGCTCACCCTTCCCACCTTCTCCTCTCCTCCCTATTCTGCCAGCTCCCTCCTTCTACACTCCAGCTGTCACTGCCCTCCCACCTTCTTCTACAACTCCCCTCCATCCTCCCTACTTCACTCCCCTCCTGGAAAGATCACATTCCTGCTCTGCTCTCCAAATCATTTCCCTTTCTTTCTTCTTTCTTTCTTTTCTTTCTTTCTTTCTTCTTCTTTCTTTCTTTCTTTCTTTCTTTCTTTCTTTCTTTCTTTCTTTCTTTCTTTCTTTCTTTCTTTCTTTCTTTTCTTTTTCTTTCTTTCTCTTTTCTTTCTTTCTTTCTTTCTCTTCTCTTTCTTCTCTTTCTTTCTTTCTCTTTCTTTCTTTCTTTCTTTCTTTCTCTTTCTTTCTTTCTCTCTTTCTTTTCTTTCTCTCTTCTCTTTCTTTTCTCTTTCTTTCTTTCTTTCTTTCTTTCTTTCTTTCTCTCTTTTCTCTTTCTCTTTCTTTCTTTCTTTCTTTCTTTCTCTTTCTTTATCTTTTTCTCTCTATCTCTTTCTTTCTTTCTTTCTTTCTTTCTTTCTTTCTTTCTCTTTCTTTCTCTTTTTCTCTCTCTCTATCTCTTTCTTTCTTTTTCTTTCTTTCTGTCTTTCTTTCTTTCTCTCTATTTCTTTTCTATTTCTTCCTTTCTTTTTCTCTTTTTTCTTTCTCTTCCCTTTTTTCTTTTTTTCTCACACCACTCCATTTTACCAATAGGGATTACAGAGTCAACCTTTCAACCACAAATCCTCCAATCCATGAATCATTTATATGGTTGTGGGTAAAGGAGCACACGCTCAATAAATAGGAACACATTTTGATGAAATCATACCCATGTTCACTTGCATATCCCCACATGTGATTTCTAACGGGACAGTTAGCCTGGTAAACACCTTAGTAGCAGATTCCACTAAATGAAAAGGAATGTAAGGCCCCTTTCACATCAGCACTTTTCGCTGGTTGCAGCAGATTATTATTATTATTATCATTATTTATTTATATAGCGCCATTGGTTCCATGGTGCTTTACATAAGGAGTGGGGGTAACAAGGACAGGTACAGTACATATCCGGCCGATTTACCACATCTGCCGCCTACAATTACACTTGCAGCAATCCCCATGCATTTTTTATGAGGCTTGCGGCACACTTGCAGCAGATGCGGTATTGCCGCAATACGACACTTGGAGCAGTTGCAGCCACGAAAAAAAACGCGGTCAGCAGCATTATTTTTTTCAAGACCACAACTGCCACAAGTGCCTGATCGCAGCAATACCACACCTGCTGCAAGTGTGCCGCAAGCCTCATAGACAATGCATGGGGCTTGCCACAAGTGCAACCATGAGGCGGCAGATGCAGTAAATTTGCCGGATCTGCCGCAGTCAGTGACAAGCACTGATATGAAAGGAGCCTAATGGTGGGTTTACACGCCGCGATATCGGCGTCCAACTCCGATCCAACTCCGACAAAAAGTCACGTGGTTCGGGAGTTGGACCCGATATCGTTCGCGCGTTGTACGGTTTGAACGTACAATGTGATGCTGGAACGATGCCAAAACGATATCGGGGTTGAATGAGCGTGCTATTCAACCGCCCGATATCGGATGGCCGTTGTAGCCGGATCGTTGGGTGTAAACATCCAACTACAATGTGTACTCGCACCTCACCCATTAACTCACATGTTAAATGGTCGTTACTGGGTTGGTGGGCGTACACATCGTAGTGACGTTTCCCGATATCGCAGCGTGTAAACCGCCGATGCGATATCGGGAAAAGCGCACAAAAAATGCGCGCTCCCGCGCCGTTGTATAGCGATATCGCCCCGATATCGCGGCGTGTAAACCCACCATAAGATGTATTTTGTACAAAAACCTTAATTTGATTTCCTTGGTTTATTTTTGGGTTGCACCTCCTCATGTTGTGGTGTAATATCTATTTAAATGTTGTCTCAGTAATTCATCTGTAATCTAGCCTGAAGAAGGGGCCATTTGTGCTTAGAAAGCTTGACATTTCAGAGTTATCAGAGAAATGTCTCGATAAGCCATTTCCATAATTCAGATCCGAGTGTTTTAGTACCATTATGAGGACCTCATCTTCGCCTCTCATACAGCCAGATCAGAATCCCCACACACAGCGTTGATGAGGGGCAATCACTCTGAAACGCAGCGTCTGCAGTTTGGGGTTCTGATCTGGCACAAATCCTAAGTCATATTAAAAGGCTTGTTAAAGAGTCAATTATGACTTCTAGGATTGCTACCTTTATTGGTGGCATTAGAGTTTGTCCACTTCCTCACTGTGAAGTGACAATTTGCATAGTATCATTATGATGATGGCTATTTTGCTTTACTCAGTAACAATAATCATTGCACATATACTTTTGGAAGGTTTTGATAAGATTTTTTTGTGGAATCATGAATCTTCCTCTATGCTTCATACAATTCTTCTTATTACAGATATTGACAAGGTTTTAGAATAGGATTTCCAAAAATCCTGGGTGGTTGCATGTTGCTAGTCCTGAACAATACATGCCTTCCTGTGTAATGTAATCCATCTCTGCCTCTGGCTTAACTTTCCCTTACTGCACCCCTGTCCACTTCGAATTCCCTAAACTTGGGAAGCTCAGCTCTTGGCTTCCTCCTTGTGGCTATGAAAAATAGGAAGGGGAGGGGGGATTTTTCTAGGGGACATAGTTACAGTCTGAGAAAGGGAAGGGGGAGGCAGAGAAGCTGTTCTCCATATTTATGAGCAGACAACCAATAGACAAGAGAAGTGTACAGCAAGAAGTCTAGTCTGCTGAGAGACCCAGACAGGTCAAAGGACCCTGAAATCAGCACATGATGCCAATTGAATCAATCCCTTTTTCTAGCAGAATGTGTCTGGCACGTCAGTGTCTGTAGCTCTAGGAGCACAGCTCAGGCCGGGGGAGACCCTGAAGATAGCTACCATTGTGTCCGATTACAAATTCAATGCTGAAAGATCATTTACCCACAAAGTTAATCCAAGTTTTGTTGTTACCTCTTTTCTGTCTTACATTTAATACCTCTATTGTAGACTTTGAATACGTTAAAACTAATAATCATCACAACAATCACAATAATGTCACCCTTTTTCATATACCACAATGCTTTACACTCAAGAAAACATTAACCATAAAAGCTAAGTGTATTGATTGCAGCATGAACCAGTCACCCAGCTGGCATGTGTATCAACAGATACAGGAATGGAATGAAACGTTTCTTATCATGAGAGTAAAACGACTGCCACTATTGTCAATATCTGATCGGTGCATCCGTAGTTTAGATCAGTTCACATCTCATTTTTTGCTGAACTTAGGCTGCCTTCACACTTGAGTTTGGAGCGGAGCGCACCAAAAGCTTGCGCACATGCGTTCCTATGTTTAACATGGGAACGCATGTGCCTGCATATGGCTGCATTTGGCCGTATTTGAGTACGGATGCGCATAATTTATGTGCCATCCGACGCACTCCAAACGCAGCATGCAGCATTTTTTGTGCGGTCGCGGGCGCTTGTTTTATCGACAAGCGCACAAAAAATGCATGGATCTCAATGGATCCGCAGTGTCCTCCGCATGACAGCGCAGGAGAACGCTGTGGATCTCATTGAAATCTCTCCCAGTGGCCGCTGGTGATCAGCAGCGGCCACCGGGAGATCATGCAGAGCCACAGCTGATCTCCCGCCGGTGTCAGCGGGGAGAAACAGCTGATCTGACAGCTGTTTAAATCTCCCGCGCTGACACCGAATAGGTGATGTTAGCGTGGGAGATAAGAAACAGCAATCAGCTGTTTCTTATCTCCTGCACTGATATCACCCTATCCGGTGTCAGCGCCTGAGATTTAAACAGCTGTCAGATCAGCTGTATCTCCCGCTGACACTGGCGGGAGATCAGCTGTGCCGGGAGGAGGAGATATCTGCCGCTGATCTCCTCCTCCCGGCCGCCCCCAGAGACAGTTGATTGGCTGCCCAGGCACCATACTAATGTGAACGCATGCAGAGATTCTCCACTGCGTTCACATTAGCATGGGCTGCGTTTGCCTGCATTTGCGTCTGCATGCCCTCCGCATGCAGACACAAACGCAAGTGTGAAGGCAACCTTAGAATATGCTCCAGGAAAGTTTCAATTGCAGAAGTAGTGATCCCATTTACCCAATAGATGCCAAGAGTCTCTGGCAGTATATCCTTCACTATTTAGGAAATCGCAATACCATGAAGCCTAAGGGCGATGACATACTGGCGGTCAAAGCCTCAAATGAAAGGCTTAAAGGGGCTGTCCAAATATGAGCAACAAGTCTGTAGTCACTCTTTGTGAATTCGGATTTCTTAATTCTGTCAGCATGTGTTGCACATGCTGTCACTGTTCACCAGTAGTATCCGTGGGAGTGGACAGTCACATGACTTCAAGCATTTCATTTGCATATTTTTGGTCACACTCTGATTAGACGTGCTCAGCTTTTCTCACCATTACCACAAGGGAATCCTGACAGCATGGTGACAGGATTCACAAGTCTGCAGTCAAATAGAGTGACTGCAGACTCTTAGCAGAAGACCGCACAGCCCCTTTAAGGGGTTGTCTCAAGTTCTGAAATGAGTTAAATTGCAAAGTGCTTGTAAAAACATACAATTTTGTAATCTATCCCTTTTAAAAAATCCTAGCCATTTCAAGAATGAAGGGATTTCTTATTTTATAGTGTAAATCTTATTGCCAAGGTTAGTGGCCAGGTATCTAGGAAAGGAGAATATCTCACTTGTAGGCTTCTATCCTTGGATTACTGAATGTGACCAGCTTCAGCCCCCCTGTGCTTCTCACTCACTGGAGAGATAAGGTTGCCCTTCATAGCAGCCTGTAAGGGCACTTGGTTCAGTCCAGACGCATGAACTCGTCGCTAATACAAATTGTCAATCTTCAGGAGCCCACTGCCCCATGATAATCAGAGAGGCAAAGGAGTGATGTGCTCCTGAAGATACAATGCAAGAATACTCTTTTAAATATGATATGAATAGAACTTTTGTGGATGTGGTTGTGGATGAATTGGTCTTCTGTTTAATACCATTTGTAATATGGGAAAGCACTAGTCTGAGACACTTCTTCCCACTGTGTTGATGACTCTAATTAAGTATCAGCAGTGCCCTGAATGAAGTGGGTGTGCAAAGCCTTCACACCACTCCGCTCAATTTTTAAGTAGTGGGCCTTAAGAGCAGGCTCTGGGGCCTTTTTGAGTGATTTGTTTTTTTTATTAATGATGCCAATGTTTGAGTATGGGGGTGCCTTTAAATAAGAATTCTTTGAAGGAAAAGCAATGTATATTGTTCACAAACTGTGGTTATAATTATTATACTTCCATGAGATTTAATTTAATTTTCCATGAGATCGTCCGTCACTGCTCTGACATACACAGATGCCAGGTAGGAATGATCCCCACATTCTTTTACTAGGCTGGCTCTTAATAGTGCTCCAAATAAAAATGTAGGAGTCAAAAAAGTGAAGAAGCATTTCTTTGCTAGGCAAGGTAGGCTACTACCAGCAGTGGGTGACATGAGGTGGGGAAGGGGATGTACATCATTTTTTTCAGTATTTGCAACCCCAGGAGCCATCAGCTGTCTGCCCCGCCACCCACTCTGGAAAGCCACAGCCTGCAGCCTTTGAGATTTCAGAATCATGCAGGTGACGTCTGAAGTGACAATGATCACCTTCACTGAACTATATACTGTAGTGAGAATGAAAAGAACAACAATACTTGTTACGGGAACAAGTTTATTATGTGTGTATTGTAAAGTCATGTGAGGTTTTAAAGTGTGGTGAAGGTAACTATTGTATGGGGCAAAGAGATGACACATTTACTTTCAGGAGTTAAAAATGGGCAACATTACTATATGAAATCACAATTAGGTGTTATCACTATCTGGTGACACAATAGGTGCATTATTGCTAGGTGGAGGCATAGTGGGGGTAATATTACTATGTAGGCTGAATGCTGGTATTATTATTATTTTGTGTAAGCTCCATTTTTAAGTCATAGGACAGAAGAGAAACTATTGAAGCATTTTATCCTATGGAGGCACAATAGGGGCATTATTATTATATGCAGGGGCGTAACTACAACAGGTGCAGGGGTTGGAGTCACACCCGGGCCCCGCATCCTAGGGGCACCAAAATTCACTTAGGCCTAGAGAAAAAGACTAATGTTATTAAAGATTTGCAATATTCGGGGGCCACGTTGGAGCTTTCACATCAGGGCCCATGAACTTCAAGTTACAGCACTGATTATATGGCAACATAGTAGATACAGGTATAAATAGTGTGAGGTAGCGGCTTTGATTAATCACGATGGGAGACAATGACCCAGGTTCTTGTTCACACCACAACACAGTTTATTTACAAAGTTCAGATAATTACAGACCTTAGGGATCGGAGATGCAGCTGGTACAATCCTGTACACTCTGTTCAGGCAGTCCTGTGAAGCCTTTGTAGCATTCCCCCGATTCTTTTTTGACCAGGTTCACTTATGAAAGCCAAGACCACACGGCTAGGCTGTGTTTTTCTGCATACAGCCTCCTCTCACAGCTCCTGCTGCTCTGCCTACCTGGCTCCAACTGAGAACCACATCCTGTGCTGCAGTCCAGGTTTAAACACATTTGTGGACATGGGGATCTTGGAAGAACTGGAGTAGAGGGATCTTATAGGGTTTTGGAGCACATCCTGGGAGACACATAACGGCCTTCATATATGACCCCGGTCACTGCCTCACATACCCCCCTTCCTCTGTTCAAGCTTGTAGGGTTAAACACTAGCTATGATACAAGGTCCCGTAGACAGGGCATCCGTATTGCCTTGCAACCTCCCCGCCCAATGTTCCACAGTAAAACTGTAGTTCTGCAGGGAGAGGAACCACGAGGTGACCCAAGCATTTTGCTACTTGGCATTTCTTATCCAGACCAACGAGGAGTAGTCTGTCACCAAGTGAAACTGTCGCCCCAACAGGTAATAGCATAGGGACTCAAAGGCCCACGTTATAGCTAGGCACTCCTTTTCCACTATGCTATAGTTCCTCTTCGACGAGATGAGCTTTCTACTCAAGTAGGTGATGGGGTGTTCTTACCTGTTTACCAATTGGGAAAATATCGCTCCCAGTCCAACCTCAGAGGCATCCGTCTGCACAATAAACTATTTCTGAAAGTCAGGACTGGTGAGAATGGACTGTCCGCATAGGACCACCTTTAGGGCCTGGATGGACTCCTCGGCCTGGTGATTTCAGCGCACCATGACGGACTTCTTTCCTTTCAGAAGATCCGTCAATGGTGCCAGCAGTCCAGCAAAATTGGGAATGAAGCATTGATAGTACCCTATGATTCCCAGAAAAGCCCTTACCTGCTTCGTGGTAAGGGGTTGGGGCCATTTTTGAATAGCCTCCATTTTATTCATTTGGGGCTGAATTACCCCTTGGCCTATCACATACCCGAAGTAGCGGGCTTCCATGAGTCCCAATGCACATTTCTTTGGATTAGCTGTCAGACCGGCAGTTCTGAGCGAATCCACCACTGCTTGTACTTGAACCAAGTGAGCCTGCCAATCGATGCTATAGAGTCTGATATCATCTAGATACGCTGATGCATATGTCTGATGTGGTTCCAACAGTATGTCCATCAGCCTCTGGAATGTGGCTGGAGCTCCATGTAACCCAAAAGTAAAGACGACATAATTATAGAGACCCTCAGGTGTAACAAAAGAGGTCTTTCCCTTTGCTGAGTCTGTCAGTGGCACCTGCAGTAGGTCTTGGTCAGTCGTGAAATATCTCGCTTGTCCCAGTCTCAGCTCAATCAGCTCGTTTACACTGGGTATTGGGTGAAGGTCGAATTTTGACACTTCAATCAACCTCCGGAAGTTGTTACAAAACCGCTAAGATCTGTCCAGCTTTGGGATTAACACAATGGGGCTGGCCCATTTGCTCCTGGACTTCTTAATCACCCCCAGGTGAAGCATTTTTTTCACCTCCTCCACGACAGCTTGCCTTCGGTACCCGGTATGGTTTCATGCGTACATTTCCGTGAGGTTCGGTGACAATATCGTGTTGGTTGATGGATGTCCTGCCTGGCAGGTTTGAGAATACATCCGGGTTCTGCTGCACTAACCACCGAGCCTCCCGCCTCTGTTGTTTTGTGAGAGTGTCCCCTATCTTCCCTCCTGTGTCATCCTCCCCAGATGCCACTGTAGCCAGAGTCAGGTGACCTGAAGAAGATAGGTCCAGTGTTACATCAAACACCATACATTCTCTGTCTTTCCAGGGTTTCAACAGGTTTACATGGTATATTTGCTCTGGTTTCCTCCTACCTGGTTGAAACACCTTGTAATTCACTTCCCCAACCTTCTCCCGGATTTCATCATAGGGACCTTGCCACTTAGCTAAGAACTTACTTTCAGTGGTGGGTACCAAGACTAACACGCAATCCCACTGGTTAAAGGATCTGACTGTGACTTTTCTGTTATACCTAGCGCTTTGGGCTGCCTGGGCATCCTGCAGATGTTCCTTCACAATCGTCATGACAGCTGCGAATCAGTCCTGCATACCCATGATGTACTCAATTATGCTTTTATGGGGGTGGGCTCCTGCTCCCATGTTTCTTTAGCTATGTCCAGCAAACCGTGGGGATGCCGACCATACAACAACTCAAATGGCGAAAACCCGGTTGACGACTGTGGCGCTTCATGGATATCAAACATTAAATAAGGAAGCAACATGTCCCAATCCTTCCCATCCTTGGAGATCACCCTTTTGAGCATAGTTTTCAGCGTTTTATTAAATCGCTCAACTAGACCATCGGTTTGAGGGTGGTACACTAACGTACTCAGCTGCTTAATCTGGAGTGGGGTTCTCTGATCCATAAGGTTCTTCTTGGGCAACCCCACATGACAGAACACGGCAAATAATGCCCGAGCAATAAGCTTAGCTGAAGTATGTCTGAGTGGTACCACCTCCGGATAGCATAATCAACTATTACCAGGATATGTTGATGACTCCGGGCAGACTTTACAATTGGTCTTACCAGATCCACTCAAAAGGTACCTCTATGATAGGCAAAAGTACCAATGGACTGCGAAAATGAGCCGTGGGTGCGGTTAGCTTACATTTAGGGCATGATTCACAAAACCTTTTTACCTCACCAACGAGTCTGGGTGGAAAAAACGCTGCAAAAGTCACTCCTGCATTTTCTTTACTCCCAGGTGGTCGCTTATTAGGTGTATATGTGCCAACTCTAGGGCCTGCCGGCGATACGGCTGAGGAATTAACAGCTGCTCCAATATATCACCCCGTATTTTATCCACTTGATAGAGTAAATCTTGCTTGAGGGCGAAATGTGCAAAACTCAACGGGATGCTGGGCATTTGCACCACCTCATCAATTACTCTACTCCGGGCATGGACCAACGTAGGAAGTTGGGCTGTCCCGAAATTATCCGGAGACACCTCTAGGTCTGGGATTGGCTCGATCGTCTTGCTCTCCTGCCATTACTTCTAGGGAAGACCTGTCGGGTTTACACTCTGTCCCCATATTGGTGACCCCTACCGCAGGTATTCCAGACTCAGGATCTTCGGGCTCAAGGCCAGGTCCGTCCATTACCTGAGGAGGTTTGGGTTGCCTCCTACATACAATCCAGAAAAGAGGCAGATCCCTCCCAAAAATCATGTCATAGGGGAGCGTTTTCATCACCCCTCTTCGTGGGTTAGTGATAGTGACTACCTCTGTTGGGTACTCTCGAAGGTCCCCTTGGATACAGAAAACTCCCACTGTATGACCGGTGGGTTTTGTCCCAGAGACCAGAGATACATGCACGAGGGTGTCATGATGCTTTCCGAGTACAATAGGGCGGTCACCTTGTACCCATTAACATGCACTTGGCACAAATGAGGCTCATTTTTCCTCGTAACAGTGTTTGCCATACAAACAGTCTGGGCATACATTGATACTGGGCGGGTATACCCACAGTCCATGGGCTCGATGGTTAATGGACACTGTGCCGCCATATGTCCCAGCCCTTGGCATCACCAACAACTCATAGTGGGGGTAAGTCTATTTGAGGTGCCCTGTTTAGGGGACATTGGCTTTCGGCCCTCTTTAAGGGGGTCATAGTGTCGACCTGGTCTAGGGTGGAGTCCAGCGCAGGACTGGGTTGGGAGTCTTTAACTGCTTGTTTGGTGGATGTGGACCAACAGGCTGCATGTAAAGTCCCAGTATCCCGGATTAAATCCTGTGTAGCCACATGACGCTCCACCAAACTCACCAACTGATCAAGGGTACCCGGGTCACCTTGTCTCATGCACTGTTGAATGGAGACAGGCAGAGTGCATACAAACCGGTCAGCCACCAGCCTCTCTACCATCTGCGCTCTGCTCAATGTCTCAGGCTGCAGCCACTTCTTCACCAGGTGCAATAAGTGATATGCTTGAGACTGTACAGGTTTACCTTCCTGAAAGGTCCCCTGGCTTACCCACTGAGCCCTTACATATGTATTAACCCCCATTAAGGCAAGGATGTCACCTTTTAGGGACCCATAGTCCCTAGCGCCCTCTGTGCAGAGATCAAGGGTGGCTTTTTGGGCATCATCTACCAGGAACGGGGCAACAACATCAGCCCAGCGGTCAATAGGCAGTTAGTCACGTTCCACACTCCTTTCAAATACGATGAGGTATGCCTCCTGGTGATCATCGGCAGACATCTTGGTCAGCGCTGTCCTAACCCATTCTAAGGTGTCTGGTTGGACTGTGGGTGTGGCGGTGGACGTCGGTAGCACCTCCCGGAAGGCTGCTAACTGCTGGATGAACAATTTGGTGGTCTGTTGCTTTTGGTCCAAGGACTGCAGCAAGTGTGCATTGGTCTGTTGCTGTGGTACATTAGCCTGCTGCTGCTGTACATTAGCCTGGGCCAACTGTTTTATAAGGTTTTTAGCGTGGCAGGTTTAACAACAGACGTGTGAGAACAGAGTATGCCTTGTGCTGCTGCTTGACGACTACCGGGTCGTCACCATTAGCAACCAGGTTGCTATGCCCGCATTCTCCACCATATATGAGGTAGTGGCTTTGGTTAATCATGACGGGAGGCAGTGACCCAGGTTCTTGTTCACTTCACAACACAGTTTATTTAAAAAGTCCAGATAACTACAGACCTTAAGGATCCGGGACACAGCCGTTACAATCCTGTACACTCTGTTCAGACAGTCCTGTGAAGCCTTTGTAGCTTTTCCCGGTTCTTTCTCGGCCAGGCTCACTTATGAGAGCCAAGACCACACGACTAGGCTGCGTTTTCCTGCCTCCTCTCACAGCTCCTGCTGCTCTGCCGGCTTGGCTCCAACTGAGAACCACACTCTGTGCTGCAGTCCAGGTTTAAGCACATTCCTGGACATGGGGATTTTGGAAGACCAGGAGTGGAGGGATTTATAGGGTTTCGGAGCACATCATGGGAGACACATAATGGCCTTCATATATGACCCCGGTCACTGCCTCACAATAGTTATAAAAAATCCATCATCAGTGGATTATTATATGTTCTCTGCTGTGCATGTACCCTCATGAACCAAATAGAAACATGACAATGGTCAAATATAGTACCAATAGATGACCTAATGCCAACAATGACTATATGGAGAGATTCAAAACCTATAAAGGTTTACTAGTGTTAAGTCAATAATATTCACTTTACAATATAAATAGCCCCTTAGATAATGGTCCAGGCGACTATATCAGAATACTCAACCTTCTTATAAGTACAAATTCACCTGAATCACGTCTTTCTGAGATATAGCTAAAAACGCAAATGTAAGTAGTCAGCATTGAGCACAGGATAAATGTGGACTGATTCAAAATGTTCTGTACCCAAATCACCCAAATTGCCACCAATAACCAACTCAACCCACAAAAACACAAGTGCCCACCAAGGTTTAGATTCTGTTAGCTGACATGGCACCCCCAAACCTTTTTAGCTAAATCTATAATCCAATATGATGCTCCTTCCTTTATTAGCTTTGCACTGTATCTCAAAAGTCATTTTCAATTTCATACAGTATGAGTTATCCATTTACTCAAGAGATGTTGCACAACAAATTGTGTGGTGCATTTTCTCCTATTGCCCTTGTGAAAATACAACATTTGGGTCTAAAATATTTGTCTGGGAAAAATTGTTATTTTTTTTTTCTTTTCACAGCTCAAAGTTGTAAAATTCTGAAAAACACCTATGGATCAAGGTGTTCACCACCAGGGGCTGACTGGCAGAGACTGGCTGCCTCTGCCAGCCAACTGAGGACGGGGGTGGGGGGTGGTGTGCTACTGAGCGCAAGTGAGGAGCGGAAGTGGTGGGGGGGGGGTTGCTGCTGAGCGCAAGTGTGGAGCGGGGGCATTTGGGGGGTGCTGTGGTGATGCCGCGGCTTTACCCTTGCCTCTGCCTCTCCAGCTGCTGCATCACGGCCCCAGCTCCCGCCGTCAATGCAGAATGCAGTAATTTGTGCGGACGCTTTCATTGTGGGGGCGGCCCTAAAGGTGGACCATACCACCGGCCTGGGGGGCAAGTGCCTCCCTGCCACCTGGGCCAGTCCACCCCTGCTCACCATGCATCTACATAGGTTCCTTGAGGTGTCTACTTTCCAAAATCAGGTATCAGGATATAGGTGTCCACGGTCCGTGCTGCTATCACCAGGTGATTATCCCTGGATGCTTCAGTTGGTCCCCCAAAAAAGACAGGAGTCCTAGGGTGATGTGACGGTTCCTTTATTCCACTTCCACCAACGCGTTTCGGCGCCCCTCTTTGCACCTTCCTCAGGGTCAAAACCCTGAGGAAGATGCCAAGAGGGGTGCCGAAACGCGTTGGTGGAAGTGGAATAAAGGAACCGTCACATCACCCCTAGGACTCCTGTCTTTTTTGGGGGACCAACTGAAGCATCCAGGGATAATCACCCGGTGATAGCAGCGCGGACCATGGACACCTATATCCTGATACCTGATTCTCTTCCCACGTGCGAAGTGGTGGTGGAGGTCCAGCGGCAGCTGTCATATGCAAAACTCCTACTAACCATTTGTGGGGATCACAACTGGTACAGGTTAGTGCACCTGTATTTTCCTACGCACCTTTCACGAAACGTCAGTGATAGGGCACTCTTTGCGCCTCGTTTGTCTCCCTTTATATCTTCTAGTACTTTCCAAAATGGATCAATTGTGGGGGATTTCCAATGTTTAGGAACATTAGGGGTTCTCCAAACGCGAAATGGTGTCTGCTAATGATTCCAGCCAATTTTAAGTTTGAACATTGCGCCTTCCCTTCCGAGCCCTGACGTGCACCCAAACAAGGGTTTTCTGCCACATATGATGTATTAGCATACTCAGGAGAAATTGCACTACAAATTTCAGGGTTCATTTCCTCGTGTTACCCTTGTGAAAATAAAAAAAATAAGCTCAAAAAACATTTTTCTGGAGAAAATGTTATATATTTATTTTCACGCCTCAGCGTTCTAAAATTCTGTGAAGCACCTGGGGGTTGAAGGTGCTCACCACACATCTTAATAAGTTTATCGAGGGGTCTAATTTCCAAAATAGGGTCACTTGTGGGGTGTTTCCACTCTTTAGGTACATCAGGGGTTCTCCAAACACAACATGGTGTCCACCAATGATTCCAGCCAATTTTAAGTTTGAATTATGGGTTCCACTTTTTCCTGTTACCCTTGTGAAAATAAAAAAATTTCAGCTGAAAGAAAATTAGATTTTTTCCATTTTCACAGTCAAACTGTGAAGCACCTGGGGGTTCAAGGTGCTCACCACACATCTAGAAGAGTTCCTTGAGAGGTCTAGTTTCCAAAATGGAGTCACTTGTGGTGGGTTCCCACTGTTTAGGCACATTAATGGCTTCCCAAACGTGACATGGCATCACCCAACTATTCCAGTCAATTTTCCACTTGAAAAGTCAAATGGGGCTCCCTCTCTTCCGAGCCCTGCCATGCGTCCAAACAGTGTTTTTTTCACCACATGTGAGGTATCAGGGTACAAAGAAAAAATTGCACTACAAATTTTAGGGTCACTTTTTCCTGTTACCCTTGTGGAAATAAAAAAAATTCAGCTGAAAGAACATTTTTGTGGAGAAAATATTTTATTTTCATGGCCCACCAATATTGTAAAATTCTGGGAAGCACCTGAGGGTTTACAAAATAGGGTGACTTTTAGGGGGTTTCCACTGTTTAGGAACATCAGGGCCTCACCAAACACGATGTGGCATCTGCTACCAGTTTCAGCCAATTTTCCTCTTGAAAAGTCAAATGGCGCTCCCTCCCTCCAAGCTCTGCCATGCACCCAAACAGTGGTTTTCTCCCACATGTTAGTTATGAGCGTACTTAGGAGAAATTATAGTACAAATTCTAGGGTCCATTTTTCCTGTTACAATTGTGGAAATACAAAAAATTCAGCTGAAAGAGCATTTTTGTGGAGCAAATATACGTTTTTTTTTGTTTTTTTTTAATGGTTCAACGTTCTGAAATTCTATGAAGCACCTAGAGATTCAAGGTGCTCTCCAAACATCTAGAAAAGTTCCTTGAGGGGTCTGAAATATCGTCACTTTTCGAGGGATTCCACTGTTTAGGGACATCAGGGGTTACCAAACACAACATGGCATCTGGTAACGATCTCAGCCAATTTTCCGTTTGAATATTTTCCCTGATGATCCAGGATGGAGAAATGCAGCAGGAGCCACATAGCGCAGATGTAGGGTCTGTTCCAATGAGGACCGATTGTGCACTACCCTTGTAAGGGTGGGAGTTTGATAGGGAATAATAGGGCCTGTCTCAAACTATGCCAAGAAAGTAATGGTTGCTGCAGGGCAAAGTAATAGACCTCACCTTTTGGATATTTTTATTTGGATGAGATTGTTCCATGTCTGTCCTATTTGTACTTGTAAGAAGATTGAGTATACTAATATAGTTGTCTGCACCACTGTCTAAGGGGCTATTTATATTGTATACCCAATATTATTGACTTAACACTAGTAAACCATTATAGGTTTTGAATCTCTGCATATAGTGGTTGTTGTCATTGGAACTTTATTTGACCATTGTCATTTTTCCATTTGGACCATGAGAGTATAAATTAATCCACTTATGAGGGATTTTTAAATAGCTAGTTATACCTGTATTTCATATATATGTATATACTAGATGGTGGCCCGATTCTAATGCATCGGGTATTCTAGAGTATGTATGTAGTTTATTTATGAAGATTAAAGAATAATGCAAAGCGAAGCTGGGTTTAAATTCTGCGCCAATATCGCTGATTGCTGGCAACCTGCTGGGCGCAACCAATCAGCGAAGCGTGGTTGAAATCCCGCGCCAATTTGCGGGCAGACTGATTGGCTGTGGGCGGCTGGCCTGACCAATCAGCAACGCAGGATTTGCGTTACAGACAAACAGACAGAAGTAGACAATTATATAGTAGATACCTACAGCAGTACCAGTGTGCAGCGGTGCCAGTGTCCAGCGGTGCCGGAGTCCAGGAGGGGACAGCGGGCGGGTGCAGTCAGGAGGGGGCCGGGGGACAGCGGCCGGGTGCGGGCAGGAGGGGGCCGGGGGAACAGTGTGCAGGAGGGGGCCGGGTAAGATCGACCGGGTGTGGGTAGGAGGGGGCCGGGAAGAGCGGCCAGGTGCAGGCAGGAGGGGGCCAGGGAAGAGCAGCTGGGTGCGGGCAGGAGGGTGCCAGGGGACAGCGGCTGGTTGCGGGCCAGGGGGACAGCGACCGGGTGCGGGCAGGAGGGGGCCGGAGAACAGCAGACAGTAGCGGGCAGGAGGGGTCGGGGAACAGTGGCCGGGTGCGGGCAGGAGAGGACGGGGGGGGGGCCCGCACCCGGCAGCAGAGTGCTAGTGCTTAGCAGAGTATACAGCTGATCAGTGATTAGCAGAGTATATGGGGGCTCAGTGGTTAGCAGACTTTACGGCGGCTCAGTGGTTAGCAGAGTATACGGCGGCTCAGTGGTTAGCAGAGTATACAGGGGCTCAGTGGTTAGCACAGTATATGCTGGCTCAGTACTTAGCACTGTATACGGAGCATCAGTGGTTAGCACTCTATAGTGGCTCAGTGGTTGGCACTGTATATGGTGGCTCAATAATTAGAACAGTAATGTGGCTCAGTGGTTAGCACTGTATACGGTGACTCAGTGATTAGCACTCTATGGTGGTTCAGTGGTTGGCACTGTATATGGTGGCTCAGTGGTTAGCACAGTATGGTGACTCAGTGGTTAGCACTGTACAGTGGCTCTGTGGTTAGCACTGTATGTGGTGGCTCAGTG
The DNA here is from genome assembly GCA_033576535.1 of Allobates femoralis. NCBI lineage: Eukaryota > Metazoa > Chordata > Amphibia > Anura > Aromobatidae > Allobates > Allobates femoralis. The sequence goes on along the minus strand of JARQOC010000003.1, from coordinate 514,923,556 downwards.
GTTAGCACAGTATGGTGGCTCAGTGGCTAGCACTGTATAGTGACTCAGTGGTTAGCACTGTACGGTGGCTCAGTGGTTAGCACTGTATGGTGGCTCAGTGGTTAGCATTGTATGGTGGCTCAATGGTTAGCACTGTATGGTGGCTCAATGGTTAGCACTGCATGGTGGCTCAGTGGTTAGCACAGTATGGTGGCTCAGTGGTTAGCACTGTATGGTGGCTCAGTGGTTAGCACTGCGCGGTGGCTCAGTATTTAGCAAAGTATGGTGGCTTAGTGGTTAGCACAATATATGGTCGCTCAGTGGTTAGCACTGTATGGTGGCTTAGTGTTTAGCACAGTATGGTGGCTCAGTGGTTAGCACTATATGGAGGCAGAGTGGTTAACTCTGTATGGAGGCTCAGTGGTTAGCACAGTATGGCGGGTCATTGGTTAGCACTGTAAAAGGTGGCTCAGTGGTTAGCACTGTACATGGTGACTCAGTGATTAGCACTCTATGGTGGCTGAGTGGTTAGCACTGTATATGGTGGATGAGTGGTTAGCACTGTATACGGTGGCTCAGTGGTTAGCACAGTAAACGCTGGATCAGTAGTTAGCACTGTATACGGTGACTCAGTGGTTAGCACTTTATGGTGGCTCAGTGGTTGGCAATGTATATGGTGGCTCAGTGGTTAGCACAGTATGGGGGCTCAGTGGTTAGCAGTGTATATGGTGGCTCAGTGGTTAACACTGTACAGTTGCTCAGTGGTTAGAAACTGTACAGTGGCTCAGTGGTTAGCACAGTACGGTGGCTCAGTGGTTAGCACAGTACGGTGTCTCAGTGGTTAGCACAGTACAGTGGCTCGGTGGTTTGCACAGTACAGTGTCTCAGTGGTTTGCACAGTACGGTGGCTCAGTGGTTAGCACAGTATGGTAACTCAGTGGTTAGCACAGTATGGAAGCTCAGTGGTTAGCACAGTCTGGTGGCTCAGTGGTTAGCACAGTACGGTGTCTCAGTGGTTAGCACAGTACAGGGGCTCAGTGGTTTGCACAGTACAGTTAGTGATGGGCGAATCCTAAATTACTCGGAATCGCTTGACTCTAGTGAGTCCGAGCCCAGGACTCGCTACTCGTTGCGAGTCTAGCGAGTCCAATGTTAATGAATGGGGAAGCGAGTAATAGCGAGTAGTGTGAGATTTACAAATCTCAGATTTGTCTCGGAAGCTTCAGCCTGAAGCAATCCTAGTTTTGTCATTTATTTGCATTGGACTCGTTTACTTTGTAAGTAATCGCTGGGAAACTCGCATAGATAAGAGAAGAGTCCTGTCTGCTCTGTGCAGCTCCAGGGTCCTAGAGCCCGCCTGCTGCCTGATGTAGCAGTGCTGAGATTGTTCTCAGTCTGCTCATTCCCTGTGTACAGACATGAATGTCTGTGCACAGAGATGATGTAGCAGTGCTGAGATTGTTCTCAGTCTGCTCATTCCCTATGCATAGACATCTATATCTATACACAGGGGATGTAGCAGAGAGGACATCGCGTTTTGGACTGCGTCGGACGGAAGAGGATTTTTTTAATTAAAGATGGAGTCCCTAATGGCTTTTTTTTTTGTTTCTAATAAAAAAATTTCTCTGTGTTGTGTTTTTTTTAAAACAATTTAATAGAAATTCATGGCGGTCATGTCTAATATTGGCGTGACCGCCATAAATTTCGGGCTTAGGGCCAGCTGATAATACAAAGCTGGCCCTAACCTCTATTACCCAGCGTGCCACCGCCACCAGGGCCGCTGGAAGAGCGGGGTTCAGCGGCAGAGGATGAACGCGCCATCTTCTGGGGCGGCTGCGGGCTGCAATTTGCAGCGGGGGGTGCCCAGAAAGCTTGGGCATCCCTGCGCTGCAGATTCCAGCCCCCAGCTGCTTAGCTGTACCTGGCTAGACATAGAAATTGCGCGGAGCCCCACGTATTTTTTTGACTCCGACTCCGAGACGACTCCGACTCCGAGACGACTCCGACTCCGACTCGACTCCGAGACGACTCCGACTCCGAGACGACTCCGACTCCGAGACGACTCCGACTCCGACTCCGAGACGACTCCGACTCCGAGACGACTCCGACTCCGAGACGACTCCGACTCCGAGACGACTCCGAGACGACTCCGACTCCGAGACAACTCCGAGATGACTCCGACTCCGAGACGACTTCGACTCCGAGACGACTTCGACTCCGAGACGACTCCGACTCCGAGACGACTCCGACTCAGACGACTCCGAGACGACTCCGACTCCGAGACGACTCCGACTCCGAGACGACTCCGACTCCGAGACGACTCCGAGACGACGACGACTCCGACTCGACTCCGAGACGACTCCGACTCGACTCCGAGACGACTCCGACTCCGAGACGACTCCGACTCCGAGACGACTCCGACTCCGAGACGACTCCGACTCGACTCCGAGACGACTCCGACTCCGACTCGACTCCGAGACGACTCCGACTCCGAGATGACTCCGACTCCGACTCCGAGACGACTCCGACTCCGAGACGACTCCGACTCCGAGACGACTCCGACTCCGAGACGACTCCGACTCTGAGGCGACTCCGACTCTGAGACTCCGACTCTGAGACTCCGACTCTGAGGAGACTCTGACTCCGAGACTCCGACTCTGAGCCTCTGACTCTGAAATTCATTAAATAATAAAAAAAAAAATGCGTGGGGCTCCGCGCAATTTCTATGTCTAGCCAGGTACAGCTAAGCAGCTGGGGGCTGGAATCCGCAGCACAGGGATGCCCAAGCTTTCTGGGCACCCCCCGCTGCAAATTGCAGCCCCCAGCCGCCCCAGAAGATGGCGCGTTCATTGAAGCGCCATCCTCTGGCGCTGAACCCCGCTCTTCCAGCGGCCCTGGTGGCGGTGGCACGCTGGGTAATAAAGGGGTTAATACCAGCTTTGTTATACAAGCTGGTATTAAGCCCGAGATTCTTAATGTCAGGCCACGTTTGACCCAGCCACTAAGAATCTCCAATAAAGGGTTAAAAAAACACAACACAGAGAAAATTTTTTATTTGAAATAAAAAAAAAAGCCATTAGGGACTCCATCTTTAATTAAAAAAATCCTCTTCCGTCCGACGCAGTCCAAAACGCGATGTCCTCTCTGCTACATCCCCTGTGCATAAATATAGATGTCTATGCACAGGGAATGAGCAGACTGAGAACAATCTCAGCACTGCTACATCATCTCTGTGAGCAGGCGGGCTCTAGGACCCTGGAGCTGCACAGAGAAGACAGCTGGACTCGGCTCGCAAAGAAACAGCAGTTACTTTGCGAGTTTCCCTGCTATCACTGGCACAGTAGCCAGTGATTACTCGCACGAGTCTAATGCAAACAATGGCAATCCTAGTTTTGTTAGCGTTTCTGACAAAACTAGGATTGATATTGATTTGCATTGGACTCGTGCGAGTAATCACTGGGAAACTCGCAGAGTACCGAGTCCTGCGAGTCCCTTACTACTCGCCGAGTAACGAGTCCTAGCGAGTAGATTCGCCCATCCCTAAGTACAGTGTCTCAGTGGTTTGCACAGTACGGTGGCTCAGTGGTTAGCACAGTATGGTAACTCAGTGGTTAGCACAGTATGGTGACTCAGTGGTTAGCACAGTACGGTGGCTCAGCTGTTAGCACAGTACGGTAGCTCAGTGGCTAGCATTGCGCGGTGGCTCAGTGGTCAGCGCAGGATGGAGTCAGAGTGGTCAGCGCAGGATGGAGGCAGAGTGGTCAGTGCAGGATGGAGGCAGATTGGTCAGCGCAGGATGGAGGCAGAGTGGTCAGCGCAGGATGGAGGCTCAGTGGTCAGCGCAGGATGGAGGCTCAGTATGGAGGCAGAGTGGTCAGCGCAGGATTGAGGCAGAGTGGTAAGCGCAGGATGAAAGCTCAGTGGTCAGCGCAGGATGGAGGCTCAGTGGTCAGCAGAGGATAGAGGCTCAGTGGTCAGCGCAGGATGGAGGGCCAGTGGTCAGCACAGGATGGAGGGCCAGTGGTCAGCGCTCGTCCATCCCCCCTCCCATCTGCTCCGGTCTCACTCGCACCCGGTGTTTGCATCACCGCCAGAAGCTACAGCGGGTAATGAGCGGTCATGTGATAGGCGGGCTGAAGTGACATGCACAGAGCCTGTCACATGACCGCTCATTACCTGATGTAGGGGCGATGTAAACACCGGGTGTGGGTGAGACCGAGCGGTGGGGAGGGAAGGAATGGAACGAGGGGGGAAAATGGAGCGAGGGGGCGGGGAAAATGGAGCAAGGGGGTGGAATGGAGCGAGGGGGGAATGGAGCGAGGGGGTGGGAATGGAGCGAGGGGGGAAATGGAGCGGCAGGTGGTAGTGGCGGGCGGTAGCTGCGGGCAAGAGGTGGGGGCACCCACTCCAGCTAGCGGGTGCGGGCAGGTGCGGGCAGGAGGAGGCTGACAGCACGGTTTCTGTGAGGTGGAAATCGCGCATCGCTGATTGCATCGCGGCTGTGGCGTGCGGCTGTTTTGCATGCTCCTCGCTCATTGGTGGCCGCCGCTGGCGGCCACCCATGGGCACCTTGGAGCTGGCGTGCGATTTCCATGACAGACAGAGAACATTAGGTAATTATATAGTAGATAGACAGACAGAATCAGATGGCCGTGGTCTGAGAGATACGTGTGCCTCAGGGCTCCTACCATCCTGCCCTAAATCTCTACCAACCCACAAATCTGGCACCTCTCATCGCCTCTACCTTGGCTTCGTCCCGATGGGTCACCACTGACGCACATATAGCCATGTCCCTTTTTTCCCTGAGATGCTCTGGAGACTCAGAACCGCTCCGTAAGTACCGTCCCCCCCTCCACCGCTTCCCCCTCAAGGCCACCAGACTGCATCCATCCCTGACTGAGGCCCATCCACCAGCCTCTTGGCGGAGAAGTACCCTGAACCTCCCTCGTGAGCACCACCCGAACCTGACGTGCCCCTTCCCTGCCACAACAGTGTCGGCGGTGACAGCCAAGAGTGGGTGCCTCCGTAATCACTGCGGGGACTTCGATTCCAGTCCTATGCCTGGCCCGGCTTGATGGCCCCGATACTCTTCAGCAGCAGCCTGTCCGGCTGCACCTCTATCCCGGCCAGTCTAGGATTGAGCGTATGACCTGGCACTACACTCTGCTACCCTCGCACCCTGAGCTCTCAGCACCAGCCACGATCCCTCCCATCTCCTGAATTGTTGTCCTGGACCAAAGTCACTGGCCAAGTGAAGCACCAAACAGATCAGGCTGGCAGGCCTACCTCACACCTGCACCGACCCCTGCTGACAGCCTGCACCAGTTCAACAAAGCACTCTGGTATGACTTCATCACCACTACTCATCCCCTCGCTGCTTCCAATCCCTGGCTGCAGCTAGTCTACAGCTGCATCTGGTCCCTGGCTGCATCTGATCCCGGCTGTATCTGACCCCTGGTTGCATCTTATCCCTGGCTGCATGTGATCCCTGGCTGTCTCTGATCCCTGGCTGCATCTGCTCCCTGGCAACATCTGATCCCTGGCTGCATCTGATCCCCAGCTGCATCTTATCCCCGGTTGCATCTGATCCCTGGCTTCACCCGATCCCCGGCTGCATCTGATCCCTGGCTGCATCTGATCCCTGCTACATCTGGTCCCCGGCTGCATCTGATTCCTGGCTACATTCGATCCCTGGCTGCATCTAATCCCTGGCTGCATCTCATCCCCATGTGTTGGGCATTGGGTCTTGTTTTGTTACGATCTCATCAGTACTGCACATCTTCTCGCTGCATCTGATCCCTCGCTGCATCTGATCCATGAATGCATCTCATCCCCTGCTGCATCTCATCCCTACGTGTTGTGCTTCTGGTCTTGGCTTGGTAACCTCTCTATGTGTCTTCATCATTACCACACATCTCTTGCTGCATCTGATCCCTAGCTGCATCCAATCCCTGGTTGCTTCTCATCCCCTGCTGCATCTCATCCCTAAGGGTTGTGCTTTTGGTCTTGTCTTGGTACGACTTTATCATTATTACACATCTTTTTGCTGCATCTGATCCCTGGCTGCATCCGATCACTGGCTGCATCACTGGCTGCATCTCATCCCCTGCTGCATCTCATCCCTATGTGTTGTGCATTTGGTCTTGACTCCATCATCTTTGCTCACCTTGTCGCTGCATCCGATCCCTGGCTGCACCCGACCCCTGGCTGCATCTCATCCCACACTGCATCCATTCCGTTCTCATCTTCTCTCCCTGCAACCTTCAGCTGACTGTCATTTAGCGCCCCCCTGGATCTACCACCTCTTTCCTTGACTATTTCACCACCTGGCTACTTCACTTCCTCTCTGCAGACATCCCCACTATCATCATTGGCGACTTCAGGAGACCCCATCGACACTTCCCACCCAGTCGCCTCTAATCTTTCACTGATTTCCTCTTTTGGGCTCTCTCAATGGTCCTCCTCTGCCACTCACAAAGATGGCTACACCCTGGACCTCATCTTCACCAGCCTATGCTCTCTTACTAACCTCCCAAGCTCACCCTTCCCCCTGTCTGACCGCAATCTGCTGCCTTTCTCCTCCCTATCCTCCCCTTCTTCACTTCCCCAATACTGCAATGTCACTCATCCTTGATGAAACATAAAGCATATAGATTTACACTCATAATCAGAATCCCTTCTACCTCTCACCGACATAACTTCCCCACAAGACACATATGCTACTACCACCCTATATAACACCACAATAACTACTGCCCTCGACTTGACTGCCCCCTTACATACAACAAACCGTGCACAAACAGGTAACCTCACGCCACCCTCACTAAAGACCTGACACGGGCTTCCAGGGTTGCTGAGCGGAGATGGAAGAAATCTCGTTATACTGAGCACTTCACTCTGTTCAAGCAGTCCCTCACAAACTTCAAGTCCGCACTCACTGCCACAAAACAAGCCTACTTTTAATCTCTAATAACCTCCCTGTCTCACAATCCCAAACAGCTATTTAAAACTTTCAATTCTCTACTCCGTCCCGCTGCACCTCCTCCCTCTACTCTTATCTCGGCCAAAGACTTTTCCTCTTCCTTCTAACAGAAGAGCGATAAGAAGCAGCTTTGACCCAGTGTTCCCACAGCTTCTCCTCACAACTACACTACCCTCTCCTTCCAAAGGCTGCTTCTCCACTATGTCAGAAGATCAGCTCTCCTCCTCCCTGTCAAAATCACACCTCACCACCAGCACCCTTGACCCGCTCCCATCCCACCTCATTCCCAGCCTCACCTCTGCCTTCATCCGAACCCTAACCCATCTCTTTAACTTATTACTTACTACTGGTGTCTTCCCCTCTTCCTTCAAACATGCCCTAATCACACTCATCCTCAAAAAGCCCTCCCTTGACCCATCAACTGTTTCTAGCTATCGCCCAATATCACTTCTCCCCTTTGCCTCAAACCTATTGAAACACCACGTCCATCTTGAACTGTCCTCCCACCTCTCCTCCTCCCTCTTTGACCACTTGCAATCTGGCTTCTGACTGCATCACTCCATCACTCCCCTGAAACAGCCTGTACCAAAGTTACCAACAACCTATTAACCGCCAAGAGCAAACGACACTACTCTGTCCTCCTCCTCCTCGACCTATCTTCCGCCTTTGACACTGTTGACTATTCCCTCCTGCTACAGATTCTGCAATCTCTTAGCATCACTGATGTGGCCCTCTCTTGGATCTCCTCATATTTAACAGACTGGAAATTCAGCATCACCCTCTCCCACACCTCCTCCTCACCTTACCCCCTACCTGTCAGTGTCCCCCAAGGCTCAGTTCTTGGACCCCTTCTTATCTCCAGCTACACCCTCAGTTTGGGACAGCTCATTGAGTCCATAGGTCTTCAGTATCATCTCTACATTGATGAGACTCCGATCTACCTCTCTGGACCTGACATCAGCTCCTTGCTATCCATAATTCTGCAATGTCTGTCTGCTATCTCATCTTTCTTTTCTGCTTGCTTTCTGAAACTGAACATGGACAAAACAGAATTCATAATTTTACCCCAACCCACTCTTGCCCCTACCTGACCTTTTCATCAATGTTAACGGCTGCTCACTTTCCTCAGTCCCCCACACTCTGTGCCTCCTCAACTTCACCCTCTCCTTCAAGCCCTCTCCCTAGCCACCTCTTGCCGACTCCAACTCAAAATTATTTTCCGTTCATTCCTTAACCTCGACACAGCAAAAACACTTGTCCATGCCCTTATCATCTCCCACCTCGATTATTGTAACCTCTTGCTCGCTGGCCTCCCCTCTAGCACTCTTGCACCACTCCAATCTATCTTAAACTCTGCTGCCCGACTAATCCACCTGTCTCCCCGCTATTCTCCAATGTTGCTTCTCTGCCAAGCCCTTCACTGTCTCTCCATTTCTTAGAGGCCCCAGTTTAAAACCCTAACTATGACCTACAAAGCCGTCCAAAATCTGTCTCCTCCATACATCTGTGACATGGTCTCCTGATACCTACCCTCACGCTACCTGAGTTCCACTCACTATCTCCTCCTCTGCTCCCCCCTTATCTCCTTTTCCCACAACCGCATAGACGACTTCTCCTGTACATCTGCTATGCTCTGGAATTCTCTGCCCCAACATATCAGAATCTTACCTACTCTGGAAACCTTTAAAAGAAACCTGAAGACTCCTCTCTTCCGACAAGCCTACAACCTTTTGTGAGCCTCGGTCCACCAAACCACTGCATGACCATCTCTACCCTCTCTTAATATATCATCACCCGTCCCCTCGTAGATTGTGAGCCTTTGCGGACAGCGTCCTCTCTCCTTCTATACCTGTGTGTCATATGTCCATGTACCTTGTACTTGTCTTTGTATACCTTTTTCACATGTAAAGCGCCATGGAATTAATGGCGCTGTAATAATAAATAATAATATATATATATATATATATATATATATATATATATAATTTTAGCTGTTATATAAAATGTTACACTTTAATAATCACAAAAGTGCAAATTTTAGGACATGATCAGGACAGCATTAAATTGTGGATAATGGGGGCATTCTTGAACATACAGTATATAAATTGAACTAGGTGCAGTCCTGGGTGGCTCAATGTCAGGTTTGCAAAGTTGAATTAATGGCATAGATCATAAGCAGACTTTCTAAAATCTAACTTGATGAAAGAATTTAGCATATATCGCTGCCAACAACCCAAAACCGGTAATTGAAAATATTGGATATGTAACAACTGCTTTGCTTGTTGTAAAGCTTGGCCACATTACCTCTTATTGTATCATGAACAATCTGAATAAAAAGGGGAGAGTTGTCCTCAAATGTTGGAACATCTATTCCCTATACTGTTGATTCAGTGCTACTATCCATAATTGATAGGACATAGATATTGGAATTGGTGATTTGATTTTACATAAGGCCTTCTTTGCATGAGATAAATCAGAAAATATGTAATTTAATCTTCTCAGAAACATAGAGCAGTAGCTGGACTTTTTTTCACAGATTCAGTATAACATCCTCCAGTCCTTTTTCCATGTATGAATAGATAACTAAAACTTAGCAAAACCTTTTTGTCCACTGTAAATTCAATGTACCATTATACATACCATTAAAAACGCCTACAGATTAAAAAGAGTTTTCAGCCTAATTGTTGGTACAAGGTTCTTTATTAGATCATGTAATTTTTTTAAAGAAAATATTAAAAACAATGATACATCATGATATTTATCCACCAGAAACAAAAAAACCCCCCAAAATTTAGAATACATAGGACAAAATTATTGCATCCACGGAGAGAAACACAAATTTAGAAAAAAAGGTATAATGGAGGTCAATGCAATAAATCAACACAAAGGTGTATACGGTGAACAGGAAAAAACTGTATACCGTACATACTCGTGTATAAGCCGAGTTTTTCAGCACAAAAAATGTGCTGAAAAGTCCCCCCCTCGGCTTATACACGGAGTCATATACTCGGTATACAGCCCCCCCATCAATGGTGTATACAGGGCCCCCCCATCCTTGCTGCCAGCTACCTGTAAAGGAATAGATCATTATATTTATCTCTGTCCTGTCGCCGCCCGCTCTCTAACACGCGCGCTCCTCCAGCTTCATCCAGCTTCTTCCTGCTGTGACCGGCGGGCACAGGCAATGACGTCATTGTTTGTGCTCCGGAGGAGGAAGCAGGAAGAAGCCGGATGAAGCCGGAGGAGCGCGCGGTGTCAGAGAGCGGCGGCGACAGGACAGGGATAAGTATAATGATCTATTCCTTTACAGGTGGCTGGCAGCAAGGGGGGGCCCTGTATACACCACTGGGGCCCTGTATACAGCACTGGGGCCCTGTGTACACCACTGGGGCCCTGTATACACCACTGGGGCCCTGTATACACCACTGGGCCTGTATACACCACTGAGCCTGTATATACCACTGGGGGGCTGCTGTATACTACCACTGGGGAGGCTGCTGTATACTACCACTGGGGAGGCCTGTATACCACTGGGGGGGCCTGTATACCACACTGCTGGGGGCTGTATACCTGTGCTGGAGTCCACCCTCGGCTTATACACGAGTCAATAGATTTTCCCAGGTTTTGGGGGCAAAAGTAGGGGGGTCGCTTATACACGGGTCGGCTTATACACGAGTATATACGGTAATTGTTTTTAATGATTTTTTTTATTTTTCTATGATCTAATAAAGAACCTTGTACCAACAATTAGGCTGAAAATTATTTTTAATCTATAAGAGTTTTTATAGTTTGAATTAGCCTTTCTCTCACTTGGCCAAAATGTAGGTTACATACATACCATTATAATGAACATATACATAGCACTGCTATACCACAATTATACACACATGTGTTGTACGGTTAAACAGCACAAATACATATTTATATTATGTACTAGATGGAGGCCCGATGCTAACGCATCAGTAAGGGAGGTGATGTCGTAATAGGGGGAGGCTCTGTGGTGCTGGGGTGGTGGCCATCCCTCCCCCTTTGCACTCTGTCTCTCCCTCCCATGTGCTCTCACTGCCTGCCTGCACTCTCCCCTCATGTGCTCTCTCCTTTGAGTTATCTTTCTATGTGCTCTCTCCCCCCTTGTCTGTTGTCGCTCTCCCCTTGTGAGCTTTCACACACCCCTGTCCGTGTTGTCTTCTCCCTTCATGTGCTCTCTCCATTTAGCTGTTTCCCGTGTGCTCTCCTTCCTGCGTGTAATGTATGTAAATAAATGTATTTTTACTTAAAACCTGTTTTTTGTTTATTTTTATTAAGAAAGTGTTTAATTTCTTCGGAAAAAAATGTGTAGGGCTTTGCTGTATTTTCTTTTGCCAGTTCAGGTAAACCAAGCAGTTACTGGCTGCGAACTCCTTCCTGGTGTTACCTTCGCTGGCAATGAAAAATACAGGGGAGCCCAATTTTTTTTAAATTATTTAAATAAATAATAAAAAATATGGTGTGGGCCCCACCATATTTTTATTGCCAACCAAGGTGACCCAGGCAGTTGGGGGCTGGAATTCTCAACGTGGTAAGGCTCAAGTGATCTGGGCCTCCCATGCTGCAAATTACAGCCAGCAGACGTGCCGGAATTGATGCCTCCTCGAGAGACACCAAATCTGGTGGTTATCCCTCTCTTCCAGCTGCTGTGTAGTGGTGTCAGACAGGGTAATAAAGGGGTTGATGTCAGCTTTTTTTGCCAGCTGGTGTCAAACCCCATTGCTAAGGTCAGCCGCCAGTATGAAAGTCGGCCATTAGCAATATATTCAGTAAAGAGAAAAAACACAACACAGAGAGAAATCCTTTATTATATACAAAATACACAGAAACACCTCGTTATCCACTTCCTCTCAGATGTAGTACTTTAATTAATGTAATCCTGCAGGGGGTGGTGTGATGCGTCATGCCACCACCATCTTTGTATACTTGAGTGTTCAAAGATGGCTGCCACGTAAGTGCGCATGTGTGTGGTGTGCACATGTGTATACGTGAGTCCCCGCCATGTCATTTCACCTGCCACGTGTATATACGTGTGTATATGTGAGCTCAGCACCCCCCTGCCTGTGGTAACCTGAGACTCCGATCAGCTGTATTGTGAACGCTGTGTAGGCCCCCGTTATATAGCTATATTCATGTGTGGAGCTGAAGACGTATCCCCCTGACAACAAGCATATAAATACACCATGTTCCAAAGTATTATGCAAATTGTTTTTAAGTGTCATAGGGTTTTAATTTTTTTGTCAATGAAACCCATTGATGGTATTGTGTCTCAGGGTTCTTTGGATCACTGAAATCAATCTCAGATACCTGTGATAATTAGTTTGGCAGGTGAGCCCAATAAAAGGAAAACTGTGTGTTCCACAATATTAAGGAGGCCACACTTTTCAAGTAACATGGGAAAGAAAAAGGATCTCTCTGCTGCCGAAAAGCAACAAATAGTGCAATGCCTTGAACAAGGGATGAAAACATTAGATACAGTTGTGGCCAAAAGTATTGACACCCCTGCAATTCTGTCAGATAATACACAGTTTCTTCCTGAAAATGATTGCAATCACAAATTATTTGGTATTATTATCTTCATTTAATTTGTCTTCAATGAAAAAACACAAAAATAATTGTCCTAAAGCCAAATTGGATATAATTTCCCACCAAACATAAAAAAGGGGTGGACAAAAGTATTGCCACTGTTACAAAAATCATGTGATGCTTCTCTGATTTGTGTAATTAACAGCACCTGTAACTTACCTGTGGCACCTAACAGGTGTTGGCAATAACTTAATCACACTTGCAGCCAGTTGACATGGATTAAAGTTGACTCAACCTCTGTCCTGTGTCCTTGTGTGTACCACATTGAGCATGGAGAACAGAAAGAAGACCAAAGAACTGTCTGAGGACTTGAAAAACCAAATTGTGAGGAAGCATGAGCAATCTCAAGGCTACAAGTCCATCTCCAAATACCTGAATGTTCCTGTGTCTACCGTGCGCAGTGTCATCAAGAAGTTTAAAGCCCATGGCACTGTGGCTAACCTCCCTAGATGTGGACGGAAAAGAAAAATTGACGAGAGATTTCAACACAAGATTGTGCGGATGGTGGATAAAGAACCTCGACTAACATCCAACAAGTTCAAGCTGCCCTGCAGTCCGAGGGTACAACAGTGTCAACCCGTACTATCCGTCGGCGTCTGAATGAAAAGGGACTGTATGGTAGGATACCCAGGAAGACCCCACTTCTTACCCCGAGACATAAAAAAGCCAGGCTGGAGTTTGCCAAAACTTACCTAAGAAAGTCTAAAACATTTTGGAAGAATGTTTTCTGGTCAGATGAGACAAAAGTAGAGCTTTTTGGGCAAAGGCATCAACATAGAGTTTACAGGAGAAAAAAAGAGGCATTCAAAGGAAAGAACACGGTCCCTACAGTCAAACATGGCAGAGGTTCTATGATGTTTTGAGGTTGCTTTGCTGCCTCTGGCACTGGACTGCTTGACCGTGTGCATGGCATTATGAAGTCTGAAGACTACCAACAAATTTTGCAGCATAATGTAGGGCCCAGTGTGAGAAAGCTGGGTCTCCCTCAGAGGTCATGGGTCCTCCAGCAGGATAATGACCCAAAACACACTTCAAAAAGCACTAGAAAATGGTTTGAGAGAAAGCACTGGAGACTTCTAAGGTGGCCAGGAATGAGTCCAGACCTGAATCCCATAGAACACCTGTGGAGAGATCTAAAAATGGCAGTTTGGAGAAGGCACCCTTCAAATATCAGGGACCTGGAGCAGTTTGCCAAAAAAGAATGGTCTAAAATTCCAGCAGAGCATTGTAAGAAACTCATTGATGGTTACCGAAAGCGGTTGATCGCAGTTATTTTGGCTAAAGGTAGTGCAACCAAGTATTAGGCTGAGGGTGCCAATACTCTTGTCTGGCCCATTTTTGGAGTTTTGTGTGAAGTGATCAATGTTTTACTTTTTGCTTCATTCTCTTTTGTGTTTTTTCATTAAAGACAAATTAAATGAAGATAATAATACCAAAGAATTTGTGATTGCAATCATTTTCAGGAAGAAACTGAGTATTATCTGACAGAATTGCAGGGGTGTCAATACTTTTGGCCACAACTGTATTGCCGACAACTTAAACGTGATCTTCGTACTGTGAAGAGATTTGTGGCTGATTCTGAGCACAGACGTGTTTGTGCAAATAAAGGCAGAATGAGGAAGGTTTCTGCCAGGCAAGTTCATCTGATTAAGAGAGCAGCTGCTAAAATGCTTTACAAACCAGCAAACAGATATTTGAAGCTGCTGGTGGCTCTGGAGTACCTTAAACCTCAAGGTGTAGGATCCTTTTAAAGGCTTGCTGTGGTGCATAAACCTACTATTCGGCCACCCCTAAACAGTGCTCACAAGCAGAAACGGTTGCAGTTGGCCTAGACATACATAAAGACTGATTTTCAAACAGTCTTATTTACTGATGAGTACCGAGCAACCCTGGATGGTCCAGATGGATGGAGTAGTGGATGGTTGGTGGATGGCCACAATGTCCCAACAAGGCTGCAACATCAGCAAGGAGGTGGAGGAGTCATGTTTTGGGCCGGAATCATTGGGAAACAGCTGGTAGGCCCCTTTAAGGTTCCTGAAGGTTTGAAAATGACCTCTCCAAAGTATATAGATTGTCTGACTGAGAACTTTCTTCCATGTTACGAAAAGCAAAAATGTGCCTTCAGGAGCAAAATCATCTTCATGCATGACAATGCACCATCTCATGCTGCAAAGAATACCTCTGTGTCATTGGCTGCTATGGGCATAAAAGGAGATAAACTTATGGTGTGGCCACCATCTTCCCTGTCCTCAACCCTGTAGAGAACCTTTGGAGTATAATCAAGCAAAAGATCTATGAGGGTGGGAGGCAGTTTAAATCAAAACAGCAGCTCTGGGAGGCTATTCTGACATCATGCAAAGAAATACAAGCAGAAACTCTCCAGAAACTCACAAGTTCAATGGATGCAAGAATTGTGAAGGTGATATCAAAGAAGGGTTCCTATGCTAACATGTAAGGCTGCTTTCACATAACGATTTTTTCCCTGTCCGTGGGATCCTACTTTTTGTAGGATCCCACGTACAGGAAAGGAAAGCATCGGAGGTGACCTCCAGATGCTTTTTCTGTGTCCGGGTCCGTGATTATCACGGATCCAGACACAACGGGGCACTTTCACTTCTGCAATGTATAATATACATTGCAGAAGTGAAATATAAGAAAGAGCTAAAAATAAAAAATCACTATGCTCACCTATCTTCTATCCACCGCTGCCTCCCAGCAAGGTCCGTGTGCTTACAGGACCTGTGATGATGACACAGAGCATCATCGGGTCACATGACCGCAGTTACTGTTGTAACTGCGGTCATGTGACCCGATGATGCTCTATGACATCATCACAGGTCCTGTAAGCAAACGGACCTTGCTGGGAGGCAGCGGTGGATAGAGGATAGGTGAGCATATAGATTTTTTTTATTTTTAACTCTTTGTTTTACTTAATTACACTTCTGCAATGTGTGTTATACATTGCAGAAGTGTAATTAGAAGGGTTGGAGCAATTTTAGTGTACTGAGCATGCTCAGTACACTAAAATCGGGTCCGAGGAGACATCAGATGTTTCCTCGGACCCTGCTACATAGGGTCCCATGTTAATGGAATCAAATTGGATCAGATTTGGCATAATTGCCATCCGATTTGTCAGATCCGATACTATCCGGTTTTTGATTTGAATGCAAAAATCGGAGCAGTCTCCGATTTTTGCACTGGAAAGAAATCAGACAAAATTGGATCGGACGTGATTCGGATGGCAATTAGTGCACATCCGAATCGGTCCGATCCCCATAGGGTTACATGGGGGCAAATTCGGATTCGATGCTGTCCGATTTCTATTGGACAGCATCTGATTTCACAAAATCGTAGTGTGAAACCAGCCTAACTTGGCCTGCTAGGATGTTTTGGAGTTAAATACCGTATTTTTCGCTTTTTAAGACGCACTTTTGCCTCCCCAAACTGGGGGGGTAAAAGGGGGTGCGTCTTAAAAAGCGAACGTGAAAAAATAAGTAATAGAAAAAAATATAAAAAATATATATATATTACCGGGTGCCGCTGCTTTGTAGGGGTGCCGGAGGCAGCTTCCGTGGGTTGAGGGGCACAGCTGCACTACCGGAGCTGCAGGTGATGATCGGCGGTAGCGAGCGGTGGGCGCCGCCATATTATCTCTGCCCGGCTGCATTCACTAAGCAGTGTGCAGCCGGCCGATAGAGGTAGAGACTCCACAATGGCCGCGGGTCTCCGTTATGGCCGCGGCCATTTTGTTGAAGTCTCTTCCGACTGGCTGCACAGTTAGCAGCAGTGAATGCAGCCGGGCAGAGAGAATATGTCGGCACCCACTGCTCGCTGCTGCCTCTCATCCCCCGGTACTCCGTTCCTGCACCTGAGCCCCCCCCCCCCCCGTAGCGTTCATCCTGCGCTTGTGCCTCTCATCCTCCTGAACCTGCCCCTGGGACCCCCATTCAGCAGCCGCATCTCGGTAAGCCATTGGGGTCCGGGGGGGATGATGGGAAGAGGCACAAAAGGGGCAATACACAGGATGGGGACATATATACAAGATGGGGGGCACATATTTTCAAGATGGGGGGCATATATACAGGATGGGTGGACCTAGTTTCAGGATAGGGGCATATATAAAGGATGGGGCGCATATATACTGGTTGGGGGATATATATACAGGATGGAGGACATAGTTTCAGGATAGGGTCATATATAAAGGATGGGGCGCATATATACTGGTTGGGGGATATATATACAGGATGGGGGGACATAGTTTCAGGATAGGGGCATATATAAAGGATGGGGCGCATATATACTGGTTGGGGGATATATATACAGGATGGGGGCATATATATAGGTTGGAGGACATATATACAGGATGGGGGGCATATATAGATAAGATGGGGGAATGTATATGCCAGGATGGGGGGCCATATTTACAGCATGGGGACATGTATGCCATGGTGAGGGACATATATGCAAGGATGAGGGATATATATACCAGAAAGGTAGGGGGGACATATATACCAGGATACCAGGATGGGGGGGTTTATATACCAGGATGGGGGACATATATACTGATTTGTAAGACGGACACTGACATTATAAGACGGACCCCATTTAACATTAAAAATTATTTATTTTCTCTTTTCCTTCACCAAATTTGGGGTGCGTCTTATAATCAGGTGCGTCTTATAAAGCGAAAAATACGGTAGCTTTTTATATCAGTGACTGACATCCTAATGCTGCAAATTCAACAAATGAGCATTTTCAGTTATTTCAAACATATCAAATGTTTAGAAACTCTACTGTGTCTAATAATTTGGAACAGTGCATTTAGAGGTTTTTTTTTTAATTTTGAAGATTATACTGTTATCATTGGGAGGTTTCTTCAATAAAATTCGATGTATACTCTAATGGGTGATGACTTTTATTACGACTGTCATTTGTACCGACCATTTAGTAAAATCAGAGAAAAAGAACATTTGCATAATCATTTGGAACATGGTGTGAGGTTTAGAAACAAGCTAGTGGGGACATCTTCTGCAAGGTTTTTGAAATTTTTCCTCCAGATTTCACTTATGAAGTATTTGAAAGTTTTTTTATAATAACGTGCTCTACATTATTATTACATAAAATTTAAACAGCGGTTACACTTAAAAGTGACTTTCTGTCTACACATAAATCCTGTGTGATCCGTTAAGTCTAATAAGTATTCATGTGCTTGAAAAGCCAACTTAATGAGTCACTGGAACCCGAAGAAGACTGCGATTGGTAAGTATTTTAATGTACAGACATAATTTGACATGCTTTATATACTGAAGCTTAAGCCAAGATTTTCAACATAATTTTTAGTCTCGAAAATGCCCCCATCGGCTTATATTCAAATCAGTGTCAGTTTTTTCTGTGGGGGAGTGGGGTGACAGGAGCTAGCAGGAGCAGGCTACAGAGGCAGCGAATGGTAATGTGAGCCCGTTCGTTAGTCTAATATAATATTCACTGCACTCTCCATGCCCAACACTTCAGCACTGAAGGCGGAGCTGAGAGGTGGGCAGGGAGAGAAGTGAATTTTATATTAGATAAATGAGTGGGCCCACGTGACCACTCACTGCCTCTGCAGCCTTTTGTGATCATGTCTGTGGATATTCACTGCCTCCCAGCATCATCCTTGGCATGGGAAGCCGTGAATATTCTGGTGGGAAATTTAACTCACCTCCCCATTGCTACCTTGCAGCGCCGCGGTGTTCTCCTGTCTTGTGCAGGAATATAATCATGTGAGTGGTGCAGGACAGTGACATCATCACTGCGCGCACCGCTCACATGATCAGATGCCCAGGACAAGATAGGAGGACATTGTGGGGCTGCAGGGGAGCGATGGGGAGTTGAGTTAAATAGTTTATTGTTTTGTGTGTGCCAGCATGGGGTACCTAATACCAGGATGGGGGGCTTTATACCATTTGGGGGCCATGTACCTGGATGGGGGATGATATACCATGATAAGGGCCATGTACCTAAATAGAGAATGATATACCAGGATGGAGAACTATGTACCAGGATGGGGGGGGGACTATGTACTATAAATAGAAGGACATGCACATAGATGGGATATGATATACCAGGATGGGGGATGCAGTACCAGGATGAGGGGGCCTATATACCAAGATGTGAGCAATGTACTAGAAAGGAGGATGATATACCAGGATGTGAAAGAAATGTACCAGGATGGGGGCTATGTACAATGATGGAAGACTATGTACCAGGATGGTGGGTCATGTACCAGGATGGCAGGCTATGTACCAGGATGGGGGGTTATGTACAATGATGGAAGACTATGTACCAGGAAGGGGGGCATGTACCAGGATGGGGGGCTTTGTACCTGGATGGCAGGCTATGTACCATGATGGGGGGCTATGTACCATGAAGGTGGGCTATGTACCAGGATGGGAGGCTATGTACCATGATGGGGGATTATGTATCAGCATGGGGGTACGTGTACCTAGATGGGGGATGATATACCAGAATAGGGGGATGATGTACCAGGATGGGGGGGCTACCTACCAAGATGGGAGCCATGTACCAGAATGGGGAGATGATATACCAGGATGGAGTAGCGATGTACCAGGATGGGGGGCAATGTACAATGATGGAAGGCTATGTACTAGGATAGGGGGGCATAAAGCAGGATGGGAGGCATGTACCAGGATTGGGGGGCTTTGTACCAGGATGGCAGGCTAAGAACCATGTTGGGGAGGCCATGTACCAGTATAGTGAGCTATGTACCAGGATGGGGGCTATGTACCAGAATAGGGGGCCTTGTACCTAGATGGATGATGCTATACCAGGATGGGGGGATAATGTAGCAGGATGGGTGGCTATATACCATGATGGGAGCCATGTACCAGGATGGGGGAGGGGGGGCAAATACCACGATGAGGGCTATATACCATGATGTTGAGCCATGTACCAGGAAGGGGGGATGATATAGCAGGATTGGGGGTTATGTACCATGATGGGGATTAGGTACCAGGATGGGGGCATGTAGCAGGATGGAAGGCATGTACTAGGATGGGGGGCAAGTACTAGCATGGGGGGGACTATGTACCAGGACGGGGGGGGGGGGGGAATGTACCTGGTGGGGCAGGCTATGTACCAGGTTGAGGGGCTATGTACCATGATTGGGGGCTATGTACCAGGATGGGGGCGATATACCATGATGGGGGCTATGTAACAGGCTGGGGGATGATATACCAGGCTGTGGGATGATTTACCAGGCTGGGGGATAATATACCCAGATGGAGGGCTGCTGCTTTTCCTATCCTAGGCTTATACTCAAGTCAATAAGTTTTCCCAGTTTTTGATGGTAAATTTAGGGGCCTTGGCTTATATTCTGGTAGACCTATACTCAAGTTTTTGCGGTACATATTTTAAAGGATCAGAGAATTACATTTTTGCTCGGAGTGCTTCTTTGCTAAATTGTTATATATGGCAGCCTTGAATTGGGTAGGCATCAGAGATTTTATGTTTTTCACAATAGGCACAAATAATGCCAGAAGCTGTATAAATGGTCACTAATGAACATAAGTAAAGGTATAATCCTTACATTTTTCATGATAAGCTTCTTCTTTCCATGGTACAATGCTGCATATTCAACTAAAAAAATGGATTTTCCAAGATGAATTAGGCAGCTGGGGGAACTTAAAGTTGAATACTTGCTTGTTGGCTCTACATCTACTGAAAACGGGAGCCAAGTCTTTCATTTTTCGGGTTTTAGTTTTTTTTTTTAATCAGATCCTATCAATAACACTTTTATGGCATGTCCAATTGATATACTATAAAAGTTGATTATGTCATATGCCCATTAGGTTTTCTAGGTAGTTTTATTATATATGATATTAGAAATCATGCAGCTAAAATCATTTTCAATCTTAATTCTAAAAAATGGTTTCAAGAAAAATTATGTGTGCATACCTATCATAGGGAACACAATAATTGTGCCACCAGTATAACATTAAAATTATCACTTTTTTTATATATTGGTGAATTTGATTTTAGTTAGCTACACTACATCAAAAATCCTCTATTTAGAGCACTGGTCAAAGCTTCTTAGTGGGCTCTAAAAACATTCATCTACATGGATTACTTCTTAGATGTTTGGAGCATATTGAGAAATATAGATACACATTTCCATGTGATTACTTTTGTGAGAAGCATCAGGATACATTTTATTTCTCAGAGCTACAGTGCCCAACCATACATAAAATATTCTCTTTACTGCATTTATTAATTTAAATAATTGTGTGAGGTCCCCCCGATTTTGATACCCAACCTAGATAAAGCAGTCAGCTTGAGGTTGGTATTCTCAGACTGGGGAGAGCTCTGGTTCTTGGGCCCTCCCAAGGCTAAAAACAGCAGCCTGCATCTATCCCAGACTTGGTGCATCCAGATGCACGAAATACTGGCGCTTTACCTAGCTCATCATGATTGCCCTGGTACGGTGACAATCAGGGTAATAATAATATAAAGGGTTGATGACAGCTTTGTTTAGTCAAAAAAACCACAGCTGCCACAAAGCCTGAGAATGCCAACCTCAAGCTGACCACTTTATACTTGATGGGTATCAAAACTAGAGGAGACCCCGTAGTTTGATACCCAGCAACAATAAAGCAGACTGATGGGGGCTGCAGTCTCCAACTGCCTGGTTTAGCTGCACTTGGTATCAAATATGAGGGTCCCCACAGCCTTGTTGTCAATTATTTAGATACTTTTTGCACTCTACTTTGGGGCCCATATAGCTAGGGTGAGGGCAACCAATCACAGACTATGGCACATAGGGTGGAGGCGCAGTCTGACTGCAGGCAATCAGAAGCTATTTCAGAGGGTGGGCAGGGGAAGCAGGGGTATATTCGTAAGATTCAATGTCAAATTTGTGATTACTAATACTTTATTGGTTTGTAATGCTTACAGGGTTGCCTGGGTTTGAGAAAAAAGTCTGTAGTTGTTTTATGTGAGTGTAAACTAATTTATATTCCTGATGCTGGCAGTCTTGTGACCAAATATATATGATACTGGCTCAGTGGTTAGCTCTGCAAACTTGCAGCGCGGAGGTCCTGGGTTCAATTCCGCTAAGGACAACATCTGCAAGGAGTTGGCATGTTCTCCCTGTGTTTGTGTGAGTTTCCTCCCACATTTCAAAGACTTAGTATTTATTTATATAGTGCCATTGGCGCTTTACATGTGTAAGGGCAGAACAAGGACGAGAACATAAATAACGACGAATAAATCTTAGACCAGCTTCACACCACGATTTCAGAGTTTCCGAGTGTATCCGTGTCAAAGCGGATACACTCGGATCCAATTTTGCTTCCCATGTATTGCTATGGGGCCCAGATTGTGCTCGGATGTGTCCTTTTTGCCATCCGATTTATGCACAATCCGAGCCCCATAGGGATACATGGGAGGTAAAATCACATCCAAGTGTATCTGCTTTGACACAGATACACTCGGATGCCTCAAAATCGTAATGTGAAGCTGGCCATACAGGTACATTAGGGCAGAGATCCTGTCCACAAGGGCTCACAGTCTGATTGGATATTTAGATTGTGAGCCCCAAGAGGGACAGTGATGCAAAAATGTATGTAAAGTACTATGGAATTAATAGTGCTATATAAATATATATATATTCATACATGTGTTCATCTGTCAACTAAACTCATATGGCTATATGAAGAAAGAGGCAGCACTCACCAGTATTGTGCAGCAATGGTCTCTTTAATCCAGCATATTCAAGGATTCATGACAGGGTGAAGGGAGGTGACCACGGAGGGCGGACACCCTCTGTGGTCACCTCCCTGCACCCTGTCATGAATCCTTGAATATGCTGGTGTAATGACCGGAGGTCCTATTAAGATCCAGTGAGTCACAGACTGAGACAGAGGCAGAAATAAACAACAGTATTTTTTACTGATATGGGGATCAAAGTATGGTTCAGTATGGAATGTATAAGTCTCAAAATCCCCTTAAAATATTACCAATAACAGTTTCACACACTCAGCATTAGCCGACATCAATGCACCGATCTCAGAGTTCCCAGGGTATGTAAATCACACTCAGAATCAGGAGCAAATTTACCTACACATTAGACTTATCAAGGATTTAACTTAACTAAAGGCTATGTACATCAACTGTGGGCGGTCTGATGGGACCTCTGAGATGGCACACTGAGTATAACTTATCACAGCTAATAACAATACATTACACTATATCAATGCTGGCTATACACTTAGCACAGGGATACCCGGGTATCTCAAAACTATGGTACCATCAACCTCAAATGTAGCTTTACACCGGTGTATATTCCACGTGGGCTGCAGCAAGTCCAGAAAAAGTAAAAAGAAAAAAACCTTTTGCGCAAAAGAAAAACGTATTGTAAAACAGCAGAATTTGGCAGCTTACCAGCCAATGCCAGATTCACAGGTCCAGTACTTTAGTTCTGTAAGCTTGGGGTGTAATCTGTGGAGCACTCTTTACCAGGGCTTGTCAGGACCTTGTCAGGATCCTCCCAATGTGGATGGCACCGGACGCCGGCTCTCCTTTCGCAGTCACTCACGGCCTTCCTGGACGCCAATCACTCGCTCCA
Organism: Allobates femoralis; assembly: GCA_033576535.1. Classification (NCBI taxonomy): domain Eukaryota; kingdom Metazoa; phylum Chordata; class Amphibia; order Anura; family Aromobatidae; genus Allobates; species Allobates femoralis. Next base: position 514,900,361 of record JARQOC010000003.1, on the reverse strand, counting down.
TCAGGGGGAACATCTCCTCAGCCTCCTTGTCAGGATCCTCCCAATGTGGATGGCACCGGACGCCGGTTCTCCTTTCGCAGTCACTCACGGCCTTCCTGGACGCCAATCACTCGCTCCATCAGGGGGAACATCTCCTCAGCCTCCTTGTCAGGATCCTCCCAATGTGGATGGCACCGGACGCCGGCTCTCCTTTCGCAGTCACTCACAGCCTTCCTGGACGCCAATCACTCGCTCCATCAGGGGGAACATCTCCTCAGCCTCTCCTCAGATGCTGGACACTTGCTCAGTTCAAGATAAAGTCTTTAGTCCACACAACAGGGCTTGCAAACAACTTTAAAGGCCCATGTAGCTTGCACTGGCTTTGCTGTAATCCTTACACTAGTAATGGCCACCGCAGAGAGAGATCAACAACCACCGGAGCAACTGACAGAGCTGTCACCAAGGCAACCAGAGAGTGTGCTTTCACTTTTCTAGACACAGAGCAGTCACCATGGCAACCAGAGACTATGCTTTTCACTTTCCTGGGTCACTACAAAATGGCAGTCTGCTTGGTTTTAGCAGCTTATTAGTTTACTCTCTTACACTGGATTAAAGAGACCATTGCTGCACAATACTGGTGAGTGCTGCCTCTTTCTTCATATATCTACTATTGCTTGTGCTGTGGATTAGCACCACCAGGGGAAGAACCTGCCTATGGGGAAATCCACCCGGAGCATGACGGTTGATACTGTCACTTAGTACCCTGAAGCCTTATCACTTGATAAACTCATATGGCTTCTCACTGTTCACTTCCATTGAGGGAAGCCAAATGCATTTAGTTGGCATGTGAGCATAGGTTCTAGTGACTGCCCGCTTGCTCAGGGCATACCAGTGATCTGTGGCAGTGTGTCCACTTCATGCTGTCACAATTTGGCAATTGCTTGGTGACTGCAGAGTATTGTACCAAGCCTGGACAAAGGCACTTATGCAGGCTTGCAACATGTTTGAGGTTGAAAGTATCTTTGAAATAATATTTTTTTTCTTTTTGGCTTTTACATAACGTGGGAATAAACTGTTCCACTCATCCTATTAAACTGGGGTTAAGACCTGTCTACAAATATTCTGGAAAATACTCATAATGGGTGTGATATAAAAAGTTGAAAACAACTTTCTTTTGTATGTGCAGCTTTTGTGTTATGACATATTGCTATAAACTGTTAGCGGGGAAAACCAAAATGGAAATCTTTGAAGTAGATTTAGCATGTATCCAGGAGAGACAAGTCTAAAACAGTTATGAATTCATTCTTAATAAGAGGTTTGATAAATAACTGGCTCAAAGAGAGGAAGGTATTTAAAATGACAATTATTCAACGGCGTTTACTACCACTTATTGTATCTATCCTAATTAGGTGCTAATTATACAGGTTGTTGAGTCTAGTCGACTCTTGTTATATAAGTCTGACTTGTAATTGTTATGCAAATTAGTATTTGGTAGTACTTTGTCACCCATGCCCAAATCTGTACATGTACAAGGGTAAAAGATTTATTCCCACATAGCTAATAGGACAGCATACTGGGACTCTTGGATGTGAGTATTCATTAGCATTGCTTTTTGTAAGTGTGGAGTGTAGAAGTTGCTAATTGTGTGGCACTTACTGTATATCTGAGAGTCTTGTTAGGCACATATAACGCCATTTATTTACCATCATTGTCACGCAAATGGTGTATTAGGTGCTTTCTACAAATAAATAACCAAACGTCTTAAAAATATAGAAAATAAAAGAGAATACACCCATTAACTGCTGAAAAAGAGGGCACGTCACCCTTAGTATACAGTAGCTACACATGTGGAGTGAATGGTTAGAATGAAACCAAATATGTGTTATCTGATCTAGTTTGTTAAAATGTAAATTTCTGCTCCTGATAAAAACCCAGTTTGTCTTTTTTCCTACATTTCATTCTAGAATTCAAGTCTCCTTCCTCTATGAAGAGGCAATTTGCATATTTAATTTCCTTGAGGAGCAATACTTCTAGGTCTTCTTAGTCTGCTTTAACATCACGTATTTCTTGGATCCGTGGCTGTCAAATGTAATACGGACAGCCACAGATGCGATTTGGCTCCCATGTTATCCTATGGGCCACAGATCACATCAGATTTGCTCTTAATGGTATCCGGTTTGTGTAGGATCCGATTCTGTCCGATTTTTAGCTGCACCCAAAATCGGAGACTGTTCCGATTTTGGGCACAGCAGATCAAATCGGACAGAATCAGATCCGATATGATCCGCGCCAAAATAACATGGGGCCAATGGAGCACAGGTCCGATGAAACAGCTGATTGTTCCTCGGACCCGATTTTTGTGAACTGAGCATGCTCATTACACTAAAATTGCTCCTAACCGTCTAATTTCACTCCTACAATGTAAATACATACATTACAGAAGTAAAATTAAGTAAAAGCAAGGGTTAAAAATAAGAAAATCTCTATTCTCACTGGTCCAGTGATCCACCGATGCTTCTATCTCGCTCCCAGTACAGGACCTGCACGGAGCCTCCCTGCCGCCTGAGTCACGAGTGAGGAGCGAGGGGGGTTGCCTTTGGCAGCAGATGAGGAGCGGAGGGTGGTGCTGTTGGCGGCAGATGGGGGGGTGCTGTTTGTCAGCCGGGGGGAGCTGTCAGTTGCTGTAGGCGGCGGCCGCCCGCAGGAGTGGTGCATTACCTGCTAACATCCAGGAGCTGAGTGTAGCAGCTGTTGCCACCCCCTTCAGCTCTGCCGCTCCCCATGCCTCCTTGCCGCCTGAGCCTGAGGGCTCACAATGTCCAATGGACAGTGCGGCCCTGGATCAGGTGATCGGGACACATGACCGGTTACCGCAGTAACTGCGGTCATGTGAACCGATGACGCTGCCGGGTTGTGACATCATGGCAGGTCCTACAGGCATCAGGAGGTGCTGGAGGCGTCGGTGGATCACCGGACAGGTGAGAATAGAGATTTTTTTTATTTTTAACGATTTCTTTTACTACATTTCACTTCTGCAATGTATGGATATACATTGCGGAAGTGAAAGGGCCCCGCACAGCTGTTTCTGTGTCCGGACCCGTGAAAATCATGGACCCGGACACAGAAAAGGTCAACTCCTGTGGTGTCCGTTCCTGTCCGTGGGGTCCTACAAAAGTAGGATCCCACGGACAGGAAAAAGTGTGATGTGAAACCAGCCTTACCTGACATACCAGGCATGTCTCTCTCTACAAGGAGACTCTTTAGATTCACACTTTATACTGTTGAGAGTTGTACATTACCATATCCATTAGAGTCCATAATACAAATTACTAGTATGATGCTGCTTTTAGGCTTTTTTTACATACAGTATAATTTCTCTTTTTATATTACAAACTCAACATTGCAAAGGTGCCTATATGTTATCTTCTCTGAAAATAATCCACTGCCAAGGCTTTTTGGTTGTGGCTTTTTCTGCTCTCTAGATTGAAAATATGAGTGCTCAGAAGAGCCGACTGTTCATTTGTATAGCGGCGTCAGGATAGATACCTGACTTACGAATAAGTCAGCAACTATCGTATGTATATGGCCAATTTAAGAAGTTGGTTACGTGTTTTTTTTCAATATTTGAGAGTAGAAAAATCTTCAAAGTCAGTTAGAAAGGATATAAAGTATGGACATTGCAGGGGAAACCTGTCTGCAAAAAGAAACAACTTAAATATTACCATGTTTGTCACATCAGAGATGGTTCCACAAGATCCAATATTATAGCATATCAATTAGATGGCATAAATATACGCACACTTAAGGCTACTTAGTAATCTCACTAGTGGTGCGCTTGTCTTCAGAATCTGTGAGGGTCACAGGGAATGGAGCACTACAGATCACACTTTTATGGCATATCTGCACAAAAATCAACAATGGCTACAAACAGTCATCCATCTGCCTCACCTGAAGCAGCGTTTATGTTTTGGGTCATTATCAAGAAAATTATTGGTGGTATATTAGCATCCTATTTCTCGTACTATTCCTCCCTATCAGTGCTGCACCCATTACAGATGGCCAACATGTAGCACTTGTAAGTAGCACCCACTAATAAACATGGAACATAGATTGGAGACATTTTTATTCAGCCATGTGAAGAAAGGTACAAAATATGGTATGCATGCAACTTTATCCTATTGGTCACACTACTTTCAGGAACTTCATTCTGAATCATAGCAGTTCTGTCATAAGTGACTGCAAGCCAAGTGCACAATTCTAATGCAAAATTATTCTTTCAATGCAAATGGGGGACACTAAAACAAACACTAATAGACTCTGTTAAAATTTAATATGGTCTACAGAACATCCTTGGCATCCGTTGTATGATTGTAGCATAGTATAACATATAATCATGTTATTAATGTATACCGTATATACTCGTGTATAAGCCGACCCGTGTATAAGCCGACCCCCCTACTTTTGCCCCCAAAACCTGGGAAAACCTATTGACTCGTGTATAAGCCGAGGGTGGACCTCAGCACAGGTATACAGCCCCCAGCAGTGTGGTATACAGGCCCCCCAGTGGTATATACAGGCCCCAGCAGTGTTACAGCAGCAGCCCCAGTGGTATATACAGCAGCAGCCCCAGGGGTATACATAGCAGCAGCCCCAGGGGTATACATAGCAGCAGCCCCAGGGGTATACATAGCAGCAGCCCCAGGGGTATACATAGCAGCAGCCCCAGGGGTATACATAGCAGCAGCCCCAGGGGTATACATAGCAGCAGCCCCAGGAGTATACATAGCAGCAGCCCCAGGGGTATACATAGCAGCAGCCCCAGGGGTATACATAGCAGCAACCCCAGGGGTATACATAGCAGCAGCCCCAGGGGTATACATAGCAGCAGCCCCAGGGGTATACATAGCAGCAGCCCCAGGGGTATACATAGCAGCAGCCCCAGGGGTATACATAGCAGCAGCCCCAGGGGTATACCAGCCGCCCGCCCGCCACCATCAGTATACATGCGTGTCCCCCCCTATCAGTATCCAGGGCCCCCCCTTGCAGCCCAAACCTGTAAAGGAAGATCATTATACTTACACCTGTGGCCGCCGCCGTCCCCGTTCTGCACCGCGCTCCTCCATCTTCTTCCGTCTTCCTCCTCGGTCGCAGGCAATGACGTCATTGCCTGCGACCGAGGAGGAAGACGGAAGAAGATGGAGGAGCGCGGTGCAGAGCGGGGACGGCGGCGGCCACAGGTGTAAGTATAATGATCTTCCTTTACAGGTTTGGGCTGCAAGGGGGGGCCCTGGATACTGATAGGAGGGGGGGGACGCATGTATACTGATGGTGGCGGGCGGCGGGGCGGCAGGTGTACTCGCGTATAAGCCGAGGGGGTACTTTTCAGCCCAATTTTTGGGCTGAAAAACTCGGCTTATACGCGAGTATATATGGTAGTTTATAAAGCAAAAGTTGCTGATAAATCGTTTTACGCTTTCCAGGATCAACAAAATGTTGTATTAGGCTGCTTTCACACAGTGTTTTTGTGCTGTCTGAGGGGATCAGACTTTTTGCAGGACCCCTCGGACAGCAACGGATCCAAACTGATGTCTGCAATCGGATGCCAAATAGGCATCCGATTCCGATATTTTGCAGCATCAGTTTGGATCCTCTCTCCTCCTCTCCCTGCTTCTCCTGTCACCTTGTCCCCCTCCTCTCTCCCTCCTGTCACCTTTCTACCCTCCTCTCTCTGCTCCCTCTTTGTCCCCTCTCTCTCCCCTCTTTGTCCCCCTCTTTGTCCCCCTCTTTGTCCCCCTCTTTGCCCCCTCTTTGTCCCCTCTTTGTCACCCTCTTTGTCACCCTCTTTGTCACCCTCTTTGTCCCCTCTTTGTCCCCCTCTCTGTCCCCTCTTTCGCCCCCTCTTTTGCCCCCTCTTTGTCCCCCTCTTTGTCCCTCTTTCGCCCCCTCTTTCCAGACCTTAAAGAAATAAAAAAAAATCTTTATTCTCACCCATCCACGACTCCCGCGGCGCTTCCAGCTATCTTCTTCTGATCCACAGGACCTGGCGTGATGTCACAGTCACAGGACCGGTTACCGCGGTAACCGGTCATGTGACTGCACTGTGACGTCACGCCAGGTCCTAGAAGCATAGAGCGCTGGAGGCATCGCTGGATCGCGGGACAGGTGAGAATAAAGTTTTTTTTATTTTTGACTCTTTATTTTCACTAGATGTCACTTCTGCAATGTATGAATATACATTGCAGAAGTGAAATTAGATTGCACAGAGCGATTTTAGTTTACTGAGCATGCTGAGTACACTAAAATCGGGTCCGAGGAACGAGCATGCTCCATAGGCCCCATGTTATTTAGCGCGGATCAGGTCGGATCCAAGTCTGTCTGATTTGACCCGCTGTGCCAAAAATCGCAGCAGGCTGCGATTTTGGGCACAGCAAAAAAATCGGACAGAATCGGATCCGACAAAAATCGGATGCAAATAAGGCCAAATCCGATGTGATCCGTGCCCATAGTCTAACATGGGGGCCAAATCGGATCCGTGGCTGTCCGTTTTACAACGGACAGCCACGGATCACAGAAAAACGCTGTGTGAAAGCACCCTTAAAGGGGTTTTCCCACTAACAAGGGTAATTTTAAAGTTCTTTTTAATCACTAGATCTTGGATATAATAATAATTTCCACAATTGGATGTGCTGATAATCTTATATATGTGTCCCTGTTATATACTGGGTGATGACCATGTCTGACCGTGCATGGAGCATAATTTGTTCCTGGGCAGTGGAGAATGCAATAGGTCATACAGATATTACTGCACAGGATCATAGGTCATCATTTTTGTTAAATATTATTTATCTCAAAAAAATAATTATTTGCGATCCCGTGCTGTAATGTCTGTATACTCTTTTGTGTCCCCACTGCCCAGGAACAAATCATGCTCCAAGCACGTTCAGACACATACATTACACAGTACATAGCAGCAACACATTTATAAGATTATCTCAGCACGGGAGATGTGGTATGATCAGACCATGTCTCTGTACAGTCAGACAAAGCTATTGCACAGTACATAGCAGGGACACATATAAGATTATCTCTGCACAGGAGATGTGATATGATCAGACTATATCCCTGTACAGTCACAGACAGACATTACACAGTACATAGCAGGGACACATATATAAGATTATCTCAGCACAGGAGATGTGGTATAATCAGACCATGTCCCTGTAAAGTCAGACACAGACATTACACAGTACATAGCAGGGGCACTTATTATTATTAGTATTATTTATTTATAGGGCGCCATTCATTCCATGATGCTGTACATGAGAAAGGGTTACATACAGACAAGTTAAAAATACAAAGAACAAAGTGACAGACTGATACAGAGGGGAGAGAGCACTCTACCCTTGCGGGCTTACATTCTACAGGGCAATGAGGAGGGAGACAGTAGGTTGGGTCTGCTCGGGTAGTGCTGGAGTGCCAGGTCCGGTATTGGTGGAGTGCTGGGTCCAGTGATGTTGAGGCAGCACTGTGGTCATTGCAGGTTGTAGGCTGTTCTGAAGAGATGGGTTTTCAGGTTCCGCTTGAAGGTTCTGAGTGTAGGGGACAGTCGGACGTGATGGGGTGCAGAGTTCCAGAGAATGAGGGATGCTCGGGCGAAGTCTTGCAGGCGGTTAGATGAGGAACGTACAAGTGTGGAGGAAAGAAGGAGGTCTTGGGAGGATCGAAGATTACGAGTTGGATGATATCGGGAGATTAGTTCAGAGATATATGGGGGGACAGATTATGGATGGCTTTGTAAGTCAATGTTAGTAGTTTGAATCGGATACGCTGGCGAATTGGGAGCCAGTGGAGGGATTTGCAGAGGGGAGAAGTGGAGGAATAGCGAGGAGAGAGGTGGATTAGTCAGGCAGCAGAGTTAGGGACAGATTGAAGTGGTGCAAGAGTGTTAGCAGGAAGGCCTCAGAGTAGGAGGTTGCAGTAGTCAAGGCGGGAGATGATGAGGGCATGCATGAGTAGTTTAGCAGATTGGGAGTTGAGGAAGGGACAGATTCTGGAAATATTTTTGAGTTGGAGGCGGCAGGAGATGGCAAGGGCTTGGATGTGCAGTTTGAAGGACAAGGTAGAATCAAGTGTTACTTCGAGGCAGCGGACTTCAGGGACAGGGCAAAGTGTGATGTCATTTATTGTGATAGATAAGTTTGGCAAGGAAGGTGTGTGAGATAGAGGAAAGATGATGAGTTCAGTTTTGTCTACATTGAGTTTTAGGAAACGAGAGGAGAAGAAGGAGGATATGGCTGATAGACACTTCGGTATTCTGGACAGCAAAGAGGGGACATCTGGGCCGGAGAGGTAGATCTGAGTGTCATCAGCGTACAGGTGATACTGGAAGCCATGGACTTTATGAATTGTCCGAGACCAAGAGTATAGATTGAAAAAAGGAGGGGCCCGAGGACAGAGCCTTGAGGGACCCAACAGAGAGTGGATGGGGCGAGGAGGTTGTGTGGGAGTGGGAGACACTAAATGTGCGGTTGGAAAGATAGGAAGAGATCCATGAGAGTGCAAGGTCAGTGATACCAATGGAAGAGAGTATTTGTAATAAGAGGTAGTGGTCGACTGTGTCGAATGCAGAGGATAGGTCTAAAAGGAGGCGGACAGAGAACTGTCTGTTAGCTTTGGCTGTGAGTAAGTCGTTAGTAATTTGGGTCAGGGCAGTTTCAGTAGAGTGGTGAGGGCGGAAGCCGGATTGAAGGTCGTCAAAGAGAGAGTTGGATGAGAGGTGAGATGAGAGTACAGTGTGGACATGCTTTTCGAGAAGTTTGGAAGCAAACAGGAGCAGAGATATGGGCCGGTAGCTGGATGTGGAAGTGGGGCCAAGGGATGGCTTTTTTAGATAGGTGTAATTGTTGCGTGTTGGAAAGCAGAAGGAAAGGTGCCAGAAGTTAGTGATAGGTTGAAGAGGTGGGTTAGGGCTGGGATAAGTGTTGTGGTGAGGTTGGGGAGGAGGTGGGATGGGATAGGGTCCAGTGCACAAGTGGTGAGGTGCGATCTGGAGAGGAGGTGTGCAAGTTCTCCTTCAGTGATGGTTGGGAGGAGGGTTAGTGGGGGAAATGATTGATCCGGTATACATGGGGGTGCGTTGGTTGGGTAGCAAAGACTTGTCTGATCTGGTCGATCTTGTTGGTGAAGTATGTTGCAAAGTCTTCTGCAGAGATACGATAAATAGGAGGGGACAGTGGGGGTTGGAGGAGGGAGTTGAATGTGTTGAATAACTCCCTGGGGTTGTGGGACAAAAAGGATATGAAGGTAATGAAGTAATTCTGTTTAGTGGTGGTGAGTGCTGACTTGAATTTGCGAAGTGCCTGTTTGAATGCCGTGTAGTCTTCTTGCGAGTGTGTTTTCTTCCAGCGCCGCTCTGCAACCCTAGCCGCTCGCCGCAGATTTTTAGTGGTATCTGTGTGCCAGGTTTGTCTGTTGATTCGTTGTGTTTTGCCATGAATGAGAGGGGCAACTGCATGAATAGCTGATGTGAGGGTAGAGTTATAGAAAGCTGTGGCATTATCTGTGTCATGGAGTGAGGATATGGATGGAGTGGTAAAATGGTGTTGGAGAGTGTGTGAGTGTTAAGATGTGTGAGCTTTCTGCGAGGGTGTACGAGTTGAGGGACATGGGTGGCAGATGAGGAGGACAAAGGATGAGAAGGTAAGTAGATGGTGGTCAGAGAGTAGGAGAGGGGAGGTTTTGTGTTTAGTTAGGGAGCTGAGGTGGGTAAAGACGAGGTCTAGTGTATGTCCGTCTGTGTGGGTGGCTGTGGAGGACCATTGAGAGAGGCCAAAGGATGAGGCAAGTGACAAGAGTTTGGAGGCTGTTGACTGGTGGGTGTCGATGGGGATGTTGAAGTCGCCCATTATGATGGTGGGAATGTCAGCAGATAGAAAGTATAGGAGCCAGATGGAGAATTGGTTAAAGAACGTAGTGGTGGAACCTGGTGGTCGATAAATGACGGCCACTTGTAGGTTGGAAGGAGAGTAGATACAGACAGAGTGCACTTCAAAATATGAGAGGATATGGGAGGGAGGAGGAGGAGGGTTGGGAGATATGTCGCCAGCAGATAACAGCAGCAAAGAGAGAGCAAGCAGGTGGGAGAAATGAGCGCGGCCAGCTTGTTTTGTGTTTCTGCAGGAGGGGTGTGAGATTGAGAAGCAGGTCAGCAGAGGAGATCAGGTGAGGTGATAAGAGAGATGGGGAGATAAACTTATATAAGATTATCTCAGCACAGGAGATGTGGTATGAACAGACCATGTCCAGCGCGGTCAGACACAGACATTACACAGTACATAGCAGGGGCACTTATATAAGATTATCTCAGCACAGGAGATGTGGTATGATCAGACCATGTTCCTGTACAGTCAGACACAGCCATTTCACAGTACATAGCAGGGACACATATATAAAATTATCTCAGCACAGGAACATTTTTTAAACACATCCAATTGTGGAAATTATTTTTATTCCAAGATCTATTGCTTAACATCAACTTTAAAATCAATATTGTTCATGGGAAAACTCATGAAGTGATAAACACCATGAAATACGAAGCAAAAATTTCTAGGTGACCCCCGCTCTAGTGCTCCACTCTACTATCTATTTACTTCTCTTCAGCAGCGCTATGTCATGTACACTTGTGATTGCTGCAGCCAACCACTGGTCCTAGTTATATCATGCTGTCCAGTGATTAGCTGCAGCAGTCACATGTGTGGCAGCTGAAAAGTAGGTCGAATAGTATGGGAAATATAGCTTGCTACCACTTGCATATAATACACTGAATGCAGTGCAATAAAAGCCTCATTGCACTCGCACCAATGTTATTTAATAAGGCAATGTTCATATGCAGCATGCTACTTATGGTCATGTATATCAGACGAGACTCAAAAATACAAAGCCTATGGGTGCCACAAAACAATGGACGACACTCTGTAAATTGTCCTGTAAGATATTGTAAATTAATAGTTATTGAGAAAAAATAGACTTGCATGCCGATGGCATATGCACGTCTTATCGATGCCAGGCGAGAAAAAAAATAGCACACTCGCCTAATATTTGCATAACATATTGAAACACATACATGGATCACCTGCCAGGGCCGTGGGACACTAGGAACTGGGCCTTTAGTTCTCTTGGGGATGTCACGGTGGCTCACCCGGCTCCATGGCCCCGGCAGTGGCAATCAAAATGTGGGGTAAGTTTATATGAGGAATTAAATCGTAACACCACCCGTGGTTCTCGGCAATTAGATGGATAGCCAACACTGCAGTACAGATCCACTGGGGCGGTTCGTGGCGCAGCAGAGTTGTTATCGCTCTCCACGGGTAGAGTGTGGCCCCAGGGCAGTTATAAAGTCAATTAGTAGATGGTATCAATCTAGTGGAGGGCAGGTGATGTAGTAAATAATTCGAGAACACGGCAGGGTGAAATTTCTGCAGTTTACTCACAGTTCTTGGTTTCAACAACCAGCCAGGTGCTGTGTCCTCCGAGCCAGGGATCCAGCCACTCCCAGATAGATTGGTGGCACTTGACCGGTACCCCCTTTTTATGTACCTCACTGGGTCATCTTCCCTGTGCTGGCTCGCTCCCTCCTGCATGGCACCTCACACTCAGTGTCCTGATCCAGTGGCCTCAGACACTCACGAGCAAGCTCCTTTCAGTCCCTTGGCCACCTTCTCAGCGATTGAGGCTGTGGTCACAGTTGCCATGCGTTTTTTTAAGTGATTTAACAAAGCTCATGCTTTTTTTCATGTCAGCATGAGTTTTGTAAGGTCTCTGATGGCTCCCTGCGTTTTTGGGTGCGTTTTTGAATCTGCACCTAAAAATAGTGCTTGTAGTATTTTTTTGAGCGTTTTGAAAAACGCATGCGTTTTTGTAGAAAACGCATGCGTTTTTATAACATGGGTTCCTATGGGAAACGCATGCAAAAACGCATGTACAGTTAGTACCTTTTAGTGCCATTCAAAAACGCATGCGTTTCCCATAGGAGCCCATGTTAACAAAAACGCATGCGTTTCCGGAAACGCATGCGTTTTTGTTAACATGGGCTCCTATGGGAAACGCATGCGTTTTTGAATGGCACTAAAAGGTACTAACTGTACATGCGTTTTTGCATGCGTTTCCCATAGGAACCCATGTTATAAAAACGCATGCGTTTTCTACAAAAACGCATGCGTTTTCTACAGAAACGCATGCGTTTTTGGATATGCTCCAAAAACGCATGGGACAGTCACACATGCTTTTTGGCTATTAGGGCATGCGTTTTTTAACATGGGGGCCTATGGGTGGCGTTGTTTACATGCGTTTTTGAAAACGCAGGTCTCCAAAAATGCATGTGAAAAATGGTACTGTGACCCCAGCCTAAGTGTGGATTTTGGCATCTGTACCTGAAGTCACAGTCCCCTCCGGATTGTATAGCTGAGTCCTGTAGTCCCTCAGCTAGCCTGGGCCCGATACTTTCTATGGCCCTGGTCCCTCCACTTGCCTGTGACCGTCAATGGAAGCGGGCCCCATGGGTGGATTTCTCACTTCTCGTGTCCCTGCTTGTTTCTGGAGCTCCTGCATGGCTTTCTCCTTCCTTGGATGAGCTCCTCCAGCTCCAGTCCCCTGGTCTAACTCACTGACTGTCTGCCCTCTCAGTCTTCCCCTGACTGAATTTTTGATTCTGACTGACTGGTTGCCTGACAGAACTTCTGTCTCCTCAGAGACTCTCTGACTGAACTCTTCTAGATGTTTCTCCTATTTTGAACTGTCACTGTCCCACTCTACTCCCGCACGTCTTTCTGATTGGTTCTTTCTAAAGCTCCCTCTTTCCTACTGGTCCAACCAACTCCGTAACTAAGCCCCTTTCTCCAGCCAAGGATGAGGTACAACAGCTCCCTCCATCTTCCTGGTCTGGAGTGGCTAGTGTTGAGTGCAGGTGTGTGTGGGTACTGGGTAGTGCCCCCTCCTTACCTGGGCTACCACACCTCTGGCTAAGGTGCAGTACCTCTGTGGCGACTGGACCCTCAGGGGCGCCACATACACATGACATTTATCCCACTTTTCTAGATGAGAATCAGAGAAATTTTTTAGACACAAGTGGGAGAGAGTCCTAAAATTCTAAATACACCAGCAAAGATTTTCCTAATAAAGATATAAAAAACAAAACTTGCCTCAGGTGGTAAAAGAAAGACAGCTGAACTCTTATAGCCACCTGTTATGGCATGTGAACAATAAAAGTGAGTAGTAGTCCAATCTGTGGGACCCTCACACCAGAGTGAATAAATACAGCAGAGCATAAAGGTAAGTGATTTTTGTCTTGTTATTTTAATGCCTGAAGATTCATTTTCATTGATTCCAGAAAACCTCTTTAAACCAGGTTGTCTGTTCAAAACAAGTTATCAATTATCCTCAGGGGCTTGCATTAATATAAGAACATAGCATTTTTATCCCCATTACAATGGGGTGGCAGTTCACATGTTGACCTGCACTCACTTCATACCCTATGGGCCTGCCAAATACTGCTCTCAACTTTTTTTCTGGCAACCCCATAGTAAAAGAATGGAGTGGCAGTGGGGTGTACGACATGCAGCACATTCTTCTAACAGAGATAGAAATTCCTAAATCTGCCAATCCCCTGCAGGTCCTAGTGGTTGGACAACCTCCGATCAGCAGTCCTATCCTGGGAATAATATTTATTAACTTGTTTTAACTGGACAAACAACTTTAAGGCTCTAGAAAAACAGTCATCTAACCTAGGGTTTAAGGCAGACCCTCGTTTGTCATTTTCCAAATTTCCAAACAATATATCTAAACGCTAATAATACTGCCAAATACACTCGCATATGGTTCCTACAGAAAACTGCTATTCAGTCCCAAATTAAAGTGCTATAAATAATAGTTAGTTGTATACAATATCCAAATATTACTATCATGCCTGCCAAAAATGACTTTTTTCTAATAAAACAAATTGAGTTAGCGTATGCAGTTTTCATTATTGCAGTTACTTATTTAATACAATATAGAAAAAAAAAAAGGAAAATTATTAGATAGTTTGATGTAAACAAAAATGCAGTATGTCCTAAGAAAACACATTCAGATAAAGAGATGAACGGTCTTGTACGTGCTGGTCAGCAGAGGTAGGTAAAGATAGTTATAGAACATCTTCTGAATTAGTTATGTATCACCCTTAAGGGTCCAGTCACCACAGAGGTACTGCACCTTAGCCAGAAGTGTGGTACCCCCAGGTAAGGAGGGGACACTACCTGGTACCCACACACCACATGCACCACTAGGCACTCCAGACCAAAAAGGTGGGGGGATGTCACACTGGGGGGAACGGGTGCCAGAAGTAGGATGAAGCTGGGCGTAGGGAGTCAGGGGAGCCTGCTCTGGCCCTAATACTGGGGTCCTTGACTCGCCCTGATCTCGGAGGTACTTCTAAAGGTGAGGAGGTGCAAGCCACCAGCCTAAGTCCCTAACTCCTGAGAAGCCCTAGGCATAAGCCCCTACCTCCACCATGGACCACGGAACCCAGCAACTTCCAATGGAGAGCAAAGCAGCAGATTCAGATCAGCATCAGCTCACAACAGGTCACAGTCCAGAAGTAAACTGAATCAGCGACATCAGGTGGATGTGAGCTGACCCATTTATGGCGAGGGATGGATAGCAACCAGCCCAGGCATGCCCCTCAGCTCACCTAAGCATGAGTTATATCCATCACACACATCTGCAGCAACCTCACCTGTAGAGCCGCACACTGCATAGCAGAGGAAAAAAAGGCTTAGTTTAAACCACAGAAGCAGTACTTCTAGACTGCAAGGCAATCAATACGTGACAGGGGACTGATCAAACCCTCATTCCTGGCTGGTGATGGGGCTATGAGAGGGTGGTGGGTGGAACTGTAGAAAGGGGAGCCACTGAGAGGGAGAGACAGTAGGAAGAGAAAGAGAAGCACACAGGAAGTAGTGGAGGAGTAGTACCCATGAAGAGTGAGAGAGAGTGAGGAGTAGAGGAGTCACAGGAGAGATGTGAGAAAAGGCGTCCTGGGAATTGGAGCAGAGAGGCTCATCCCAGGACAAGGAAGACAGAAGGAGCCAGGCAGGAGCTCCAGAGAAGGAAGGGGTCCCAGAGGCACGGAAAGAGGCAAATCCTCCCATGGGGCTCGCATCCATTGCCGGTCGCAGGCAGTGGAGGGACCAGGGCTGCATAGGGTCAATGGGCCCAGATTAGTGGAGGGGACTAAGGACTCAGCTAGCGAACTGGAGGCTGCTGTATCTCCAGGAGTAGCAGCCAAAGCCACATCAGTCACTGCAAAGGTGGCCGTATAGGGCCAAAGGGGACCGAGAGAAAACGTCACCTGGGAGGGTCCGTGGCCGTTGGCGTAGGACACTGAGCATGAGGTGCAGGGCTGGAGGGAGAGAGCCAGCACGAGTGAGACGACCCAGAAAAGGTACACAGAACGGGGTGCAGGTTAAGAGTTTTCCAATCTACCTGAGAGTGGCTGAGCCCCTTGTTCCTAAGACACAGCACCTGGCTGGATGTGGCTGCTAAACAACTGTGAGTAAACGAGTGAAACTACACCCGCTGTGTCCTCAAATCATTCCGGCGTCCCCAGTTCTGCAATATCACCTCACCACTATCCACACATTGACTTTAATTACTGCCCCGGGGTCCCGTTCCACCTACGGGGAGCAACAACATGTGGCTGCACCGTCAACTGCCCCGAAGGCCTGAACTGCAATGTAAGCAATCCCTGGCCGAGCACCGTATGTGGCATTACAACAACCACCCCCCAAAACCCTATTCCCCAAACTTTTATTGACACCACCAGGGTCACAGAGCTGGGTCTCGACCCACGTGACTCGCCAGCAAAACTGTTACCCGGTTCCGAGTACCCCACGGCCCTGGGGGGGCGTGTCAGTTATATATCACTATGCGTTACGGCAGTCTAGCCACCTTCATCAGACCTAATGAAGATGGCTAAACAGCTGTAACTCATAGTGATTTATAGCTAATAAAGAAGATATTCCATAACTATCTCTCCTTGCCTCTGCTGCCCAGCACCTACAAGACCACTTCAGTCTTTACCTTTATATTCCTCCTCCATGAGTACACAGTGGCCAGTGCAGTACAGGAGCAGCTTGCAGATCCTACCTACAGGACCTACAATGCTCAAGGACCTTCGGTTGACGCCTTCTGGGATATGTGACCAGATCACGTGACCCGCTGAATCCAGCGGACACTCGTGTGGCGTACGACAAATGCTAGAGGCTTCTATTGGAGTTGTGTAAGGGTACAAAATTCATATAGGTCATTGCATTACAGACCCTTTCCACTAGATCACCAGGTATCACCCAGGAGTGCCCCCTCTGTTTTTCTAAGTGTTTATGATTTTAGTGTAAAACCTCAGATTTTGTTTTTGTGCAATGCGAAGTTGTGATTAAATATTGGACTGTTGGCACATTTATGCTATTTTCAATCAGCTCCACCAGAGTAGACTCAACTTGGGTGTAATCGGAGAAGGACAGGCTGAGGCAATGCTTACCTGGCAAATTCAGCAATCATGTTGTTGTCCTTAAGACAGAAATCCTACTCCAATCACTGGAGTAACTTTTCTGATGAGGCGCATGCCACTGATAAGGGGCGCAAAAGTGATTAGGTTGTGTGCAACGTTTAATGAATTTGGTGCATCTTATTCTTCACACCCCTCATTAAGACTGCAGTGCAAAGCAGCATAATGTAGGAAAAGAGATTCCAAAGATGCATCATTTAAGTTACTGGGTGCAGCAATTATGACATAGTAAGAATTTTTGGAAGTAGCATGTAGCAGATCTTAGAAAACTGACCCAACCCACACCACTGCTGTCTGTGCACAAAATTGACAGTGAGCTGCGAATTACAGGAGGAGACATGGTCTTTCTAGGAGGCGCATGAGCTGTAGTCCTGGTGATAAATCAGTCATTATAAGTGAACAACAGCACACAGCTTAATAAGTGACATGTTGCTGAAATCTATGTTTCGGCCCCAATCTCCTGTTATTTTCAGATTATAAAGCAAAAAGCTGCTGACAGATTCCCTTTAATAGATTGGGGCCCATCTTGTTAAGTCAACTTTTAGGTTCTATTTATTACAATTGCACATGTGGCTATCTAAATAATCTACCACTGTTCAATTACACCAACAGTGGCTTCTAAAAATACCTTGACTGAGCCTAAAACTTACAGCAAAGCTCTGGCCTTTATTTTTTATTTCACCGCTGGAGCAGTATCATTAATGAAAGTTCCCTGACCCTAATAATTTACTTACCAACCTTTGTCTTTTCTGTTCTTGGCACTGCTCTGGTCATCTTCTGCAGTTTATGGCAAATGCTGGATTGCTTTGGTGTTTTCCAGGCAAGTCAAAGGTCACTTCTCAATGTCAGTTTATGAGAGATATCATGGGCTTACACTGAGAGCTTGTAAACATAATCTCTGACTTCCGGTCAGTCAGAAGACGCGGCCACAAGATGGAAAAAAGCAAAGCCGGGATAAGCAGAAGATCACAGTTGCTAAGTATTTTACTAGGGGCAGGAAACTTAGATTAGTGTTCCAACTCCAGTGGTAATTGTCTCTTCAGAGAGGAAGTAGACAAACTCTCTAGCTAGTGCCACCTATAGAAAGTAGCAATCTTAAAAATCAAAGTTGACTCTTTAACAAGCCTTTCAATATGATTTAGGATTTATGCCATATCAGAACCCTAATCTGAAGATGCTGCATTTCAGGGTGATTGTCCCTCATCATTGCAAAGTATGGGATTTGAATATGCTTGTAAGAGGAAATTAGACGAGGTCTAAGGGCATAGCTTTTCTCCTTGTGGAGATTAATCCTGCATGCTAGCAGTGAGGAGACTTTTAATTGCAATGCTCCTCTGGGAAATATGCAAATTTTTTGTTCAGTGAGGAAGTAGACAAACTGTAGTGCCACCTATTGAAAGTAGCAATTCTAAAAGTCAAAACTGATTTTTTAACAATCTTTTCAACATGGCTTAGGATTTATGCCATATCAGAACCCAAATCTGCAGATGTTGCTTTTCGGGGTGATTGACCTCTTCTACGCTCCTCATACAGCCAGATCAGATCCAATACTTTGCACTGATGAGGAGCAATCACCCCTCATCATCTCATCATAGCTATTCCATTAGACACTTCAGTAGTGAAATGGTAAATGGAAAATTGGAAAATTCTGGATCATATTTTGAGTTGTTTTACCCATATCCTTGTTGTTTTTAAAGAAAAAGACTATATCCCAATAGTTGTCTAGTGTCGTACTTAGTCTGTGATCCATTATATTCTGGGGTGGACCGGCAGCAATTGCAGGATTTACTAAGTTTCATTTAAAAAAATATGATGAATAAATTAATGAGATTTTTAACCCAGTGCATTTGCTGAATAAAAGTGTTAGGAGGTATGGGTAATTTCTATTTTGTGCTATAGGTTTGAAATTATGAAAAAATGCTTGGCATGCTATAGAGCTGAGATATCTACAGCTGGAGAACAATCTACACTGTAGAGTTAAGGACTTTCTATACTGGTGATCAAAATTAGAGAACAATGAATGATCACTTGATTCTTTTAGACAGAATGTAATCTACATTGATCAACATTTGCAGGTTTTTGTGTAAGGGTTACACCATGCCACTACAACTGTGTTTTTTCTTTCTAAAATCAAAGTTTATCAACTTAAAACCTTTATTTAACACAAAATATGTTGATCATAATTAAAGAAAAGAAGGTTACAACAGTCACCAATCAGTAGGACTTTTCTGTGAATGACTTCAGCACATTTTCAGCCACAGGACATCACTAATCTCTCACGCTGCTCTGGTGTGATTGTGGTCCACTCTTCTTCCAGTCTCTTCCACAGTTTGGTGACTGTTGTGGGTTTTTTGGCCATAACTTTGTCACCAAGGATTTTCCGGGGGTTTTCTATTTGGTTTAGATCAGGACTCTGGGCTGACCACTTCATTGTTTCAATGTTTTTTGTTTCAGGGAACTGCTTTACCTGTTTTGCTGTGTGACCATTGTCCAGCATGAAAATTGCTGGCTGATTGAGTACTGAACACATGTGAGAGCCATGTGTTGGGAAGAAAGCTCTGATACACCCATGCATTCACTCTGCTATGTAGCAGTATGAGAGATCCAACCTCTGTAGCAGAAAACATTCTCCACCCATGACATTTCCTCCACCACCTTTCACTGACTTCGGCTAGGGTCACATTTAAAACATGAATTGCATTCACCGCATCCGTATCCGGATGCGGTGAATGCAATGCCGGTCACACACATTTTCCTCTGAAAATGTGTGCTGAATACCGCACTGCAGTTGCCGGATGGCTCAGGATGTGTCATCCTGAGCCATCCGGCAACTGCATAGTTTGCGGATCCCGGCTATTGCCGGGATCAGCAAACTGTAGTATGTGTAGTAAATAGTTAAAATAACTAACTAAAGTAATGTTTCAGGTCTATAGGGGGGTCTTAGACCCCCCTATAGACCGGCCGCCCACTCTGCTGGGCTTCTACTACAATATCCCCGATGGCACGGGCTCCTTGGAGCTCCGTGCAAGTTCCCACAACTCCCGCCCCCCGTAACTGTACAGAGGGGTGCCTGCACCCCTCTGTTAGAATTATCCCTAAATGTGGCATCCACAGATTACAGTAATAAATGACTATAGTTACGGCATTCTTCTCGTTCTGTAAAGATCCATCTATGGGCGGGGCTTTGTTCTTTTGCCGCCGCCCATGGAATGATGATGGCCGCCTCCTCTGGCCTTCTCCCTGTCTTTTCAGGGCGGCCGCGTCATGAAAGGGGCGGGGCTACGGTATGACGCGACCGTAGCCCGCCCCTTCCATGACGCGGCCGCCCTGAAAAGACAGGGAGAAGGCCACAGGAGGCGGCCATCATCATTCCATGGGCGGCGGCAGAAGAACAAAGCCCCGCCCATAGATGGATCTTTACAGAACGAGAAGAATGCCGTAACTATAGTCATTTATTACTGTAATCTGTGGATGCCACATTTAGGGATAATTCTAACAGAGGGGTGCAGGCACCCCTCTGTACAGATACGGGGGGCAGGAGTTGTGGGAACTTGCACGGAGCTCCAAGGAGCCCGTGCCATCGGGGATATTGTAGTAGAAGCCCAGCAGAGTGGGCGGCCGGTCTATAGGGGGGTCTAAGACCCCCCTATAGACCTGAAACATTACTTTAGTTAGTTATTTTAACTATTTACTACACATACTACAGTTTGCTGATCCCGGCAATAGCCGGGATCAGCAACCTATGCAGTTACTGGATGGCTCAGGATGACACATCCTGAGCCATCCGGTTACTGCACAGCGGTACAGGGAACCGCTGCGAAAACTGCTGCCTGCATGATTTTTAACGCAGGCAGCAGTGCCGGACACGGCCACCGGATGGCTTGTGAAGCCATCCGGTGTTTTGCATTGGCTCCTATGAGGAGCGTTTCCTGGTCCGGTTTTGAGCTTTTTGAAAGCTCAAAACCGGATCAGGATTTTACAAAAAAAACGGGAATGTGACCCTAGCCTTCTTCTTACACTTTGGGTTCGGTCTTTCCCCAGTTTGTCAACAAACATAATGTTTCCATCAAACCCAAATAAATTAAACTTGCTTTCTCTGTCCACACAACATTCTCCTCACCAAGAATCAGTCTAACCTTTTGATTATTTCTGCTAATGAGAGGTTTGGTCACTGCAGAGAGGGCTTTCAGTCCAAATGCCCTTAAACATCGTGACACTTTATGTTGAGATGGATCCTTACCCTGCTTAGTGCTGAACTGGTGAGCTATTCCAGTTGCAGACTTGAAACAATTACCCATAGAGATTCTCTGCATTATCCTGACCTCTCATGCATTTGTCTTTCGAGGGTGACCAGTCTTCTTGGGGGACTTGAATGAGTTTCTAATGTTGTTAAGATGCAATATTCTAGAAATCACAGACTTGGAATGACCAACTTCTGTTGCTATGGCTGATAGGGTGACCCCCTTGGCCTTCATCTGGACAACCTGCTGCCGGAGGATTTCAGTCACTTTGGAATGACACACTAGTTTTGCAAAGTGAGTGCAAACTAGAAAGTTAGGCTGCCAGATAAATAGGGTTTGTCAGATAATTAAGTTTAATCTGTAGGTATCTGAAAGTGTTCTCTAATTTTGGGCAGTGTTTTTTTTTTCATTTATCTCATTTACATTTTTAATCTGTGCTTTATAATTTATTCAGTTTATGAAATAAGCTTAAAACACTGCTAATTTAGTCATGTTAGGATATCTTCACATAGGACAACACAATTATTTTAAAATGATGGAAATTGTGTGTTGTTCTCTAATTTTGATCGCCAGTGTATATCTATAGATTTTCAGAATAAGACATTTTACATAAGGTAATACAGCTACTCTAGCTTTTGCCTAAGGATACTATAACACATGGGACTCTGCCATGGTAAACACAAAATATTTAGTATGCCCAAACCAAAACCACGGCAAGTATAAGTGCAGCACAGCAATTAGTGGTAATCCACATGTTAGACTGCAAACAGACCCTTATATCTGTGTAGACCCACAATTTTTCTGCATTACTCATAGCTGACATTTTTTAACCGATGAATGATCTGCCAATATAATGGTGAAATGCTTTTTTTGTTATTTTTATATATTTTAAGATATTTTAGGTTGTTTGTCCATATTGTTTTTAATTGTAAGCACTGAAATTTTATTTCTAGAATCCCTTTCTTTTTCATCCACTTTCCATCTCTAGCTGAAATCCAGCTTTTGCATCCATATGTAATGTGTGGTTACAGTCATCAATCATGTATTTTCAAGAAATAATTGACAATAGCATTAGTTGTTCTTCTTTGAATGGTCTTCTCTCTTTGAAGGACTGACCTTGAATATGAAGACTCTATATAGAAAATTATTCCCTATTAATCTTACAGATGCAAGCAATTTAACTACTATTTATGACCTTGATGACTGACGTAAATCAAATATTATGTAGGAATATTTAATAAAGTCAACTATTTTATGTGAAAATATTTTCCTGCTGTATTTCCAAATGTTTGTACCTAGAAAAATAAGATTTTCAAAGATTTTTTTACCCTGAAATGTCAGTATATAATTCCAATTTCATCCATTCAGTTGTGTCCAAATATTGGATACCATGTGAACCATTTCCTTCTAAGCTTCTCTGTCACAGCATCTTTCAGTTCTCGATGTCCATTTCCATGTATGCCATGATGGTGTCCAGCCAATGGGTCTTGGTCTTCAACACATCTGCTGCCTCTGACCATACCAATCGTCATGTCCTTCTAGAGGGAATTTGCTCTTATCACATGGTTAAGTAAGATAGTTTCTGTTTTATGACTTTTCCTACCAGGGACATCTGTGGATTGACATGTTCCAGAATAGCCTATTTGTGATCTTCTCCAGCACCACAGTTTGAAGAAATCAGTTCTTTATCACCCAACATGAATTGAGGGATTGCAATACTGTGACCAATCTTGTTTGGTGGGGATTGAGTTGTCCTTGCACTTTCACAGTTGCTCCATGTTCAACTTGCTGTACAACCAACAGAAAGCCGCCACTTGATTTCAGTTGTAGAGCCGATATTACAATCAATGAGGGACCCCAGGTAGATGAAACTTCTACCATTTCTATTTCTTCATTATTGATCTTCAAATTCACCTACTTGCTGGCGGTAGTTATTATCTTGGTCTTCTCACATTCTAGATGCAAACCAAGCTTCTTGCTTTTCTTCACTAAGCTTTAAGTCAGCTTCCTCA
Source organism: Allobates femoralis (assembly GCA_033576535.1). Lineage (NCBI taxonomy): Eukaryota > Metazoa > Chordata > Amphibia > Anura > Aromobatidae > Allobates > Allobates femoralis. The sequence goes on along the minus strand of JARQOC010000003.1, from coordinate 514,877,532 downwards.
GATCCTTAATTTTTGGCCAAAAGGGTGGTATCATCTGCGTATCACAGGTTGGTAATAAACATTCCACCTATCCTCACGCCTACTGATGATTCATTCAAGTCAAGCATCCTCATGATCGCTTCCGCGTAGAGGTTGAAGAGGAAAGGTGAGAGGATGCTGCCTTGTCTTGTGCCCTTTTTGAAATTAAAATACTCTGTGTACCTAAATCTGGTTTGTAGTTTCCTGGTGGTCATAGTGACTTGATATTGTCTCCCACTTTTTAAATATTTTACCCTTCCTTCTCTATTATGATCTCTGAAAGTTTTCTGCTTTGGTAAACTGTTCCCTACAGTGCGACATACTTACTAACTGGTTTATACCTTTTTGGAGGATATTTTGCATGCTACAGTAGAATGTGACTGCTTGTGTTCTGGGGGCTCATGTAGTTTGGGCATGGAAAAGATGGGCCTATACATTTCCTGTATGGGCCATTCTGAGTTTACCCGGTTACTGTCGTGTCTACTAGGGCCTAAAGTAACTCTCAGCCTTGTGTGAATTAGAAGTGGTGGCTTAGAATGGTATGTTCACACCCAGGGGACAGCATTGTTGAGTCCTGTAAGGAGGTCTACAAGCAGTCCTGAAGTGGAAATTACAGCAAGGTCAGGTTACTCTGTAGGCTTATGTTGTGTCTAGGTAGTAGTATAGCCCTGGACTAGACTGAAAAGGATAAAGAAGACAAGTCTGAACCCTTCAAATTCAAGGCTACCAATGAAAGTTCTGATGGTGCAAATTTGCTCATTTCTACATCATTGTTTTACCAAGTTTTCCCTCAAGGCACCTTTTAGTAGAACACGCAATAAATAAACATTTACAATTGAAGCAGAATTGTTTCAATTTATTTGTAGTGTAAATTAATATATTTTGTCCATTGATATCCAAGTCTTTATCAAACCTTTTCTAATGCCGGCATTTTGCCACCCTGAAACCTGCAGAACATAATAGTGTGGGCATTGCTTTGCCAGCTGCAGCACCGTGGTAAGTTGCACAATGTATGGAATGTTTTGGTTGTCAGGTTCTTTGGGTGCTTTGTATGTGATACAATGTTGTTGTGCTGTAATCCGGTGGTAGCGGATTCAGGTGCAGGCTGCACAGGTGCATAATTAGTATTCTGGCGGTCATCTTGAGGTTGTAACAGAAGTATAAGGTATTTGAAATGCTAATGGACCATTGTAATATGACAAACTGAGCAGACGGAAGGAAATAAGGGAGGGGAAATCTCTTCAATTCATCCATGCGGTTTTGTTGGACAATGTCCCCTGAAGCAACGGATTAGTGCAAATGTGCCCCACCTGATGCCATGTACATTATTCAGATGGGATTCCTATTACTCATTTGCATGCTGGAGTATTTGATAAGTGAAGTAATGTATTGCATCCCTCCACCCCCATTGAAAATGTTAATTGTGTTGAAAATACCTGATGTCTAATTGCTAAAATAGATTACAGTGGTGTCTAACAGGCATGTGTGATTCCCTTCTGTCTTCCAGAAAATCATATCCTTGTGATAGCATAGATTGACAGAATTATCAAATAATATCACATTAATAAATGCTTGTAAAAATTTCCATATAAGAATTCACTTTTGTCTTTATGCACATATGTATTTGATTTATAGTTTCTGCGTCACTAATTGTCATTTTCTCACATAAGTTAGAAGCAGCTGCATGCCCTTTCTCAGGATCTAGTATAAAAGAAAACATTGCCTTCTTTCTTTGTGGTAAAGAAGGCATGGATTTGGCAACTGCTCCCTCACTGTAATACGGTGATGCCCAGCGCAGATACCCCCATTTTTGAGTCTAATGTGCTTGTCACTATTTTTTTAGCTGTAAAACATTATTCAAGCTAAATTCCATATATGTGCATCTATTACCTCTTTTATTGATATCCCATTTAATGATAATTCATTAAAACCTACAAATCTGTGTTTCTTCTAGTGACTTAAAAGCCTGAATCAGATACAGATAATAAATAGCTTTAGGGTGGAGGCACATGGGCACAAAAATCGTGCGAGTGCAATGCAAGAAAAATTCGCATTGCACTCGGACCAGTATCATTAAATGATACTGGTCATGTTAGGCTAGGGTCACATTTACGTTTTGACCCTAGCCTACCAGATTGCACTTTTATCTTAGTACTTTTCCCAGCACCGCATAACGTTACCGCTATGCGGTGCTGGATAACGCTGCCCCTAGTTACCCGATATTTACCTTCCCAACCAGTCACACAGGAAGCTGCTGGGAGTGCACTTTACAGCACCGCACAGGAAACGCTGTCTGCACTGTGCGATAGTTGCACATGTGTGCGTACTTAGGCTATGTGCTCACGGTCCGAAGGAGTTGCGTGTTGGACGCAGCTCCTCCAGACCGCTGTGACAGCAGTTTTGAAAGCTGATTGGTTAAATTGTGCGGTAATTGCTTTCCATTGTTCTGAAGTTGAAAATGAAAAGCAATTACCTCTGAATTCAAACACTGCTGCAGTTCAAATGTCCGGGCTTTTCATAGACCTAAAGTTTCAACTTAAGCACCATGGAAAGCAATTACCGCTAAATTCAAACACCGCTGAAGTATAAGGGTGAGTTCACACACTGCGTATTTGCTGCATATTTTTACACGAGTGCTGTTGCAGTTTTGCAGCCAAAACCAGGAGTGAAACAATCAGAGGAAAAGTCTAATAGAAACTGGTGGTTTTAATCAGCCACTCCTGGTTTTGGCTACAAAAACTGCAAGAGCACTCACGTAAAAATATGCAGCAAATACGCAGTGTGTGAACGCACCCTAAATGTCTGGGCTTTCCATGGTCCTGAAGTTTCAACTTTAGCACCATGGAAAGCAATTACTGCAAAATTTAACCAATCAGCTTTCACCGCTGCTGTCACAACGGTGAAAGCTGAAAGGTTACTGTGCTGGCAACCCGGCAATTTCAAACTTCAAATCAGCTTTCACCGCTGCTGTCACAGCGGTGAAAGATGATTGGAAACTGTACCGGCAACCTGGCAATTTCAAACACTGCTGCTTGGTGTTTGAATACGCCGGTAAATGCTGTCGGCGGTCCTGAAGTTTGCTTGGTGGAATTTCTCAGCATGCTGAGAAATTCCGCCGACCAAACTTCAGGACCGTGGACAGCATCATACAGAATCGCACCAAACACTGACTGACGCAGCACACTCAAAGCACACTCTCATGCATACAGCCATGCACACACACGCACACGCACCACACACGCACCACACTCACATTAAAAACGCACACTGTCATGCTTCATAAACACTCCATTTTTGATGCATGACAGTGTGCCTCCACCCTTAGTTGATATCTACACCATAAAAATGTGAAAACTCTTATTTGACATGATTTTATGGAATCAAATGATTTGCAGTTAAAAAATATGTATGTATTAGGCATGCTTTATTTAAATTATATACACAACTACTTTTGGGTTTCATAATTCTATATTCTTTTATGCAAAAGAATAACAAATTCTCAGAAAAGGGAAGTCATGACACTGGAACACTTAGGTTAAGTTCCCACAAAGAGTTTTTGGGGAGCATTTTTCACCCAAAATGCAGCATTTTACAGTCCCAGCAAAGTGGATGGGATTTATAGAAATCTCAGGCCCACTGTGCTTCTTTATTAGTCAGCATAAACTGACCTGTAGTGCATTTTTGAAATCTGCAACATGTCAAATCTTCTTGTTTGCTTCTGCACTGAGTTTTATGTGCAGGTTTTTGAATAAAATTGTGGAAAATCCACAATTGAAAAATGCATATTTCTTTTAGTGCATTTCTGTAGCAGAAATGCAATAAAAACATTTAATCTGAACATATGTGTAAGAATCAAGTTTTGTCACAGCTTTTTCATATATGGCATACCAAAAGGAGACAAAACTAAGATCCAATTCAAATTGCTTGTTCTCACCCACAAAGCTCTTCACAGTACAGCACCTCTCTACCTCTCTACCCTCATCTCTGTCTATCACCTCACCCGTTCTCTACTCTCTGGAAGTGACTTTAGACTAAACGCCCTGTCTCACATAACGATATCGTTAGAGAGATCGTGGTAACTGTGACGTTACAACGATCTCTCCAGCGATGTCGTTCTGTGTGACACTTAGCAGCAATCAGGCCCCTGCTGTGAGGTCGCTGATCGCTGCAAAGTGCTCTGGGGCATTTTTTGATCGTTGGTTTCCCGCTGGTCAGCACGCATCGCTGCGTGTGACCGTGAGAAATCACCGATCAGTGACCTCACTGGCTGGTAACCATGGTAAACACCGGGCTTCCAGGCAGTGCGCGCTGCCTAGAAACCCGGTGTTTACCATGGCTACCAGCGTCCTCCCTGCTTAGCACTGCCTGTAAGCAGGGAGGACGCTGGTAACTATGATAAACAGCGGGTATCCAGGCAACGCGCGCTGCCTGGATACCTGGTGTTTATCATAGTTACCAGCGTTCTCCCTGCTACAGGCAGTGCAAAGAAGGGAGGATGCTGACATCGTCTTTAGCGATGTGGGAGGTGGCTCTCAAGGCCCTGATCACTGGGGAGATCTGCCTGTTTGACAGCTCCCCAGTGACCAGGTAACGACACTCCAGCGATCCCGGCAGGTCGTTATCGCTGTCGGGATCGCTGGAGCAGTCGTTATGTGTGAAAGGGCCTTTAGACTTCCTCACTGAAGTGACAATTTTCATAGGCGCTCCTAAAAACACATCTTTTTAGGGAGGCTTATCATGCTCCCTAGTCAAAGTCATTTGGACATAGCCCATTCACCCCACCAGTCTCAAAAGTTTTACATAGAATGGCTGGTGGTCACTTATGCTGCTCTTATCTTTTCCCCGTTTCCTCAAGTTGGCTGCACCATCATTGTAAATAAGCCCCTGTACTTTGTGTCACCCGCACCTTATTGTGGATTGTAAGCTCTTACGAGCATGACTGTCATTATTTTGCTTACTGTATCCTTTGATAACTGTTAATTATGATTGTTTGAATATGAACCTCTGAATTGTAAAGCGCTACGGAATATGCTGACACTATATAAATAAAGATTATTATTATTATTATTATTATTAAAACTACAGTGTCAAAAATGAAATAAAAATATTAAAAAATGAACACAAAAACTCAATGAAAAAAACGCAAGTAACCCAATCTAACTAATAGGTGCCAAAATGTCAGAAAATCATCAGCATATCTTAACCCAACTCTTTGCAGACATATATTTTTTGTCATGGATTCTTCATGGTTGTGGGGGAAAATTGTGGCGCCCCACTGGTCAGAATGCCACGTAGGGGTACTACACACAGATAAGAGTGTGTGGTATTCCTGGGTCTGGGGAACTGGGATGGTGAATAAAAGACCCTCACAACACCCATTCACACATACCCTAGAGTAGGGGACCGTGGGTGAACCCACTGAACCCAATCCCGTGGGAGGAGTGACAGGGTAGAAAAGTGTGTGGGTGGGAGGAGAGTTAGTCTGAGTTGGAGAGCTCCGTTGGGGAGTGAGGTGTAAAGGACGGCAGAGAAGCCTTCGTGGCGGGATAGAGAGAACCCAGGGGCACTAGGAGTTGCGGTGTGCCTGAATCCGAACCCTCTACGATTACCGACCGGAGGGGTTTGGTCCCGGAACAGAGGACATGTCTCTGAGCATGGTGCGGGAGTCTATCCCCGAACTGTCAAACCGGGGGCCCCGAGCTTCTGTAGGAAGTCGTGGCCAGAGACCTGGCGCATCCTTGAAAAGGCATACCGAACTAGGGTGAGGAGGACCTAAAGGGGAGTCCTCCACTGAAGATCCGTGGGAGCCAGCTCGAGGCTCTTCGTGTGGAGGTGCTGCACGGTAGAGGGAGAAAAGAGAGTGCTAGGAGGGACTGGAGAGGAATGGCAGGTACACCACCGAGGGTCCTGAGTAAAGAATCCTGGTTCTCCAACAACTACCCAGGCCAGGGAGCGACCCGAGAGACTGTACCATCTGTCTGCTGCTTGAGAACCTGAAGTAAACCCATTCAGAGTTAAAGACTGTGTGACGTACTTTATTCTTCTCGCCTGATGAGCCACACACTTGCTGCAGTAAAAGGACAAGTGGCTGTGCCATGTGGTAAGCTACCTCCCTGTGTAAAAACAACTACTACAACTGCCCCGGGGAGCCCGCTCCACCTATGGGCAGCGTAAGCATCTTGCTGCCTAAACATCACCCCAGAGGTCTGACCTGCAGCACCAGTAACCATACCGGAACTGTAGGTGGCATCACAACCTATTTTTATTGACTCTTCTCAGTGACCACAAGGGCCACGGGACCGTGCACAGGCCCCAGTGACATCCTCCGTGAATCATCGCATAGGATTGGGTACCCTATGGCCCTGGGGTGGGTCAAATCATATTTCATCACATACTAGTACTATGGAAATATGAAGGTATTTCAGCAGAGACACCAGACAGAGCAACATAGACTCCTACATATGCCCTCTGCTACCTCACAAGATCCACACAAAGTAATTTAGATGTGGATTTGGAAATGGCAGTGTGAATATTCATGTTTTTTCATTTTGAGCCTGTGGTCACAAGGTAAGTAGTGATTGTCCAAGTAGTGGAAAGCAACCAAGAAGTTTCGGAAACAGCTTGTCAGCAAATAAAATTCAGACGCATGCTACATGCATCCTTAGTGCTATGTGTAACCCCAGCCTAATACTATCTTTATTTGGATTAATTATGAAATTTTAATTATGTTATATATTTATTATATATAATATTATAGTGGAATTGAATCAAGGAGGTCATGTGATACTTACAAAAAAAAAAGAACAAAAAATTCTAAAAAGACGAAAATCATCAAGTAAGTTCATGTTTTTGCTTTTTGTTTTCATTTGTTTTTCTTTGCCCCTAGCTGTAGAATAAAAGCCTCAAGTGAAGAGAAAACTATTTCAATGTTAATACCAAGACGATAGTTAAGCAGCATTGACTGATCCTAAAATAAAGTCACGTTGACCTCAATTTTTTTGTACATTTGAACCCCATTAGGATTTTAAAAGTGAGCTCACTATATAAATATGTAAAATCCAGATGCGGTCATGTAACGCTCATATCGAAAGCAGGCCAAGTACCTATTTACTGTGCCACTGTGGCTTATCCTATAGTTGGCGCAAGATAGGCTTCACTTGATCTGGCTGCCAAGGGTTTACGTGTATAGTGGCCTCCTAATCCTGCCAGCAGTTTTTATTTATGATTATTTAATTGGAAACATCTAAAGCATATACACAAAGAGAACCAATGCAGTATTGGCATATGTAGAACACACTAATAGAAAACATACCAAATTATTTTTTTGAAATTTAAAAATATCTTAGTGATAATAAGGAAGATCGGGGAAGTCATCACCAACTGCTTTACATACAGGAGTAAACCTATACTACCAGTACAAGCAGGAATGTCATGTTTAATTCATACAAAATAGCTTCTTCTCTACTTTGCCCCTATACAAATATGACTTACTGTTACAACACTGCGATATTTGTGTACATAAATAGTGGAACGTGCCGCTAGTTAAAGAGGAACAGAGTCTAAGCGCGGAATAATAATAATATTAATAATGATGATAAAAAGAATATGATAACACAGATCTCTACTAGCAGCCAGAGATAAAGGTCGCTGCCAAGAAAGTATTGGCAAACATGTTTTAAGTCTGCTGTATGATACTTTTAATAGAACATAGTGATGATCTGAGCCATGTACTCAGCAATGTTTCCAAGCTGCTGTACTTTCTGGATGACCCTATCAAGCTGTGTATCAGAGACAGATCAACAACTGGACCCCCTCTTTCTATCTATAATCCATCTGTCCCTGCGATGCTCACAGACACTGCACTAACATGACATCTCTATACGCCGAATAAATAGCAATGCCAGCTCTTTCAGTAATCAGGGCTTGGGTTAAAACTCGCCGAAATGGCATGCACAACAAGTAGGGAAATACAGACAAAAGGGTCTGTTTGAATAGGAATAAGAGGGTCATTGTTGTGGTTGCTGTCACACTACGTGTGGATGCTTAGGGTAAATGTCAACGGTACCGTATTTACTGAGAATGGAAACGTGCATAGAAAGTGTTTGAACAAGGCAAATTCATACATAAAGGTCCCTTTACACAGCGCAATTGTCCTTACAATTCGCTCAATACCGTAATGATAATAGGCCCGTGTGTATGAAGGCATAGATCCATGATACGCTATAAGTATTGTGTGTTATTGATCTTCATCAGTCATAATTCACTGGCACAATCTGCTTTGGTATGGTCTTTCAATACAGAGGCACCAAGAAATGCCCAATGACTTATTGTTTGGATCCGGCTTTATCCATCTTTAATTGGCCTTGAATAAGGTATGTGAATAGAGTAGGTTCACACTGTCTTCGAAACCGACACTCGGAAATTTTCCCAATATACAAGTCTATAGTAGCCTATATTATTAGCTAGACATATGCCAAAAGAGTGTTCTCCTGTACTAAGAATGTATGCTGCAAAAATATACTTTTAGTCGATACAGTTGCCCACTTCTGGGTCATATATTATCCCGAAACATCAGATTATCATTGCATTGAGGATTAATTTTTAAATTTAATGAAAGATATTTTTTATTTTTTTTTGATTTTTAGCATACTAAGAATTTTTTAAAGCGCTCCCATATTTTCGGTCTACAAATGGGCGAGATAAATTAATTGAATCTGTTATATAATTCTTTTGAGTTGAATGCAAAAATATCCCCTGCTTCCAGCTAATCTGACTCTTCTAGCTCTTCAAATATTGGCATAGAAACAGAAGTATTCTAGTATATGCCAACCCAATTTATGTGCTATATATAAAATTAAACCAAGGTTGGCATAAAAACATTAAAAGTACACAATGAAAATCAGGACGACATGTAAAATTACGTTTTAATTATGCTTGTTATAGTTTTATTTTTGCCGTTTACACGTTACAAGCAAGCATTACATAACCAGCGAACGCTTCAAACAATTGTGGAAAAATGCATGAATAATAATTATTTACTCAGCACCAGCTCTTTATAGGACTTAAGTTCCGCTATCAATTAATCTAAAGATCAAAGGTGATTGTATATTACAGTATTTTGTGGCTATTTATGTCCTTTATTCGGGTCCTTTGTGCTGGGGCAGAACTCTAGTTGGTTGAGCGTCTCTAGTGAAACTAATAATGCAGGTTTTATTACTGTAACCTGAGTCTTCCTAAAAAAGGAAATCATACTTTCCCATTGAATACAATAGCTCATTGTGTGCGCTGGAACGGATCGTACAGTACAGAGCAGGCCGGGCCGGCTTTATTAGGCAGAGAAATGAGCTGGGAGCTTTATGTGAGTACAGATTTAAGACCAGAGCAAACACAAGAATATAAAGCAGTTTAATAACGCTGCATAGCTCCAGACTTGACATAAGTTATAAATTAGTCCGCTAGAAGTTATTTTAACGCCTTGTGTTTGCAAATAAAAGAATAGTGATATTCAATTCACTACAAATGTTATTAAAGGCTGAACAAATTAATTGCCAGTTGGGCACCTTATAAACTGCTATGTACCATTACCATAAGCTTTTTGCAAAAATTATTATGATGTATTTATTGGGTATCCAGTTATTTATCATTGTTTCTGTCTTAAAGCGGTTGCATATTAATGACTTAGCGTACTATTCACTTCAAAGGGAGCTAAGCTTCAGTACTGAGATGGTTTGTTCTCTCTCTGTAGGCTGTTACATTCATCCAGCACTAGATCTGGTAACAGCTCATCCGGTAGGGGTGCTGGGTATCAGGCCACAAGAAATGTAATGTTATTGGCCTATCCCTGTCTTTACCATATGTATTGGTGGACAACCACTTTAAATAATATCACTAATCTTAAATGTTACAATGCAGCCAGTTTTATCTACATAGAAGCTTTCACATGGGAGTCTTCACTTCTACTTGCCGAGTAGCGTTAGAAAGAGCACTGGCTGATGTAGCATGCACTTTATCATATGGATGCCATTCACTTCAACTGACCCTGTGTAATTTTACAGATAAAATAATTAGGAAATAGCTAAAAGTAATATCTAATTGCTGGGTCTCTCTACATTAGAGCCTTCCTACATTAACTACCTCATTGGATAAGTATTATCCAATTTTTATGCTTTTAATGCTCACTGTACCACTGTAGGAGGGTCAAAATGGCTATAAATGTACATGAGTTGATAGTCCTGGATGAAACTGATGCCCTTATTGGAAATAAAAAGCAGACCCATTTTTTGTTAGTTTCGATTGCTCTCAGTGGGAGAAACACGATAATAATCTTGAGTTGTGATACCTATGAATGGCTAAGAAAAATAAAATAAGTGATATTACAAGGCAAGCTTTTGAGACGTTATTTCCGCAACACCAGGGGCGTAACTACAATAGGTGCAGGGGTTGCAATTGTACTCAGGCCCTGGAGCCTAGGGGGGCCCAAAAGTCCCTCTGGCCTATAGAAAAAAACTGATGCCATTAAAGATTTTCAATAATTGGGGGCGCCTCAATTTACGCTACTGTACAACCCCTTTATCATACGCAGTTTCCACCCAATGGAATCAGTGATCCAATGTTTATGAATAGCAGATGATTTCTTAATATGAATGTGTATTTGTTTTTCCAATGAAAGACTATTTTAATTGTAGCAAACCCTAATAATATAAAAATTCACTTTTTTGCATATCTCAACATGATACAGAATCTGTTGCATGCTGGTAAATTACATAATCCTGGCAATAGTGGCTAGAATCACAGTTTCCTAATTGCAACTTACAATAATTTTTACTTGATGTGTAAAAATATTTTAAAATATTTAAGGATTTGTCCAGAATAAAACAATCATTTGGCTCCTGTGCTAATGAAAAAAAATAACACTATGAATACTTTTATTCTGAATTCTGATCAGTCTCAGTTCCAGACACTATCTAATGGTCCCACTTGGGGCATCAGGTAGCAGTGAAATGTAAAAAAGGGGCTGTTTGACTGGCTCAGATACAGTGACTGTGAAGGGAGAAGCACTCAATATAATCAAATAATATAGAATGCTCACCTAGTGTGGTTGTGTGAAGCCTGCTACTGCCGCATGGCTGGGGGAAAAAATCCACCAAATGGAAATGACTAAAACAGGGTAAAAACATGTTTAAAAATTGTCTACACAGCTGGAAAGAAGTCTCTTGCTCTGGCTTTCTTTGAAGGTTCTTTATTATAGACTACGCATTTCAATTCCATACTGGCATCTTTATCAAGGGTTAAACACCAACAAGTCAATCATGTCAAATCTAAGTTCCCTGACCCTACATGAGTATTTATGTCCTTACTTTCCTGCTGCCATCTTCATCTTCTATCATCACCTCTCTGGTCAATCGTCTGCAGGAGGTAATTCTACAATACAACTCTGTGATACCCTCGTTCTGGTCTCGTTCTGGGTCTAATAGTCTTGCATTGGGAGCTTGTGACTTAACTTCAGACTTCTGACTAATCAGTAGCAATGGTCACAAGATGGGACCTCAGGGCCGGAGCGGTGTTGGTAAAAGGTGGAGATGCTGGTGAGTGGGTATATTACTAGGGAATTGGAGGTCATTCTACAATACAACTCTGTGAGAACCTCGTTCTGATCTCGTTCTTTGTCTAATAGACTTGCATTGGGAGCTTGTGACTTAACTTTAGACTTCTGACTAATCAGTAGCTATGGTCACAAGATGGGACCTCAGGGCCAGAGCGGTGTCGGTAAAAGGTGGAGATGCTGGTGAGTGGGTATATTACTAGGGAATAGGAGGTCATTCTATAATACTACTCTATGAGAGCCTCGTTCTGATCTCGTAGTGGGCCTTATAGACTTGTATTGGGAGCTTGTGACTTAACTTCAGACTTCTGACTAATTGGTAGCTATGGTCACAAGATGGGACCTCAGGGCCAGAGCGGTGTTGGTAAAAGGTGGAGATGCTGGTGAGTGGGTATATTACTAGGGAATTGGATATTAGATTTTTTGTGCCAATCAAGGAAAGGGCAATTTTTCATTTTTGCACTTTTTTTTTTTACTCCCCTTATTACAGGAGCCTTAACTTTATTTTTCTGTCAATATAGCTGTGTTATGGCTTATTTTTTTCAGGATGAGTTGTACTTTTAAATAACACCATTCATTTTATGGCCAATCCCATAAATGGCCATCGATTCTACCAGTTCAGTCACCATATCGATGCATGGGTGGCAAAAACGGATCCTGTTCTGTCCTTTTTAAAATGGACAGAACAGGATCCCTAAAAATGTGGTGTGAAGCCAGCCTTACATTTCCAGCACTGTGCCCATCTGTTCCCAACCAGCACAAACTACTTGTCCTACTGAGTTGCTGCTGTACGTGTCTCTATTATGGTGTGTGCTCAAGGTCACGAATTATGTCATTTTGGACGCAATGTATTGCTGTTGCGTCCAAAATGCTGCGTGGTACAGTACAAGTATAGTGGTTGGTATTTCAAGAAATCCCATGCCCACTATGCCTCTCCCTACCGCAACATTATTTCAGCTGCGGTGTGGGTTTCCGACTTCTGCATCTTCTCAGCATGTTAATTTTATGCTGTGGAGTTGGAAGAGGTAACCATCGGGTTCCCACAGTTCCGGAGGCACTGTGCTCAACATGCAGTGCCTCCGGATCGTGAGCACACAGCCTTACTGCACCTGCTGTTTGGCACAACAACAGTGCTTCTCTGACTGCCCCACATTATGTTGTCGCAACTGTGCTGTTTACAAAGTAATAATGCCTCCTTTGTGCACTCTAGATGGTTAAATTGCCCCCTAGAAAAGATGAATGCCCTGTGCAAATGCCCTAAAAAAACTGTGCCCACAATCTACCACTATAAAGTAATAATGCCCCCAGTGTAGGTTTGACGGTCACAATACCCTGAGTACCCCTATAACAAAAATGCTTCTTAAGTGTCCACTTAACATTTATCAAAACCCCCTGAGTCTCCCAATTTACTCATCCCCTAAACACAGTAAGATGAGCCCACAGCTCCCTTATAGCCAGTATAATTAGCCCACAACTCCCTTATGCAGAGTATGATGATCTTACAGCTCCCCTACACACACAGTAAGATGAGCCTCAGCTTTCCTAAACACAGTATAATGAGGCCACAACTCCCCTGTATGATAGGTCAACAGCTCCTCTATACACAATAAAATGTCCCCACAACTTCCTTGTACACAGTATGAAGGGTCCACAGCTCCCCTATACACAGTATGATGGGCCTACAGCTGCTCTATACACAGCATAATGAGCTCACAGCTTCCCTTTATATAGTATGATGGGTGCACAGCTACGCTATACATAATATGATGTTCCCACTACTCTCTAAAACACTCCTGAATTACCCCAAATTTAACTAATAGCCTAAACAGTAGCCCTCAAACGTATAATTGCCCCAGATAAGCCCCCACACTGTATAATGCCCTCCACATTAGCTCACACTCTGTATTCATGTTGAGAACCTCCACAGATATCCCTGGAATGTATGAGGGGCCCACCCACAATATAAGAGCCCTACACTGTATGAGGGCCCTTATAGTAGTACCCAAACTGTATATTGGCCCTACATTGAGTCCTAAACTGTATTATGGCCCCACATTAGTTACAAAATCAATTATTATCCTCACATTAGCCCCCAAACTGTATAATGGACCCTATATTAGCCTCCAAAACTCTATAATGGATCCACATCAGCCCCCAAATGTATAATAGCCCCAAACAGTAGTCTCCACAATGTATGAGGGCCCCCCATAGTAGCCCTCACACTGCATATTGGTCCTCCATTGTTTTTTATACCTCCGCAATTCACTAAAGTTTTAGTTCAAATAAAATCATCTTATACTCACCTAATCCAGGACCCTGACGTGACTATCGGCAAGGCAATGTCCAACACACACAGGACATCAGAGTCCCGGTATGCCTCAGTGACTGTATCCCCCTGCCGTTCTATATACCACAAGCTTAAAATGGCCTGCGGTCTATAGAATGGAGAATGGCAGTGCAAAGGGTGCTTGCTCTACCACTCAGCTTAACTATAATGGTGTGCTGCACATGTCAATATAGTTGAGGGTAGCGTAGGTCAGGGGGACCCCACTGAGTGCCCTCCTCCCTGGAAGCGAGTGACTGGTGCTAAACACTTAGTATTGGAGTTGTGGAAATATAATACAAGGGTTTGTGATTTTATGAAAATTAAGCTTATAAGGGATAGCCACAATTTTTATTAAGGCCTCTCTTTAGGATTCAGCATCAATGTTTGATTGGCGGGGGTGGGACAACTAGTATCCTTACTGATCCACTGACCAAAACACAGCATCTCTGTAATTTTTATAGTGACCGTGGCCGGGTATTGCTCATCCACCCCATTTAATTTGAATAGGGGTGGATCGGCAGTACCATGCTGCGACCATTGTAGTTTTGATGGAGTTGCTGTGTTCTGGTCAGCTAATCAGCTATGTTCTGGGTAATGCATCCCCACTGATCAAATATTGATGTCCTATCCTAAGAATAGACCATTATCTAAAAGTAATGGCAATCTCTTTAACTACTTCTAGACTACCCAATGACTATGAACTAATATATGGGTGACTCAGTGGTTAGCACTACAAGATTGCAGCACTGGGGTTCGACTCCCACCAAGGACAACATCTGCAAGGAGTATGGCTGTTCTCCACGTGGGTGTGGGTTTCCTCTGGTTTCCTCCCGCACTCCAAAGACATAGTGATAGGGGATCTTAGATTGTGAGCCCCAATGGGACAATGTTGCTGATGTATGTAATTAGGAATTAATTAAAAAGAACAATGCTATTTAAAATGTTTTGAGTGTTACTTTGTGGTTATTAAAAAAAAAAAAATATTTTATATAAACTAAAACAAAAAATGTAATAAAACTGAAACATGATGGGGGAAAAAAAGAGACAAAAATATTTGAATACCTGAATGAGAAACATTTTTAAGGCTGGTAAAAGCTCGTGTATAATCAAATTTGAAAAGTGCCTAGTCCGGATTGGGAAATGGCCTAGTCTTGAACTGTTTTTTCACTATATGATGACATTTCTACAAGTCTCTAATGTAATTTCTGCTTCCATTCCTCACCACTGTAAAAAGCGTTCTTACTCTCTGTGAATAGAAATATGTCCTGCTCATATAATTGCATGGTTATCTGACTCATATACCCACCAAAGGTAATTGATCTGAAATAAAAGAAATGTATAAAATAAAGATATATCCTTCTCTAGAAAAACAAACCTAAATAATGGAAAAAGGTCAATTTGCCCAAGCAATATCTTAAACGGCCTTGAGGTTGCTTCAGATTTGCTTGTTTTAGTAACTTACTGTAAGGTCAGGTCCACACGAGAGAAATTGGGTTCACTTTTTCCAATACCGTGTGTGGGTTTTAAACAGAAGAGAGGCTGTATCTCAATATGGCCCACTCCTATCTTTCATGGAAAATAAAAACACATGAAAACCACATCAAATCTGCACTGTGTTAAAAAGGCGTGAAGATAAAGTACACGGTGCATTTTTGACCTTGTGCTGTTTTTTGCTTTTATTGACTACTATACTTTGGGGGCGATTTATCATTCCCTCTCCACCAGTTTTCTATTGTGATAAAGTCTGTGTAATATTTAAGTCCCAAAAAAGGTTGAGAAAAGTATTATAGGAGTGATACCTTTATTGGCTAACAAGACAAATTATATTTGTAAGCTTTAAGAGCTCAAGGCTCTTTCATCAGACAATATCACAAATGAAATACTGAGACTTTTAAATGTCCTACATCACCACAATCTCCTCCATTGCACTAATGCATGTGACTATCCAAGGAGAAAAAAGCCAGGCGGCACTCGCTGATTTTCCATGATCTTTTTATTAGTCTAGTAACATACAGACTTATTCCAGCGGGGAGAGGGAATGGTGAGCACAGACGATGGCTGCCTTTTCGCGGGACAATGCCGGACCTGGACCCGTGGAAGCGGCATTGTCCCGCGAAAAGACAGCTGTTGTCCGTGCTCCCCATTTCTTCTCCCCCAGAAATAAGTCTTGTGTGTTACTAACTAATAATGCATGTGACTCATCCACCAGGGCCGTGGGGTACTTGGAACGGGCGACGGTTCTACTGGGGAGTCACGGGGTCGAGACCTGGCTCTGTGACCCTGGGCGGTCAATAAAAGAGGCGGTTTTTAGGGATAAATGTGACGCCACCCGTGGTGTGCAGCTATGAGTAACCGCCGCTGCAGTCGGGACCTCTGGGGATGATGGGAATAGCAACGAGGAAGAGCTGGTCCCCAGGGCTACGTGAAGTCTTTGAATATGCAGGCTCATCAGGGGTGTGGAGCTCACAGCAGCCTCCTGCTGCCGCATCACAGAAGCAGTCTATCTTCCCTTCAGGGCAATAATCACAGCCTCAGACACCATCAAGCTTTAACCAGGTTATACCTTTCTCAGCAGTTGGTAACGTTCACAGACAGTACATTAGCAGCTCCGGTGTGGTCTAAGCAGCCGGGATGGTTCATCTGCGTCACCCCTTCGTGTCTCTTTCGGGCCCTTTTCAGTCTGTCCGCACGCTAGCTACGATCCAGCGGTCACAGGCTTTCATTGGGTGACCTATCGGGTCCCCTAGCCTAGTACGATGGCCTTCTCTTCACTGCTCTGGAGGTTGAGTAACGGGACATAAAGACCCTGCCCCCCACCGGGGTTCATGTTTGGAGCATACAAATCCTGGCCACTTCAGCAAAGCCGCACTCTGGTTCCAGGCCCAGTCCCTCAATGTTTCCCGCTGATTCAGGCACACCTGGACTCCCTCTGTCTCTGATTAACGTCTACAGCCTGGAACCTGGACAAGCCCAATGGTGGCACAGGCCTCCGGGTCCATTTTCTCTCAGTCCTGTACGGTGGTGTTCTTTTCTCTCCTTCTACAGACTTTTTTCGTCTAACTCCTCGACTGCCTTGGTGTTATGTCCTTTTGCTTCTGTTGTTACCTCCCCTAAACCAGGTCCTTCTCTAACTTTCCACCCTCCACCTGGCTCCTCCCGGTATCCCATTGCTGGGCATAGAGTCCCTAGACTTAGGATCGGGAGTGTGTTGGGTGTGTGTATGGGGAGACCAACTTACCAATCCCGGCTGCTGCGCCATCTAGTGACGACCGGTCTGCAGGGGCCCCACACATCCACATACTTCTCTTTGCTCTGCTGAGGACAAAGCAAAGTACTGTACATGGAAAAGGTCAAAGAATGCCCACATAATGCATACGCATGGTTGTTCTCTGGCCTTTCCCCAAGCCTGCTCATTACCAGGGGCGTAACTACAATAGGTGCAGGGTTGCGATCGCACCCAGGCCTGCAGCCTAGAGGAGCCCCAAAAGTCACTTTGGCCTATAGAAAAAGACTAATATATTAAAGATTTGCAATAATTGGGGGCCCCGTTGGAGCTTTTGCATCGGGGCCCCTGGCCTGAAGTTACACCACTGCTCATTACAGTACTTTGCTCTGCCCTCAGCAGGAAAGAGAGAAGTGTTCATGCTCAGGAGCGTACTGGAGGAGAATGTGAGTTAGGACAGAGAAGAGGACAGCATTCACAAAAAGATAGAAGGCATCAGACCAAGACCAGCAACGCTCATTGGACAGGGACCGTCCCTCAGGGCCACTTTACACACACCAACTTATCTGTCCAACTTCTGACCAACTTGCTGGTTGCAGTGAAATCATGGACACATTGCTCCATTTTGTGACTGTGTACAATGGAACAATGTGTCCATGATTTCACTGCAACCAGCAAGTTGGTCAGAAGTTGGACAGATAAGTTGGTGTGTGTAAAGTGGCCTTCAGGTAAGTATAATAAAAGCTGCTCTTTTTCTTTATACAGCTCAGCCTGGGAACTTATATACAGCATTGTAGAATTTATATATAAGGCCTTATTGGTGGTGGCCGCAGCTTATATCAAAAACACCTGGTGACAGGTATACTTTAATGAATTTGGAGTATCTTACGCCAGGGTGCTTTTGGTTCAAAACAAGTGTGTAAAATACCATAAACACCATTCTTCATCAATTGCCTCTTTGTGTTTTGTGCCAAAGTTAGATAAAATAAAAGTGGGAATATCTACATAATTGTACATTTCAGTAGTACATGTCAGTAACAAAGAAAAAAGAAGCTTCATCACATATCATATCACTTATCACATAAAAAAGTATTGGATTTATTTTGAATAGTTTTTTTTTTCTTTTTGCATCTCCTCCATTGATAGCCCAGAAGAGATAAATGCATCGATCTGCTGTGAATCAACTTTGATTTATATGTCCTGAAATTTGCGGGTCAAGGTGAATTTGAACAATTTGCAATTTGATTCACAAAGATTGCAAAAATAAAATATATGTCCGGCGCCATTTCACACACTGCAGAAAATTGCATCAGCTGGAGAGAAGGCTAATGATATCAAGTAAAGCCATGTGGGATGCCACGTAATGCTTTGTAGCTATCACATCACTAAGGCTGGGGTCACATTTGGCCAGCCAATTGCGTTCACCGCGTCCAGATCCGGATGCGGTTAACGTAATTGGCTTCACACATATTTTTAAGCAAAAATGTGAGGTGGAAACCGCAATCTGGTGACCGGGTTACTCCGGATGTGTAATCCAGAGCAATGCGGTTACCGGATACTTTGTTCATCCCTACTGCAGCCCTGAAGAAGATTGAAACTTGGAATGGTAGTCTCAATCTGTGAATAATCATACACAGATACAAGTGATAGGCGGCCGTCACACGCTGAGATATCTATAGCGATATTGTAAGCGATCACGTGCACGCGCAATCGCTTACAATATCGCTCACATCGCTGGTGAGATGTCACACAGACAGACTCACCAGCGATGTGGAGCCGCGATCTCGCTGGTAACTATGGTACACATCGGGTAACTAGGCGCCGCGTGTCGCTTAGTTACCCGATGTGTACCATAGTTACCATCTCCCAGCATAGACTCTGCGCTGGGAAATCGCTCATCGTGGTGTTATACACCACGATGAGACAGATCGTCAAATCGCTCATCGCTAGATCTGAGAACCGGAGCTCAGATCAGCGATGTCACGATCAAGCGATTTAACATCGTAAATCGCTTGATTACATGCAACGATTTCTTGCCCGATATCGCTTAAGCGATCAAAAAGGAGATCGCTTAAACGATATCGGGCAAGAAATAGTTCCGTGTGACGGCCGCCATAGGGAGACCTTGACCACAGTCACCATTGATTGATCTCTGATATATTGCAGTACAGCATGTTAATAATAACAGCCTTTTGTTATTCTTGATACACTGCAAACAACAAGGGCAGTTTTAAACCC
The DNA here is from genome assembly GCA_033576535.1 of Allobates femoralis. NCBI lineage: Eukaryota > Metazoa > Chordata > Amphibia > Anura > Aromobatidae > Allobates > Allobates femoralis. The sequence continues at coordinate 514,858,125 of JARQOC010000003.1, read as the reverse complement.
CTCTGTCCTCATTTTTCTACAGAAGAAAAATCTTGAAACCTAGACTTGTGTGAACAAGCCATCGGATGTATTTATTTTTTTATATTTCTTTTGTTTTAACTTAAACCAACAAAAATCTCTACATTCCATAAATGTAACCACAAAGGCCTATGTTACAAAGTGGGCATGTAAAATAATTTTTTTTTTAACTCTTTCCTGTTGTAATAGTCCACCACGGATTTCAAAATGGAAAGTTTTCTCATCTGTCCATTAATACCTTATTCATACTCTTTGAAATTCGGGATTCACATTGCAAAACTACAATAGTCATGTGTTCTTTACTTAGATATTTTTGATAAATAAGAGCATCTGCTAGAGACAGAGCATCTTTCTCGTCATTGATAAGAGGCAAATCGTGACCACTATTCTTGGGCTATTTCTCTGTATACTGCAGAAACATTGGATGGGCTGTAAAATGCAGCACATTCTTATTCTGGGCTTTTAGAAATCCTTCTATCAAACTTTTTTGACATTGTAAAGACTCCAAGGCTGACAGGTTTGATGGAATGATTGGGATGTGCATTGTATAACAAGTACTATTTATTGAGATTGAGAACTCATTTCTATTTAATTAGATTTGTGCATCTCGTTACAAACTACACATGTGGATGCATCTAGCATTTATTTAGATTTATTTATATGATGTGAACAGTAGGTTTTATTGCCATGTGAAAAAACATTTGAGAATGGAGGATTTGTGTTGATTTGCATAAAATTTACATCTAATTATAGGCTGGAAAGTCTGAATTTAGATGCCTCCAGTTACGACATACAACGTTCATTGCAAGTATCATTGCAAGTCCAGAAGGGCTTAAAGATACTTTCTAATAGCATAGGCCTCTGATTGCTTCATTCTACTGCTTATCTGTACTACATAGAAACATCTAATGGGAGCTACAGCTACAAGTGACAAGCTGATTATGATAATAATCCTAAATATGGATTACTACTGGATCACTATTGGTTTATATCTGCCAATATAAATATAGTGGTCTATGAAAGTCATTGTAATGTACTTCGTAGGGGCACCAGTATTCATGTTACTATTAAGCACGATACTATAGGATAAACTCTTGTAACATATGATGGGTGAAATAGATTATAAAAGTCATAATTGAAGTTGGGTACCCAGAGCACCATTCAGTAAACTGTTTCAGAGTGCCATTAGAGATATATTACCACTACAAGGCCTAATGTTCACGACAAAGCAACTATGAGCTAGATTTTAAGAAAACGAATAGGATAAAAAAAGAACTAGACGGCCAGACGGCACGTTGAGCTCTTTTCAGAGGGTGAAAGCTGTGGGGGGAAGCTCTCCTCCCTGCCCACCCTTTGCTGCCAGGGGAAGGGGAGGCAGAGTCTGGATCCTTGGCCAGCAATGCTCTCCTGAGCTCTTGGCACGGGGGACAGAGCAGCAGAGTTAGGGGGGAGCGGAGGGTTGAAGTTTGCTATCCACAAGAAGGTTGTAGGGGGAGGGAAGCCCACTTGTTCTTGTACCCCAGTCAGAACGGGCACTTCTGGGGAGAAGAGGCTGGGTAATGTAACTTATATTTCTCATATCCCCTTCCTTCCCATTTATAAACTCTGCACAGCTCCCGGCAGCCTTTATCCGTGTTTGGGGGGAATAGGCTTCTATTGTGTTGTAAAGGGAGGAAGGAGACAGAAAAGTGAAATTCAGTGTAAACTTATTAACCACAGCCCTGCCAGGCTGGGCATGAGACTGCTGCTTTCAAAGGGGTTATACTGAGGAATAGGTTTGACTAATGTTCCAGTTAATAGTTATAACTTTTATCTAGGTTTAGGATGTATGACTTGAAAATGAACAGATCTGGATTCAATTAATTCAACACCTGGCCTATTGTCCATTATTTTGGCTGTGACAATTGAGAGTTAATGGGTAACCCTTCATTAGTCAGACATCTTGCACTGGATCTAGTGTGCTATAGTATGTAGAAGTAATGAAATCTGCTTGTTTGGTGAGAACTACAACAGGTGTAGAGTGTGGCCAGAACTACAATGTACTAGTTATTAGTGTCATTAGCTATTCGTCATAGAATCATAGAATGGTTAGAATTGCAGGGGTCATCAAGGGCCATCAGGTCCAACTCCCTGCAAGTGCAGGTATTCCTAAATTATCTCAGCTATATGTTTATCCATAGAATCATAGAATGGTAGAGTTGGAAGGGTCCTCAAGGGCCATCAGGTCCAACTGTCTGCGAGTGCAGGTTTTCCTAAATTATCTCAGTATATGTTTACCCATAGAATCATAGAATGGTAGAGTTGGAAGGGTCCTCAAGGGTCATCAGGTCCTAACTCCCTGCAAATGCAGGTTTTCCTAAATTATTCCAGCTATATGTTTACCCGTAGAATCATAGAATGGTAGAGTTGGAAGGGTCCTCAGGATGGCCTATCAGGTCCAATATCAAGCTCTGCAGAGATGATGGTTTCCTAACTTATCGGGCAGTCTAATATGTGGTACCATAGAATCATAGAATGGTAGAGTTGGAAGGGTCCTCAAGGGCCATCAGGTCCAACTGTCTGCGAGTGCAGGTTTTCCTAAATTATCACAGCTATATGTTTAGCCATAGAATCATAGAATGATAAAATTGGAGGGGTTCTCAAGGGCCATCAGGTCAAGCTCCCTGAGAGTGCAGATTTTCATAATGTCTTCACACCTTCCTCTTAGGTAAAGTCTCAAGCATACAGAGAAAACTGAAGGGCAGAGTACATTTGGCTAAAAGATCCAATTGAAATGCTAATTGTGGTATTAGAAAAGAACAAGAAAGCAGATCATAATTACCCAGCACTATAGGATGTAAAACAGAAACCAATAAATTGTAAGTTAGTATCTCATCAGGAAGTTTTGTATGTCCAGAAAAGTGCTGGGCATACAGTGCATTACTGGCATATGTGTCCAACACAGCACAGTGCTAGTAATCACCCAGGAGATTATATATTTACAACATCTATGAATAATGAAACAACCACTGCTAGGGGATAGGGATTAATAATTGCTCTAGTGTCCATGTGTCTGATCAATATTATTAACTACCATGAAATAAACATTAATATCCTTCTTCACATGATAAAGCAGGCAGGCTGCAGAGCTGACACAATAGAAGTATATGTTGTAGGGCACCTTTACACAGGGCCTATTTATTAAAATGATACTCTCCATTTTAATGCAATATTTCCTAATGACTTTTACAACAAAAACGCTGCGGCCAGATGTTGGCAGTAAGTAAATAAGGAAATATTAAATGCAATATAAACTGAGTTTTTTGACTTCAGAGTTTTTCTTTCCTCTATAGTTGCATTTTCCCCCTTTTATTTGACCAATACAGCATGCTATAGGTTTGGTGTTCTGGGGCTTTGTTTCTCCCAAAGATCTCCATTATAATTTTTGTGTGTTTTTCATATTAGAAACTCATGTGATTCAATTAGAAAGAATCTGTGAATCAATCATTTGTAATGTGAGAAATTCACTAATAAGCTTACTAAAATGTAGGAACTAATACATATATTTAAAAAAAATATCCTTTGTGTGCATGTGCGTGTGTATCACCAAAATGTATCCATGTGCAATGAGTTATTATTGAAAATTGAAGTAAGGTCATGCACAGGATGGCCATCACAACACCTGTTTCCTACACTGTGTGTATAGCTACCATGAAGTATATGGGAATTTACATATATCTGTATAATACTAAGCTCTAGTCCTTTATACTGTAAACTTTAATGGCACTATTATAAACATTTACATACAGCAGTCCAATTTTGTAGTTGTTAATCTGTCTAAAATTAGAGATAAGTGACAGATTCAAGTGGTAGAAGTTTTAAATAGATAGACGGACAGATAGACAGACAGACAGATATATAGATACATGATAGATACATAGATAGATAGATAGATAGATAGATAAGTATAGATTAGATTGATAATGATAGATAATGATAATAGAAATAGTAGTAATAGTAATGATAATAGATGATAGATAGTATAGATAGATAGATGATAGATAGATAGATAGATAGATAGATAGATAGATAGATAGATATAGATAGATAGATAATAGATAGTTATAGATAGATAGATAGATAGATAGATAGATGATAGGATAGTTATAGGATAGATAGATAGATAGATAGATAAGATAGAAGTAATAGGATAGTATATAGATAGATAGATAGATAGATAATAGATAGATAGATATAGATTAGATAGAATTAGGATAGTTATTAGATATGATAGATAGATAGATAGAGATAGATAGATAGATAGATAGATAATAGGATAGATAGGATAGATAGATAGGATAGATAGATAGATAAGATAGATAGATAGATAGATAGATAGATAGATAGATAGATAGATAGATAGATAGTAATAATAGATAGTAATAGGATAGATAGATAGATAGATAGATATAGGATAGTTATAGGATAGATAGATAGATAGATAGATAATGATAGGATAGTTATAGGATAGATAGATAGATAGATAGTAGATAGATAGATAGATAGATAGATAGATAAGATAGATAGATATGAAATCCTTGTCTGCCTGTTCTCAGTGTTTCTCCATACATGAATGCTATGTAGCTGACTCAGAGGTGAAGGTGTGGGCTGGGCAGGTGAAGCATAAAGAACATATTTCAGAGACCAGGAAGCTGTGTAAACTATATTTAATCTGCACTATTCTATATGATAACAAAGTGTGCTAAATGTGGCACATGACATTCATGCAATAAGAAAATTAGGAAATAATTTACCTACATCAGGAAACGCTTGGTTCATTGTTATCATGTGCTACTTTACATATGAATTATACAAGAACTGCTTAGAAAACAGTACACATGACAAATTGTATGTGGTGTTATAAATAAGCATAATTGATTCCCAAACAACACAATCTGTCCCTGTGAGCTGCCGATAGCAGAAGTATTTCCCTGTTGTCTTACAAGTGACATGCCTGTACACAGCCCTGTATATGATGACCATCTCTACACTGTATATAGATAGCAGCTGCCTGAGGCTGGGAATGTCGGGGCTCCTACTGCTCCCAGGTACCTAAACCAGGCTGGATCATCATGGTGGGCAGGAAACCTGCTGGGGGCCACAGCCATACTGCACATCATAACAGGATATGGCATTGTCTGCACACTATCTCTTCTCATGCCATGCTTTCCTTTAGGAACCCTCACATCCTGCATTGGATCACACCATCACATTATCTGCTACACATCTAGATTATTTTTACCTGTGCTGATCTATCTTTATTCTTTATTTCTATCCTTCTAAATCTATTCTATCTATCTATCTATATCTACTATCTATCTATCATCTATTGATCATTAACCATCTATTATTTATTGATCATCTATCTATCTATAATCTTAATCTATTGATCATCTAACCATCTATTATTTATTGATCATCTATCTATCTATCTATCTATCTTCTATCATAATCTATAATCTATTGATCATCTAACCATCTATTATTTATTGATCATCTATCTATCTATCTATCTATCTATCTATCTATCTGTCTGTCTGTCTGTCTGTCTATTTATCTTTCCACCTTCAATGAGAGAGTGGTTAAATAAAACTGACAATTATAAAGAGATAGATTTAGAAAGGTAGATAATGGAGACTGAATAAAGTTAAATGAGCATATCTGCATATATGTAAAAAATGATATTTCATTATTGCTGTATGTGTCTCTTATTACACATGTGGAGAAAGGTATTATATATTGTCGTTAAGAGATAACAGAATAGATGTCCCTGACCCTATAGGATTCATTACATTACACACATTGTTCACTCATCTCCGTAAAATGTACACAGTGCCGTAATTAAAAGGTATTATCTAGGGTCAGTCAATTTACCAAATCAAAATTAGGGGTGGCTGTGAACAGTGTCCTTATATTTCTAATATATCTAAAATCCAACTGTGCAAGATTAATAATAATAATAGAGAAAGATAATTTTATATATATATATATATATATATATATATATATATATATATATATATATATGTATATTGTATATATACATATATATATATGTTAAAATATATAAATACATATATAATATCCATGTACATCTATATACAGTATATATGACACAATTTTACTATTTGTACTACTTAACTGGTATTACGATGGTAGAACATTTAAGCATAAATACATACATATGCACACATATGAATGTACATACATATATATATATATACAGAGAGAGAGGGAGAGAACATTGCAGTGATATACTGTAGATGTGGACAGGCCAATGTTACTAGGTGGTATAACAGTGGTGCCCAGTATATAATAGTACAGGTTGTCTCCTGTGCTGGGGGGCAGCTGTCCAGGGATCACAATGGACGGTTCGGGCTCTGATATTCGCCTGCTCGGTTCCTTTTGCGGCTCCTTTATCTTGGAGTGAATGCAGACTCCTGCAATCGATTTTCCTGTTTATAAAATGCCTTTGACTAATCTGTGATAATACGATGTTTTACTTAAAAAAGAACTAACGAAAGGATAAAGTTTATTAATAGTGAAGGATACTAATGAGAAAGATGGTAGCTGAGCATTGTAATCAGCCACAGCACAGTGAGGACTCTGCTTTAACATAAGACATCGTTATCAAAGTATCTGAATATATAGAATGTGCACATTGCATTACTGTATAGTCATGTACAGGGCAACATAAGATGGGGAATGTACATAGGTTCTATATGATCATAAAGTGTATATTATCTTACAATCTGAGCTAAGCAAGCTCATCTGTCTGTCTGTCTACGTATCTATTATCCATATAGATTTATATCATTATCTACATATCTATATATCTATTTGTCTGTCTATTATCTATATGTTCTATATATTATCACATCTATATAGTCTGTCTATTATCTATTATTATCTATTCATTATCTATCTGTTCATTTATCTATTATGTACTGTTATCGATCTATGTAATGATCTGTTATCTATCTATATCTCTTTATTATCTCTTGATCTATACATTATCTCTCGATATCATTATCTAGCTATCAGCTATTTATCAATTATTCTTATTATGAATCCTGTATATTATAATAGTATGCCTTAGAATAGAAGGAAAGTTACTATAACTTAGCATGGACCTTTCTTTCACTTGAGTAAGAACATAAAGTGTATAGGGTCAATATATGAGATCTGCATAGTTATAAGCTCATGTCAGAGTACAGTGTGAAATTGGGACAATAGGCTGCATAGTATGAATACAGACACCTTTACAGCTTGGTAATAAGGACATAGCCGAATATCAAATGCACATCTAATCATAAGTGATAATCTGATCCTGGGCATATATAACTTCAGACAGGGGATTTATATATATATATATATATATATATATATATATATATATATATATATATATAGGGATAGAGGCTGTGGGGATGTTGGGTAGGGGCTGCAGGGAAGGTGAATGGGGCAGATCAGGATCCAGGGAGTAGGCTATAGAAGTCCATGGCATAGGGAAGGTGGATGGATGATGTATATTATATATATATATATATATGAGCCCTCGTGGACAGGATCCCTGGCCCATTGTACCCGTACGATTGTTTTGTCGATTTGTCGTCGTTTTTCGACCACTTGTCTTTGTCTACCCCTAACTTGTACAGCGCTATGTATCCTAATAGCGCTATATAAATACCTAATAATAATAATATATAATAATAATAATAATATATATATATATATATATATATACTGCGTACATATACACATGCATGTGTATATACTAGTGCATTTCAAGGAATTAGAATATCATCAAAAGCCAAAGTCACATTGCCATGTTTCTAGGTGTTTCAGGGAACCATGAAACACATTGACTAATAAGTTAATATTATATTCACCCTTTGATGCCTCTTGAATACAGCAGCGTGGTTTCTAACCCTTCATCCTCCCTATTTTAATTTCTGAAATAATGTACTTTGGGTTTTCATTGGCTGTAAACCATAATCATCAACATTAACAGAAATGCACGCTTGAAATAGATCAGTCTGTTTGTAATGACTTTATATAATATATACATTTCACCTTCTGTATTGAATTACTGAAATAAATTAACTTTTTGATGATATTCTAACTCATTGATATACACTAGTATATACATATATGTATAGAAACATCTATCAATCGGTAAATATCTATATCAATATTGATCTATCTCTATCTGTCTAGCTACTTATCTATCTATCTATCTATTATCTATCTATCTATCTATCTATAGGGGCCGTCACATGCTACATATATTAATGATGTCGTTGAAACTTCACATGTTTTCCGTCGTTCAAACAGTGTCGTTGCGTGTGACACATCGATCTTACAAGCGATAAGTGTTCTGATTGTTCATCGCAGATATGAGATCCCGACTCCACATTAGACGATGTCGATCCTGCAATCTGCTTGCATTGTTCTGTGTGACACTGATAACGATCTCCTTAACGATTTCGCCTATTCACAACATGACAAGCATCGTTCGCTGGTTGTGCGAATGATACCTGCACGCAACATCGTTGCTGCGTCCTGAACGATATCTAGACATGTGAACCTCACTAACGATGTGTCTATCTATCTATCTATCTATCTATCTATCTATCTACTATCTATCTATACTTGCAAAAAATGAGGCTGCAGCACAATTTGGAGTGATTTCCTTGCCTTTATGGCATATAGGCATAGTGAGGCGACGTTTCGGTCCTCAGACCTTCTTCCAGGGCTGGAAGAAGGTCTGAGGACCGAACGTCGCCTCACTATGCCTATATGCCAATAAAGGCAAGGAAATCACTCCAAATGTGTGCTGCAGCCTCATTTTTTGCAAGTATTGATGAAGGTGATGGTTGATCCCCATCACAGGGACTGAAAAGCACTAGCATATCTGCTGTAAAAGAAACGCTGCTCATTAACCTTTTCATTTATTTATCTATCTATCTATCTATCTAGTTGCAAAAAAACCAGAGCAGCACAGGACACAATAACATGCTTTGGTGCAAAAAATCCTGCTGGCAATCTCCCCTTTGCTCAATACCTATGTTCAAAAAGCAGGCAGCACTCAGTTGCTGGAAGAAGCCTCCTGTTTATTGGCCCATGTGACCGTAACGGTTCGGTTATATCTGAACCTTTCTCAAGCAGTACATGCAAAGCGGAGTGGTGCACTGCTGGAGAAAGGTTCAGATGTAACCGAAATGTTCCGGTCATATGGGCCAATAATAAAGAGGAGTGTTTTTCCAGCAACTGAGTGCTGCCTGCTTTTTGAATGCAACTGTCTATCTATATTCTCTCTCTCTCCCTCTCCCCTCTCTCTCTCTCTCTCTCTCAGGGGTTGGCTGTCAAATTTCGGCCTAGGGGGCTGTGGCCCATGAGTAGTGAGCCCAGACCAACATGACAGATGGCGAGCGGCCCCAAAACTGCTGTTTGACCACTGGCCTGGGGATCATCTGCCCCCCTGCCCCTCTCTATCTCTCTCTCTCTCTCCATCCTATGCAGGATATGTGAACAAATAGTTGAGAGGTCTTGACGTTTCCACTAGGTACACCAGCCCAAAGTTTAGCACTTAGGGTTAATCAGGGATTTGAGCAGTTTGTGCAGCCATCTGTGAGTGCAAGTTAGTATTTGTGCTACAGAGTATGGCAGCAGCTGAATATGAAGGGTTAAACTGTGGTCTGGGGTTATTTTTATGAGTTTTGGTCCTGTTCAATGCTTAAACCAATTCCAGCAGAAGTGTGGTAAATGTGTGACACACTCCTGGTATAAATACAGTAAACCACTTCTTTAGAAATGAAAACCAGATCGCATATTTGTGGAAAAGCGCTGAATGAATTGTAGGGCATTGTGCTGGCAATGAAAGGGTTGCTAGCAGCAGGGCCCTCCAGGGAATGTGGGGGAAGAGGCTGCACCCACATTGTGTTCCTGGGAGACAGTTCCTCACACTGATGGCAGCAGAGAGGGGTTTAGGAGCAGAGCCAGATATGGGACAGCTGCATCCCCCAGTCTCTAATTCCTTTCTCAGGACAAAAAAAGCCATGCCACCTGCTGTTAGATACTGAGAGTTGCCAGTGCATGCACTGCCTCCTTCACAGTACCCAGCACAGGCAAAATATTGGGTTTGTTCATGCAGGCCAAACAATAGAAAATGATCAGAATGTTTTGCAGAGCAGTCCCACAAAGCCCAGGAATGTATGCGGGCAAAGTGTTGTCAGGCGGCACATATCATAATGGGACATATTAATCTCTGTCTAACAGATCAGCAGTCAATGAGAAAGGGGGGAAATCCTGTTTACCAATTAATGGTGGAGGTGTCTTTCACAGAGCCATTTGCTGGACTTTAGATGCTAATGAACATACTCTCTGGGAGACCATGGGAAACATGTTCTCCAGTGTTACACACAGCATAAGCCACTTTTTCAATGATTAGCCAGAGTGTGGACAATTAATATTTCCACAACATATTATTAATACAGCTCAATAGATGGATGTTAGCACTGCATTATTCATGTCATGTGGTTGGGAAGATCTGTCACTAAGAACATGTAGGCAATGTGCACAATTTTCCAAGAGAAAGACGCTTCGGGAAGGTTCTTTTCCTTTTAATAAAAATTTTTTGGAGCATTTTTCCAGCTGTTTTATGACAGTTTTTTAATGATGTTTTTTGTTTTAAACTCCATTCAACAATTTTTCTAGCAAACATGCTGGCAAAAGTCCCCTGCATGTCTTCCAAATCTTCCTATTGACTTCTATGACAAAATGCAGAGAGATAAACACATAAAGGATGTTCAACTCACTTCTTTTATAGACTTGGCATTATTGGAAACTCAAAGCAATTAACTAATGTTCAAAAGACTAATGATATGAAAAGTCGTTCTTACATAGAATGCATATGTTCATGACTTTACGCATTTAGTGAGCGCTTTTTCAGGCGGTTTTCAGAGTGAATTTGACATACCCAAAGATCAATTCTATTTCTCATTTGTGAAAAACGGAAGGTTTTTTTTCGGTGTGCTGGACCCATATTTGGTCTGTGTGTCAGTTTTTTGTCTGTTTTTCTTGGATTAAAAAATATCTTAACTTCTACCTATTTAATAGTAAAATGCACATGGATGATATTGACGTCTTAGGCTGGGGTCACACATAGAAGTCCGTTTTTGGAAGTGATTTCCATGACCAATCCGTTTTTTTATAGGTGCTTTTTGAGCCTCCTGCACCTCTGAACGTTTTTGGACTTAGTCATTTTTTTCATTAAAAACGCATGTGCGTTAACGCATGCGTTAACGCAAGTGCCTATATGTGCCATGCGTTAACGCATGCGTTTCCCATAGGGCCCCATGTTAAAAAAAGCATGCGTTTTTTAACTGATGCCAAAAACGCTGCTAGCAACGTTTTTGGCTCAAAAACGGACAGAGCAATGTTTTGAGGTCCAGAAAAAAACGGACAGGGTGTTTATTACATCCAATCCGTTTTTCTGTCAGTTTTGGACTTAGAAAAAAAAAATGACAAAAATGAAGCCAAAAACGGACCAAGGGCTTATGTGTGACCCTAGCCATATCCATTTTTTTCATGGCACCATTGGCATTGGTCAACAAGGATTAGGGTAGGACATGTCTTTTTTCATTTTGTCAACAATCCATGATGTATCTGCAAAAATAATATGTACCAAAAAAACTCATGTTAAATTCAGAACCCTTTAAGTGAAGGTGGAACATGTGAAAAATAGCTCGTATTTTGCAAAAATGTGTGAATTTTCCTTAAAAAAACGGTTGCTAAGGAGTGAAAAAGCTTGAACAGCAGGAATGATCATATATAGATTTCCAAAAATCTCCTTCATGGTGCTTTACATTCTGCAACTAATCTAAGACCTACATCCTCCATATTCAGAACCTCCCACTCCCATCTCCAAGACTTCTCTTGTGCTGTACGTGTGTTCTGGAATGCACTACCCTAGACGTTACAGTTAATTTTTAAGTGATCTTTGAAAACACATCCCTTTAGACAGGCTTATTATCTCACTTCATTAATCTGTTTCCCCTTCTAATTTTTTCCTCAGAAAAAATAGTCCTTCCTATTCATCTGTCTCCATATCTTCCATGCACCCAATAGCACTTTGTAACTGTACTTAGACAGATGACTGGTTTATGCAGCTTTATATGAAAACCCCTATTTTTTATAATGATGGCTGGACCGTACCTGACATGCACTTTATGTTTCAACCCTTCCTTGATTTCTGTATAGATTGTAAGCTTGTAAATAGGGCCCTCACTCTTACTGTAGCTATTAAACTATGTGCAGGGCTTGATTTATAAAATTCTATGGCCTAGGACAATAGCACATAATTCTGTGCCTCCTGTCCCTGGTATTGGTGCCATTCACTACTATTAACTTCGCCCCCATACAACATCTTCTATGACTGTTAGAAGCTATGGCGGTGATAGAGATAGAAGCAGAGAGCCGGTGCTGCACTCACTTCTCCCAATCCCACAGCATTTATCCCTCAGGATCTAGGATGCCTTCAGAGGGGGCAGCGATGCAAGAAGCTGCAGTAAGTAACTGTAGTGCTGCCCCCTGTGGCTGAAATACTAAATAACACTGAAAATGTGTAAAATTTGGTTATCATTTCTTCTGTTTATGACGGCTGCTAGGTTGGCCGTTACTGTATGTTTCTTTGTAATGTATTCATTTTCTGTAGATGTGTCTGCTCAATTGTAAAGTGCTGCAAGTATGTTGACACTATATAAATACATTTATTATTAGAGATGACCGCCCAGGGGTCTTTGGGAACTCGGTACCCGGGCATGAGTGCTGGGGTGATGTCTCAGTGGCCGGTGCCCAGGCCCGTAACCCTGGGGGTCACTGGGTACATTGGGGGAAAAATAATAAAAAGAAAAGAAAAAAGTTTTGTGATGCCACCTGTGGTATCTGGTGAAGGCACCAGTGCTGCTGCAGACCTCCGGGTATGATGGACGGCAGCTTGGATAGTACAGCTCCCCACAGGCGGAGTGTGATCTCCAGGGCAGTGATGAGGTGACGAGGATTTGCACAGGGAGGCGGTTTAATAGCCGGTCCATTGCTACAGTCTCTAGGCTGTCAGGTTCAGCGATGGACAAACTGACACACACACTGGGAATCGTTTCTGTACCTTTACTGGTGTTATGGCAGGCACTGTCCAGGGTATGGTCCAGATGGTCGGGAAGCACTTCTAGATTTCCACAGTGAGTGTTGAATAAGGCCTCCTTGTCTCTTTTCCCTTGGTGAAGTCCCCTGACGTGTGTAGAACTGGGCCTGACCTCCTCTGTGTCTTTCTCTCACCTGTGTCGTAGTGTCAAGAACCATTGTGTGGGCTACCAGTATAACTTCTCCTGCAGTCCCTGGCTCCCCTGTTGGTTGCATTACGAGTGTCCAGGAGACTGAAGTCTCCTCGGTCAACTGGTGTTTTCTGCTGGGCTTGATGCTCTACTGGAGACTCAGACTCCGGTGTCCGGGTTGCTTTCTGGGGTGAACAGGTATGGTTCCTCTGCCCCCAGTCTGCTCCTTTACTCTGACTTTCTCATGCCTTGCCTTCGACCTCACACTCAGGCCCTCACACTGGCTACGCTAGTCTACTGGGTCGGGCCTAGAACGGCTCCAACACACCAGTACGTTTTCACAGTCCTCTCTGGAACTGCACACTCTGACTCCTTCACAGTCTTCTCAGGAACTGCACTGCCTAACTCCACCCCCATCACCTGTATTTATAGGGGATCTTGCCTAAGGGCAGCAAGTGGAGCTCCCCCTACAGGCCTGGGGTAGAAGGTGTTGTATATGTAAGCGTACCTACTGTGAAAATCCTTCCATGCTTTAGGTGGTTCTGTGGCTTTCTGTAATGGCAGGGAGCCACAGTAGTCGTGGTTATTAATAAAGAAATCCCATTTTTAACTTTTTTCTCCCTAAACCTGTTTAAATGTTACTGTTCTGCAGTGTTGGTGTGGCAATATGCTCACAGTTTCACCCAGTGTGCTCTATATGTACACAGGAAGTGTTTTTGTAGTGTAAGCCTATGGAGCATCAGTCTGACACTCTATAAAGCAGGAATCTCAAACTCCAGGCCTCAAGGGCCGCCAACAGGTCATGTTTTCAGTATTTCCTTAGTATTGCACAGGTTATAATTGATTCACCTGCACTGGTGATGATTCCAACTCCTGTGCAATGTGCTAAGGAATTCCTGAAAACATTCACTGTTGGCGACGCTTGAGGCCTGGAGTTTGAGATTCCTGGTGGTTTGTCATTGTAAAAGCCACTTTTGGAACATGCATAGAGGGTACTGTAGCTCTGAAAATCCGAAGAGCAGTGATATTACTCAGAAGAGGACTAGAATGGCATTAGATACTGGAGAAGGTATTAACACACCGACACTATGTTAGGGCCCTTTCACATCAGGCAGACTTGCGGCAGGTGCGGCAGGTGCGGCCACGAAAAAAAACGCGGCTGACAGCATTTTTTTTCGCGGCTGCACCTGCCACAAGTGCCAAAACCGCACTTGCCGCACCTGCCGCAAGTCCGTCTGTACCTGGTATGGCGTTTACCGCAACCACGCCGCAACTGTGCCGCTAGTGCAGCCGGTATGCGGTAATCATGGCAGATGCGTTTTTTTCACCGTATCTGCCGCGATTTGAAAAAAAACGCTGATGTGAAAGGGCCCTTACACAAACATTTACATAGATGCAGAGGAAAAAGGCTAATGGGAGTGCCTTTTAATTATAGAAAATCAGTCTGCTGTTTTGTCTTTAGTCATTTTAGCATACCTACACTTTTGTTTTTGCTTTCTAAGGTTACATGCTCACCATCTTGAATAGCAGTCTTTTGGACGCAGTGTATTGCCGCTACATCCAAAATGCTGGCCTGTTTCACATCTCAGGTTTTTGCATATTTGAATGCATGCGTTTTCAAGATGCGCTTTTCACATCTAAGGTTTGTGTGCGTTTTGCTAAATTTGCGTTTTTAGGCTTTTTTACCGCTAAAAACGCTTAAAAACGCTAGCGTTTTTGGCCCATAGGTTTTAATGGAAACGCATGAAAAACGCATGCAAAAACGCATGAGCGTTTCCAAAAACGCAAAACGCATGCGTTTTTGCAAACGCCGCTCTAGACGCATTTCCCGACGTTTTGGGTCGCGTTTGCAAAAACGCATGCGTTTTGCGTTTTTGGAAACGCTCATGCGTTTTTGCATGCGTTTTTCATGCGTTTCCATTAAAACCTATGGGGCCAAAAACGCTAGCGTTTTTTAAGCGTTTTTAGCGGTAAAAAAGCCTAAAAACGCAAATTTAGCAAAACGCACACAAACCTTAGATGTGAAAAGCGCATCTTGAAAACGCATGCATTCAAATATGCAAAAAGCCTGAGATGTAGCAACATCCAAAGCTGTGTTGTGCAGTAACGGCATAGTGGATATGATTTCTAGAAATCCCATGACAACTATGCTACTCTCTCCACAGCGTGTTTTCAGCTGCCATATGGGTTACAACACTTCTGCATCTCCGCAGCATGTTAATTTCATGCTGCGGAGTTGGAAGCATCTCCAATGAGTGAATGCAGGAAGAAGCCGCCCTGCGTGAAAAGCAGATCATGGGCACAGGATGACTACAGTCTCCCTGCGTTATTCTGCGGCTTCCCACAGGTCACCCTCTGATACTGAACATTGCAACCACCCATCAGTTGGAGTGTATAGCTAAGAGACTTTCAATATTGAATTAGAAAACCTCAAGTGCAGTAGGGGACCTGTAATTATTAAAAAATAGTAATGCTGTATTTCTTCTGTATCTGGTCATCCATCTTTTATTTCTTTCATGTGTAGCAGGGACACAGCAAAAAGAAACTAATGCAGAAACTGATGACATAGATGATCATTTGTGCTGTATAGAGCCATGCATCATGCATGCTCTAGGCAGCACAAGTGATCAAACAATGCAGGCTTGAAGTCTCCTAAGGTGACAAGCAAAAACAATAAAAAGTAATAAAAAAAAACCAAAACATATGAGTTCCCCACAAAGTATACCATATAGTAAACATGGTAAATAAAAAACAAACAAAAAACAATCATGAAATTGCACTTTTCTTTTTCAATTTTAGCCATTTGGATTTTTTTGTCCCATTTTTCCAGTACACTATATGATAAAATTAATGATGGCATTCAAAAGTACAAGTCCTTCAGAAAGCAGGATCACACAGCTATACTGATGGAACAATAAAAAGGTTATGGCTCTTGGAAGATGTGGAGTAAAAAACAAAAAATGCAGAATTGCCCTGAAGTGAAGGGTTTAATCAGAGTGATGTTAAGTTCATAAAAATGTATAAAAAACATCCTCCAATATTCATCCAGAAAACTCAGATGCTTATTTTCTCATTTATCATTCATTTTGCAATCCATATACAATCCACAATACATTTTTATACAGGAGCAGATACTAAAAATATACAAGAACAAGTAGAGTGCCTATTTTTAAGAATTGCAATGTATCTGTAATTGGATATATATTAGCTCCGTATGGAATCCGATTTTTATTGTGCACCCATAGACTTATGGCCGCTTTACACGTCCCGATATCGTCATCCAACTTCGATAAAAAGTCACGTGGTTTGTGCGTTGGCGCCGATATCGTTCGTGCGTTGTATGGTGTAAATGACCAATTCGATGCAAGAACGATGCCAAAACGATATCAGGGAAGAATTGTGCAGGCTCTCCAACTGCCCGATATTGGATGGACGATCTGGCAGGATCGTTCTGTGTGACAGCCCAACACGACTTTGGAGAGCAACTTCCCCAATTCACTCCCATGTTAAATGGTCATTCCCTGGCTCGATCGTTCAAGGGGGCGTAGACATCGCAGTTGTGTTGCCTGCTGATATCTCCCTTGTAACATCTTCTATGCGATCTTGGATTACTGACAAAAATGTGCGCGCTCCCGTGCCGTTGTATCCAATATCGGGACAATATCGGGACGTGTGAAGCGGCCATCAAACAGAATCTCATCTGACACATGAAAAAATTAACTAATTTCAAGCCCAGATTTGGAAAAAGAAATGCTTGCCTTTGAATACTTGGTGTGGGGCAATCCGTTTCACTGATAATATTGTGGTGTGACTTGGTGTGGTTTACCACACAATTTATTTCATCTCTGAACAATTTGTTGAGTAAATCATGGATACATGTCCATTTGTACACACAATGAGCAATGTCCTGATTCACTGAACCAATGTTCAGAGTTGACGATAATTGGTGTGTAACCAATGAGGTTCATTCACATCTGCACATAAAGACGCTAAAAGGTTGGATTGCTCTCACACCAATGTTAAACAATAAGGCAGACCTGATCTACGATTATTTCCTTAGCTGTGTCTGGCCTGAGGAATAAATCACAGCATACTGCATATGGTCGCTAAAAGATGGCTGTGATCTGCCACCGCCAATCTATGGGTGCGATAAAAAAGTAGACGACACATGGACCATCCTTGTGATGTCCGTTTTTACCATTCTGCAACATTGAACATTATAAATGGTCCTGTAAGTGATTGTAGAATAATAGTTGCTGAGAAAAAACACATTGCACAAGGATGTCATACGGAATGCTAGGTGAGAAAAAAATCGTACACTCGCATAGCACTCACAGGACATATGAAATAGCAAACAAGATTTCTTTAGTCCAACTTTACTGCATGAAAATCAGCCAATTTTTTAAATGCACATATTAGTGAACCCTGAAAGTAAAGGCCACTTTACACGGCACGATATCGTAGCCCAACTACGATAAAAAGTCACATGGTTCGGGCGTTGCCGCTGATATCGTTCGTGCATTGTGTGGTGTTAAATGAGCAATTGTGCAGGCTCTCCAACTGGCCAATATTGGATGGACGATCTGGCATGATCGTGCTGTGTCACAGCGCAACTACGATTTGGAGCACAACTTCCCCTATTCATTCCAATGTTAATTGCTCATTCCCTGAGTTGATGAGATGCAGTGTGCAAGAGGGGCGTACAACATCGTACTTGCGTTGCTTGGCAATATCGCACTGTGTAACATCTCCTATGCGATCTTGGACAAACGCCAAAAACGTGCGCGCTCCCGTGCCGTTGTATACAATATCGTAACGATATTGTGCCGTGTAAAGCGGCCTTTAGAGTTTTTACAGTTTCTAAGGAAAAAGAATTGATGCTTTGTACCAATCATGTTATATTTTTTGATCTGGCTCCATATATTTCTGTAAAAAACGGGGGAAAAAGCTTGATGAGAATGTATACAGTTTTCACATCAGTTTTGATCATTTGAAGGACAAGAAAACTGATCCTGTTGCCATGAATGGATGGGCGTAATTACAACAGGTGCAGGGGTTGCGATCGCATCTGGACCCTGGAGCCTAGGGGACCCCTAAGTCCCTCTAGCCTTTAGAAAAAGACTATTGCTATTAAAGATTTGCAATAATTTGGGGCCTCGTTGAGCTTTCACATTGGGCCTATGAGCTTCAAGTTACGCCAATGGGTGGAAACCCATCCTCGGGCCTTATTCAGACATCCGTCATTTTTCACATAAAAAATTGTGCAAGTGTTATCATTTCTTTGGATCCGGGTTTCCTAAGTTTTTGGTCAGTGTTTAGCCTCAATGATTTTCTCATATGAAAAAAATGAATAAATAATTTACAAAGTTTTCAACTATTCAATTCAATGTTAATCAAAGACAGCAGACGCATGGGAAAAAACGGATGTTTAAGTAAGGCCAAAGTGCCACAAAATCTTGTCCTCAACATTTTTCTTAAAATGAATACAAAATGCACCACCTTTTAAAATCGATGTACGGTATGTTGATCGCACCAAAATAACCATAAACATAAAGCACACAGCCTGTCCTGCTAGGGTGGTTTCACATGACTGGTTTTCCAGTAATTTTTCATCCAGGATTTTATTTATCACAGCAGAAACATCCCAATGCTAAAAGTCATTAGATTTTTTTTCTTTATATCGGATAATTTCTGGCATCAGTTGTTATGCTGGCCTGATCCAGCCGTCAGACATAACTGATGTACAGTCATGGCCAAAAGAGTTGGCATCCTTGAAATTGTTCCAGAAAATTAAGTATTTCTCTCAGAAAATTATTGCAATTACACATGTTTTGTTATACACATGTTTATTTCCTTTGTGTGTATTGGAACAACCACACACACACACAATAAAAAACAGAGAAAAAAGGCAAATGGGACATCATTTCTCACAACACTCCCCAAATGGGGTGGATAACATTGTTGGTACTGTTACAAAATTGTTGGTAAGCGACTATGTTTCAAGCATGTGATGCTCATTCAAAATCACCTGTGGCAAGTAACAGGTGTGGGCAATGTGAAAATCACACCAGATAAAAAGGGGAGAAATTGACCCAATCTTTGCATTGTGTGTCTGTGTGTGCCAAACTTAGGCCCCATTCACACACTGCTTTTTTTGCTGCGCATTTTTACGCACAAGCTCAAAAAAAGCCAGGAGAGGAACAATCAAAACCAAAGGTCTAATAGAAACAAGTGCTCCACTTATATGTTTAATCACCCACTCCTGGTTTGTGATGAGCTTGTGCTTAAAGATACGCAGCAAAAAAAGCAGTGTGTGAATGGGGCCTAAGCATGGAGAAAAGAGAGAGGAGAAGAAAACTGTCTGAGGATTTAAGAACTAATATTGTTGAAAAATTATCAGTAATCTCAAGGTTACATGTCCATCTCTAGAGATCTTGATGTTCCTTTATCCATGGTGCGCAACATTATCAAGAAGTTTAAAACCCATTGCAAATAGTGTTAACTATCTGTTGACATTTGAATGAAATGAAACACTAAAGATCCAGTCACACATAACAACGTATCAGCGATCCCGATAACGATAACGATGCGTAGAGATCGCTGGTGCGTTGTTATACATCGCTGGTAAGATGTCAAACAGGTATCTCACCAGCGATGTCACCAACGACCTCAGTAACGATCCTGAATTACACCGAGGTCGTTGGGAATTGTCACTCCATAGCGTAGCATTGAGATCGTTGGTCATTGTCCCTGTCACACACAACAATGTAGTGCTCACAGCGTGAGCACAACGACGCAAAAATGACCCAGAGCAGTGTGTAACGATCAACGATCTCACAGCAGGGGCCAGATTGTTGGTACGTGTCACACATAACAACATTGTTAGTGGGATCATTATTGTGTCACAAAATCTGTGACGTTACAACGATCTCATTAGCGATCTCGTTATGTGAGAGAGGGCCTTAACACTATGGCAGGATACACAGGAGGACCTCACAGCTGACACAAAGACAAAGCACATCATTCTACTGTTTACTGAAAATTGAATGAGGCCTGCAAATAAAAGAACACGGTACCTACAGTCAAATATGGTGGAGGATCAAAGGTTGAGGTTGTTTTGCTGCCTTTGTCGCTGAGTGCCTTGCCTATGTGCAAGGCATCATGTCATCTGAAGATCATCAAAGGATTTTGGGTTGCAATGTAGTGTCCAGATTCATAAATCATTCTTGGTCATGGGACATCTGAACAATGACCGCAAGCATACTTCAAGAAGCACCCAGAAATCGATGGAAACAAAGTGCTGAAGAGTTTTGAAATGTCCAATAATGAGTCTAAATCCCATTGAACACCTGTGGAGAGATCTTAAAATTGCTGATGGCAGAAGGAACCCTTCAAATATGAGAGAGATCTGGAGCAGCTTGCAAAAGAAAGAGTGGTGTAAGATGCCTGTTGATGGTTATAGGAAGTGATTTTATTTACTCCAAACGGTGTGTAACCAGCTAATAAGTTGAGGGTATCAACAGTTTGGCACATTTTTGGGCTTTTGTATGAAATTATGTCCAATTAACTTTTTTCATTTTTTTTGCTGTAATAATAATAATAATAATATAATAATGATATTTATTCATGTATATAGTGCTATTAATTCCATAGCGCTTTACACATTTGCAATACATATAAAGGAAATAAACATGTGTATAACAACAAATGTAATTGCAATAATTTTGTGGGAGAAATACTTCATTTTCTGGAAAAATTTCAAGGATGCCAACACTTTCAATCACGACTATATGGCCCAGTTCACATGTGAGCTCCGGTGCATTTGGCAGCAATGCGCTAGCGCTGGTGGAAGCGCAGTGCATGTGCTGCCAAGTGCATCAGAGCGCAAATGAAGCGCATTGCGCTAGCGCCGCCATTACCTTGTATGGGCGAGTGCACCGCACCGCATTCCGGAAGCGAGAGTGTGGCAGGGCCTGTGTCACAGCGCATGCGTTAGTCCAGATGCACCGGAAACGTCACATTACGTGTTTCCGCTACGTTTGGACTAAGGCATGCGCTGTGACACAGGCCCTGTCACACTTGCGCTTCCGGGATGCGGTATGATGCGCTCGCCCATACAAGGTAATGGTGGCGCTAGCGCAATGCGCTTCATTTGCGTTCAGATGTGCATGGCGGTGCATGCACTGCGCTTCCACCTGTGCTAGCGCATTGCTACCAAACGCACCAGAGCTCACATGTGAACTGGGCCTATGTGAATGAACCTTTACAGAGGTTTTGCTCTTGGTCAAGTCTTAATAACAATGTAGAATATACTCAGGGGCATCATAAATAAACAAGTGTGTCCTACACCAGAAAGTTTTAATATATGACCTTCAGTGTCATGTTTGAGCAAATAAACCAAATATTGATAACTTATTTAATAATAAAAATAATAATAATAATAATAATAAATCTTTATTTATATAGCGCCAACATATTCTGCAGCGCTTTACAATACATTTGACTATTAAGTGTCACAAGTTCAGAATGTCTATTTGATGGATACTACACGTTTCAAAAATGATTTGCCAGTATGGACAAGTGTCACAAGGAGCCTTTCCACTTTCCTTAGGCTGGGGTCACACACACAGATATCTGGGCAGATATTGTTCACAGATCTCTGGTTGCAGTCAAATCATGGACACATGGTTCCATTTTGTGGCCATATACAAATAGACCAATTTGTCCATGATTTCACTTCAACCAGAGATCTGTGAACAATATCTGCACAGATATCTGTGTGTGTGACCCCAGCCTTAAAGAGATATCATGGTCCATCTTGCCAATTTCAACAACAATGCCCTAAAGGTGTGGTTACTCTTATGGTGGGTTTACACACAACAATTTATCTGTCCAATATCTGAACCAATCTCTGGTTGCAGTGAAATCATGGATACATTGCTCCATGTTGTACACAGCCTCAAAATGGAGCAATGTATCCATGATTTCACTGCAACCAGAGATTGGTTCAGATATTGAACAGATAAATCGGTGTGTGTAAACCCACCATTACAGCTTAAGGCCCCGTCACACATAACGACGCACGAGCGATACTGATACCGATAACGATATGCCGAGATTGCTGATGCGTCGTTTTCACATCGCTGGTAAGATGTCAAACAGGTATCTCACCAGTGATGTCACCAACGACTTCAGCAACGATCCAGAATTATACCGAGGGCGTTGGGAATTGACACTCCATAGCGTAGCATTGAGATCATTGGTCATTGTCCCTTTCAAATATAACGATGTAGCACTCCCAGCGGGAGCGCAACGACATAGAAATGACCCAGAGCAGTATGTAACGATCAACGATCTCACAGCAGGGGTCAGATTGTTGGTGCGTGTCACACATAACGACATCATTAGCGGGATCGCTGTTGCATCACAAAATCTGTGACGTTACAACGATCTCGTTAGCGATCTCGTTATGTGTGACAGGGCCTTTAGGCTGTGTTCACATCCGCGTTGGAGGTTATGTTGCAGACCCTGGCAAACATTAATGGACAAAATGGTAGTATGTTACTGCTTCAATAGTCAGAGTTACTATACAGAAATCTATGAAAATAGGGCACTAACTCCTGTTTAAAGGTTAGGAAAAAACAAAAGCATATGCCAATAAAGCTCTTATCATATTCTGTTTGGAGTTTACATATGGTACATGCTTTAGGAACTATTTCCCAAAATAGGCTCAGAATGTAAACCCCTAATGTATGCAACTGTATGTCGTAGGGATATTTGCCATGCCTAGGCTACCTAAAAATACCTTAAAATACATAAATAAAAATATAACTACTGTACATAATAAAGAGTAATAATCCTTACCAGATTGTTGTCTAAAGGGCTTCTTCATGTAGTTTTTTTGATGCATTTTTTTCAGGTGGAAATAACATATCATTTCACCATAGCAGAAAAATAAATTAGATTTATAAAATATTATTCATACATTGCATTTTTTTCTTGAATTTTTCTGAGCTGCGGTGCAGTTATTTAACACTGTAGCATGTCAATTCTTTCACTGATTTTTTTCGTTGCATTTTTTTATCTATTTGGATGTATTAAAAAATCGCATGAAGAACGCATGGATCTAAGGTATAACCTTTCTCCTTACGGACAGTGACATGCCAGAACACTTTTAAGATTGCTACTTCCAATAAATGACATTAGAGTTCAAGTCCTCTTTGATAAGGCAATTTGCATAACAAGAACACAGTTCATTTGAGTTACATTTTTCCTGCCAACAATGCATATTTCTTATGGAAAAAAACCACTGTGTGAATCTACCCAAATATTAATGTACATTGATTATGTTGCTATACTATTCTATATCTCTGTGGAAGTAAGAGCTGTGACTCATGATAGAAGACCATATTGACATGTAATATCAGCCAACATTGTAATATTTCCGAATGAGAGACCCACAAGGGTAAATTACAGCAATATTCATTTTATGGATCCAGTGCAAATAATGCAAGGGAACAGCTGGAAGCTGGCATTGTTCAAAGCTCTCAGGATGTTATAACACTAGAATTACTTGGAGAACAATCAAGTAACCTTTCATTCAGACTTCTTTTATTCTGCAAATGATAGATGGAAAACAGGAAAAAAAAGTTTCCAATACTATTAAATGACTTCATCACATACAGTTGAAAATAGAAGTTTACATACACTATATAAAAAGGCACATATGCATGTTTTTCCCACTACTTTAGGCTGTGTCACACTGGCTATTTTCAAATCCGTATGGATCCTTGAATTTCAAGGAACCACATGGACAGGCATCTGTGCCAACTGATGTCAGTTGGTGTCCGTGATTTTCAAGTAATCTCAGAAACAAAGGCCTGTTTCACATCTCTGCACCTGGCCACATCAACCTGCACAGCTGGTCGCGCTGGCGCAGGTGCAGGCGCAGAGGTGATGTGGGCCGCGTTTACAGGTATTGTAAACGCATACCACTGCCCCCTATGCGCTCAGCTGCGCTTGTTGCCCCAATTATGTCCTATGGCCGAGCACAGCTGAGTGCGCGCTCTGCCAGTGAGAAGCGTTTCCGGGTGCGTCAAGACCAAGCGCATGCGCCGTGCACTCTGCCAGTTTCACTTGCGCTTCTCACTGGCAGAGCGCGCACTCAGCTGTGCTCGGCCATAGGACATAATGGGGGCACCAAGCGCAGCTGAGCGCATAGGGGGCAGTAGGTATGCGTTTACAATACCTTTAAACGCGGCCCACATCACCTCTGCGCCTGACCTGCGCCAGTGTGACCAGGCTGGTGCAGGTGATGTGGCCAGGCGCAGAGATGTGAAACCAGCCAAAGCATTTCCATTTCTGGCTACATGAAAAAAGCCAACACCAACAGATCCGTGACAAAATTGAAACACATGGATAGCCACTTAGGACCAACCCGTGCCCATAGGATACCATGGGAGGCCCTAACAGATCCGTGGCCATCCATTTAAAAACTAATAGACACGGATTTGCAAATTTGCCTGTGTGAAAGCAGCCTGACATGACATCAGAATAAACCTTTCCTGTTTTACATCATTTAGGATTACCATAATTATTTCTATTTGCCAAATGCCACAACAAGAGAGAGAGAGAATATTTTAAGGCATTTTTATTACTTTCTGCAAAGTCAAAAGTTTACATAGTATTTACATTAGTATTTGGTGCCATTGCCCTTAAACTATATAACTTGGGTCAAACATTTTAGATATCCTTCCACAAGCTTCTCACAATAGGTGGTAGGAATTTGGGCTCATTCCTCCTTACGAACTGGTGTAACTGAGCCATGTTTGTAGGTAGCCTTCCTTGCACCTGCTTTTTTTTCCATACATTTTCAATAGTATTGAGATCAGGGCTTTGTGATGGCCACTCAAAACATTGACTTTGTTATCCTCAAGCTACTTTGTAACCAGTTTGGCAGTATGCTTCGGGTCATTGTCCATTTGGAAGCCCTATTTCCGCCCAAGCTTTAATTCCCTGGCTGATGTCTTGATATGTTGTTTCAATATTACCATGTAATCAGGGGTGCATCAAGCATCCCTGCCGCCTGAGCCCTGAAGTGGGGTAGCGGGGGGCGGTGCTATTGCTTCCTAGCACCGCCGTCCTCCAGCAGCAGTAGTGATTAGCAGGAAGGGGGGTGCTGTTGCTCCACAGCACCCCGCCCTCCAGCAGCATTGCACCGCTCCTTACCTGCAGCAGACTGCCTGCTCCGGGCACGCAGGAGGATGGTGTGTGGTGTTGGCGCGCCCCCTTCTCCACTGCCGCTCCCCCAGCCTGCCTGCCGCTTGATCCACAGGGCTCACACTGTCCTATGGATGGTGCGGCCCTGCTTGTAATCTCCTTTCCTCATGATGGCATCTATTTTGTGAAGTGCACCATTGCCTCCTGCATCAAAACAACCCCACAATATGATGCCTCCATCCCAGTGTTTCACAGTTGGGATGGTGTTCTTACACTTTCAAGATTCCCCTTTTTTCCTCCATATATAACGATGGTCATTATGGTCTAACAGTTTAATTTTAGTTTCATCAGACTACAGGACATGTCTACAAAAATGTAAGTCTTTTTTCCTGTGTACATTTGCAAAAATGAATCTGGCTTTGTTATGCTTCTTTTAGAGTAATGGCTTCTCCTGGCAGTGTGGCCTTTCAGTCCATGTTGATACAGTACTCATTTCACTGTGGATAATGACACAATCTTACTAACTTCCACCATCATCTTCCCAAGGTCTTTTGCTTTTGTTGTTGGGTTGATATGCACATGTCTGAACAAAGCATGGTCATCTCTGGGACACAGAACCCGTCTTCTTCCTGAGCGGTATAATGGCTGGACATTCCCATCTTGTTTTACTTGCATATAATTGTTTGTGAAGATGAACGAGGAACCTTCAGGTATCTGTAAATTGCACCCAAGGCTGAACCAGACTTTTGCAAGTCCACAATTGTTTTCCTGATATCTTGGCTGATTTCTTTAGACTTTCACATGATGTTACACAAAGAAGCAGTGTGTTTCAGGTGAGCATTAAAATACATCCACCAGTGTGTCTCTAAGGCTGGGGTCACACTTGGCATGAGTTTTTTTAGTGACTTAAAAAAACTCATGCGTTTTTGCATGCTTTTTCCATGTCAGCATGAGTTTTTTAAGGTGTGTGATGGCACCCTGCGTTTTTGCATGTGTTTTTAAATCCGCATGTGCTGCTTTAAAAAACGCATGCGTTTTTTAGAAAACACATGCTTTTTTTCTAACATGGGCCCCTATGGAAAACGCATGCAAAAACGCATGGTACATTAGTACCATTTAGTACCATCCAAAAACACATGCTTTTTCCATAGGGGCCCATGTTTAAAAAAATGCATGCGTTTTTTTAACATGGGCTCCTATGGAAAATGCATGCATTTTTGGATGGTACTAAATGGTACTAATGTACCATGCGTTTTTGCATGCGTTTTTGATGTCAGCTAATCACATAATCACATAACGCCTATGGGTGCATTTTTGCATGCGTTTTTGAAAACGCAGGTCTCCAAAAACTCATGGAAAAAACGCAAGTGTGACCCCAGCCTAATTAACTCATATGTTGCCAATGAACCTATCAGAAGCTTCCAAACACATGACATCAACACATGGACTTTCCCAGAATGTTGAAAGACATAATAATCTTAGTATATGTAAACTTGTGATTTTGCAGAAAGTAAGAAAAATGCCTTAAAACATTCTCTTTCACTCATTATGATACCATTTGGCAAATATAAATAATTATGGTAATCCTAATTGACCTAAAATGGGAAAGGCTAATTCTGATTTCCTGTGAGATTGAGAGAAAAATATGGATATGTGTCTTTTTACATAGTGTATGTAAACATTTGGTTTGAACTCTATGCAATTATCCATCTATTTGACATATATATATATATTTACTGGCAGACATGGACAGTAGAAGGCCCCTAAGTAAGAACAATTTATAGCCCTTTTCAGTCCAATAACTGATCATAATGCACAATTCCCCGTGCTTTAGACGTAGAACTGGGCCTCCTACCTCTTGGGCCTTTTTGAGGCTGCACAGGTTGCACCAATGATATGTCTGCCCGTGAATCAATTAGATTTTCAAATGGTTTGCAAGAGTAAATATTTATTATTACTAGCGACTTTTATATTGGGGCTTACCCTTAATTAGGTCATTAATATCAGATCGGTGGGGGCACGATCCTGTTATCTCCTTCCGAGAAGCATCGGAAGTGGCAAACATCCATAAATTGGGAAGTGGTTATGAGTTTTACGGCACATATAAAAATTGGAAGAGAACTAGCAGTATCATGAAGCAGGAACTCTTAATCTAGCTGATAAGTGAGGGCTTGGGAGTTGGACCCACACTAATCCTGTGGATAGAGGATCAATATATAACCCCTCCTAAAATATCTTTAAAGCTGACTGGCCTCTAATGTGCAATCTAACGCTCAACCATTACAAAAGAGAAAGTGTATAGGATCTTAAGAAGCTTTGTTTTCAAGTGCACGTATCCATTCAGAAACCATAATTACTTTTAAAGCTATGCATTCGAAAGGTATGTTTAAAAGCCATTCCTTCTACTTCTCAGAAGCAGCTTATTATAAACTCATTTGTGCATCCTGTGTAGTGCTGATATGTTTATCTTGGATGCTGGCTGAAAGAGATATGTGGGCTGGGATCTGTGGGCAAAGCCAGTTTAACTCTCTCGCCCTTCTCTTTTACCTATATATAGCTTTTCTAACACGGACATAATGAGTGGACTTCACTTAGAATATCTTGTATATTAGAGATATATTTTTGCTTCACTTTTTGTCCCCATATTAGTTATTGAGTTTTTATGCTTGTCTTCTTCACGTTCTGTGACCCACTTCCAAAGTTTATAGGGATTGTAAACTTTTGTGACAT
Source organism: Allobates femoralis (assembly GCA_033576535.1). Taxonomy (NCBI): domain Eukaryota; kingdom Metazoa; phylum Chordata; class Amphibia; order Anura; family Aromobatidae; genus Allobates; species Allobates femoralis. The sequence continues at coordinate 514,829,785 of JARQOC010000003.1, read as the reverse complement.
AAATTCTAAACTGTATTTGCAATAAGGAGGATTTAAAAATTAGGTGCCAGCAATCACAGTAAGAAAATATTTGATAGTCCATTTAGTACGCCATTACCAGCAAAAGCAGATGAAGCTGTTAGTAGATTGACTATGTGTGAATTTCTAAAGGACACACACAAGCTAGAGATCACATGCCTTCCATCAGTCTACACATTCTACCAAGTCTTTATCTGACTAATAACATATCAGAACCCAAAACCTGGAAGAAGTATTATTACTGCTATTTATGGAAGAAAAAGTTAAAAGTAAAGCCTTGTTTCGGTCCTTAGGCAATCCAAGTGGTATTGCAGATAAGCAGTGCCTCCAAGTCTTGCCTTGCGTCTCGGTGCTGAAGGCAATAGTCAAGAGCTACACATTGTAGGCACACATTGTTCTAACGAATTCAGAAGCAATTATTGTCAATGCGAGTATTCAAGTATTCGCAGGATGGTGCTTTACCATGCACATTTTGCAGAGCGGGATGCATTAGATGCATGAGTTTAGACTAGAACAAAGGAATTTTAAATTACTATTTTTAATACAGATATTATTTAAAAGTCATATTTCTCTACTTACAATGGGAACATGTTCTCATACCGTTATACGTTTCATTAAATGTGGCCATTAAAAAATAATAAATGGGACAAATCTGATTGATACATAATGTGTGAAAAGCTATAGTATTTAGTAACCTATGAGAAATCTCTTACTGATCATTAAAATAGGGCTTAGAGTAAAGAAGAAGGAATTGAAAACAATGTGACAATTGACAGATCCATTACGTAGACTTGCTCTTACACTACCGATATTCTGCTGCTGCTTTCCAAATCAAAATGTTCTTATATTCTGCTCTCCCCCACCACACTGTTATCATGCAGGCAGCAATAATTATTTCAGAGGGATTTTTGGCCACTTAGCAAGGAGTAATGAAGTTTACATTGGACCTGACAAAACATAGGATGTTTCTTTATGGTAAATGCGGGGTTTGTTCCTTTATATAAAAACATTCATTTACTATGGCTTGCCTCTATAAAACTTGGTCAGTAATGAATACCAGATATTCATTCAAGTGGAAAAAGAAAACCCAAACTAGTGAACCTTGTCATATTATTATAATATATATTGTGTGCATATATATATAAACAGTATATATATATATATGCTGTATATATATATACAGTATACGCACGGTATATATAGATTCACGACTCAAGATTCAAAGACGCTTTATTGGCAGGACTGAATACACATTATTTTTGCCAAAGAAAGTGTACAAAAGGGAATATGGTCTGTAGGGATGTTGGGTAGGGGCTGTTGGGAAGGTGGATGGGACAGATCCAGGGTGAGGGCTATAAGAACAATGGATGGGGGCAGATCCAGGGTGGGAGCTATAGAAGTCCATGGTATAGGGAAGGTGGATGGGGGGATGGGGGCAGATCCAGGGTGGGGGCTATAGAAGGCCATGGCATATAATAGTTCTCTTTCTTGCAGTCTATAACATTCGCTCACATGCAGTGCTGCTATCTCCACTGCTCTCTCTTCTTCTCCCAGCAGGATATATGTTTTCTCTTTTTCTTTCATGGTTATAAAATTTGGGAAGAGATGTGAGAGTCTGCTGAAGTAAATGTCCCTCACTGCTGAGTATTTGGAGTGGTGTAGCAGGAAGTGGGTTTCGTTCTCCAGGGCCTCCTGATCACAGTGTTGGCACCGTCTTTCCCTCTGGGCTTGTAGCTCTACCTGTGTTGGCTGGATTCGATGGCCAGACTGTGGGCACTGAGTCTATATTGGCTCAGGATCTCGCCAGTCCATTCGGTCTGGGAGTTTCTCCAGATATGGGGACAGTCTGTAGTCTCTCTCTGTAGACTCTGGTATATAGTCAGTTTCTGTGGTCTGATGATATCGTTCTTCCAGTCACTGACATACCTCTCCTGGCCTTCGTCTGCCATCTTCCTGATTCCAGCTTTGGGTTGTTGGACTGGTCGGTTGAGTTTGGGGCGTCGAGGGTCCTGGTTTTCCTGTTTCACCTACATGTGTCAGGGCTTTATGGTGATGGGAGCTTAGATTGCTCCTATGTAGGTGAGCCCGGAATGACATCGCCCTCCTTAGAACCATTAGGTATAAAGGGGATCTGCCCAGCTCAGCCTGACAAGCACAGTTGGAGGTGCTCCGATGGACCTGAAGAAAGTGCTTACAGAATTCCAGGTGGAATATTTCTGCTGGGCTGGAATCCCACCTTGACCAGTCTGGGTAGGTGTGAGGACCCCAGACTTCACTGCCATACAGGAGGATTGGGGCATGATGAGTGATGATTTTTAACCAGACCCTCACTGGTGGCTTCAGATGGTAGTGTTTCCTTAGCATGGCATTGAAGGTTTTGCAGGCCTTGTCTTTCAGGGTCCCTATTGCTTGTTTAAAGCTCCCTGACCGGTGAATCTCTAGGACCAGGTAGGTATATTTGTCCATTCCTGTAAGAGCGCAGTTGTTTAGGACAAATGAAGGGTGCTGGTCTAATTTTCTCTTTTTCCTCTGGAACACCATGATGTTGGTTTTCATTAGGTTGACCAGTAGTGCACAGGTGAAGCTGAATTTCTCTAAGATTTTCAGGTTGTCTTGGAGGCCTTTGGTGACAGCAGCAGCAGGTTATCTGCATACAGCAAGAATTTCACCTGAGCGTTGTGGAGGGTGAGACCTGGTGCTGTTAAGGATTCCAGAGTGGTAGCTAGCTCGTTGATGTAAATGTTGAATAGCGTTGGACTTAGGCTGCAGCCATGTCTAACTCCATGGCTCTGCTGGAAATAAGCCGCTATTTTAACATTCACATTCACGCTGCAGAGGTTCTCAGTGTAGGAACTTTTGATAGCATCGTAGGTCTTTCCTCCTATTCCGCTCTCCAGCAGTTTCAGGAATAAGCCCAGGTGCCACATCAAATCAAAGGCCTTTTTAAAGTCCACAAAGCAGGCATATATTCCTGTTCTTTGTATTGTGGACATGTCACTGAATGAGGTTGTGCAGGGTATAGATGTGGTCAGTGGTGCAGTGGTTCGGCATGAACCCTGCTTGGCTCTTGCTGAGGACATTGTGCTGCGTGAGGACACTGAGGATCCTCTTGTTCAGGATGCTGTTGACCAGTTTTCCCAGGTTGCTGCTGACACATATGCCTCTGTAGCTGACTGGGTAATACCTGTCCCCACTCTTGTGGATGGGTGTGATGAATCTTGGTTCCAAGTATGAGAGAAGTTGCCGGCACTTAATCCAATATTGAAGAGTTTAACAATTCTGGCCTGTATTTTTGGTGGGCTGTACTTCAGCATTTCTGGTAGCACTTCCATCCAGGCCACCAGCTTTTCTACATCTTATGGAAGAGATTCTCTCTGCTACTTCCTGTAATGTAATAGATGTATGCATGGGGTTTTGGAAATGTTTTACTTTTGTAAAAAGTATGTCTTTATAGAAGTCTCTGAAGTACTGGAGCCAGATGTTGCCATTTTGGATATGGATGTTGTTTTTCTTGTCTTTCGTGCCCATGTGGTTCCACAGTTCACAGAAGGAGTTGTCTTGGAGGGCATCTTGGAGTTGGTTAAGCTTGGTAGAGATGTAACTCTGCTTCTTCCTCCTGAGGATGGTTTTGTACTGCCTTTGTATGGTGTCATAGGCTTCCCTCAGACCCGGGTGGTTGGGGTCTCTTTGTTTCTTGTTTGAGGTTGTTCTCAGGGTCTTCTGTATGGCTTTACATCCTCTGTCAAACCAACCGTTGATCTGTTTTTTTTTTGGTCTCTTGTAGTTAACTTTTTTAAGGTCGACAGTCTGGCCATTGCATAGAATATATTGTTGAGGTCTTTTGCAGCTTGTCTCACTCCCTTTGAGTTAGGCTTGTACTCATAGTTGTAGAAGTGGTGGGAGCATCCGCTGTATTTCAGGTCTGCTGGGAGCCTCTTTATACTTTAATGCTGACATTTTGGACCATTTATAGGATGGAGGCCAGTTGAAGAGGCCGCTCTGGCTTTTGAGTGGATGGTTTCTCTGTAGATTACAAGTACAGAAGAAGTTGGCTGTGGTCTGACAGGTGCATTTGTAGGGTGACTATGAAGGCACTGATGTTTACCATATTTGCCACAGTGTATATATACATATAAAATACAATACACTTATGTGTCTGTATATAAAGCACCCCTTATAAATGTACTGTATATATGTATTCATCATATAGTACACATAGCTAGAAATAAATGTTAATTATAGATTGATAACAGATTCTTTTTCTTTAAGCACTTCTACATGTTGTAATGAGAACGGTGAGTTTCCCAGAATTTTACTGATAGCTTTAAGTTATATACCAATAATCATGAGACTATGTTGGGGTAAATATAGCATTTCATTTGTACAGTATGGCCATCTTGGTAAAAATGAATTGGTCCTGAGTCATCATTTTCATTTTTTAATTGACTTTACTTTTATGAACTGTGGTAATTATTGGCATTTTGTGCAAATTTTTCAAAATGACGCATGTAGGTTGGTGAATTTTGCATAAAATCAAAGATTTATTTCTAAGCCTCCTCCAATTGAAAAACAGCTGTCCAATGTACAGTGTTTGTCGGTGGAGGCTAATAGACAGGTCTGCCCATGTGCTTCACCAGCTGCCATTTCAAGAACAGTAGAGCTGTCTACTTTCTAAGGAAGCAGGAAAAGACCCTGTAATTTTTACTTTAATTGCACAAAATCATGTCCCCAACACTTTAAATAAATATAAAGTAGCCCACTTCTATAAGTATGATAAATCCAGTATGGTAATGAATTATTGGATCTGCAGGACCTCATAACACTCACAAAAGTCCTAACTGCCTCATTCTCCACCCCTTTCTTCCCACACCACCAAAACATGAATTCAGTGAAGTAGATGAACTCAGACCTCAAAACTTTAAGAAACAGGTGGAAGGACATGCATTATGGCATATACATGTACAACTACTTTACCACTTTCCTTATCCCTATTAAAAATGGTGTCCTAAAAAATGCTCTACCCTCACACAGTATAATATCTCCCACAGTGAATTCCTCCACTCAATTCACCACCACATGCAAAGTATGATGCCCCTGCAATTTCCCAACAAAGTATGATACCACCACAGTTGCTCTTCATATGTTATTATAATACAGTGTTGTTTACACAGTATTATGTTGTTAGTGTCACTTAGCTTAGCATAATGCTTACCATAACTCTCAGCACAGTATAATAGCCACACAGCATAATGCCCTAAAGTAACACCTAACACATTATAATATCCCCGTAGTTCCTCTACACACAATATAATGGCCCTTATAAGCCCCCAAAGTATCATGGCCCTACAGCCCTCATATATATGGTGCTTATATTCCTCCACATGCAGTATCGTATCCCTAAAAGCCCCCTATGAACATTATCACAGGCCCCATCATTCAGTATGATGCCCCACACAGTATTACAGTCCCCAACATCTACTTACATGAGAGCCTTAGTCTGTAGGTTTTCCTCAAAATAGCACCACCTAGAGGACACTGGCTGCTTACAGACAGATCCAGGTATCACCTGATTGGCCTTATTGTAGAAAAAAACGTCATTTCATGCTCATCTTCGGCGCATGTAAGATGGTTAAGCATAGCAAGCTTAGACACATATGGCCCCATTCGTCAGGTCGTAATAATGACACAAATTCTGAAGACACATACTATTTTTTGTATATGAAGGGTTAGATGCTTGTAGTAAATATGACAGGTGACATAATGCAGATTGAGGCTAAGGAGGGGGGGGAGAGGAACTGGGAAAGTAAAGTCAAAATTTTAAGATAAGAGGAGCCGATTGTATTATAGTTCTATAATTAGTGGCTTGTGGAGACCTGAAGATTCCTCAGTGAGTTCTAGAAAGCCATAAATCAAAAAAAGACAGTTCATGCGTTCATGGATTCATGCATTTTTATATAAAATGAAAGGGCATTTGGGGACATCACAGATTCATGCGTTTTTATATAAATAGAAAGGACATTTACGGATATCACATCTTCCAACAGACTCAAGTTAGAGGACAATAAACTTTTGACATCTTCTTTTGTGAACTGTCCATGCTTCGATTTATGGCTTTCTACAACTCACTGAGGAATCTTCAGGTCTCCAGAGGCCACTAATCATTGAACAATAATACAATCGGTTCCTCTTATCTAAGAATTTTGACTTTACTTTCCCAGCTCCTCTCCCCCTTGCTAGCCTGATTCTGCATTACTCGCCTGTGGTATTTACTACAGCATCTAACCCTGCTTATGTATATATGTATGGGTCTTCAGAATTTGTGTCATTATCAGCCTGACGAAGGGGCAGTAGTGTCCTGAAAGCTTGCTATGTTTACCATCTTTTCAGTTAGCCATTAAAAAGTATCAACCACTGAGGACTCTCAGATTCCAATATTTTTCTATCTACTAGCTAACACGGTACAAACATATTTTACTTTTTTGTTTGCATTTTAGACAATTCAACTGCGATTGTAGTTTTACATGCACTTTTTTTGCATTTGGTAACCTAAAATATTAATAATATAGTTGAACTAATATATAATCTCACACGTTCTACAATCTCCTGATGCGATAGTCGGGCCCTTGTCTAGTACAATATAATGGCCCACAAATTCCCCATACATAGTATCATGGCTCTCATTCAGTATGATGGCCTCCACAATTCCCCAACTCAATGTGATGGACTACAGAATATAATTTCTCCCACAAATTATGATGCCCCATCACCCCCACACAGTATGATGCCCCCGCAGCCTCAAAAAAATTAATGACCTACATAGAATCCTCTTAAAATATGATGGCCACCACAGGCCCCAACATAGAATGATGGCCCCACCGACCCCACATAATAGGATGCCTCCCACACTGTATGTCTTCAACCACAGCTTCCACACACATCTTGATGTCCCCAGACAGTTTCAGGCTACCCACAAGTGCTGCAAAAAAAACCCATAAAACTACTCACCTCACCCCATTTCCCTGATGCACTGCTCTACTTTGTGCAGTGTGGGGACTGAGGCTTTGCACAGCAGGCACAATATAGTGATGTAACCTGGCCTGCTGAGCTTAGACTCAGACGCTTAGGATTAACAATACAGCGGGAACCAACAGCTAACTGTTACACTTTTCTATTGAAATTGTGATGACAGGTAAGAGTGGGGTAACAGGCCCCAAAGTGGCCACAGCCTGACACCATGGGCTATTTGCCCTTGATTTAAAAAGTACATGGAAGTTTATGTCATGGGATCTGTGCACCACACCTTCAAATCTGTGCTGTCTTGGGGAAGTCTCCACTGTATTACCAGATATTACAAGTATAAAAACCCAAGCAGCTGGTATCTTCCTCAATATCCTTATTTATTAATTACAGAAAATAAAAAATCCACAATATTTTGACCACAAATGGCCTTTGTCAAAGCCATATCAAATTATATTACACTTGTTTTGATATGGCTTGACAAAAGCCGTTTGTGGCCGAAACATCAGAGACTTATCATGTGCTGTAATTAATTAAGAAGATTATTGAGGAAGAAACCTAGTACCTTGTTATTTTTACTTCAAAAGTAAATGTAAATATAAAACAAATCTACCTTTTATTGCAAAAGCCTAGCCAGTAATTATTTCATTTTAAATTGCTCTTAGTTTTGTCCCCGAAATATTGCAAAGACAATTTTCTGTTGTTTCATTATGCGTATTGTTTGTGGTTAAACCCCTTCACCACCTGGGAATTTTTCGTTTTTGCTTCCCTGATTCCAATAGTCATAATGTTTTTATTTTTCCGTCAATATAGACATATGACAGCTTGTTTTTTGCGGGACGAGTTGTACTTTCAGATGCAATAATTTATTTTACCATATAGTGTACAGGAAAATGGAAAAAACTCCAAATGCGGGGAAATTGCAAAAAAAGTGCAATTACACGTTTGTTTTTTGGATTTTTCTATTCACCATGATCACTATATGGTAAAACTGACATGTGGGTATGATGCCTCAGGTTGGTATGAGTTCGTAGATACCAAACATGTATACTTTTATTGGTATCTGAGTGGTGAAAAACATTCTGAAAATTGAAAAGAATCACACTTTTTGCGCCATGTTCTGTGACCCGTAGCGTTCTCATTATTCAGGATCTCAGGCTTTGTGATGGCTTATTTTTTGTGTCTTGAGCTGACGTTTCTAATGATACTAATTGTGGGTGGATATGCTGTTTTGATCGCCCGTTATTGCATTTTATAGCAATGTTGCGGCAACCAAAAAAAACATAATTTTGGCGTTTGGACCTTTTTTCCTTTACGTAGTTTACGGCTCCCATTAATTGATTTTTATATCTTGATAGATTGGGCGTTTCTGAACGTGGCGATACCAAATATGTCTATTTTTTTTTACTACTTTTATTTTGAGTGGGGGAAAAGGGAGGTGATTTGAACTTTTAGGTTTTTCTTTTCTCATATTGTTAAAAACTTTATTTACTAATTAATTTTTGTTCTTACACAGCCCCATAGGGCGCCACAGCACTGCAGTGGCTGATTGCTTCTGACAGATCCCAATAAGCTGCAGCACATCGGGATCTGTTAGAATTGCGCACTGTGAGGGGTTGGCAGTGCTTGCCAACCACTTACAGGAAGTGCTTTTTGACAGTATCTGGGGTCAACCCAGGACCCCGAGCTGTCACGTGAGCACCAGAGATCCCGCAATCTTATTGCAAGATCTCCGGTGCAGGCAGGGAACAGCACGTTCCCCGACGCGGCACCTTTAGATTCTGCTGTTATTCAATTGGCGGCGGTATCCAAGAGGTTAATAGCACCGATCGGATCCCGGATCTTATCGGGGCTGGAAGTCCAACATCTCAGCTGATGAGATCAGCTGAGATGTCGGGGAAATTATGATGTCATGGGTCGGTAAGGAGTTAAAGCGTACCTGTTATTTCCAGTGAATCTGACACCATACATACCATGCATATAAGAGTAATAATTATGACCATTTTAAGACTTGTATGTTCAGCTGTTTTCCCATTTTACGGGCTCCAGATATTATTGTCAGTTATCCATGTACCCATTTCCATAGTGGGTGTAGACTAGATACTTTGATATCCCTATACACAGCACACATAGAGTAGAATCTGCTTCCCTAACAATAACACACAGAAATAGCTGTAAGGCTGTGACTCACCGTTGCAGGGTTCTCAGGTCTCAGGCGCTGGCTGCGGTCACGGTTCGGTGCCTGAGGCTGTGAAGAACTGGTGGTCAATGCACGGTTAGGTAAAGAATAAAATTAGTTTCGTGATGCCACCTGTAGGTGTCTGGTGATGGCACTGGCGCTGCCCATACCTCCTGGGTGATGTGCGGCAGCTAGATGGAACCACTCCCTACAGGGTGAGCGGGGGTTCCTGGGGGCAGTTAGTAGAATTGAAGGGAATAGGGTAGCACGGTCGGTGTAGTGCGACTGGAAGGAGGGACACGCACACACGCAGTCTTTTGGTACCTTTTACTGGTGTTGACGGGTACACTCGACCGGGAATGAGGTAAACACTTCTGGATTTTCCACAGCAAGCAGTGCTGTAGGCTTCCTGGTAAACGTTGTTCTGCTGGAGTTTGGCAGGTATGAAACCTGACCAAACCGTTACTGCACTTTCTGTGTGACTCTTCACACCCGGATTTGCTGCACTGAGGGCACTTCTAAGGGATTCCTGTCGAGCTCTGACTCCGGGCTCTCATTTGGTGGTGCTTCGGGTATTCGGGGAGCTAGACCCCCTATTTTGGTGCTGGTTTCTCTACAAAGTCTGTACTGCGTCCTTGTAGCTCGGACCCAGTGACCGGAACTCTGTTAGGGTGAGTCTGGATAACTCCTCTGCCCCTATTTAGTACTTGCTTCTCTCTCCTGTTCCTGTGACCCTTACTCTGAGGATCTACCGCTTTCCAGGTGTCTCTGGCATGGGCCTGGCGTGGCTCCAGTACCAGGTCAGCTCTCTCAGCTGCTTACAGTTCTCTAGTGACTGCACACGCTGGTGTTTCTCCCTCCAGGACCCGTATTTATAGGGGAAACTGGCTTAAGGCAACCAGTGGAGCTCCCCCTACAGGTCCGGGGTGAAAGGTGTTGTTAGTGGGGTCTGCTTGCTGTTTACTTTCCATCCATGTCCCAAGAGTTCCTGTGGTGCCCTAACCAGGGTGCCACAGCTGGAGACACACTGAGTGAGATGCATGCGAGTTACTCGTACAAGTCTCCCATGCATCATCCAGCACGGCCTCTGGCTCTCTGGAGAGGAGTGTGTGAGCTGTATAAGTCTCTATGCAGTTGACATGCTCCTGTCCAAAGAGCTTGCGGCTGTGCTGGGTGAGGCATGCCAGACTTGTGTGAGTATCTCGCATGCGTTTCACTCAGTGTGTCTCTGGCCTAACATAGATTATATTATAGAGCAATAGTGCAGGAAAAAAAATTTTCTGGTTTGAATTGAAGCGCTTCCAGAGGGATCACAGGGATGGCAAATTATTCCAAAATAAGTTCTTCTTTTATTACGCGTTTCAGCTTAACATATAACAAGCCTTCATCAGATAAAAAATCCTGGATTTCAGTTATTTGCCATCCCTGTGATCCCTCTGGAAGCGCTTCAATTCAAACCAGAAAATTTTTTTTCCTGCACTTTAACACAAGCCTCCCTCTGGGCGACTTGCTTCTCTGGGAACAAGCAGCAGGCCAGGAGATCCAGGAAATATCCCTCTGTAGGATTATATGCTAACTGCACAAGACACCAGAAAGGTGAGAATAATACCTGAGAACAACTGTTGCTACTAATACACTGCACTTAGATCTGCGCCTTCTCTTTTCTCCTCTATCCCCAGTCTCGCTGACTTCACAGTCTTTGAAGACACTATTTGACTATTATAGAGCAATAATGAGCAGTGTTGCTGTGAATCAAGCACTAGGTTAGATAGAAGAGCTCTTACTAATGTTACCATCAGCTTCAGTGCACTCTTTCTACAGCTACTCCTAACCTCCATAGACTATTATAGACAGCAGCTGTAGCCTGATCTGTACCCTGAGTTGAAAATCCATATAATCTCTTCCTACCAATGATTCTAGATTTAATTATCAGCATATAATAAAGAAATAAGCAAAGAAAGAGTTTTTCTAAATGCCCCTTTCCCAACTGTCCAGCCATCTGGCTTGTTTTCCCCTCAGGCATGGTAATGAAACATCGGAGTGCAAACTGATGTAAGAACAGGTCCCCTAGTTTGCTGCGAGATCTTTCACATTCCTCCATTGCATCTATTGTTGTGCTGGACCCTTCAAGGACCAGGATCAATAAACGCCGCATTTAGCGGTCCTGCTCAACAGTTTTATGGCATAAACTTTGGAAAAAGCCAGATGACAACGGATGCTATTTTGACATCAAATATCATCAGTGGAGGCACAAAAAAACCATGAAACCTGCCCGAATAGATTTTTTTTTATTAACACTGTCTATAATGTTGACTTATTACAAGTTTGTTGAAAAGAAAACGGCTGCTTATATAATTAATTTTAGAAATATATTGCGGCATCAGTTTTAGTGAATTCAAATATTTTGTTACCACCATCAGTTCTTAGTGACAAAAATATGTGAATAATAGACTGCAATCACGTTCTCTGATTTTTTCATATGGAAATAGCTGATCGCATTAAATTATATTCAAAGAAATATGCCAGTCAGTAATGTAGATGCTTTACATTTAAAAGATTAAAAAAAGAATTCGAAACATGATGGTAAAAATGTCATTTACTTCTTATGATTAGTATTCGAAATATGACAACTAAAGTTAGAATAAAGACAAAACTTAATAACTAGGTATACTGTAAGAGATGTGTAGTCAGCACAATTTATAGTGTGTGGGGACAGTTAACAAATGCCTCTACTTAATAATACAGCTATGTTAAAGACGTTTGTGCAAAAAGAAGACAAAAGTAGAGGTATCCACTTATACAAGATTAAAATATGTTGTTGGTTGAAAGATCAATTAATGAGCCACTGTTATGTATACGCACACCTTACACATGTTAGTCCACATTGCCTATTTTAGTCGTTCACCCTGGCCATACATATTCAGCTGCAAAAAATGATGCATATACTTTCAATGAAAGATTGTTCATGGACAAACAACCTCTCTTTGAACTAAAGATCTTTCATACAACTTTTGGCAAAATGAAAATGTGTTCAGTATGAGACTGATTGGATAAAAAAATAATTTGTTTTCAGGAACAATCATTGTGATTGAAATTGTTCATTTTCATGAACTTTAATTGAGTCCTTGTATTAATGACTGGAAAGTTGTCACATGTCGTTCGTGCCATATATGCAAAACTCACAGCTTTCACATTTACAGTGATTAGCGGTCATGTGACCGATGGACGGGATGTCATAACAGCTGAACTAGTGGGACCACTAGAGACTTGGTGCAAGATCATTGAGGAATTAATCTGGTAAGTCATATTTATTTCATTGATTTATAACATTTCCTATCTAGGGCAAACTTAGCAAAATATCAGAAAACCTCCTAAAATTTGTAAAACTTTTACACTATGTCCTAAACTAAATAAGAGTTAAAGCCATGTGAGTATCAAGATTGTTTTTTAGTGTGTACGTATAGATTTGCCCTGGATTCTAGTGTTAATGTAATTCTTTATTGGGTTACCTTAAATATAGATACATTTACCCCACATTGGAAGGTGAGTATGAGAAAATATCAATGATTTCATATTCTTGTTAGGTGTTGAGTATGTGGTCCAGCATTTTTTATCGTTACATGTCTCGGATGGTGCTGAGAGGGTTCTTCTGATGAAGAGGGTATTCATATTTGGTGGCTGTTTATATGAGAACAGAGTTATTTCTTGGACTATTTATTTCTGTATATATATATGTTTTCAGAATTAGCATTAATTTGTCTATTTCAATTTTTGCTAATTAAATTCATAGTATTTACTGGTCAGTGGTTTGTACTGACATGTACTAAACTATATGGAAATTAGGTTATGAAGGCAAAAACCATGTGTGAAGACCAAGTTCTGACCAGCCGTGAGCTCCAGCTCACACTCTAATGCTCACATCACGCAAGAAATACTGCATACTAATAACATGGCAGAGAGCCTCTAATTTCCCAAATGCTCGTTAAAATTTCTATTTTTTTCCTGTGGTCTAGAAACAATGAATACTTTCCTACCAAATGATCCAAAGCTAATTCTTGGACAATAGCTACACTACAGCTGATATATCCCAACCCTACTATTTCACTTTGGCTTTATCTAACAGCCCAAGTTTTAGCAGTTCACGCACTGGTCGTCTGTCTGGAAAAAGAGCAGGGAGCTCATCAGATGCTGTTTGCTCAATTCACAAACAGTGTTTGAGGTGGCCCTGTGGATTAACTAGTATTAATCTGCGCTATCCTCAGTTGTACACTTATGTATATCAACGAAATCTTATCAGGCACACTACAGCCACACACAACAGTGAAAACATATATATCATCTCTAACCGAATTAATGGCATTATTCAGGCATTATTCATTGGGGATTTAGCGCAGCAAGAAGGGAGCAAGTTAAAAGCACTTGAAACAAATCTCAAATCTATTTAGATATTCTAGCTGAAACATTGCGACAGTGGAGACTGAATTTTATTAATATATTGGGATTACACATTGATCTTATTTCCAATTTTTTTGGTTAATTATTTCTATATATTGATATCACACATAGTTTTTCTAACAATTATTCTGTTATAACTATTTTTATACTTTTTTTCGGTACTCAGTTTAGTATTGCAATGCCATTATTCTTAAAATGTGTGTAATAATTGAGTGGGATTGAGAAATGGGCATTTTAAATTTGTCAACCATTTAGAATTGCAGCATATTTATAAATGCACTTGTTAAAATTCAATCTCTTGTAGTTATTATAATTAAGTCAATGAGTTAAAAAATATCAGATATTTTCCTGTAGACATTTTATTAACGCGTGCCTTTTCTGGGTTCATTTTTCTGAAAATGATATGGTTGAATGTGACCTTTTATTTATGGCTAGAATGAATTGTAATTGGGTTACGTTCTGGCTAGAACCTATTCCAGATGGTCGTGTGCAATAAATTTCTGATTTAAATTGGTCAAAAGTGTCTAACGCAAAAAAGCTGAAGGTGCAGCCATCTAACGCATTTACAATGCAGTTTGTATTCCAAAATGATAGGCCCATTGACTGTAATCTGTGTACATCAGTGCGGAATATGTTGGTGCTGTTTAAACAAACAAATTAATAAAATAGGAAAAGTAAAATTAGCTGACCGGAGAAGCATGAGTGTAACTGTTGTTGAGTATTGCATACAGATAGAGGAATACTAAAATCTATATACTAATTCTCAGCTAATTTCTAGAACTTGACTATTAGGCATTTCCTATTTTGAGTTTTTTAAAGACGAAAGTCTAAAAGCACAGGAGGATATTTAGCAGATTTGAGCCCCCTTTAACATGGTAACGCACAATAGCTGATTGTTTGTCCTACAGTTTTTGGCCCCTATCAAAAGTAACCTTATGTGAATATGACTTCAGGGTAAAGGAGATGACCAGCTGCCTGATACCACTGGACCTTCATTAGGCGCTATCCATTCTGTCAGATAGTGTTGGCAAATATCTCCAAAGCCCAATAGACCTTAGTTGCGCAAGATTTAGGAATTGTCAGTCTCTTTAATAAAAACCTAATATCTATTGGCAGTTTTCCACATATATTCCCATGTTATCAGATTTGAAATGTCAATGATACTCAGCTTTTGTATTCTTTAAGAGGTAACACTCAGCAGCTGGACACCAATGGTCGCTATTATCTATAGGGCCCACAATAAAAGCTCACTTATGGAGGCCACATATGGTCAAAAAAGGAAGGTATAAAAACATGTTAACAGTCAGCAAATCATACATATACAGTTCCAAAACAGATTTGAGTCTGCACTAATACCACTGATCGGCACACTGGGCAACTATACTACTCAAAATGTCAATGGAACCTTAAAAAAGGCTTAATGTGAATCATGACCTTTTAGCAAGTCCTTTTGAAATCTGATAGCTGGTGCTGATTAACTTCCTAATAATCTACAGTCATCACAGTTTTGTTTTTCTGAGCATAGTCATAAAGATGAATCACACAATTTTTTCTGCCTGCAACCACTAGATTGTGATTTGGGGCTTAAAAGAAAACTAAGTTATTATATTTAAGCTAGAAATCATATAAAATTATTAAATGGAGTCTATCACCCCTAAAATTTAATTTAAACTATGCAAATACTCATATAGGAGACTCAGCTCCTGTAAACCTCTGTGTATCTATATAGTGAATAGCCGCTGCAGGCAGGAGAGAGATAAGCATGCAATCCTTCATGTTTTGGAGGCAACAACTTCATTAAAGATTTTTTTTAGCATTGACAGACTGACCTCTCATCAATACAAATATGTTAAAAAATAGAAGATATTATTATGGACATATTCAGGTTTTAAAAAAATCCTAAAGGTGTGAAAAAAGGATAGGCATTTATTATAAAGTGTTTTAAGGTTGTATATACATTTCTGAGACCTGGTCAGTGGTACAAGTGGTGCGGCTGAGGATTGGTAGGTGAGTATAATATATTTGTCATTTTTTAAACAATGTCTGGATGGTTTTCTAATAAATAAGTAGGGGACAACCCCTTTAACAAGCATCGCAACATGTTAAATCCCCTCACAATCCCACGCATACTAGTGGGTTCAAGGTCATGTCCCTCCCTTAAATGTGGGCTCACAATCTGACCTCATGAGCCAACATGTGCCTTTAACAGTTGTGGGTGGATCGGAGATCTGCCCGCAGCTGGTAACCAGTTAAATCCCTTTGTCAATTTCTGGCAACAGGATTTAACATGCGCCAGTGGGAAACGTGACACTCCCCAATCCCAGCGGTGGTCCCGTGATGTGATCACGGAGCATTGGTAGGTTGTCATGGCAGCTAGGGGTCAGCTGATGATCCCTGTATCTGCCATGAGGAATTTCCTGTGTATGCCGGCTGCGAGCCGGTGTTCATAGGAAATGATTATTTCTGCTATTCAGTGTGGTGCTGTTGCACTGTTCTGTATTATGGGCGGCACAGTGGCTCAAGTGGTTAGCACTGCAGCCTTTGCAGCGCTGGGGTCCTGAGGTCCTGGGTTCAATTGACACTAAGGACAACATCTGCAAGGAGCTTGTGTGTTCTCCCTGTGTTTGCGTGGGTTTCCTCCAGGCACTCCGGTTTCCTCCCACATTGTAAAGACAACTTGATAGGATGTTTACATTGTGAGCTCCAAGAGAGACAGCATTACTGATGTATGTAACATGCTATGGAATTAATAGCGCTATATAAATGAATAAAATATTATTATATTATATTATAGCACAAGTAATCATATGATTGCAGCTTCAAGTTTCCTAAGGGGAATAGTAAATACAATAAATGGAGGAAAAAAAGTTTTACAAAATATGAAGAGAAAAAAACTAAAAACACAAATGTTCAAATTGCTCACCTTTTTCCCCATTGAAAATAAAAACTATTAAAAAAAAAAACCAAAACACATATTTGGTATCGCTGCGTTTAGAAAAGTCAGATCTATAAAAATATAAAATCAATGAATCTGACCGATAAACAGCATAATAGAAAACAAAATCAAAACACCAGAATGACGTTTTTTTAACATTACCATAAAATGCAATGGAGGCGATCAAAACATTGCATCTACCCAAAAACTGTATCAGTGAAATCGACAACTTTTGGAGAAAAAAATTAAAAGTACAGTTTTTCCAACAAAAAAACAAATTTTCATATGGTGATTGAAAAAAATTATGGCACTTGGAAGAAAGGGAGGATAAAATGAAGACGAAAAATGGAAAATCACTGGGTGGTGAAGGGGTGACTGATGTTAAGGTGGCTGTACTTGTTTCCTTTGTAAAAGGACTTTAGTGGACGTCTAGGGGCATATTGTTTCTCCCTGCCAGTCAGCTAGCATAGGGAAGAATATAGGCCAGGCTATGCTCATAGAAAAAACGTATTCAAAATTTCTTTCTTTCAGTAGGAAGAATGCTTTTCTTTCCTGGGTTCTAAATGCATTGCATAGACATAAACTCTTGACTACATGCAACAACCGCTAGGTAGAACTTAGAAACGTACCTTTTCCTAGAGTTATATGCATAACAGTAAATGGTAAACTCCTTAGTAGAGATGATTGAATCGATTCTATTAGAATCAAATTCGAGTTGAATTTCCTGAAATCTGCAGATGTCAATGAATGCAAACACTTGTACAATTTGCCAAAAATCGTCCGTCACCATTTGGCACATTGCAGAACACTGCATGAGTAGTCATCACATGCCATGGTATAGCGCCACTATCAAGAAAAAAATATTTTTTCAGTCCCAAAAATACATAAAAAATATTGAGGCTTTAATGGTGCAAAGAAGATAAAATTCAAGACGTACAAATAAATTGTGCACAAAAAAAGATAGCGTTGGATGCGTGTAGGGGAGAAAGAGATGACATTGGCCAGGTCAAAGTTAGTCAAGGTTTGACATGTCGAAAATGTGTAGCTATTAACCTTGGCTGCTCCAGGCCGATGTTGTCACTTTCTCCCATGAAAACATTCAATGCTATCTTTTTCTGTGCACAATTTATTTGTATATCCTGGATTTTAACTCTTTGCACCATTAAAGACCCAATAGTTTTGATCTATTTTTGAAACTGGAAGATTTCCATTTTCTTGATAGTTGCTTCTCACGCCGAACAAGGAGTATTCCGTGCTCTACTTATGGAAATCTGATGTAGGTGAGCTGGCTTCTACTTTGTATAGTGCCACCAACCTACCTTCAACTTTATGTACTATGAAACTATAGGAGAGACTATCATACCCTGGGTCAGATGGTGGTGATGCTGTAGTTAGGAGCTCTTGCTGTGCATAGAGAATTGGATGCATCACTTGCGGACAAAATCTCTCTCTTACAAATAATTGAGGCTGTCTTATTGTTAATCATATTAAAAGAAGATGTATACATTCCTAGGAGACCTCAGAGTGTAAGGCTAGGGTCATATTAGATCTAAAAGCTAACGTTTTTCACAAGTGCAAATTGTGAAAAATGCTAGCTTTAATGCCTTCATAGGCTCCTACGTTAAAAAAGCCTTGCAAAAGTGCAATGTGTTTAACGCTAAGCGTTTTTGCTAAAGCCACAAAAAACGCTGCTAGCAGCGTTTTTTGGTGCTTTTGCAAAACTGCATGCATTTTTTTTAACATGGACTCCTATGGGAACCGCTTGCGTTAACGCATGGTACATATATGTACCATGCATTAACGCATTTTTTAACGCTAGTGTTAAAATTGCATGAAAATGGCAACAGAAAAAAATGCCTAGCATTAACGCAGCCTTCCCAAAAACGGCCCCCCAAGTGTGACTCTAGCCTAAGACCCATCTTTTCAAAATAATTGAACTACTTACAATTTTTGGGAAATTTTTTTTTTCATACATGTACCATGCGTTAACGCATGCATTTCCCATAGGAGCCTATGTTAAAAAAAAGCATGCGTCTTTGCAAGAGCACCAAAAAAACGCTGCTAGCAGTGTTTTTTGGGGCTTTTGCAAAAATGCCTAGCGTTAAGCACATTGCACTTTTGCAATGCTTTTTTAACATGGGAGCCTATGGAGGCGTTAAAGCTAGCATTTTTCATAATTTGCACTTCTGAAAAACTTTATCTTTTAGTGCTAATGTGACCCTAGCCTAAAGCTGGTAGATTCCTTTTAACAGGTTCGATCATCTCTACTCCTAAGGCTGGCTTCACACTACGTTTTTTATAATCCTGTTCTCTTCGTTTTTGAAAAGAACAGAACAGGATTGTTTTTGCCTCCCATATATCCCTATGATATCGGATTGGCCATATTTGGCCATCCGGTTTTGTGTATTCAGACCCGGATTAGTTTCTGTCCTGTTTTTCACCGGTCCCAAAAACAAAGTCTGCAGTATTTTTGGGCTCTGGTGACAAAACCGGATGGAAACAAATCTGGTCCGGTTGAGGACACTTAACATGGGGGCCTATGGAGCTGGATTCGGCAAAAAACAGAATTGTTTCCCGGATCCGGTTCCAGGGTTCAGAGCATGCTCAGAACAAGAGCACTGCTCTGTACCCGTGGTACATGTGTGTAATTTCACTTTAGCAGTGTATCTATATACACTGTTAAAGTGAAATTAAGTCAAGGGATGGTTAAAAATAATAAATTCTCACCTATCCGCCGAGTGTCCCGCGATGAATTCATCTCCGATGGCTTGAGGACCTGTGCATCAGCTGACCAGGATCACATGACCGCATCAGCGCAGTATAAAGATTTAAACCACACTGATGTGGTCATGTGACCCATCAGCTGATAGGGTTGCCCCGCCCCTTCCCAGTTGGCTGATGCACAGGTCTTCAAGCTGTCGGAGATGAATTCATTGCGGGACACTCGGCGGATAGGTGAGAATTTATTATTTTTTTATTTTTACACATCCCTTGACTTAATTTCACTTTAGCAGTGTATATAGATACACTGGTAAAGTGAAAGTGAACAGTGCCCACAGCACTTGTCTGGCTTGGCTCATCCTTGCTCTTTCTGTGTCCAGATTCCGGACGCAGACACAGAAATGGCATCCGGAGTTGTCAATCCGGGCTTGTCAGTTCCTGTTTGTGGGGTCCTGCAAAGAACAGGATCCCCACGGAGAAGAACAAAACATAGTGTGAAGCCAGCCTAAGTGCTCCATGATGGCGATGGCTGGCATCCTGGAGTTTACCATCTAACTACTATACATCTAAAAATAAGGATTTAGAAGTCTGCATCTTAGGTAGCACATTACTATAGCATTTGTCTCCTTTAGATCACAGACAAAGGGCAACTGTTTTCCCACAATTGCACACACACAATAGAGGAATTCAGGATTCTCATGCAATAGACAAAAAATAATCGTCATCAGAATTAGATTATAGTACATTTAATTTACTATTCTTTAAGACATATTTTTCAAAACTTGGACTATACGATCATAACATTGACAAGTACATTTTTAAGAGAAATATGTACATGAGAAATGTTTCCAATCTAGAGCTGTATTTAATATATTTCAATTCAAAATTTTTATTACTTAATACTTTATATTATGCTTATAATCACATATAATAATATTTTAGAAGAATGTTTCCATTCCTTCCTTTCTAAATCTACATATAACTACAGCATAAATGTTTCTGAATAATATTTTAACTGATATAATTTCCTATAATAGATTGGGATCGTGTATACGAATGGAGCCAATGAACCCACAATTCCTTCTTAATTTTACTGGCTTGTACATGTATCTAGATACAATGTGCACGTAGTCACTTCCACAATAGCATTTTCTACATCATATTCTTCATTGGTTTCACAAGAACAATACAAGTGTGGACCTTCACAGTTTATTCGATAAAGTATCCATATGAGTGACCTATAGATCTGCCAGGACTAATTAAGAATCATAATAATTGCTGAGGCCATGTCTTACGTATGAACAGAATCAAGTCCTTGTCTATAAAATACAGAAATATATGTGATTCAGTAAGATTTATGGCCACCTGCATTACAATGACAGGCATGTTATTTAATTTTCATGATTTTTTTATGATCCTTTATGACTTTTATGACATATATGTTGATATTAAAGGATTGAAGCAGGATTATCACCCGAACATCCATTCTTAATCTAAAGGTAATGCGTAATGATAAAGTTGCCTTGATGACCTAAGACGCGGTTTTCGGCAGTTCTTTCCGATGGCTGCATCTCTTATATTCCAGATTCGAGAACTGTTGAAAGGCAATGTATTTGATAATTGCATATGGAAAGGGCCTTGTATCTTGTATAACAGAGATTAAGTTGTTTCCTATATCTGTCCTGGTCTTAGTTACATTTCAGATGCCTGTTGTCAGAGGTCGTTAGCTTGGCTGCCCAATAATTCCACAGAGAAGTTTGGATGCGGCTGATAATTGTGAGTCCGCCGATCGCTGCCTACAGTTTGAAGACAGTTTTCTTTTATTTCAATAATAAAAAGAGACGAGCTGGATAGACGGTTGATTAAAATTGACTCACGTTCCAAATACTAAAGTGAAGTTTTATGCTGAAACATTTATTTTGACTAAATGCTACAGTTAAACTTATCATGTGCGTGCCAAGACTCTATATCCGTTTTATTACTCCACATTTTGATCTGAAATTTCTGCTCAATTGTTTTGAGAATTTATAGGTTTTATTCAGAAACTAGTACTTTATTGTGACCCTTAAAAAAGCATGGCTGTAAATACAGAATGAGATATATGAAAATCAGATATTTGATAGCAAGCAATATAAAAGGAAATAAATGGATGTCTATTGTGATTGTGGATTATAAAATTACACTTTGCACCTCAATATATACTGATTAATTTGCTATGATCTAACATTTTATATATGTTTTAGATATTTTTATTTATACATAGAAAACATATAGAGGCCCCTTACAAGGTGACGACTTACGGACAAAGAATACAATTCTCTATGGGTTTCCGGGTGCTTCACACGATCACATCTTGCCTTTATTTCTTGCGCAATACTATCAATATCTGCTATCTATGTCTCTATCTATCTATCTATCTATCTATCTATCTATCTATCTATCTATCTATCTCTCTATCTATCTATCTATCTATCTATCTTGATCTATCTGTAATCTATCTATTTATAGTATTTATTAATATTATCGATCTATATCCATCTATCATTATCTATCTATCTATCTATCTATCTATCTTTCTATCAGTTAACTATCTATGTATAGTATCAATTTATCTATCTTTCTATGTATTGGACAACTATCTATCTATACATCTATTATCTATTGATCATCTTTCTATCTAATATTCTAAAAAAGCAGGCAGCAGTCCAACTGATAAGGTGCAACCAGCTGTGGATCTCAATGATCCATCCATCTAACCAGGAGGCTGACATCCGACACACATGCGCTAGTGCGAGAGCTGGGGACACATTGAGATCCACAGCTGGTTGCACCTTATTAGTTGGAGTGCTGCCTGCTTTTTCTGAACTTTAATATCATTGGAGGTTTGGACACGGCCTTGTGGGAGTTGCTTTGCACCTACATTTATTTTTTTTAGTTTGTGCTGCCCTAATATCTATCTATCTATCTATCTATCTATCTATCTATCTATCTATCTATCTATCTATCTATCTCTCTATCGTCTGTCTATTTTCTATCTTTCTATTTATCAATCTATCTATCTGTTATCTATCTAGGTATCTCCCTATCTATTTTTCCATCTATTATCTATCTATCTAGTGATCATTTTTGTATCGATCTATATATTATCTATCTATATCTTTCAATCTATGTATACATGCAAGTTAATAAATGTAATATGTGTATAGCTTGTGTAAACTGACAATATTTAAGAAATTAGTACTGAATCAGATCCTCTCCCCTCTGTACCAGTTTGTCATAGTTAATTTGTTTACTGTAAACTATATCTATACTTTTGTATGTAACCCCTTCTCATGTACAACGCCATGGAGTTAATGGCGCTATGTAAATAAATAATAATAATATTAGGAGATTTCATTTCACCATCTTTAAGACATGCAAATGTTATCTCATTGAAATGTCGGGTCCAGATTGTGCAGGTTTACTGTATGTATGCATAAGTATTCTAAATACATTTTACTGTTCAGAAGGCTGAAGACTATTTTTGTTGAACATAATTTTGTAAATAGGTAAGTTATTAATTTGAATAGAAGTCTGATGATGACAATAAATGCACACAACTACAACTCACCCTGCAAACGGCCAGGCCTTATAAAGTAAGTCAATTCTAAAAAATAATAAAAGTTCTGTCAGTTAGATTGTGTGAAGCCAAATACAAAGAAACTTGTTGTGTCCTTAAGGCCAAAACTGTTTTCTTCATTGAGGGGTTGATCCAAAATGATGTAGTGTTCCTTTGTTTTACATGTGTCGGTCTGCATATTTTATCTTATCCCTTTATATTGGCATAATTATTTATTTCTAAAATCCTGCATTAAAACTTATGTAATTCACTGCAAGTTGATTTTATTCATTAATATTGTCCTCTCTGTATCGCCATTTCTACTTTGATAGAGTATAGGGTGGTTAGATTCCTGTCTAAGCACAAATGGGCTATAAGTAATGCAGTCTGCGTTATACATGCCATATTATCCTAATATTTCTAGCCACATTTAAAAATACTTATTCTTGAATACTTTTAACACATATTCACACAATGTCCATTACTATTTGGATCCAAGCTCAGACAAATGTATTTTCGTCTATGTGGGCCACAGTTCTTTTCATCTAGGAGCGTATGGAGCTGTTCAATGATCTTCTATCCCATATATCGGAGGTTAGCATCTTAGTAAGCTTCCAATAATGCTCTTTTATGTCTTTCGAGACAAATCCTCTCCCTAAACATGCAGTTTTTTTTATTATTTCATGATAAGTGGTGAACATGAGGCCGTAAGTAATATGCAGACTTGAGCTAAACCAGACTACGGAGCTTGGTGGCATATAGAAACAAAGCTTTGTGTTTTTCTCATGTTGATTCCATAGCGCATTAATTGCTCACCACAGCAACAAATTGCCCGTGTGAAAATGGCCTTAGTCAACATGCTTCTGTACAAGAATGACTGCACTGTGTGAATAGGCTGCAGATGCTGCTCTACAGACTCTCAGCTGTGGAGGATGGAGGAGTCATTTCACAGATGGTGAAGCAGCTACCAAGACCGAAACATTGAAGTGTTTATGTGAAAGTTCACAAGGCTTCCCGACCGGTCCAAGCAGAATTATATTAGCTTACATGTCTATAGTGAAAAGAGATTTGTTTTCAAGACCTCTCGATTGGACCTATTAAGACATATATCAGAAATATTATTATGGGTGCTTGATAATTAACACTTTGATCCCAAACAGAGGGATGGAGTTTTCCTACGTGATACTAAAAGCTGACATTTGTTTTACATGTAGTTTTCCTTTACATCTATATCTATATATATATATATATATACACACAGAGCATATAAGTATATATTAATATACATATGTAGATATGTATTTTTTTCATTGTGTAATAAAATTCTATTCTCGACTAATTTCCAATTTTATGCTATCTGCCAAGTCTGTTGGCAGTGAAATCATTTGGGCAGATGCTGTAAATAACATTACAAGGTACATTTTAGGTGACGGCTGCAAAGAAGACTTTTTCTACTATGACTGTTGATGGAGTGAAGAAGGATGACCCACCATTGTAACAAGTCACTATGGATATATTTTACATGTGTGGGTGTAGAAAGCGGCAATAGTTATAGTCAAGTAGGTCAAAGAGATTTTCGTGTAACCAACTAATATAACAACAATGAAATAACTGCCCACACTTCTTAGGCCTAAACAGCATATCATGTTATTTGGAAGACTTCAGTCCTCGGCAGCCACCAATGTATGGAGATGTGCTGATCTGCTCTGTATATTGGTTACATAACAGCTGATCGATGGGGGTGACAGGTGTCAAATCACAAACGATCTCATGTTGATGACCTATCAAAGACTTGGACAACCCCTTTAAATCACTTCAATGATACAGTTAATTTTTAAGTTTAGTTCATAGTCCTATTTTAACTTTTTTTCTCTAGTTCCTAATTGCAGCACTGTTGTAACTGGTATTAAAATGTATTGTTCTTTATGTAATTTAGAGAAATATCTTTATATCTCATAGGCTACATTCAGATTAATATTTTTGGTAATGTGTGATGTCCTTGGAAAAAACTGACAGCACTCTCATCAATGATATTCAATATTGCTGTTCTATTTTTTTTTCATGGACCGAATGTTTGCATAAAAACAAACTCCCAAAATGCTCTACTTGTCTCCTCCATAATTTAGATGATGATATGGATGCATAAAAGAAAAAACAAACGGATCCCATACTCATCAACAGTATAGCATCTGATTTTTATGGACACATTGCAATTTTTTAAGATAGTCAACTGTATTTGGTCTTGTAAATTTTAATAACTGTTCTTCTGTAAAGACGTATGCCAGACAAATTGCATATGGATAACAGCACAGATGAAAAATCAGCCATTATTTCTAGTTGAAAATTGGACAATTACTTATTGTAATATTCTCAGTAAAAATCAGATTTAAATAAAATAATAATAAAAATATGAAGACATTGCATAATAGGCCCAACACATAATTGGGCTACTGTTTTCTATTTCAACTTCCATTTTAATAAATGTATTAAAATATAAATTCAGCAGATTCAAGGGGAAAAAATAAAATACATAAAGAGAAGAATTAAGTTGAAAGTGACAAGAAAGATCTCTTGTAAATATTAACTGTAATGTCACAAAGGATCACTGTGTTGCGAATAATTATCTGAATATTTGATTATTCTGTCTTAAAAACATAGACATTATAGTTGCTAGTAGATTTTTGCCTTATTCTTTTCACTGATCTCCCCAATAAAATGACAATAATATTGGAATAATCAATATTTGTATCAACTTGTTATACTCAGTTTATCCTATTACTTAAGAACTGATATACATTGCCGAAAGCCAATCCAAATGAGTAATGTATATACGTGTATAGGAAAATATGGGAAATATAGTGTAAACAGATTTAGCCAAATTTGTATATGGAATTTTAGTTACATTTCTAGTGTCAAACTTTCCCTAGTATGTACAGCCCTTCAGCCTTACTAGATATATGACAGCTGGCTAACATGATTACTCTTCCACTAGTCATTGCAACCACGAATGTACAGTTATTAATAAAATCTATTAAAACCTATGCTGATAGCTGGCATATTCTTTTAAAGCCCTCCTGCCATATGAAGAACAAAGTAATTGATTTATATTAGACAGTGTGCATGATGTGTTTTTACTTGGCATGAAAAACATCTGCTGACTAATCTTCCTGAGCTCAAATGTAGACCAACAGCGACATCTCATGGTGTAGGAACAATTGTATGCAGCGAGGGGATGAAGAGCCCCCAACCTATTCCGATGTGTGTAACCGTTAAAGGGAAATGTGTTTGAAATTACCATCTGATGGCCTGGTGATGCTTGTGTGCAGCGAGAGGATGACACAACTTATTTCAATGAGTGCAACTGTTAAAGGACAATGTGTTTGATATTACCATCTGATGGCCTGGTGATGCTTGTGTGCAGCGAGAGGATGACACAACTTATTTCAATGAGTGCAACTGTTAAAGGACAATGTGTTTGATATTACCATCTGATGGCCTGGTGATGCTTGTGTGCAGCGAGAGGATGACACAACTTATTTCAATGAGTGCAACTGTTAAAGGACAATGTGTTTGATATTACCATTTGATGTCCTGGTAACGGTTTTATGCAGTGAGGGGATGAATAGCCTTACAACCTATTCTGATGAGTACAACTACAGGACAATGTATGTGATACTACCATCTGAGGGCAGGCTTAGCTTTGTGTTACTTTTATGTTGCTGGTGCAAGAATTTTGCCATCAAGGAAAACATATTATATAAAATTATGTTAAACTTGTATCTATGGTAGTGCTTCAGAAATCCCAGTTCACAGTTTTTAGATACAATAAAATCTGAGATTCAGATGTGAATGGTAGCAGAATAGGACATCAGGAAGAATGTTATCCTCAGGATAGGCCATCAATAGTCATAGATTCATTGTGTTAAAGATTGAAAAATGACATGTCTATTGAGTTCAACCTATTACCTAATGTGGTGATCCAGATAAAGGTAAAATTTATTCATGATTGAATCGATTCATGGCAAATTGAATTGTTCAACGCTAATTGAACAATTTGGGATTCATTACAAAAAAGTCCGACATCTTTTCACACTTTGCAGAAGATTACATTAGTGTCATGCACGCACTGGCTTGGGTCTGAATACGCTGCATGACAGTGCTGCATGGTACAACGGTTGTTCAGTGCACTACACAAGGAAACACCGTGGACACAAATTAAAACTTTTAGGCCCTGTCAAAAGAGAATGGGGGAAGGGACACCTCCTGCACTCACTTGATGATGTACCTTGATCTCCTTGGCATCCCTACATGAGTTCTTTCACCCCGTTCTCTATCAGGATATATAGTCCCTTGCTTGCTCTGCATTTATCCCTCACTAGGAAGCTGACTGGTGAGAGCACTAGTTCCACCACTGAACTAATACAACAAGAAGGGAAGGAAAGACAGACAGGGGAAAACTCAAAAGGATGAACATCAACTTCATGGTGTGGCGCTTTGCTCACTAAGCGTGTTGGAGGACCCTCAAATGGTAGTGGGATTGAGGGAAACAGGTATGTTTTTCCGTAAAATATAGTCAAGCAGTTTATTAAGACATCATAAACCGCACATAATGCACAGTTCATTTACATCAACAGAACATTAGTGACATACCAGTCTGTTCCAATGGTGGATACACCTGTCTAGCAATCCAGAAAAAAGAAAATTCAGGGCACTAAGCGGTATCAACAATCATGTTCCGGGATATCATCCCTGGCGGGTTCCCCTCCGGCGGTGCACATCCAAAGCACTAGGACGTTATACAGCGATTTGAAGAAAGAGACAGCACTCACCGGTATGTGCAGGTGGTCTTTTAATCCAGATTTTCAAGGATAGACAGGGTGCAGGGAGATGACCACCGGCCCTCCGTGGTCACCTCCCTGCACCCTGTCTATCCTTGAAAATCTGGATTAAAAGACCACCCTGCACATACCGGTGAGTGCTGTCTCTTTCTTCAAATCGCTATACACCTGCCTAGCATTTACTCTCATACATCAATGTAACATTAGTGACATACCAGTCTGTTCCAATGGCTGATATGCCCGCCTGGCAGTATTTACATAGTGTCTTTTAGGCACATGGTTACCTTACAGGAGCTATTCCCAGCTCCATTCACTGACTCCTGTCAGTCCATCATTCAGGAAACTGTCTCTCTCTGGGATTTCCAACAGCTTTTAGTTCCAGATCCTCAGCAGGACTGTGGATTCCTGAATATCCCTATGTTCTCCTCTTTGCGTACCTTCCAGGACGCTGGCCATTTCCATGCTTCCATACTAGGTGAGTTCCAGTACATTGGTCACTCCAAGCACCGAGAGCAAGCCCTCACAGGTTCCTTCCAGGGTACCAGCTGGTCCCAAGCAAGATAGGAGCCCCATGGTCCCTGAACCTCATGCCTTCCAAGAAACTGTCTGCTCCTAAGCATGATATCTGACCTCCTGGCCATACGTCTTCCAATATAGCTCCTGCTCCCCAAACGCATAAAGACAAACTAATCCCATTAATACAGGGATTAGTTTCCCTCAGACACCCAGGTGTGTGAGGAATAAGCTTTAGCCACATTCTCCTGTCTTTTAGCTCACCTGCAGTCTAGCACTTGTAATGCATTACCTGGCCTTGTGGAAGCTTAAGTCCCACCCTAATGCATTACTTAAACTTGCTGAACTACAAGTCCCAGCATACATATTTGCAATGCAACAAGTCGCTGCATCACAACGGCTACAGCCATGGCTGCAGTCCTAGCCTGCAGACGGATTGGCACTGGAGAGTTCACCAACAGCGACTTCCACTCATGTCGCTGGCAATGAATGAAATTCAATCACCAGCACTAGCTGATGGGTCATATCAGTATTTGAACGAGATAGGACAGATGTCAAAGGATTTTGCTAACAGCAAAACTGACAGTAGCCCATTGAATACCAAAAGAAAGAAAACACATTTAATGTGCAGAGTCTCACCAAAGGAATGAGACTCAGGTCAAAAACCTGTCACAAGTCTCAGAGGTACGAGAGACCATCGTGAAAAATGGTCACAGAGAGGTGACGTAGTCTGAGTGGTCACTGTACAGGCTTCCACATAATGCTTTGCATGAGGGGCAGACATATCATTGATTCAACTTGTGCAGTTGCACAGGAACCCAAGAAGTAAAGGGACACATTTCTACTTTCAAAGCAGGTGGTTGCGCATTATAAAGAGCTACTGAACTTCAAAGGGCCCATATCACATGCTGTTTTTGAGCATGTGCCCTTTTCTGTCTGTGTCTGCCTTTGCCTTGCAGCTATCACATACCATTGTATAGCACAGCCAATCAAGAGACATTATCATAGCTTCTATAAAAGCTTAAGCAGGGAATGCAGCAGACATTTTGGTCTGATTAAGGATAGTGATGTGATGTCTGAACTCACAGCTCAACAAGAGAGATAGGAAGAGAAAGCCCTAAAATATTGGACAAATACTCCAGATAGTAATATGTTACATAACTACAGCACTGAAAAAGAAGAGTCTAGACGTCTGTGAATTAGGGCACAATCAGATGGCCGTATAACTTGGACAATGAGTGCATTGCTGACAGGCAGGCGGCTTTCCTGATCCAAGCGTGACAGAGGCACATATAAATACAATGCTGTCACACTCAGATCAGGAGAGTCAGGCCAGTCCAAGCATTGCGATGCGATCGTTGTCCATA
This sequence comes from Allobates femoralis, assembly GCA_033576535.1. NCBI lineage: Eukaryota > Metazoa > Chordata > Amphibia > Anura > Aromobatidae > Allobates > Allobates femoralis. The sequence goes on along the minus strand of JARQOC010000003.1, from coordinate 514,800,144 downwards.
TTATATGGCGTCTGACAGTGCCCTTATACAGAGATTCTAATGATAAGTGTGTGAGAGAGATAAGAGAAGTTCAAGCACCAGTGGCAGGGTTAGTGATCACTGATACCGTGTAGATTGGCATCGACTCTGCTGGATTTGAATTACAATTACACATTTTTTTCTTTCTTAAAGGGAATCTGTCATGTGAAAAAAAAACACTATTAATCTGCAGATAACAAAGTTAGTCTGCATGTTAACATAATTCTGATGCCGTTCGGCCCCATCACTGAGAGCCCGGCTTTCGTGAGAAATAAAGTTAATTTCACCTGCATGTGGGACTCCCAGTGCAGTGGTGTCATAATACTATTAACCTGCAGATTAAAGTCAACCTGTCAGAAGTTTTTTGTTTTTTTTTTACATGTAAGCTGTGGCCACCACCAGTAAGGCCTTGTATTCAGCATTCTGGAAAATATATAAAAAAAACATTTATCATAATCACCTGAAGGGTAGTCCAGTCCAATGAATATTGCCAGTCTTAGGCCAGACTGCCCCTAGGTAAGTATAATAAAAGTTGATTTTTGCATTATACAGATTAGATTGTGGATTTACGGTATATGTATATATATATATATATATATATATATACAGTGCCTACAAGTAGTATTCAACCCCCTGCAGATTTAGGTGGTTTGATAAGATGCAAATAAGTTAGAGCCTTCAAACTGCAAACGAGAGTAGGATTTATTAACAGAAGCATAAATCTTACAAACCAAAAAGTTATGATGCTCAGTTGAATTTTAATAAATTTTAAACATAAAAGTGTGGGTCAATTATTATTCAACCCCTCACACCACCAGAATTCTGTTTGGTCCCCCTAAAGTATTAAGAAGTAGTTCAGGCACAAAGAACAATGAGCTTCACATGTGTGGATTAATGATCTCTTTTGCCAGCCTTTTCTGACTATTTAAGACTTTCCCCAAACTTATGAACAGCACTCATACATGGTCAACATGGGAAAGACAAAGGAGCATGCCAAGGCCATCAGAGACAAGATCGTGGAGGGTCACAAAGCTGGCAAGGGGTACAAAACCCTTTCCAAGGAGTTGGGCCTACCTGTCTCCACTGTTGGGAGCATTATCCAGAAGTGGAAGGCTTATGGAACTACTGTTAGCCTTCCACGGCCTGGACAGCCTTTGAAAGTTTCCTCCCGTGCCGAGGCCAGGCTTGTAAGAAGAGTCAAGGCTAACCCAAGGACAACAAGGAAGGAGCTCCGGAAAGATCTCATGGCAGTGGGGACATTGGTTTCAGTCAATACCATAAGTAACGTACTCCACCGCAATGGTCTCCGTTCCAGACGAGCCCGTAAGGTACCTTTACTTTCAAAGCGTCATGTCAAGGCTCGTCTACAGTTTGCTCATGATCACTTGGAGGACTCTGAGACAGACTGGTTCAGGGTTCTATGGTCTGATGAGACCAAGATCGAGATCTTTGGTGCCAACCACACACGTGACGTTTGGAGACTGGATGGCACTGCATACGACCCCAAGAATACCATCCCTACAGTCAAGCATGGTGGTGGCAGCATCATGCTGTGGGGCTGTTTCTCAGCCAAGGGGCCTGGCCATCTGGTCTGCATCCATGGGAAGATGGATAGCACGGCCTACCTGGAGATTTTGGCCAAGAACCTCCGCTCCTCCATCAAGGATCTTAAGATGGGTCGTAATTTCATCTTCCAACAAGACAACGACCCAAAGCACACAGCCAAGAAAACCAAGGCCTGGTTCAAGAGGGAAAAAATCAAGGTGATGGAGTGGCCTAGTCAGTCTCCTGACCTTAACCCAATTGAAAACTTGTGGAAGGAGCTCAAGATTAAAGTCCACATGAGACACCCAAAGAACCTAGATAACTTGGAGAAGATCTGCATGGAGGAGTGGGCCAAGATAACTCCAGAGACCTGTGCCGGCCTGATCAGGTCTTATAAAAGACGATTATTAGCTGTAATTGCAAACAAGGGTTATTCCACAAAATATTAAACCTAGGGGTTGAATAATAATTGACCCACACTTTTATGTTTAAAATTTATTAAAATTCAACTGAGCAACATAACTTTTTGGTTTGTAAGATTTATGCTTCTGTTAATAAATCCTACTCTCGTTTGCAGTTTGAAGGCTCTAACTTATTTGCATCTTATCAAACCACCTAAATCTGCAGGGGGTTGAATACTACTTGTAGGCACTGTATATAGTATTTCAGAATGCTGTATATAAGGCCTTACTGGCGGTGGCCACAGCTTATATGTAAAAAAAACCCTTAAGAATTATATCTATGGACTAATAGCGTTTTCAGTGCAAGGTTTACCTATCCTTTACCTGAAGTAGACAATCTCTATTGCACTCCTTGACAGGGTACCGTAAGAATGATGTCTCCAAAACATGAAAATAAAATATATTCTGAAAGGCCAAACTTGTACCAAATGCGGAGTGTATGGTAAGTCATTCACACATATATATATATAGGAATTTCTTACAAATCAGGACCATATCACTTTAAACTATGTATAGGTATATGTATAAATCTTGTAGGACTCTTTATAGCATTTCTGGAGTTTTGTATTTTGCCAAGTTCATTTTCATTTGTCTTTTCGTGACAAAATGTCTTACTTCTAAATCTTTGATCATAAAAAAAATGATTTGTACACAAATATATAGTCTCCTTGTAGTTTTCTACTGGTGAAATGTCGCTGCTTAGTGTGTACACCTCTTACAAAGTGGGCCACATGAGAGACCTCGACTGTTGTGGAGGGCAGATCCAACAGGGCAAAAAATTCTGCTCATTATTATTATTTATTGTTCATTTTTATAATTTATTATTGCATTGCATGAAGTATGTTGACTCACTGCTACTGCTAATACATGTTATGAAAAGGCTTGTTAAAACAAGTATTCTTACCTGTAACAGCTAATCAACCATATAATTTACAGCTTTTTATAAAGTTTATAAATAGAGCATGTCATACTGCTCCTGTTATTCAGACTTTGTATTTTGATCATGAGCTCACAACACAATATGATAACCCTACCATTCCCCCACACAGTATGTTGTCCTTCCACACAGTATAATGTCCCTACAAAATTTGATGTCCTCATACATTTCTCCATGCATTATTATGTCCTCAAACATCCTCATACACATCTCCTTATACAGTATATTGACCCCACACAACCATGCATGCAGTATGTTGTCCCCACAAAGGCTACCTTCACATTTGCGTTCCCCTCCACAGTGTTCTGCGGAGGGGATCCGCAATGTGACCGCAGCACCGCAAGCCCCTATCTTTATAATGGGAGCGCACGGTATTGCGCTTGACTGCTCATGACCATACGCACCCATTCACTGCCATATGTGATCTGTGCGCAGGCGGATGCCTGCGCACAAATCACCCAGTCTCGTCCGCACCAGAAATGCAACATGTCGCGTTCGTGGTGCGGACAAGACTGAGTGATTTGTGCGCAACATGCAACATAAAGTCCCCACACAGTCCCTCATGTAGTATGATGTTCCCTCACCGCCTTACTGCACAGTATGATGTCCCATTATAACCCACCAAGGAGTATGATGTTCCCACACAGCCACTTATACAGTATGACGTCCCCATCCATGCAGTAAGATGTCCTAAACAGCCCTCTATACAGTATGATGTCTCCACATAGTCCCACAGGTATGTCTACACAAAGCACACCATGCAGTATAATGGCCTCACATAGCCCTCTACACGCAGCATGATGGCCTCACATAGCCCTCCATGCACTATGATGTCTCCATACAGCCCTCATTGAATATGATGTCCCCTCTCCCTCCAAGTACTGACAATTTAAAATAAAACTATTTACCTAACCCCATTCTACCGATGTCTTGCTCTTGTCTGTAGACTGTACTGAGGCACAGCAGGTATTATGTAGTGATGTCATTCTTTCTACCATGACAGGAGATGTTGGAGAGGGCATCAAGGCAGTGAGGAGCATTCAGCAGACCATACGGAACTGTCTTGCTGTATCTGGGACCATTGGGACCTATGGATTTATTTTTTGTTCATTGCTAGTTGTAGCAAATCTTCACTACAGTATATGAGGTCTTGCTTTCTTGTGTCTGTAAGCCCCCTGACTGCAAAACCTGCCTTGCATTTGTAAAATTGTCAGGACAGGAGCACTCGTACCTGTGCAGTGGAGAGGGTCACCGTGTTCCATTGACGATAATGCCAAAGTCCCCTGTCACTCAGTGCGCCGGCCACAGGAGAGGGCAGCAATTTTACAAATGTAAGGTGGGTTTTGCAGGCAGGGGGACGGCGAGGACCTAATCCACCAGGACCACAGAGCATACCTCACGGAACTACTAGGATGCAGGGCTGAACAGAATAAAAGTTGATTTCTCAGGTATGAGGAGGATGTCTGGGTACATAGAGGGGTTACAAGAACCCCATTTTCTTTATGTCTAAGCTGTTCGGCACAGTTTAAAATGCCCAAAGGGGATGACAGGTTCTCTTTAACCTTTCATGTCATAAAATATACATGACCATCAGTTTGGAGACATCATTAGTTAGAAGTTGGTGTAAAAATGCACCGGTAACTTGTAATATATAATTTAGGATAGAATATTCTGCGGTCTAAGGAGCACTGCATGCACAGTTTTTAAAAGACACTGTAGCTTAGGAGTTGGCTTTAAAACTGACCAGTAACTGCAATATTTTGGGGCAGGTCAGACCTGAGAAAAGCGGTCACCTCTGAAATGTTGCAGTTGTATCTCAATGCATCAGTAAATTCTGCCTGTAATTTATATAATACACATTCAAGTATAAGAAACTTTCATATGTTTGTAAGTGCAGCCTGTGACTCCTAAACTTTACAAGAGCCTACAATGAGGCAGGTTGTATGTTTGACTCCTGGAGTGGCTAGATCTCAGGAACTAAGAATGCTTTAATTGAATGTAAGTGTGTATAGAGCAGAGAGATGCTAGGTGGTTAGGGATGGGCGAGTCTACTTGCTAGGACTCGTTACTCGGCGAGTAGTAAGGGACTCTGCGAGTTTCCCAGCGATTACTCGCACAGTAACGAGTCCAATGCAAGTCAATGGCAATCCTAGTTTTGTCAGAGTTTACTTTTTCTCACTCGCTAGACTCGCTATATTACATTGCTATGTAGCTTGAATCTCCCCAAATCGTTTAAACAATTGCACCGCTTCACGGATACCCGCTGTCAGCAGCGAGTCTGAGCGAGTCTGAGCGAGTCTACGAATCCGAGTCCTGTATACTGTATTCGGGACTCGCGAATACAGAATCTGTTATGTTCCGACAAAGCTTCCGAGACAGCCTAGCGTGTTAGGTCAGAAAACTTGTGAAGATGGACAAGCATGTTAGCCAATCATATTCAGTAATGCCACAGCCATGTTGGTTGTGGCAGGACTATGATTGGCTTCTGTCCATCGTGATGCCTATGTCATGTATGAGAGGCGAGGCTGTATATAAGCCTTGCCACCACCATTTCCTCCATATTCCTGTGATGATCTGAGCTAGTGCAGGGTGAGGTAGATGCTGGAGCAGATCATAGGGAGTGTCAGTCAGTGTAGGGAAACTTCAAGATTCCTTATATTTAACCCAAACAGCTCTTCTGAGCTACCAGGAGGACAGAGGAGTACTGTGTAGAGGACTGTAGGCAGGCAGGCAGGCAGGGAGGAGCAGCCTTACAGTGCACACAGGACCGACCTCATAGCTTAGCTTACTCACTCAGCTTTCCTAATAGCTGAAGTCAGAGGCTTAGGGTACTTTCACACTAGCGTTTATTTGAAATCGCGGCAGATGCGGTGAAAAAAACGCATCTGCCGCGATTACCGCATACCGGCTGCACTTGCGGCACGGTTGCGGCATAGTTGCGGCAAGCCCCATACAATGTATACGCGGGCTTGCGGCAGGTGTGGCAAGTGCGTTTTTTTTCGCAGCCGCACCTGCCGCTAGTGCCAAAACCGCACTTGCCGCACCTGCCGCAAGCCCGCCTATACATTGTATGGGGCTTGCCGCAACCGTGCCGCAACCGTGCTGCAAGTGCAGCCGGTATGCGGTAACCGTGGCAGATGCGTTTTTTTCACCGCATCTGCCGCGATTTCAAATAAACGCTAGTGTGAAAGTACCCTTATCTGAGGTACTATTTCTTTTTTTTTTTGCACCTGATAGATTTTGGGTCATAATAACCCCTTCAGCTTTATTTTCTCTGTGGCAGACCAGTGCGTTGCTGCTCTCCTACCTGCAAATAAGACAAACACAGTTTGGTCTCGGACACAGCAGCAAAAAACTGTTGCGAGTGGGCAATGTGAGCGCTTTCCGAGACATCTGCGATTTGTAAATCGCACATTACGCGCTATTACTCGCTTCAACATTCATTAACATTGGACTCGCTAGACTCGCAACGAGTAGCGAGTCCCAGGCTCGGACTCGCTAGAGTCAAGCGATTCCGAGTAATTTAGGACTCGCCCATCACTATAGGTGTTGTATCCTCAAGAGAAGCTATGGAGCAATGAAAATGCAGGAGAGAAGATATTGATTTCATCGATGGAAGAGGACCTCCCAGGACAGCTCTCCAAAATTGGGACAACCCCACTGCACCCATGAAGGTTGTAGCAGTTCTTTGTAATATTTATTATTCTCTGTCCATGTGTGCTAGAATGTGGAAGATGTAAGGCTACTGCTTCCTCTATAAATAATCCTTATGTCCTAGACTATATAAGGGGGTAACAGGAAACAGGAAGCAGGATTGTCTTTACTACTCCCTCATACTTGTATGTTGTCAGTTTGGAAAAAACACAAGGTCTAAAAGTGCTGGAACTGGCATGCAGGATACTAATAATTCTTTCATGAGGCAATAAAAGAAACATTCACATTGAAATATTCCCTCACTATCACAACACAAGTTAATGATGTATGTAATATATGGGACATGCAGTGAGTGAAAACTAAAACTACAGAGGGAGGTGAGGGTCTCCAGTTGCAATTTTGATAAAATAGTTTTTTTTATTAAAATCTTGTACTTGGTATACAGAATAAGGGCTTGTTCACATGTTGTGTTTTTTTCTCCTTATTTCCTACGCGTTTTTGCCCTGAAAACAAGGCAGCATTTACCAGCACCAATAAATGAATAAGATTTCTGATAACTCATGCCCATTATTCACCATGTCATATTGAAGCATTTTTCACCCATGCAATGAATGGGAAAAAACTGCATGTAAAAACAAATAAAAATGCACAGAAAAACATGGCAAAAATGCAAATATCTTATATAGTGTTTTTTTTTCTGCCAACACATTGGTTTTAGCCGCATAACCATATTCTGCAAATACTGAACATGTGCTCATATCATGTCAAGAACATTTCCAAAACCCTATTTTCATTTTTCCAATCACGTAGCCTTTGTATGCAGTTGTGCTCAAAAGTTTACATACCCCAGCAGATTGTTTGCTTTCTTAAGGTACACACACTGAGACTTTCCAGCGATCCCACCAGCGATCCCGACCTGGCCAGGATCGCTGGAACGTCGCTGGTGAGCTGTCAAACAGGCAGATCTCTCCAACGACGCAGCAGCGATACAGACCTGCTGAACGACCTCACTGGTCGTTGGAGACGTGTCACACCGCAGCTATTTGACGACTCCACACCTATGTGGCCTGGTTCTGAGTCGCTAACAAAGTTGTTGTTACGGTGTCAAACACACCGATCCATGCTGACCAGCAGGAGACCAAGGACCCAGAAAATGGTCCTGAACGACGTGTAGTGATCAGCGACCTCACAGCGGGAGCTTGGTCGCTGGTGCGTGTCACACACTGCAACGTCGCTGGAGAGGTCACTGTTACATCACAAAATCTGTGAGGTTGCAACGACATCGCTAGCGATGTTGTAGTGTGTGAAGTGGTCTTTATCCTTTTTTCAGGGAATGTAAAAGATAACACAAAAACGTTTTTTTCACTCATGATTAGTGGTTGGGTAAAGCCATTTATTATCAAAATTTTTAAGGTGTAAAGGAAATGATGCATGGTTTTCTATATGTTTTAAAAATATAATTATGAAAATTGTGTATTTGTATGTGTATTGTATGTGTATTCAGCCCCCTGTAGTCTGTTACCCCTAAATATAATCACCAATTTTAAATAAGTGGCCAATTGCCTCCAGACGACACCTAATTAGTAAATTGTGTCCACCTGTGTGTAAGTTATTCTCAGTATAACTACAGCTGTTTAGTCATGTTTGAGCACATAAAGGTCAAACAGCAGCATGAAAACAAAGGAACACATCAGGCAGGTAAGGGATAAAGTTGTTGTGAAGTGTAAAGCAGGGTTAGGTTAAAAGAAAATAATCCAAGCTTTGAACATCTAATGGATAACTGTTCAATTTAAAACTGGAAGATGTTTAGCCCAGCTGCAAACCTACCAGGACATGGCCGTTCACCTAAACCGACAACCCAAGCAAGGGGACCACTAATTAGAGAACCAACCAAGTGTACTGTGGTCACTCTGCAGGAGCTGCAGAGATCCACAGCTCAGGTGGAAGACTCTGTCTTCAGGACAACTATTAGTCAAATAATTCACAAATCTGTTTTTTATAAATCTGACCATTTCTGTAAGGTGTTCTGGTCAGATAACAACAAGATAGAACTTTTTGAATATAAAATGCTATGCGTGATGGAAAACTAACACTGAACATCAGCATCCCCACAGACAAACATGGTTCTGGAAACCTCCTGCTGTAGGAATGCTTTTATTTGGTAGGGACAGGTCAGAGTTGATGGGAAGATGGATGAGCTAAATGGAGGGCAATCCTGGTGTAAGACCTATTAGAGGCTTTATAAGACTTCAGACAGTAAGTATGACCCTAAGGCTAGGGTCACACTTAAGGCTGACAGAGGAGCTAAAAACTTTGAAATTCAGCAGCAGCGCATAGCGTTAACGCTATGTCCTACCAGTGCAACGGAGCCCCATAGAAACCCTCCGTTTACCTTAGCAGCAGCCACACACAAAGCTGCAAGACATGCGCTTTATCACAGCGCACAGGAAACATGGTCTGCAGCGTTTTCCTATGTGCTCAGCTAAAGCACATGTCCTGCAGCTTTGTGTGTGGCTGTTGCTAAGGTAAACAGAGGGTTTCTATGGGGCTCCGTTGCACTGGCAGCGCATAGCATTAACGCTATGCGCTGCTGCTGAATTTCAAAGTTTTTATCGCTTGCGTCAGCCTTAAGAGTGACCATAGCCTAAGCATACTGCTAGTTCTACAACAGAATGGTTTAAATAATACATATCAAACTCTGGCTCACATGCCAAATGTAGCCCCCAGGATAATTATATTTGGCCCAAGAGGAAGGGGTGTTTTTTAGCATCAAACATCCGCGCTTTCATCCTCAAACTTCTTGCCCAGAGCCTCGGATCTCCTGTGAGCGCCGCATTGAACTATATAGGTGTTAAAATGATGCTGGCACAGTTCAACCCGGTGACAAAGTGCAGTGCAAACACTCAATGTTCCATTATTGCTCTCCTCCTAAGTCGCAGCTTATCAGAAATAAGCATACCCATACAGTTAGTGAAATTACATAATTGTACCCTGCCACCTCTGTAGGCCTGCCATAAAATTCGGAACAGGAAATGGAGGCTGTTGTGCTGGAATCAAAATTAGGTGAGTATAATCTTTATTAATTTTTATATCATACAGTTGTAGGTGCCATCATATTATATATAAGAAGTGGGTGCCATAATAAAGTATATAAGATGTTGTGGGGGCAATAATAGTATATATAAGGAGAAGTGGGTGCCATAATTAAGAATATAGGAGGCTGTGGTGGACTTAATACAGGATATGGGGAGCTGTGGAGGGCTACCATACAGTATATAGGGGCAGTGGGGGCCATCATCTACTTATATAATCGGGAGTTGGGAATTCGGGCGTTGTCGCCGAATCCCAGACTCCTTAGCGGCACTGCGAGTGATGACGCGCAGCGTCATCACGAGCTGCAGCCGCACTACAGTTAAAAAAAAAAAAAATATTTCCTCACCTCACCCCGAGCCCCCGCCGTCTTCCTCCAGGCTTCCGGTGGCTCCCGCAGGCTCCCGGTGCCTGCAGAGCTCTTCTACAGCAGTACAGGACCTGTGGTGATGTCAGAGTCACGTGACACCAGCTTACTCCATAGTAACCGCGGGTCACGTGACTCTGACATCACCGCAGGTCCTGTACTGGTATAGAAGAGCTCTGCAGGCACCGGGAGCCTGGAGGAAGACGGCGGGGGCTCGGGGTGAGGTGAGCATAATCTTTTTTTATTTTAAGCTGTACACTGAGCCCACAATAAGCTGTATACAGAGCTCACAATAAGCTGTATACAGAGCTCACAATAAGCTGTATACTGAGCCCACTATAAGCTGTATACTGACCCCACTATAAGCTGTATACTGAGCCCACAATAAGCTGTATACTGAGGCCACAATACGCTGTATACTGAGCCCACAATACGCTGTATACTGAGCCCACAATAAGCTGTATACTGACCCCACTATAAGCTGTATACTGACCCCACAATAAGCTGTATACTGAGCCCACAATAAGCTGTATACTGAGGCCACAATACGCTGTATACTGAGCCCACAATACGCTGTATACTGAGCCCACAATAAGCTGTATACTGACCCCACTATAAGCTGTATACTGAGCCCACAATAAGCTGTATACTGAGGCCACAATAAGCTGTATACTGACCCCACTATAAGCTGTATACTGACCGCACTATAAGCTGTATACTGACCCCACTATAAGCTGTATACTGAGCCCACAATACGCTGTATACGGAGCCCACAATAAGCTGTATACTGACCCCACTATAAGCTGTATACTGAGCCCACAATAAGCTGTATACTGAGCCCACAATACGCTGTATACTGACCCCACAATACGCTGTATACTGACCCCACAATAAGCTGTATACTGAGCCCACAATAAGCTGTATACTGAGCCCACAATAAGCTGTATACTGAGCCCACAATAAGCTGTATACTGAGCCCACAATAAGCTGTACACTGAGCCCACAATAAGCTGTACACTGACCCCACAATAAGCTGTATACAGAGCTCACAATAAGCTGTATACTGACCCCACAATAAGCTGTATACTGACCCCACAATAAGCTGTATACTGACCCCACAATAAGCTGTATACTGACCCCACAATAAGCTGTATACTGAGCCCACAATAAGCTGTATACTGACCCCACAATACGCTGTATACTGAGCCTACAATAAGCTGTATACTGAGCCCACAATAAGCTGTATACTGAGCCCACGATAAGCTGTATACTGAGCCCACAATAAGCTGTATACTGAGCCCACAATAAGCTGTATACTGAGCCCACAATAAGCTGTATACTGAGCCCACAATAAGTTGTATACTGACCCCACAATAAGCTGTATACTGAGCCCACAATAAGCTGTATACTGACCCCACAATAAGCTGTATACTGAGCTCACAATAAGCTCTATACTGAGCCCACAATAATCTGTATACTCCATACAGCCGGACTCTATGGGAGAGCGGCCAGGACAAAGCCTTTACTTACATCCAAACATTGGAAAGTTCATTCTGATTTTGCCAAAAAACATTTGAGACCCCCCCCAAATGTCTGCAGGAAGATGCTGGGGTCAGAGGAGACCAAAACTGAACTTCTTTGCCACCCTGGTAATCGCTATGTTTGGCCCCGAATAGCACAGATAACACCCCAAGAGCACCATCCCCACAGTGAGACATGGTGGAGGCAGCATCATATGGGGGGATGGGGAGAATGATCCGAGTCCAGGGGAAGATGGATAGTGCGAAATACAGGGATATTCTGGAGCAAAACCTCAGTGATGGGAGACTGGACAGAGGTTCATCTTCCAACAAGACCAGAACCCAAAGCTACAGCCGCCTTCGAGGAGCATAAGGGGGATGTGTAAATATTGGAGCGGCCGAGTCACAGCCCCGACCTGAACCCAATGGAGAATCTGTGGTCACAAGAGGAGACATCTGACCTGAAGGACATGAGTAGCTCTGCCCCTGAGGAACCAGAGAAAATCCCAGAGAGCGATCATAGAGACTCATCCAGAGCGACTGCAGCCGTAACTGCTGCAAAAGGAGGATCTACAAAGTGCCCAACGCAGGGGGTGAAAAAGACCAAATGATCCCCGCTGTAGACATGATCACTACATGACCTGATGGAAACCTCAGAATAAAACAATGACATTACAGGCAGTGAAGTGGAAAAACACAAAAAATACTAAGGGGGATAAATACTTTTGCAAGGCACCTTATGTACATGGACTCCAGCAGAACAGTGAGTGCAGCTCTGGAGTATAATACAGGATCAGTAATTAGGCTCATCCACACGTTCTAGACGTTAACCCCCTGTGTACTGGACAGGTTTACAGCACTGGCACACAGGAAAACAGGCCTATGCTGTTATCCCATGTGATGCACCCGGCCAGGGGTCACATCACCACAGTATGTACACAGTGACCAGCAGAATAGTGAGTGCAGCTCTGGAGTATAATACAGGAGGTAACTCAGGATCAGTAATGTAATGTATGTACACAGTGACCAGCAGAATAGTGAGTGCAGCTCTGGAGTATAATACAGGAGGTAACTCAGGATCAGTAATGTAATGTATGTACACAGTGACTGCACCAGCAGAATAGTGAGTGCAGCTCTGGAGTATAATACAGGATGTAGCTCAGGATCAGTAATGTAATGTATGTACACAGTGACTGCACCAGCAGAATAGTGAGTGCAGCTCTGGAGGATAATACAGGAGGTAACTCAGGATCAGTAATGTAATGTATGTACACAGTGACTGCACCAGCAGAATAGTGAGTGCAGCTCTGGAGTATAATACAGGAGGTAACTCAGGATCAGTAATGTAATGTATGTACACAGTGACTGCACCAGCAGAATAGTGAGTGCAGCTCTGGAGTATAATACAGGAGGTAACTCAGGATCAGTAATGTAATGTATGTACACAGTGACTGCACCAGCAGAATAGTGAGTGCAGCTCTGGAGGATAATACAGGAGGTAACTCCTGCTATTTTATGTGTATGTTGCATTGTCCTACCATTCATTGTTATATATTGTATATTTACAGCTGTGAAAAGGAGGAGAATGACTATAGATCCCGCCATGGTCTATATTTCTTACATCTACAGTTATAGCTGCCAGAGGGGGAAGGAAACTGACTGTTGGTGATGTGGAGTCAGACATACAGAGGACAGAGCAATGGGTGAGACTTTCTCCCTTGATCATCTGTGATGAGAGGGAAACAACGGAGAAAATCTACTTATATAATCGGGAGTTGGGAATTTGGGCGTTGTCGCCGATACCCAGACTCCTTAGCGGCACTGCGAGTGATGACGCGCAGCGTCATCACGAGCCGCAGCCGCACTACAGTTAAAAAAAAAAAAAATAAAAAATTTCCTCACCTCACCCCAAGCCCCCGCCGTCTTCCTCCAGCCTCCCGGTGGCTCCCGCAGGCTCCCGGTGCCTGCAGAGCTCTTCTACAGCAGTACAGGACCTGTGGTGATGTCAGAGTCACGTGACACCAGCTTACTCCATAGTAACCGCGGGTCACGTGACTCTGACATCACCGCAGGTCCTGAACTGCTGTACAAGAGCTCTGCAGGCACCGGGAGCCTGGAGGAGTCACCGGGAGCCTGGAGGAAGACCGCGTGGGCTCGGGGTCAGGTGAGCATAATCTTTTTTTATTTTTTTTAACCCCTGCCTTGCAGGAGCACCGCCACACACGCCTGTATACTCTGCCACCACCACAGACACCTGTATACTCTGCTGCCACCACCACAGATGCCTGTATACTCTGCCACCACCACAGCCGCCTCTATACTCTGCTACCCGCAGAGCCGCCTGTATATTCTGCTACCCACAGAGCCCTTTCTATACTCTGCTACCCACAGAGCCGCCTGTATAGTCTGCTACCCACAGAGCCGCCTGTTATACTCTGCTACCCACAGAGCCGCCTGTATACTCTGCTACCCACAGAGCCCCCTGTATACTCTGCTACCCACAGAGCCCCCTGTATACTCTGCTACCCACAGAGCCCCCTGTATACTCTGCTACCCACAGAGCCGCCTGTATACTCTGCTACCCACAGAGCCGCCTGTATACTCTGCTACCCACAGAGCCGCCTGTATACTCTGCTACCCACAGAGCCGCCTGTATACTCTGCTACCCACAGAGCCGCCTGTATACTCTGCTACCCACAGAGCCGCCTGTATACTCTGCTACCCACAGAGCCGCCTGTATACTCTGCTACCCACAGAGCCGCCTGTATACTCTGCTACCCACAGAGCCGCCTGTATACTCTGCTACCCACAGAGCCGCCTGTATACTCTGCTACCCACAGAGCCGCCTGTATACTCTGCTACCCACAGAGCCGCCTGTATACTCTGCTACCCACAGAGCCGCCTGTATACTCTGCTACCCACAGAGCCGCCTGTATACTCTGCTACCCACAGAGCCGCCTGTATACTCTGCTACGCACACAGCCGCCTGTATACTCTGCTACGCACAGAGCCGCGTCTATACTCTGCTACCCACACAGCCGCCTCTATACTCTGCTACCCACAGAGCCGCCTCTATACTCTGCTACCCACAGAGCCGCCTCTATACTCTGCTACCCACAGAGCCGCCTCGATACTCTGCTACCCACAGAGCCGCCTCGATACTCTGCTACCCACAGAGCCGCCTCTATACTCTGCTACCCACAGAGCCGCCTCTATACTCTGCTATCCACAGAGCCGCCTCTATACTCTGCTACCCACAGAGCCTTCTCTATACTCTGCTACCCACACAGCGGCCTGTATAATCTGCTACCCACAAACACGCCTGTATACTCTGCTACCCACAGAGCCGCCTGTATACTCTGCTACCCACAGAGCCGCCTGTATACTCTGCTACCCACAGAGCCGCCTGTATACTCTGCTACCCACAGAGCCGCCTGTATACTCTGCTACCCACAGAGCCGCCTGTATACTCTGCTACCCACAGAGCCGCCTGTATACTCTGCTACGCACACAGCCGCCTGTATACTCTGCTACGCACAGAGCCGCGTCTATACTCTGCTACCCACACAGCCGCCTCTATACTCTGCTACCCACAGAGCCGCCTCTATACTCTGCTACCCACAGAGCCGCCTCTATACTCTGCTACCCACAGAGCCGCCTCGATACTCTGCTACCCACAGAGCCGCCTCGATACTCTGCTACCCACAGAGCCGCCTCTATACTCTGCTACCCACAGAGCCGCCTCTATACTCTGCTATCCACAGAGCCGCCTCTATACTCTTGCTACCCACAGAGCCTTCTCTATACTCTGCTACCCACACAGCGGCCTGTATAATCTGCTACCCACAAACACGCCTGTATACTCTGCTACCCACAGAGCCGCCTGTATACTTTGCTACCCACAGAGCCGCCTGTATAATCTCCTACCCTCAGAGCCGTCTGTATACTCTGCTACCCACAGACCCGCCTGTATACTCTGCTACCCACAGACCCCTGTATACTCTGCTACCCACTGACCCACACAATTCATTTCACCCTGCTCCCGATGCAATTGCATCGGGCCTTTTTACTAGTACAGTATATAAGAGGATGTGGGGGACATAACAGATTGTATATGGGGCTGTTTGGGTCATAATACAGTATATATGGAGCCTTTTATTTTAATGATGTTAATGTATGGTGTCAGCATAAGACTACACCATCTGAAGCACCATTGGTACCATTGGTACACGAATATATTACCTGAGGGACAAATACATCAACAGAACTACTATCAGTACACAAATACAGTAGTTTAGAGTAGTTTACAAGCTTAGTACAGCAATCAACTGCAATGTCAGATCAGACACCAGTATATACAAATGTAACACATGAAATGGCAGCACCCAGCATCTACTTAACAATAGAAAGAGATACTTGGAGTTTTGGTTATCTGTAGACCATACATATACCACAGTACTGACTGGACACACACAGCAGCTCTACTAAACATTTAAAGTGAACTTTTACTTTTGGCAGTTATCATATGTTTTAGGCCTATTAATTATGAGGAGACTGGTGCAGATCTGGGTCCCCCATTGATTGCTCAACAAGAACCCATTATATTGTCCCATCCCCAGAAATTCTTTTCTACCCCATCTAATTTTCACCCCTCTATATTGGTCCATATGCATGCAGAGCCCTTTTTGTCTTCCCCATCTCCACATAGAGCCCCCTATAATGCCCCATCTCCATTCAGAGTCCTCCCATACTGCCCCATCTCCATAACAAGCCCCCTTATGCTGACTCATTGTCATTCAAAGCGTCCCCTATATTGCCTAATCATCAAACAGAGCACCCCTATACTGCCACATTTTCATATTGAGCCCCCCAAGCTGGTCCTCTCTATAAAGAGTTCCCCTATACAGCTCCATCTCTATGCTGACATATTGAGCCCAGTAAACCCTCAAACTCCAATTACTGCCCCATATTTATAAAGAGCTGCCAAGACTGAGACCAACTTCCCCATGCTGACCCTGTCCATATCAAGTCCACATTGTCAGCTCTATGAGCGCTCCTACATCCTCTAGTCCTCTGCGGTGCTCTAATGATATCTGCAGCGTGATAACATTTACCTTATCGTGCTGCACGTCGGGCAGGGACCTGATCCCGGGATTGGCAGAGCTTATGTCTGTTTGTATTCATGTCTTTACAGATGTGAGCAAAAATGAATGATGGGAAATAATGACACTACTCCCTTCTGATAAAGTTGTTGATCAAGTGAAGGAGGGAGGACATGTTCATTTTTTTACTATCTCCAAGCCAGTGTCACCTCTGGTAACCTGCTGCCCTAGGCACCGATCCTCCAGTGCCTAATAGAAAATACAGCCCTGGACATACCCCAAAAGACTTGCCGTAGTAGCTGCAGCAAAAGATTGTTCTACAAAGTATTGACTCAAGGGGGAAGAATATAAATGTACGTCATAATTCTCAGATTTATATTTTTAAATATTTAGAAAACCATTTATAATTTCCTTTACACTTCACAAATAGTTGCGCCTTAGCATCAGTATATCACATTATATCCTAATAAAATACATTTAAGGATGTGGGAGTAACGTGAAAAATGCGGAAAGGGTCATTAATACTAAATCACTGTATCTCGAGCTGCATTGTGGCATTGGTTGCAGTCATTTCCGATGGTATTTTTACCTGTGACATACTGTGACGATGACGTCGTATGTTTCCAAATGTGCTGGAATATTTGCCACTGGTTACATGTCGCACACAACCCCCTTGTCATAGACGTCAACGTACATTGCACATGGCGTACATCTTGCATATGACTTGTGTGTCATCTGTTGTTTTCTGGGACCCATAGACTTGTGTTTTTCAGTTCCAACTGATATACGTGGCCATACACAGCATGCTGCGATTTTTTCCTCAGTGAAATTAACGTTGAGCAATAATAATAAGCATAATAATAATAATAGATTTTATTTATATAGAGCCAACATATTCCACAGCACTTTACAAAGGGAAAGACGAGGAAAAACTCATTGATGAACACTGCCTCACTGAATAACATCGGTGTGAGTGCAATGTGATTTTTGATTTATACCCAAGTGAGAGCGAGCCCTTATGGCCACTTTACACGCAGCAACAGGAAGATAGAAAACGGCAGGTGTCGGAGACAATTGTACCTTTTACCTTCAAAACACCTTGAAGTGGCTGCGTGTAATTCAGGTATCTGCAAGGTGTTTTGAAGGTAAAAGGTACAATTGTCTCCGACACCTGCCGGTTTCTATCTTCCTGTTGCCGCGTGTAAAGTGGCCATTAGGGTTAACCCCCAGAAACATGATGCCTGTGAATATCCCATCAATGCAAGTAGCATCTAGGTGTAATTGTGTAATAAACTGTACAATAATAACACATCAGCATCTACATATGTGAAAACAGAAATCTTATGATTATTACTTTCTATGTAACACCATCACAAAATATTTATTGTTATGCAAAATGTAACAATTCTCCCATGTTTTATTATTGCGTGTAAACATGCAGAGGAGCCACAAGGTGGCGCACTGGTCCTCTAAGCTGTGACGTCTGGTCTATCAGCTTCTGTGCTGAGAGCTGAGCGGAGTTCCCTGGTGGTTCGCCGTGATCGTATAGTGGTTAGTACTCTGCGTTGTGGCCGCAGCAACCTCGGTTCGAATCCGAGTCACGGCAGGAGTGAAGTCTCCTAGCACGGCAGACGGGAACATGTTTTTATTCAGTGTGTCACCATAGAACATTGTACATTTTGTGTGAATTGTATTCAATTGCAATGTTTTTGTATATGGCAACCAGGAAGACCGTAGTGACAAAATGTAACTCTTTCATTGCTACATGTGCTCCTTTTAAGTCTAAAACTGCCTTTCCATTTCCATTGACTTTTTTTTATTATTGTATTCACATAAATAATATGCGAGGAATGGCCAAAGAAATATAATTTTTTTTTAAATTTTTTTTAAAAGCATACACATTTTTTTAGTTTTTTTTAGAAAATTAATGTATTTCATTATAAGGTGACATTCATTTTTATTGGACATTAAATGCTTTCACCTACAAGCTATACAATGGATTGGGAGACATGCTGGTCTTTTTTTCAGAGGATGTAAACCTATGTTCCGCCTCTAGGGTCACTGTATAATGGAAATCTCTGACACTAAAGAAAAAACAGAAAGTTTTCATTTTTATGTGTAAATGATAATAAATGGTATAATCTTGAGTATGTCTTATTTTCTTTAAGATATGAAACAAAAACACAAAACCTTCCCATCTGCCGCATTAGGAGACTTCACTCCTGCTGTGACTCGGATTCCAACGAAGGTTGCTGCAGTCACAACCAGGGGCGTAACTATAGTAGGTGCAGGGGTTGCGATCGCACCCGGGCCCTGCAGCCTAGGGGGGCCCCAAAAGTCCTTTTGGCCTATAGAAAAAGACTAATGCTATTAAACATTTGCAATAATTGGGGGCCCCGTTGGAGCTTTCGCATCGGGGCCCCTGGGTCTGAAGTTACGCCACTGGTCACAACACAGAGTACTAACCACTACATTTTCACAGCAAACCAACAGGGAAGTGTAGGAGACCCTCCATTCCTTGAAGAGTTCAATCAAGGGGATATTTACAGCCATCTACAGCCCTACAAGGTTTCTAGAAAAATGAATGGTTGTATGTACCACAATAATCATCAACATTTACAGAAATAATAACTTGAAATGGTTCACACTGTTTGTAATGACTTTATATAGTGTGTGTTTCACTTTTTGTATTGAATTAGTGAAATAAATTAACTTTTTGATTATATTCTAATTCATTGAGATGCACCTGTACATTACATAGATGGTAAAAAAATGATTTCTGTCATCCGATATAATCAAACATATTGGATGGCAGAGAAATGTCCTGCCTCGATCCCCCCCAGTCCACCGATACTGCCAAAGTCACCCCCGTCTTCAAATTGCATCAATCACCACCAGGACAAAAAGGGTTAATAATCTTCTTGAATGTAGTTTTGAGTAGCTTGAGGGTGCAGTTTTTGGAATGGTGTCACTTTTGGGTGTTTTCTGTCATGTACACCCCTCAAAGGACTTCAAATGTGATGTGGTCACTAAAAAAATGGTTTTGTAAATTTTGCTGGAAAAATGAAAAATTGCTGATGAACTTTGAACCCTTATAACTTCCTAACCAAAAAAGAAATTTATTTCCAAAATTGTGTTGATGTAAATTAGACATGTGGAAATGTTATTTATTAGCTATTTTTTGTGACATAATTCAAAAGTCGAAAATTGCAAAATTTTCAAAATTTTAGCCAAAATTCAATTTTTTCAAAAAATAAACACAAAAAATATCATTCTAAATTTGCCAGTTGTCACTTCAGTGAAGAAGCAGATGAACTCTAATGCCACCTATTGAAGGTAGCAATTCTAAAAGTCATAATTGACTCTTTAACGAGCCTTTTAATATGACTTAGGATTTGTGCCAGATCAGAACCCCAAACTGCAGATGCTGCGTTTCGGGGTGATTGCATTCCACACACTGCACAGTTGAGGGGCAATCACCCTGAAAGCAGCGGCTCTGATCTGGCACATGTCCTAAGGTCCACTTCCTCACTGAAGTAACAATTTGCATATTTCCAGAGGAGCATTGTAGCTACAAGGTTCCTCATCATGCCGGCAGGCAGATTCCTCTCCATAAGGAGAATAGCTAATCCCCCAGACCTCGTCTTAGCCTCTCATACAACCAGATCAGAATTCCGACACACTGCACTGATGAGGGGCAGTCACACTGAAACACAGTGTCTACAGTTTGGGGTTCTGATCTGGCACAAATCCTAAGTCATATTAAAAGGCTTGTTAAAGAGTCAATTATGACTTCTAGGATTGCTACCTTTATTAGGTGGCATTAAAGTT
This sequence comes from Allobates femoralis, assembly GCA_033576535.1. NCBI lineage: Eukaryota > Metazoa > Chordata > Amphibia > Anura > Aromobatidae > Allobates > Allobates femoralis. The sequence goes on along the minus strand of JARQOC010000003.1, from coordinate 514,779,619 downwards.
TGTCCACTTCCCCACTGTGAAGTGACAATTTGCATATTTCCCAGAGAAGCATTGTGGCTATAACTCTCCTCATGCCGGCAGACAAATTTACCAGTAACATGAAGTCCAATATGTCACAAAAAAAACAGTCTCAGAATCACAGGGAGCCGTCAAAGCGTTTCAGAGGTATAACCTCATAAAGTAACACTAGTCAGAATTGCAAAAAAATGGTCTGGTCATTAATGTGGAAAATAGCTCCATCACTAAGGGTTTAAAGGGGGAAAACAATGGCACTAAATTCAATGGAGTTTTTAAATTTATAATGAAAGTGGGTTCCACAAAAAATGGCCTTCATCAATCACTAGAACAGGCCATCAAATTTGCTAAGGTAACCGGTCTGCAAACCACGTCCTATGAAGAATGGTTACATGATTTGGGAGTGTTTAACTTGCAAAAAGATGACTGGGAGGAGACTTAATAATTGTCTACAAATATCTCAAGGGCTGTCACACTGTAGAGGGATCAGGTTTATTCACATTTGTACAAGTAAAGACTAGAAGCAATGAGATGAAACTCTGGGAGGAGACACAGTTTAGATATTATGTCCTATGTGCCTTGCATTGCATAGGGTCACACATAAGCCCTGGATCCGTAATTTGAATCAGTTTTTCAACTTTAGAATTCTAAGTCCAAAAACTGATCCTGGACTAAACTTTGACTGCTCTGCTATGTGTTTTTTAACAGGACCCAAAAAATGCTGCAAGTAAAAAAACTGGATCTTTTTTTAACATGGGGCTCTATGGGAAACGGATCCGATAACAAATGACACATATAGGCATCATCCGTTAACGGATCAGTTTTTTCTAGCATTTTTTGGCAAAAAATGGCAAAGTCCAAAAAACGCATAGGTGCGCAGGAGGTTCAAAAAACAGCCTAAAAAACGGATTTGTCATTGGATCTATTAGAAAAACTCATTGGCATGTGTGACCCCAGCCATTCTGTCTGGACTAGCATTACATTTCTGCATTGCATTCACTCCTTGCATATGTCTGTTATGGCATGAATCCATTGTACGCCGCTGTATCCAATCCTTCCTGTATGTCATCTGTCCTATGTGCCTTGCATTCTGTCTGGACTGGCATTACATCTCAGCATTGCATTCACTCCCTGCATATGTCTGTTATTGTATGTCATATTCCCCTCTCTGCTGTGTAATTTACAGATATCCAAATTCTTTTCATCCTGCTTGTGTCTCTCCCTCCTGCTGATTTGCCCCCAAATGTGTATCTTACCAGCAATCTGTTAATTCTCTCCTGGTATGTTGTGTTCTGTCTCCCTCCTCTGACCCCTCCCTTCTACTTACCTGGTATATTGTCTGCAGGCCCTAAAGGCCCCATCACACGTGTCAATCTGGCCAGCGATGTCAGAAGCAATGAGCGGGTGTGCGATCGCTTCCGACATCGCAAGCCAGCTGTCACACGGCAGGATGTTGCCGGTGACGTGGCGGCGATGTGGGCAGAGCCATCACTCGCTGGGCTGGAATCAACCCAGCGAGTGATCTGCTGCAAGCTGCGGTATAGGCTGGATCGCCGCCAACATCGGTATTGCGGTGTCAGACGGCGCGATCCAGCCTAATCGCTGGGTGCAGATTGACAGGTTTACGTTCACTCTCGTAAACCTGTCAACCTGCGACCAGCGATATATCGCAGTTGCGTCGCGCTGTCACACAGCACGACGCACTTGCGATATCGCTAGTGACGTCACTTTTCGGCGATGTCGCTAGCGATATTGACACATGTGACGCAGGCTTCAGAGTTATAAATTAGCAAGGATAGGCCTGTGTGTGATTTCACAAAGTGGGATTTCAATAAGCGGCTGTAGAGATATTCTAGAGGAAACCAGAAGGTACCAGCTATACCCGTCTGTCGACTGTCTCTAATACTTTACTTTCCTACTAACACTTTACCATGCTTACTTATGCTCTAACAGTAATTGCTCCTCTAATCCTTACCCTCTTCCACTATCCCCAAACTCCATCACTCTCAACTCAAATATTTATCTCCTCATCCCTCTTACCTCCCCACCTGAGTTCTTCTGCTATCTGCTCCTCAATCTCACACCGCTCCTGCTGAAACACAAAAAAAGCCGCCCACTCACATTTTCCCACTTGCTTGCTCTGTCTTTGCTGCTGCTATCTGCTCGCGATATATATTTCCCAATCCTGGACCTCCACAGCCAACATTCCCCACTATTTCTCCCTCCTATCGCCCCACACCTGTAAGAAACAGCCGCAAACTTTCAAATATAAAACCCATTCCTCTGACTCCCTCTCCACCACCCCCTTTCTCTGGAGTGCTCTTAAATGCCCGTTCCATCTGTAATAAACTCCACTTTATTCATGACCTCTTTACCTCTTCATGGGACTCACTAAAACATGGCTGACACCCTCCGACATGGTCTCCTCTGTTGCACTGTGTTACGGTGGCCTTCACTTCGCCCATACACCTCACACTGGCAACAAACATGGTGGAGGACTGGGTCTTCTCCTTTCTAGCAACTGCACCTTCAACCCAATTCCTCCACCCCCTCCCTTATCCTCTCGTCTTTCGAATGGCACTCAGTCCGTATCTACTCTCCTTCCAACCTCCAAGTGGCTGTCATTTATTGACCTCCAGGCCCCACCACCCCTTCATAGACCAATTCTCCATCCGGCTTCTTCACTTTCTCTCTGCTGACATTCCTACCATCATAATGGGTAACTTCAACCTCCCCATTGACACCCACCAGCCAAAAGCCTCCAAACTCCTGTCACTTGCTTCATCCGTTGGCCTTACTCAATGGTCCTCCACAACTACCCACACAGACGGACATATACTAGACCTCATCTTCACCCGCCTCTGCTCCCTAACTAACCCCACAACCTCCCTTCTCCCCCTCTCTGACCACCATCTACTTACTTTCTCATCCTTGTCTTCCTCACCTGCCCCCCATGTCCACCAACTCGCACACCCTCGCAGAAACCTCACACATCTTGACGCTCACACACTCTCGAACGCCATTTTACCGCTATCATCCATATCCTCACTCCACTACACAGAAAATGCCACAGCTTTCTACAACTCTACACTCTTATCAGCTATTGATGCAGTTGCCCCACTCGTTCATGGCAGAACACAACAAATCAACAGACAACCCTGGCGCACAGAAACCACAAAAAAGCTGCAGAAGACTGCACTGCATTCAAACAAGCACGTCTAACATTCAAGTCAGCGCTCACCACCACTAAACAGAATTACTTCTTTACCCTCATATTCTCTTTGTCTCACAACCCCAGGCAGTTATTCAACATGTTTAACTCCCTCCTTCGCCCCCCCACAGCCCCCTCCTACTACTGGTATTTATGAAAAGACTTTGCAACACACTTCACCAGCAAGATTGATTATATCAGACAAGTCTTTGCTACCCAAACACAACCCCTATGTATACCAGACCCCTCCCCTCCCCCACTAACCCTCCTTCCCTCCATCACTGATAGAGAACTTGCACACCACCTCTCCAGATCACACCTCACCACCTGTGCACTGGACCCCATCCCACCTCACTTCGTCCCCAACCTCACCACCACACTCATAGCAGCCCTAATCTACAGTGGCCAAAAGTATTGACACCCCTGCAATTCTGTCAGATAATACTCAGTTTCTTCCTGAAAATGATTGCAATCCCAAATTCTTTGGTATTATTATCTTCATTTAATTTGTCTTCAATGAAAAAAACACAAAAAGAATTGTCCTAAAGCCAAATTGGATATAGTTCCACACCAAACATAAAAAAGGGGGTGGACAAAAGTATTGGAACTGTTAGAAAAATCATGTGATGCTTCTCTAATTTGTGTAATTAACAGCACCTGTAACTTACCTGTGGCACCTAACAAGTGTAGGCAATAACTAAATCACACTTGCAGCCAGTTGACATGGATTAAAGTTGACTCAACCTCTGTCCTGTGTCCTTGTGTGTACCACATTGAGCATGGAGAAAAGAAAGAAGACCAAAGAACTGTATGAGGACTTGAGAAACCAAATTGTGAGGAAGCATGAGCAATCTTAAGGCTACAAGTCCTTCTCCAAAGACCTGAATGTTCCGTGTCTACCGTGCGCAGTGTCATCAAGAAGTTTAAAGCCCATAGCACTGTGGCTAACCTCCCAAGATGTGGACGGAAAAGAAAGATTGACAATAGATTTCAACACAAGATTGTGCGGATGGTGGATAAATTACCTTGACGAAGGCTGGGTCACACTTGGCATGAGTTTTTTTAGTGTCTTTAAAAAAAAGCATGCATTTCTGCATGCGTTTTTTTCATTTCAGCATGTGTTTTTTAAGGTGTCTGATGGCACCCTGCGTTTTTGCATGCGTTTTTAAATCAGCACCCAAAAATAGTGCATGCACTATTTTTTGGTGCTGTTTTAAAAACGCATGCGTTTTTTTAACATGGGCCCCTAAGGAAAATGCATGCGTTTTTGGATGGTACCAAATGATACTAATGTATCATGCGTTTTTGCATGCGTTTTTGATGTCAGCTAATCACATAATTGCAAAAACGCAAACAAAAACGCATGATACTGTCACACATGCGTTTTTGCTATTAAGACATGCGTTTTTGCTATTAGGGCATGCGTTTTTTAACATGGGGGCCTATGGGTGCGTTTTTACATGCTTTTTTAAAAACGCAGGTCTCAAAAAAAGCATGAAAAAAAATGCAAGTGTGACCCCAGCCTAACATCCAAACAAGTTCAAGCTGCCCTGCAGTTCGAGGGTACAACAGTGTCAACCCGTACTATCCGTCGGTGTCTGAATGAAAAGGGACTCTATGGTAGGATACCCAGGAAGACCCCACTTCTTACCCCGAGACATAAAAAAGCCAGGCTGGAGTTTGTAAAACTTACCTGAGAAAGCCTAAAACGTTTTGGAAGAATGTTCTCTCTTTTTGGGCAAAGACATCAACATAGAGTTTACAGGAGAAAAAAAGAGGCATTCAAAGAAAAGAACACGGTCCCTACAGTCAAACATGGCGGAGGTTCCCTGATGTTTTGGGGTTGCTTTAATGCCTCTGGCACTGGACTGCTTGACCGTGTGCATGGCATTATGAAGTCTGAAGACTACCAACAAATTTTGCAGCATAATGTAGGGCCCAGTGTGAGAAAGCTAGGTCTCCCTCAGAGGTCATGGGTCTTCCAGCAGGAGAATGACCCAAAACACACTTCAAAAAGCACTAGAAAATGGTTTGAGAGAAAGCACTGGAGACTTCTAAGGTCGCCAGCAATGAGTCCAGACCTGAATCCCATAGAACACCTGTGGAGAGATCTAAAAATGGCAGTTTGGAGAAGGCACCCTTCAAATATCAGTGACCTGGAGCAGTTTGCCAAAGAAGAATGGTCTAAAATTCCAGCAGAGCATTGTAAGAAACTCATTGATGGTTACCGGAAGCAGTTGATCGCAGTTATTTTGGTAAAAGGTTGTACAACCAAGTATTAGGCTGAGGGTGCCAATACTTTTGTCTGGCCCATTTTTGGAGTTTTGTGTGAAATGATCAATGTTTTGCTTTTTGCTTCATTCTCTTTTGTGTTTTTTCATTAAAGACAAATTAAATGAAGATAATAATAGAAAAGAATTTGTGATTGCAGTCATTTTCAGGAAGAAACTGAGCATTATCTGACAGAATTGCAGGGGTGTCAATACTGTTGGCCACAACTGTATATAGCTGAGCTTGGTGTAGCAGCCTAAATAACTCCTCTTCATATGTGACTAGTACGCCTCCCAGTTTGCTTGCCTGGATTGAATCTAGAGGGACATCTGCTGTTGGCATAAACAGAGGAGCCAGTGGGAGCTACAATACAGGGATAAGTGGAGATATGGAACAGGTAGCTGATTATACCCTTCTGTCAGTCCTTACGCAGGTTCTAGGAACTATAGGGAGAAATGGGGTTGGACAATAAAAAGGAAGTGGAGCAGGAAGCCCGGAAAAAAACAGACTAAGGCTTAGGGTCACACTGGCGTCGTGGATGCGTTTTTTTCCATGCGTTTTTCACACTTGTCTTTTGTGAAAAACGCATGGAAAAACGCATCCATAGGCCCAATGCAAAAAATGCATGGCCAAAGTGCCATACGTTTGTTGGATGCTTTTTTTGGCTCAGCACCTAAAAGCATTGCATGCTGCATTTTTTGGTGCTTTTTTGGTGATTTTCAAAAACACATGTGTTTTTGTAACATGGGGCCCTATGGGAAACGCATGCAAAAACACATGGCACTAAATAGTACCATGTGTTTCTTAAAGTGGCCAGGTACCTAAGGCCATGTTCATATATTCAGCATCTGGTCAGTATTTTACTTCAGTTTTTGTAAGCCAAAACAAGTAGTGGAACAATCAGAGGAAAAGTATAATAGAAACACTGAGGTAAAAAACTAACCAAATACTTAATGTGTGAACGTGGCCTAAGAATGTTATGCTTAGATGTATGTTTGGCTGACAGCTATCTCCCCTGCATGCTGCATATCTATGATCACTTGGGCATTGTCCACACACCTGCGCTTCAGTATTTAGCGCTTCTTGCGCTAAATACTTAGATTCTGGCAGAGAAGCGCAGGTGCGTGTATGCTGCCGCTTCCAGCAGACGCTGTCCCTGGTTACCCGATGTGTATCGTGGTAACCAGTTCAGACAGCAGCCTGCATAGTGTGCGCTTATCCAGAGCGCACAGGGAAACGCTGCTTGCGTTTCCCTGTGCGCTCGCAATAAGCGGTGACTATGCAGGCTGCTGTCTGAACTGGTTACCACGATACACATCGGGTAACCAGGGACAGCGTCTGCTGGAAGCGGCAGCATACACGCACCTGCGCTTCTCTGCCAGAATCTAAGTATTTAGCGCAAGAAGCGCTAAATACTGAAGCGCAGGTGTGTGGACAATGCCTTGGTTTTGGCTGAGTGTTGATGTGTTATTAACAGGAGAGGAGGGATACTACTTGCAGACTCCTCTTTCAGAAGCTTTACACATTGGATAGTCTTCCAGGCCAACCAAAACCTCCAGGCTCTTTTGCCTTTCATCCAATTTGTACAAGGGTTTACAATTCTGTAGCAGCTTCCTGTGATCGTAAAGTAGTTAAAACTCTTTGTTGCAGCTGCAGCAACCTTGGTCCAAAACATAGTACAGGCAGGAGATAAAACAGATGTCCACTTTAATGAAGGTGGGCGCCAATCAGTGTAAAATAATAGATACTCAGTAGGTATTCAACGTCTTGGATCCAACGCTGACTTGCTGTTCTGGTTTTGGTGTTTTGGCTTCGGCGGCGGGTCATGCCAATAGCAAACATCACAGTTCTAGCCAGTCACTGAACTCAGTGGCTTGTAAACAAAGCACAGATAGAGCCACTAATCTTGGTACAGCCACTGAGCTCACTTACTAGAGCGGTGATGTGTGCCATTGATGTGAATCAGTGCTGCAGCCAAAACACCCTGGACCAGAGTAGTGGTGGGGAGCTATCAATGGACCCAAGGAGGGTGAGTAACTTTTTAATTAGTTTCAGGTATTTTGCACAATTTAGGGACAACTTTCTTAAAAGTGCACATCCTCTTCAACACTCCTAACCTGGCTGAACTGAATTAAACTCATGTGTCAGCCTTGATTGTTTCTTAATTGTTGCTTTTCTACAGTATGTGCAGAATTATTAAGCTAATGAGTATTTTGATCACATGATACTTTTTATATATCTTGTCATACTTCAAGGCTTGAGAATCAACTACCAATTAAGTGATGTGCATCTCTGTAATGAGGAGGGATGTGGTATAATGACATCAACACCCTATATAAGGTGTGCTTAGTTATGTGATGTGTATCCAGCAGTCTCAGTTTGACCCATGTGATTTAAATACAGCAGTCTCAGCTTCTCCTATGTGATATATATACAGTTAGGGCCAGAAATATTTGGACAGTGACACAAGTTTTGTTATTTTAGCTGTTTACAAAAACATGTTCAGAAATACAATTATATATATAATATGGGCTGAAAGTGCACACTCCCAGCTGCAATATGAGAGTTTCCACATCCAAATCGGAGAAAGGGTTTAGGAATCATAGCTCTGTAATGCATAGCCTCCTCTTTTTCAAGTGACCAAAAGTAATTGGACAATGGACTCTAAGGGCTGCAATTAACTCTGAAGGCGTCTCCCTCGTTAACCTGTAATCAATGAAGTAGTTAAAAGGTCAGGGGTGGATTCCAGGTGTGTGGTTTTGCATTTGGAAGCTGTTGCTGTGACCAGACAACATGCGGTCAAAGGAACTCTCAATTGAGGTGAAGCAGAACATTCTGAGGCTGAAAAAAAAGAAAAAATCCATCAGAGAGATAGCAGACATGCTTGGAGTAGCAAAATCAACAGTTGGGTGCATTCTGAGAAAAAAGGAATTGACTGGTGAGCTTGGGAACTCTAAAAGGCCTGGGCGTCCACGGATGACAACAGTGGTGGATGATCGCCGCATACTTTATTTGGTGAAGAAGAACCCATTCACAACATCAACTGAAGTCCAGAACACTCTCAGTGAAGTAGGTGTATCTGTCTCTAAGTCAACAGTAAAGAGAAGACTCCATGACAGTAAATACAAAGGGTTCACATCTAGATGCAAACCATTCATCAATTCCAAAAATAGACAGGCCAGAGTTAAATTTGCTGAAAAACACCTCAAGAAGCCAGCTCAGTTCTGGAAAAGTATTCTATGGACAGATGAGACAAAGATCAACCTGTACCAGAATGATGGGAAGAAAAAAGTTTGGAGAAGAAAGGGAACGGCACATGATCCAAGGCACACCACATCCTCTGTAAAACATGGTGGAGGCAACGTGATGGCATGGGCATGCATGGCTTTCAATGGCACTGGGTCACTCGTGTTTATTGATGACATAACAGCAGACAAGAGTAGCCGGATGAATCCTGAAGTGTACCGGGATATACTTTCAGCCCAGATTCAGCCAAATGCTGCAAAGTTGATTGGACGGCGCTTCATAGTACAGATGGACAATGACCCCAAGCATACAGCCAAAGCTACCCAGGAGTTCATGAGTGCAAAAAAGTGGAACATTTTGCAATGGCCAAGTCAATCACCAGATCTTAACCCAATTGAGCATGCATTTCACTTGCTGAAATCCAGACTTAAGACGGAAAGACCCACAAACAAGCAAGACCTGAAGGCTGCGGCTGTAAAGGCCTGGCAAAGCATTAAGAAGGAGGAAACCCAGCGTTTGGTGATGTCCATGGGTTCCAGACTTAAGGCAGTGATTGCCTCCAAAGGATTCGCAACAAAATATTGAAAATAAAAATATTTTGTTTGGGTTATGTTTATTTGTCCAATTACTTTTGACCTCCTAAAATGTGGAGTGTTTGTAAAGAAATGTGCACAATTCCTACATTTTCTATCAGATATTTTTGTTCAACCCTTCAAATTAAACGTTATAATCTGCACTTGAATTCTGTTGTAGAGGTTTCATTTCAAATCCAATGTGGTGGCATGCAGAGCCCAACTCGCCAAAATTGTGTCACTGTCCAAATATTTCTGGCCCTAACTGTACAGCAGTTTCAGTGTCCCCTATGTAATATATATGATTTACAAAACTTATTATCACAAAGAGTTGACGGTGCTCCAGGCAAACAAAACATAAATCTGTAAAAGCCATTATGAGAAGCAACGAGATCAATATCACCTAACATTACAGCTGCATCAAAGAGACGCAGCTTCAGTCGTCAAACTGAGGGTGAGTTGTTTTTGCACTAGATAAGCTTACAGATAGGCTTACTACACTGTGTGCAGCATTATTAGGCAAAAGAGTATTTTGATCACATGATATATTTTATACATGTTGTCCTACTTCAAGCTGTATAGGCTTGAGAGCCAACTACCAATTAAGTAAATCAGGTGATGTGCATCTCTGTAATGAGGAGGGGTGGGGTGTAATGACATCAACACCCTATATAAGGTGTGCTTAATTATTAGGCAAATGCCTTTCCTTAGGCAAAATGGGTCAGAATAGAGATTTGACGGGCTCTGGAAAGTCCAAAATTGTCATATGTCTTGCAAAAGGATGCAGCAGTCTTGAAATTGCCAAACCTTTGAAGCATGATCACCGAACAATCAAGAGTTTCATGGCAAATAGCCAACGGGGTCGCAAGAAGCGTGTTGGGCAAAAAAGGTGCAAAATAACTGCCCATGACTTGAGGAAAATCAAGCGTGAAGCTGCCAATATGCCATTTGCCACCAGTTTTGCCATATTTCAGAGCTGCAATGATACTGGACTATCAAAAAGCACAAGGTGTGCTATACTCAGGGACATGGCCAAGGTAAGAAGGCTGAAAAATGACCACCTTTGAACGAGAAACATAAGATAAATGTCAAGACTGGGCCAAGAAATATCTTAAGACTGATTTTTCAAAGGTTTTATTGACGGATGGAATGAGAGTGACTCTTCATTGGCCAGATAGATGGGCCAGAGGCTGGATCAGTAAAGGGCAGAGAGCTTCACTCCGACTCAGACACCAGCAAAGTGGAGGTGGGGTACTGGTATAGGCTGGTATCATCAAAGATTAACTTGTGGAACCTTTTCTGATTGAGGATGGAGTGAAGCTCATCTCCTGGACCTACTGCCAGTTTCTGGAAGACAACTTCATCAAGCAATTGTTCAGGAAAAGGTCGGTATCGTTCAAAAAAAACATGATTTTCATGCAGAACAATGCTCCATCACATGCAACCAACTACTCCACAGCGTGGCTGGCCAGTAAAGTCTAAAATAAGAAAAAATAATGACATGGCCCCCTTGTTTACCCATTCTGAACCCCATAGAGAACCTGTGGTCCCTCCTAAAATGTGAGGTCTACAGGGAGGGAAAACAGTACACCTCTCGGAACAGTGTCTGGGAGGCTGTGGTGGCTGCTGCACGCAATGTTGATTGTAAACAGATCAAGCAATTGACAGAATCTATGGATAGAAGGCTGTTGAGCGTCATCATAAAGAAAGGTGGCTATATTGGTCACTAATTTTTTGGGGTTTTGTTTTTGCATGTCAGAAATGGGTCTGTGACACGTGCTGTTAATAAAGAGGACCCTATTACAATGGGTAGGTGAAGCTTAGTAACTGGTACTTTAGGGTTGTGGAAGGGAATTGCACTGGTATAATGATCATTACCTTATATCAATGTCCCACCGTCCCCATCGGGACTCGACATTATTTGCTAGGCTCGCCATACCATGGGCATTTCCTCCCTCCACTGCCGTGTCTTTCTTCTCTCCTATCCCTGCACCGTCCGATGTTACACTAGTTATCTTATACCACTGCACTGAATTATGTGTTATGTATCCTCGTGGTCAATAAAGACTTCCTTTGCTGCATTTATACACTTGTGTGGACTTAAGTGGTGTTTACTAAATATAGGCATAGATATACTTGTTTTTTCTTGATTGCAAATGTTGCTTTGAGTAGATGTCTGGTAAGATGTCCAGATACCGTCCTTTTTTTCTGATAATACGGATGGAAGGCTGTTGAGTTTCATCATAAAGAAAGGTGACTATATTGGTCACTAATTTTTGGGGTTTTGTTTTTGCATGTCAGAAATGTTTATTTCTAAATTTTGTGCAGTTATATTGGTTTACCTGGTGAAAATAAACAAGAGAGATGGGAATATATTAGGTTTTTATTAAGTTGCCTAATAATTCTGCACAATAATAGTTACCTGCACAAACAGATATCCTCCTAAGATAGCCAAATCTAAAAAAAAACACTCCAACTTCCAAAAATATTAAGCTTTGATATTTGAGTCTTTTGGGTTGATTGAGAACATAGTTTTGATCAATAATAAAATAATCCTCTAAAATACAACTTGCCTAATAATTCTGCACACAGTGTAAACTATTTTTTTCATTTTTATCTATTTTTTACATTACCCATATACATTATATTTTTTCACACAAATAATGGCAAAAATTACAGGTTTTATCAGTTTTTTTATTATTTTTTTTCTATTGCAAAATTAACTAATTTTCTCACATAGTCACATTAGTTTTATTACATTGTATGCTATTAGTTACAGCAAGACATGAAAAACCAGCAAGGCACGCTGGTCTATTGACAGAGTATGTAAACATATGTTCTGTTTGTAGGGGGTCACTGTAATAATGGTAATGTCTGGCAATAAAGGTAATCGAATAATCTTTTCATCTGTAAATTATGAACACTCTATCATCATGGAGGTGTTAGTTCCTTTTTAATATAATACAAAATGCAAAAGTGCTGATTTCAACTAAAGTATCCCATTCATCATAATAGGAGACTTCAAATCTTGCTGTGACTGTGGCCACAAAGCAGAGTACTAAACACTTTAAGATCACTGCAAACCATCAGGACACATTACAGATTTTGTCGTAAAGTGCACTTTCACAGTGATTTTACCGCCTTTTACAGTGATGCGAGGTAATTGGTAAACATACACTCTATCACAATACTCTACAGAAATGGATAGAAATGTATGCTAGAAAATGCAATTTTTTGTTTATCATCAGGGTCTTTCTCTCCCTATACATCCCGTTGTAACCTCTGTGTTCTGCCATGCGTTGGACATCCCCTTGACTGTGCATGATGATATATGCATATAATCTACTCTATAATTGCCGTAGGCATTTTCGTGTCGGACCCCGGAATCGCCGTGGCTTTGTCACTATGTGACGTCACCACGCGCGAGCAATGGCCGCGAAGCGGCCATTGCGAGTCGTTGGGCGAAAATAGAACCAGAGGCCCGGCCACAAACTTAACGATTTACCCCTGAGGTAACGCGAGCAATGGCCGCGAGGCCATTGCGAGTCACTACCTCAGCCGCCGCACCTGCCGCAAGTTCCTCTATACTTTCAATGGGGATCCATTGCGAGTCGTTGTGTAGCGCGAGCAATGGCCGCGAGGCCATTGCGAGTCGCTACCTTAGCCGCCGCACCTGCCGCAAGTCCCCCTATACTTTCTATGGGGATCCATTGCGAGCCGCTGTGTAGCGCGAGCAATGGCCGCGAGCCCATTGCGAGTCTACTTGCGGCGCGGTTGCGGTAATCCCCATAGAAAGTATAGGGCGAGTTGCGGCAGGTGCGGCAAGTGCGATTTCGCACTTGCGGCAGGTTTGCCCGCGAAAAAACCCGCGGCTGAGTGCGCTGTTGCTGGGTGGCAACTCTTTTTGCCTACCAATCACTATACTCCCCTTTGTCTACCAATCACTATACTCCCTCCGCTGCAATTTTATAGTGTTTACTTTTACTTTTCCTCACATATCATTCCTGCCTTGGTGATCCTGTGGGACGGACGTCGGAAAACCAGTGTTGGAACCTCATCCCTACAAGACATCTTTTTGGGCCAATATAATCGATTATTAATTATTATGAATTATTAATATTATTATTAGTGTTAATATTAATTATTATTATTAATCGATTATGCCTTGGTGATCCTGTGGGACGGATGTCGGAAAACCAGTGCTGGAACCTCTTCTCTACAATATCAGCTAAGATATCTTTTTTTGCTAATATAATTGATTATTAATTATTATTAATTATTAATATTATTATTATTAGTGTTAATATTAATTTTTATTATTAATCGATTATTAATATTATTAGTATATTGATATATTCATAATTATATATATATATAGAGAGAGATATACAGATATATATACAGATATATATATATATTGATATATAGATATATAGATATAGATTAATATATATATATATATACACATGTCATATTATATATATGTATATGCTTACTATATATATATATATATATTGTATATTACTCTATATATATATATATATATTCTATATTACTCTCTCTATATATATATATTGTATATTAATCTATATATATATATAGTGTATATTAATCTATATATATATATATTTATATATATTGTATATTAATCTATCTATTCTATATATATATATATATATGTATATGCTTACTATATATATATATATTGTATATTACTCTATATATATATATATCTCATATATAATTGCCGAAGGCACGTTTTTGTCGGACCCCGGCACGCCGTGGCTTTGTCACTATGTGACGTCACCACACCGTGCGAGGCATTGCCCGCGTAGCGGGCATTGCGACCGCCGCTGTCATCCCGCCACTCGGCATGAGGGGCCCATTGCCTCCACCCCCTGGGGGGCCCCGTGCTGACACCAGCCGCCCACCGTGCGCCCGGAGAGGAGGGAGGACGGAACTTCCTGTCCGGCAGCTCTGCCCGCCCCTCCTCTCCTCCTACAGCACACGCACGCCGGTGGCGGTGAGTCTGCACTCCCCCCGGCCATCTGTCTGACAGCACCCCCCCCCTCCAGCCTCCGCTCTCCCCTCCAGCCTCCGTTCTCCTCTCCAGCCTACCTTATGCCCTCCAGCCTCTGCCATCCAGCCTCCGCTCTCCCCTCCAGCCTATCCCCTCCAGCCTATCCCCTCCAGCCTCCGCTCTCCCCTCCAGCCTCCGCTCTGCCCTCCAGCCTCCGCTCTCCCCTCCAGCCTCCGCTCTCCCCTCCAGCCTCCGCTCTGCCCTCCAGCCTCCGCTCTGCCCTCCAGCCTCCGCTCTCCCCTCCAGCCTCCGCTCTCCCCTCCAGCCTCTGCCCTCCAGCCTCCGCTCTGCCCTCCAGCCTCCGCTCTGCCCTCCAGCCTCCGCTCTGACCTCCAGCCTCTGACCTCCAGCCTCTGACCTCCAGCCTCCGCTCTGACCTCCAGCCTCCGCTCTGCCCTCCAGCCTCCGCTCTGCCCTCCAGCCTCCGCTCTACCCTCCAGCCTCCGCTCTCCCCTCCAGCCTCCGCTCTCCCCTCCAGCCTCTGCCCTCCAGCCTCCGCTCTGCCCTCCAGCCTCCGCTCTGCCCTCCAGCCTCCGCTCTGCCCTCCAGCCTCCGCTCTGCCCTCCAGCCTCCGCTCTACCCTCCAGCCTCCGCTCTCCCCTCCAGCCTCCGCTCTCCCCTCCAGCCTCTGCCCTCCAGCCTCCGCTCTGCCCTCCAGCCTCCGCTCTGCCCTCCAGCCTCCGCTCTGCCCTCCAGCCTCTGCCCTCCAGCCTCTGACCTCCAGCCTCTGACCTCCAGCCTCCGCTCTGACCTCCAGCCTCCGCTCTGACCTCCAGCCTCCGCTCTTCCCTCCAGCCTCCGCTCTTCCCTCCAGCCTCCGCTCTGCCCTCCAGCCTCCGCTCTCCCCTCCAGCCTCCGCTCTCCCCTCCAGCCTCCGCTCTCCTCTCCAGCCTCTGCTCTGCCCTCCAGCCTCTGCTCTGCCCTCCAGCCTCTGCTCTGCCCTCCAGCCTCCGCTCTGCCTTCCAGCCTCCGCTCTCCCCTCCAGCCTCTCCCCTCCAGCCTCCGATTTCCCCTCCAGCCTCCGCTCTCCCCTCCAGCCTCCGCTCTCCCCTCCAGCCTCCGCTTTCCCCTCCAGCCTCCGCTCTCCCCTCCAGCCTCCGCTCTCCTCTCCAGCCTCCGTTCTCCCCTCCAGCCTCTGCCCTAAAGCCTCTGCCCTCCAGCATCTCCCCTCCAGCCTTTCCCCTCCAGCCTCTCCTTTCCAGCCTCCAGCCAATCCCCTCCAGCCTCCAGCCAATCCCCTCCAGCCTCCGCTCCTCCCCTCCAGCCTCCGCTCTCCCCTCCAGCCTCCGCTCTCCCCTCCAGCCTCTGCTCTCCCCTCCAGCCTCCGTTCTCCCCTCCAGCCTCTGCCCTAAAGCCTCTGCCCTCCAGCCTCTCCCCTCCAGCCTTTCCCCTCCAGCCTCTCCTTTCCAGCCTCCAGCCAATCCCCTCCAGCCTCCAGCCAATCCCCTCCAGCCTCCGCTCTCCCCTCCAGTCTCTGCTCTCACTTCCAGCCTCCGCTCTACCCTCCAGTCTCTGCCCTCTCCTCCAGCCTCCGCACTCCCTTCCAGCCTCCGCTCTGCCCTCCAGCCTCCGCTCTGCCCTCCAGCCTCCGCTCTCCCCTCCAGCCTCCGCTCTCCCCTCCAGCCTCCGCTCTCCCCTCCAGCCTCCGCTCTCCCCTCCAGCCTCTGCTCTCCCCTCCAGCCTCCGTTCTCCCCTCCAGCCTCTGCCCTAAAGCCTCTGCCCTCCAGCCTCTCCCCTCCAGCCTTTCCCCTCCAGCCTCTCCTTTCCAGCATCCAGCCAATCCCCTCCAGCCTCCAGCCAATCCCCTCCAGCCTCCGCTCTCCCCTCCAGTCTCTGCTCTCACTTCCAGCCTCCGCTCTACCCTCCAGCCTCTGCCCTCTCTTCCAGCCTCCGCACTCCCTTCCAGCCTCCGCTCTGCCCTCCAGCCTCCGCTCTGCCCTCCAGCCTCCGCTCTCCCCTCCAGCCTCCGCTCTCCCCTCCAGCCTCCGCTCTCCCCTCCAGCCTCCGCTCTCCCCTCCAACCTCCGCTCTCCCCTCCAGCCTCTGCCCTCCAGCATCCGCTCTCCCCTCCAGCCTTTCCCCTCCAGCCTCCCCTCTGCCCTCCAGCCTCTGCCCTCCAGCCTCTGCCCTCCAACCTCCGCTCTCCCCTTTAGCCTCTCCCCTCCAGCCTCCGCTCTCCCCTACAGCCTCTGCCCTCCAGCCTCTGCCCTCCAGCCTCTGCTCTCCCCTCCAGCCTCTCCCCTCCAGCCTCCGCTCTGCCCTCCAGCCTCCGCTCTGCCCTCCAGCCTCCGCTCTGCCCTCCAGCCTCCGCTCTCCCCTCCAGCCTCTGCTCTCCCCTCCAGCCTCCGCTCTCCTCTCCAGCCTCCGTTCTCCCCTCCAGCCTCTGCCCTAAAGCCTCTGCCCTCCAGCCTCTCCCCTCCAGCCTTTCCCCTCCAGCCTCTCCTTTCCAGCCTCCAGCCAATCCCCTCCAGCCTCCAGCCAATCCCCTCCAGCCTCCGCTCTCCCTTCCAGCCTCTGCTCTCCCTTCCATCCTCCGCTCTCCCCTCCAGCCTCTGCCCTCCAGCCTCTGCTCTGCCCTCTAGCCTCTGCCCTCCCCTCCCTCCAGCCTCCGCTCTCCCCTCCAGCCTCCGCTCTCCTCACCCCTCCATATGCAATGTACAGTATCTACTATATAATTGCCGTAGGCACTTTCGTGTGGGTACCCGAAAAGACCGTGGCTATGTCACTCTGTGACATCAGCACGGCGAAGCATTGGCCGCGTAGCGGCCAATGCGAGTCGCTAGCCTGCGCGAGCAATGGCCCCGAGGCCATTGCTCGCGCAGGCTGAGGACGAGCAATGCGAGTCGCGAGGCCATTGCTCGCGCAGGCTGAGTACGAGCAATGGCCGCGAAGCGGCCGTTGCGAGTCGCTGGCCGAAAATCAAACCAGAGGCTCGGCCTCAAAGTTAACGATTTACCGGTCAGGTAGCGCGAGCAATGGCCGCGAGGCCATTGCGAGTCGCTGCCTGAGCCGCGCTTCTAATTGGTCGGCGCCAGCGAGTCGTTACACTTGCGGCGCGCTTGCGGTAATCCTCATACAAAGTATAGTATTCTAGACACCCGATGCATTTGCATCGGGCTCACAGCTAGTTATTAATATATGCATACAGATTTTTTATTCACCACCCTCATTAGTATGCTGATTTGATGTAGAATAAGGGGACACAATTACTCAATAGAACTTGCCATCTAAGTCACTAGAACAACGAACAAATGTCCAAAGTACAGTGAAGAACGCTCAATCAATGAAAAAAAACAAAACATACATATATATATATATATATGGTATATATATAGTGTATATATATCTGGAACAGCACCAACATTTTTTACCTAGAAGTGTGCACGTTTTCTCCAACACCTGTCCAAGTGTCCATTCAGTTTGAGAAAAAAAAATTGGAAAAAACAGCACAATTTACTCAATAAAGTGGACCTTTATTGCCTGTGGCATGGCGATGTTTCAGACTACATGTCCTTTTTCAAGCAGTGATCGTGTTAAACTAACAATGTTACATAGGTGCTCACATACATTACACCAATCAATAAATTATATAATAATGTATAAAATTTAAGTATATATCATATTTCTTATTTCCCAAAGTGATACCAGTGCATTATAAAAGTGCATTATAAAGTGCTATTATTATGGTCCGTATCATATACATACAGTATACCTGAAAATCAGACTCTTAAGGTTAATTGTGTAATAGTGTCATTAAAACACACGTGCTTGTCATATCCTGTTTGGGAAATCATGTACTCACATCGTGCATCACTGTACTTTGCACGCTTTGCTCTCGGTGTTACCTTGCTTACACTGCGCATGTCCGCAACCGGAAGTGACGTAATACCCATCATTCTCTCTACTGCGCATGCGCAGTTTATTTCTGAGGTTAGCGGCGCCATCTTTGTTATGGTCCGCTCTAATATGCGCTCTGTTTATTATTGCCATGGTTACAAATAGCTGTAAAAGCGCATTTGCGCCTTTAAACCACAGATTCCATTTTATTTAATACCATAATAGTAATTGGAGGAGATAATTCTTATTAGAGTAACATTACAAATATAATACCTATTAACGTTTCTATATAGCATTCCTATCAACATTGAGACCATTTTTTGTCAATACTAGTTCTAACAATTGAGAGAAGCAGGAAGAAAAGCGGTAACATGACTGTAAGAATAAATATCGCATATGAGTGGAGTGATCGTCTGATGATTGCTGGAACTAGCATGCAGAGCTGAATACTGACTGTGAGTATATTTCAGTCTGTTAGAATTGGCATACTGAAGTGCTTCATTTTATAATTAAAAGGCTTTATTCAAGTTGAAATGAAAGTCTGCAGTCACTGTAAGTGACTGTAGAATTCTGAGTTCTCACAGCGGTTGTACTACACATTTTTAGCACTCTCCCACGCCGGCAGCAAGAGTACATGGTCATCTGAGCTCAAGTATATGATTTGAATACTTCTGACCACATTCCGACTAGACTTGTCCATCCTTGTTTCATTCATTTTCCTTGAGTTTGTCCATGAATATGTAGTCAGCAAGCGACTGCATGTATGCAAATTGCATACTTGCAGCTATGTGACCTCCCACTTTCACCGCCGACACCAGAGAATCCTGATAGTGTGCAGTGTATGTGCCATGAGAATTCAGAAGTATAGATTGTCTGCAGACTCATTCCAAACTTGGACAACCTTTTTAATGCTCCTAACATAAATAAAAACATAGTAACCCTTAACTTGTCAGACAGTACAACACTTTATTAACATGGTAATGGATAATGTAATCTTAGACGTTACGGATTGTTACATATGTACAGTATCAAAACCAATAACAGCACAAGCATACATCTCCAGAACCACCATCAGTGTAGAAACACAGTATCACAACCCTCATCAGTACATAAATATATTTCCAGAACCACTAACAGTAGAAAATACATTACTAGAACCCCATCAGTGCAGGAATACAGCATCACAACCCTCATCAGTACAGAAATACATCTCCAGAACCATCATCAGTACAAAAACACAGTATCACAACTCTCATCAGTAAAGAAGCACATTACTAGAGCCACCAGCAGTAGAGAATACATTACTATATCCCCCATCAGTACAGAAACACAGCATCAACACCTCTGATGGGGGCAAATACATCACAGGGGTGTATATACATCACTGTGGGGCACATACATCACTGGGGGATATATAAATCAATGGGGTTATATACAGCCCTGGGGGTAATATACAGCACTGGGGAATTTATACATCTCTAGGGGTATGTACATCACTGGGGGTATATACAGCACTGGGGGATATACACAGCACTGGGGGATATATACATCACCAGTGGATATATACAGCACTGTTGGGTATATACAGTACTAGAGGGTATGTACAGCACTAGTGGATATATACAGCAGTGGGGGGTATATACAGCACTGGGAATATATACAGCACTGGAGGGGTTTATACATCACTGGGAGTATATACAGCACTGGGGGGTATATATAGCACTGGGGATACATACATCCCTGGGAGCAACAGGCTTAACTAAGGGGCACATACAGTACTAGTTGGTATATACATCAATGGTGGGCACATAGTGTACTGGGTGGCACAGGCATCTCTGGGGGCACATACAGTATTGGGGGGATATACATCACTGGGGAGACATACATTACTGGGGGAACAAGCATCTCTGAGGGGCACATACAGCAATGGGGGCCACAGGCATAACTGGGGGCACATACAGTACTGAGGGGCACAGTTATCTTTGGACGGGACATACAGTTCTGTGGATGCTAGGAAAGCAGCTCCTGTTCTGTGGGGCAGGAGAGCAGTGTGCGCTAACCACGCCCACAAAGTGTGTCCTCATGGCCAGCGTGAGTACATAATCCTTCATGTATCCGCTCGTAGCATTCAGCTGAATTCTGCATGCACTTTTCGGTTAAAGGACCAGCAATCAGCAAAATGTGGCTGTCGACAAGCACTGCAGACCATGGAAATCTGCCCGGCGGCCGAAGGTTCCTCACACCTGCCTTGAACAATGTACCATCTTTCTACAGGTTTTGTGTGATATTACAGCCTAGAATTCACTTATAAAACTATTGATTTATAATATACATGTCCAGCCAACAGATTAAACACAGTTTGTAAAAATAGGGGTGATTTTTTATGTCCAACATTGGAGACCTGTATAGGTTAGTAAAAAAACATGAGTGCCCATAATGGTGATTCCGTTTGGACCTCTTCACAGATTCTATGCCTCCTTGGGGAACTTCCCATCAAGTTATTAGTAAATCCAGAGACCAAGTATGTTCAAGGCACCAGAGTTGTAGTTTATTTTATTAATTATCCAAAATGCATAATCATTGCAACATATCAGCAGACAAACAACCTTTCATAATGACGATCTGTCACCCCCCCGCTGCATTGCAAACTACATGCAGCACTGAATGCAGCATGCCTGCTGCATTCAGGGAAGGATACCCCATGTTTCTAGCCCTCCTGTAAGCTTTAGAAAAGACATTAGAAAATTTACAGTTAAGTAGTCTAAAGGGTGGAATCTTATTAAGAGGTCTTCACTGTGGGCACAGTCCTCCCTCCAATCTCTGCGCCGCCTCCTCTTCCCCTGGGTCTACCCTCCTCTTCTGCTCCTGACGTCACAAGGAGCAGGAGCAGAAGAGCAGGACAGACCCAGAACATGAAGCGGTGCAGAGACATAGAAGGGGGCGGAATACACAAGGAGGAGGCTGGACGTTTGTGCCAGCAGCGAGGACCTCTTAATAAGATCCCACCCATTAGACATATTATCTGTAAGTTTTGTAATGTCTTTTTTTAAGCTTACAGGTGGGCTAGAGCAGAGGTCCCCAAATCCAGGCCCCAAGGGCCACCAACAGTGCAGGTTTTCAGGATCTCCTTAGTATTGCACAGGGCTTTGAATCATTACCTGTGCAGATGATCACATTAGCACCTGTGCAATACTAAGGAAATCCTGAAAACCTGCACTGTTGGTGGGCCTTGAGGCCTGGAGTTGGGGACCTCTGGGCTAGAGCCCTTTGGATAATAAAGGGCATAAACTACAACTCTGGTGCCTTGGAAATACTCTGTGCAATAAATAAAATGAGATTATGGGGCAGAATAGACCTGTACCTCTCTGGATGACAGGATGACAGTATCCACCATTACATAGCTGCTTGTTACCTTAGACAACAGACACTACACAGCATGAGATGAAGTCACACCTGCATTGCCTTGTCCTGTGCCTTTTACATTCATTTGCAGAGCCAGTGTAAAAAGTGCTAATGACGCTGAACAGATCATCACAAAGGTTTTCAACAGTGGCATAACTTCAGACCCAAGCTCCAACGTGGCCCCCAATTATTGCATATCTTTAATAGTATTAGTCTTTTTCTATAGGCCAAAGGGACTTCTGGGGCCCCCCTAGGCTGCAGGGCCCGGGTGCCATCCCAACCCCTGCACCTGTTGTAGTTACGCCCCTGGTTTTCAATCAACCGACATCAACACAAAACGTAAAGGAATCTGTAAAGACGCCGAACACTACAGTCAGCCTACAACTGCTTGTAGTAGATCATATACATCTATTCAGCACATCTAATTAAAGGAGTTGTATGATATTATAAAAATATTGCTGATTTATTCCAGGAACATTACCTCTCTTGACTATATGTCCAATCCTCTTTATGAGAACTGAATGAACTATTTTTTTGAGATAAAATATATGATAATGAATTGAGAGTGGGAGAGAGGATATTATATTATAACAAATTGATTAATGGTAGTGGGTGGGAGAAAGGATATTATAGTATAATGAATTAAGGGTGGGGTGAAAGAGAGGCTAATTTACAGGAACTGGAATCTTTTGACAAGAAGAATGGGCAGCTTGACCATCTGAGAAAATAAAGAGCCTCATC
Organism: Allobates femoralis; assembly: GCA_033576535.1. Taxonomy (NCBI): domain Eukaryota; kingdom Metazoa; phylum Chordata; class Amphibia; order Anura; family Aromobatidae; genus Allobates; species Allobates femoralis. The sequence continues at coordinate 514,757,245 of JARQOC010000003.1, read as the reverse complement.
CACAACTACCACAAAAGATTACAAGCTGTCATTGATGTTAGAGGGGACAATACAAGGTATTAAGAACTGGGGTATGTGAACTTTGATCAGGGTCATTTGGATGTTTTTAGTTCTCATTATGATTTAAAAAGAGAAAACACAGTAGTTTGACAATAAATGGCTTCACCCAACCACTAACCATGAGCGGAAAAACGTTTTTGTGTTATCATTCATATTCTCTGAAAAAAGGCCAAGAAAGCAAAAAGTCTGCCAGGTATGTAAACTTTTGAGCACAACCGTATATTGTGTGAGGCCCATTTAACTGTGTGGAGGGTGTTGTGGGACCATTATACTATGGGGTCACTGTACGGGAAGCTGTGAGGGGAGCTTTATGCGGAGACTTGTGTGGGGCCATTATACTGTAGGGAGGGCTATGAGGGGCCATTATACTGTGATAAGGGAAGTAGGGGTCCATTGTATTGTGTGGGGGCAGTTATACTATGTGGAGGGCTGTGGAGCTCAATATATTATGTGGAACACTGTGGGGAAGCACTTTATTTAATGGGGCCATTATACTATTTGGAGGGCTTAAGGAAACCAATATACTTAGGGGGCCAATATACTTTACAGAGAGCTGTGTGAAATTTATATTTTGTTTGAAGAGCTATAAAGATCATTATACTATGTGGATAGCTGTGGGGGACCATTTTATTGCATCGGGGTCATTATACTATTTAGAGGCTATAGGGGACTATTTAACTATGTGGGACCATACTCCTTATGGACAGGTACAGGGGTCATTATACATTGTGGTGGGCTGTGGGGGCCATTATTCCATGTGAAGGGCTATGGGAGACCACTATATTATATGGTGGCCATTATACTACTTGCAGGGTTTTAGGGGATGATTATACAATTTTGGGGCCAAAAAAGTTTGTGAACAGCTGTGGGGTTAAATATAAATTATGGTGGGCTATGGGGGTTATTATACTGTGTGAAAGGCTATGGGGGACCATTATATTGTGTGGGGGCCATTTTCTGTGTGGAAGTCTGTGGGGGGTCATTATACAGTGTGGAGGGCTTTGAGAGGTCATTATACTATGTGAATGGCTTTAAGGGACCATTGTATTGTGTTGAAGCCATTAATCTGTGTTAAGCTGTTACACTGTGTGGAGGCTATTATATTATGTGGATGTTGTGGGGGAGCATTATACTGTGTGGAAAACTATATGAGGGACATTATACTATGTGGAGGGCTGTGGGGGGTCATTATACTGTATTGAGTGCCATGAGGGTGATTATACTGTGTATGGATCATTATACAGTGTGGAGGCCTCATACTCTGTTGAGATACAATGTTTTAGAACTGCAATGGCCATTATATTGTTTTATGAGACTGGGCATCATCATACGGTGTTGTGGGACTGTGGGAGCCATCATACTTTCTTGGGGACACTGGCGGCCTCATAATGTGTGTGGTTAAATGTGGGTACACTACTGTGTTTGGTTGCTAGAGGCATATCATATTATGCTTGTGAAGGGTACTGTTGTGGAATTCAGTGTGGAATTATCATATTGTGTTTGAGGGGCATTTTTATAGACATTATACTTTATGGGGCCCATGAAAGCTGTATTGTAGTGGTTGAGAACACCAAGTTTTCAATGCGGAAAAATTACCTTTAAGTGCTGCAATACATGTCTCTCTCTGTCTTTAAAAGTTTGGAGATATGCCTTTCTGTGACTTTCTTTAATGGTACATTTACACGCGGCCACAGGAAGGTAGGAACAAGAAGGCATCGGACACAAATTGTGCCTGTTGCCTTGAAAAGACCTCGATGTGGCTGCGTGTAATTCAGGACTTTCCTTCCTGTGTCTTCCCTGAAGGAAGGAAAGTCCTGAATTACACGCATACACATCGAGGTCTTTTCAAGGCAACAGGCACAATTTGTGTCCGATTCCTGCCTGTTCCTACCTTCCTGTGGCCGCGTGTAAATGTACCATTAAGGGAGCCTGTCAGGTGGTTTATGCCCCCCAGCTATCACTGTCTGTAGCTGCAGCTTTATAATACCAGTCTAATCATCCCTGTCTGAGCTCAGTAAATAAAGCAAAAAATAAAGGTGACCCTGCTCAAAAGAGCTTACAATCTACAACGGGATAGGCATTACACAAAGTACAGGGGCTTATTACACTGATGGTCCAGGTATCTTGAGGAAATGGGGGATAGAAATAAAGTTACATGAATAGGCATCAGACAATCTGTGTAGACCTTTTGGGTTTGGTGGAGTTTGAAGAAGAGTTATGTCTGGAGAAATAGTGAATGGGCAATATACAGTACAAAGGACTTCTATTAGGGAGCATGATAGGCCGCCTTAAAAAGATGTGTTTTTAGGGAGTGTCTGAAGCCATGTAAGTTGTGGATAGTTCTGATTTCTTGGGGAAGAGCATTCCAGAGAATTAGTGCAGCTCAGGAGAAGTCTTGGAGCCGGGAGTGGGAGGATTGGATTAGTGCAGATGTTAGTCGAAGGTCATTTGTAGAATTTAGAGAGCGGGTAGAGTGATAGACAAAGATGAGGGAGGAGATGTAGGGAGGTGCTGAACTGTGAAGAGCTTTGTGGGTGAGAACAAACAATTTTAATTTGATCCTGTAGTGTATGGGCAGCCAGTACAGTGACTGGCACAGAGAGGAGGCTCTCAGTAAAGATTGTCCAGATGGGTGATCCTGGCTGCTGCATTAAAGATGGACTGGAGAGGAGAAAGTTTAGAGAGGGGGAGGTCAATTAATAGAGAATTGCAGTAGTCAAGGTGGGAATGGATTAGGACCACTGTCAGGGTTTTTGTTGTTTCCATGGTGAGAAAGGGGCGGACTGTAGAGATGTTCTTCAGGTGTAAGCAACAAGAGTGGACGAGAGATTGTGTATGGGGGGTGAAGGAGAGATCGGTGTCAGGCATAACACCCAGAGAGTGAGCCTGCTGCCTAGGCGTTATTGTGGTGCCGCACACTGAGAGAGATGTCAGATTTAGGGAGGTTAGTGGAGGACGGGAGCAGACGAAGTTCAGTTTTGGAAATGTTGAGTTACAAATAGAAAGCAGACTTGATGTGGGAAACTGCAGTTAGACAGTCATGGTGTTCTTTAAAACTGCAGGGGTAAGGTCAGGGGCTGAAGTGTATAATTGTGTGTCATCAGCATAAAGATGGTACTGGAAGCCAAATCTCCTGATGGTGTGTCCAATTGGGGCTATGTAGAGAAATAACAGAAGAGGTCTGAGGACTGAATCCTGAGTAAGCCCAATAATGAGAGGAAGATGGGAGAAAGTGGAGCAAGCGAATGATACACTGAAAGAACGGTCAGAAAGATAAGAAGAGAGCCAGGAGAGAGCAATGTTCCTTTATGCCAATGGAGTGCAGCATAGAGAGTAGGAGATGGTGGTCAATAGTGTTAAAAGCTGCAGAGAGGTCAAAAGGAACAAGCAGAGAGTGGTCACCATTACGTTTTGCCGTCAGAAGGTCATTGGTCACTTTGATGAGGGCAGTTTCTTGTAGATTGAAGGGGGCGGAAACCAGATGGTAATGGATCTAGAAGAGAGTGAGTGGAAAGGTAAAAGGTGAGGTGGGTGTAGACCTATGACATACGAGGTACGTCATGGCTTTCATGCACCACTGTGACTGCAGCGATGGCATTCATATGAATATGCCTGCTGTTTACACCTGCTTTCATTGCCACAGAGTGTTTTGCCAGCCTCCTGCAACTACGATTGCTGTGATTGGCTATTCAATTCTGAACTGCCGATCACAGCCTGAAACATTGAAGTTCACCTATGATTGGCATTATGACAGCACTGATAGGTTTGGGCCTGGCATAGGTAGCGTTACCAAGCCCATCACTGATTGTAGTGATCGTAGCATAATACATGATGGTACCAAGCAATGTAAATTTAAAAAAAGAGTAAAAAAAACTTGTATTAGCCGACAGGGCTAGATTAAGGACAGTCTTTACTGAATATGGCCAGAGTTCGTGTTAGATTATTTGACAGGACTAGATTAGGAACAGTAAAAATAGATTGTACCAATCGCCATCTACTACAGTAAATTTTACTGACTAGTGTCAGGGTTAGTGTCAGATTAGTTGACAGGACTAAACTAGGGAAAATATACAGTAGATTTTACATCAGATATTTGCAGGCATTCAGTTTGTTTTTTTTTACTAACGTCCGTTTCTTAATTGTAGTTTCAGAATTGTAGTAGAAACATTCTGTAGTGCTCATACTACAGATTTTTCAACTGCATAGAATTATGGTTAGCATAATTTAGTTGTGTCACTCAGTAATTGTTTTTCACTGTTGTCCGTTTAGTAAATTTGTTTTTTATTGTTATGAATTTTTATACTCTGTTTTTTATTTGTTTCATCTTTCTCTTTGTAGATTATGTTTTTCTATTCTTTTTTTTCTTCCATTTGAATAAATAAAAAGGTTTGCACCAAACACTAAGAAATACGCACGCCTGAAAAGAATTTGCTTATTTTACAAACAAACACAAACTTTAGTGGCCCCCTACCCACCGTTAGTGACCCCTAATGGACCTCACCCCCAAAAGATTATGAGCCACGAATTCCTGATTTTTTAGCCCAATATGGAATCCAATTTGACAAAGCTGGCCTCACAGAAATTGACTGTTTCAAAGTCTTTTTCTCTGAGGATTTCGTAAATCTCCTGATGGCTGAGTCAAATTTATATGGCCAACAATTTTTAGCCCAAATCCCCATTTAATCATTTGCTTACTGGACCCTCATTGACGCAGTAGAAATAATGATGTTTTTGCACCTTGTTCTTCATATGGGGATAGTGTAGAAGCTAGAAATGAATCAAAACTGGAGTGTGGATGTTTTATTTAAAAATCCAGTGTGCCGCATTGCTATGACCTGTAAACACCATCCACACATTTTTGCATTTCAATCATAATGCACAGTGTCCACCCCGAGACTCCAGCTTTGAACAACTTGTCAAAATTTGTAATGTCATTGATCGCTTCTGCATTTTGAGTATACCTCCTGGACTCAAAGTAATTTCTTATAAAGTCATTATTTTGGTGACTCAGGGAGGGGGGGGGGAGGGGGATAAGAGCTACCTGCACAAAATGCAGAATAGGTGCTGCTGAAGATGGCTCTATTAGTTTAATAGGCCCTGGGGGGGATGTGACAGGTTCCCTTTCAATGCCAGTATTACTTAAAGGTATACATGGTTAAAGGGGTGGTCAAAAGGCCAAGGTAACGTTCACCTAAATCCCTATCTATTTAGTGCCATTATCTAAATTAATTTCTATCATAGGAAGCTCATAAAATAAATATGTGGTGCCCCTGTGACTAGGCGCCACAGGGTAGTATTACACTTTAATATGAAAATGTGTTTTTCCCTGTAATGTCATCAGTTCAAGGTTCACTTTATGGAGTCTGATTTTACACCCACCTAGGACCACACCACTAGAATAGGGGGGCCGGTAATTTAGTAGGTCCCAGAAGGGGTGGGGGTGGAGCCTAGGATAGAGTAGTGGGAGGGAAAGTGACAGTTAGTCAGACGGTGCTGGGAAGGCAGGCAGAGAGGTCAGGCCTGACAGCCTAGCTGACAGGAGGGAGCCCCATCACTACGTCGGTGCCCAGGACAGAAGGCAACGGGCCAGGGCTGGTTGGAGCCGGCTGGTCACGTTGGGGAAGCATCGGCAGTGCGGGTAGCCGAAATAGCCAGGTGTTTACCTCTGGCTACAGACCGACGAGCTGCGAGCCCACTCTTAACGGTTGCCGTACGCACCACAAGGTACCTCAGGACCATAATAGATCCAAGACCGCTGGGGAAAATGGCCCGAATACCGGATGGGAATTGTGCAACCCCGTTATTCCGGGAAAGGATAACCGTGCCTCATCGAGGGAGATCAGGGGACTGGCGGGAGAGCTCTGCGAGGGTGGAGAGTAAGAATGACAAATTTATCCCAGAAAGCTATAGAAGGAAGGACATCTAGAGACTCCATAACAGGGGACCTGGAGCTGGTGACCGACCACCGGTAAACCGGACTGTACCGTATACCATCACCATCTGCCGGTACTCATTAAAGTGGAGTAAAGCTGAATTGGGACTCTGTCATTCTTATTGTGGTGCCCGGAGGGCTCAGCATCACCAGCATCAGCAGAGTGGTAAGAACTGCAGTGCCAACACCTACTCTACTACTCCCCTCATCCCCCTTATCATCCACAATTACTATCACCGCTGCCCTGAGGTAATAGCTCCACCTGTAGGGAGCTGCACCACACTCTGTTGCACCCACCATCACCTTAGCTGCTGGCTTGCAGCGCCGGTACCAGTTTACCGTGAACTATAGGTGGCGTCACGATCCCCTGTAAATACCCACTTCTCCCCCACCATCATCAACATCTACTTCAAATGATCACCAGGGCACGGCACCGGGATCCCGTCCACCCGTGACTCCCTATTCAGCAGACTCGGTGTCCGAGTACCCCCTTAGCCCTAAGCGCCTCCAATGCTGTATTGGTCGTGGTCCAGGCACAAATGAAAGGGTTATATACAAACAAACACTGACCCCACTGAATATAAATTAGTACATGAACACAAAAAGAAAGTAAAACTGAACGTAACCTTAACTGTAATAAACACTGTGTTGCTTACCACCTAGAAAGATACAGCAGTACTTGTCCCCCAAGGTGGATGAGGTTCAATCAATACAGTTCAACAGCAAATTCCCCATCTGTACTGAAAAAAAAGAAGTGCTGGGTAAAAAATATACTAGCACGGTCCTGGCTGGTGACATCCGCAGTAAAAGTATGCACAGGAGCTCCTGGACGGCATGTGATGTCACACGCATGTGCAGTACGGGTGCTGGTAGGCTCCCACCGTACTGAATGGTTGCTAGTTACTCCCAGACAACGAGTCCCTTTGTCAGAGAAAAGTCTTCTCCTCTTTCCTCATTGTCCAGGAAATGTGTCAGGATATTGGCCCCTTCCCAGCCTGATATCAACATCCGTGTGACGGCTTTACAATTAGGGGGTTTTCAAATAGGGGGGACCCAATGTAATTTTTTAAAATATGTATTCATTCTTACATTACACTTTAATTAAGACCCAGATAACTAGCGTGAGGGCAAACAATCAAAGCCACGAAAACAAAGGGTGGGGGGCATGTATAGCAGGCTGGCTACAACCAGTCACAGATGCTGTCACAGAGTGTGGGCGGGGAAAGCAGTGAATTTTAATAAGGTTTAATGATCGGGCCAGGAAACATTCTGGCAGCGGTCTTATCTGCCCGGGAAACACGGCATGTATAATTGCTCTGCTTTAATCCCCATTTTACTTCCTTTTGCAGCCCCTAGCCCTGCTATCTTTGCTTTCGGGAAACAAGGAAGACAGGCAGCCTTTCAGCAAGCTTTAATTGGGTGCTGAACCTGAACAGTAACACAGGTGTACAGTTAGAAGTCCATGTTCAGGGTTCAGTATTGGACACTAGGTGTCTGGTACAGACCCCAAACTTTACCGGTCAGGTTTGCTCTTCCCTAACCTTAACGTAATTGTAGATCATGTTGTCTCAATTACACAAAGCTGTTGAAGATCTATTATTTGATGATGTATTGAAGGGATACATTAATTATTTTCTATTTATGTCAGAAATACATATGGTATTATTTTTACATGGGTACAAATACTTTACATTAATTAAATGCTTAAAATATTGTATATTTCTAATTTAAAATATAATTTTAATTGTCTAAAAATAAATTTATATGGAAAAAAAAAAAAAATCATATTAGCAACATTTGCAGAAAAATGTGTCTGGAGCTGTTATTGAGATGATGATGTTGTCACAGGTATCAGTGAATGTTCGATAATCTCTAATGACTTTTTTTTCATCCATACGAGAGAAAATACATAATGACTATTCCATCTTGTGTTCCTTGCTTGATCATTACTTTTTCTCTGCAGGAAAATATGTGCACCAGGAAAACTAATGATTTTATTTCGTAATGTTCAGCCTTACACTTGTGCTTTCTAGACAATAAATTGAATATTCTAAACTAAGAACCAAAACTCAGGCAGTGAATTAACCAATAAAGCTTATTGTGTTAAATCGTCTGACAATCTGTCTGTCTTAATAATAAATCAATAATTAATCAATATTCTGACACTTTTATTCCCTAGGATGTAAGCTTTTCTCCTTCAGGATTTATTATGCTTTCCCTATAAAGGAAGAAACCTACAATATTAATTATATTAATATAGCTAAACTCAAATGTAGTATCTAAACAGAAGGTGCAATTATTACACAAGACACCAAATTGTGCCATATGTTACATTGTATCAAGTCTTCACTTCTAAAATTGATTTAGAAATGGATAATAATAATATCCTTATCTATATTATCTCAACACTACTAACAACAAATTATTCTACAAACAGTCAAGTTAACCGAGCTTTGTGCTGAGAATCACTCAAACACATAACATGACCCCGGGGTTTAAAGTCCATGTTATAAGCTTGTTCTTAATGATATCTGGAGATCAACTAAGCTTTATTCAACCAGTACTAGATGGAGGATTTATTTGCATCACACTATGATGTTCCTTTAATACCTCCCAGATACATAAGTGCTTACTGTTTAATAGGTTTTTAGCTTAAGATCCAATCATCCACTCTTGAATTAAGATGCCTGAATGAAGCCAACTCATTTGGAACTAAGCACTTTAATGTCAACAGAGACATATGGTATTGCAACTGAGTTACAAAGGAGGCCGAGCAAGCCTCCTACTTCCCCAGCCACATTAAGACACTTGTATTATGAGTTTACTGCGTTGTTTTCCACTGTTCCTAATTGAAAATAAGATCTGCTTAAGGAGTTAAAGGAAGCTTGGAATTGAAGGAACCGGGCACGTGTAATTTCTTAGAAAGAGTATCTCCGAGAACTGATAACACATGGGAAATTAATTAACAGAAGCAGAATTACAGTAAGTGTTCATTAACATCACTGCTAGGTCACTACAAATGGGAAACTACATCACAAATGCTAGACAGATGTAGGCCTTTCACGCTCGTCACCCACACAAGGCGGCAGGAATATTTAATAGCGTTAAATAGTGTTAATTTCTCAACTGTGTGGTGTAATAAAGCAGTAATCATTCCATAAGTATAGGTTTAGGTATCATTCCTCTTTCACTCAACTTCTGGATATAGCTGTTACATTAGACAATACCTACTATCCCCTAAAGAACCTAAAGGATTCCTGTCTGATATGCATAATATGTTGCACAAGCATCACAGTGTGTTTTGTCGGCCATGTCAAGACCATTAAATTTGGACTAAAAAACAATATAAGCAAGTAAATATTATTAGTTATAATATTTTTTTATTAATCATTATTGTTAATAATAAAATAATATAATAATAATAAAAGAAGAAAAGTAGGAGAAGAAAAACGAAAAAAAAGAAGTAGAAAAAGAAAGAAAAGATTAGAAGAAAAAGAAGAAAAAAAAAAAGAATAGAAGAGAAGAAAAAGGAGAAGAGAATAAGAGAAGGAGAAAAGAAGAAGAAGAAAAGAAGAAGAAGAAGAAGAAGAAGAAGAAAAGGAGAAGTACGTAGAAAAAAAAGAGAAAAGAAGTAGAAAGATAAAGGAGAAGAAACAAGAAGAAGAAGACAAGAAGAAAAAAAGAAAAGAAGAAGAAGGTGAGAAGGAGAAGAAGAGAAAAATAATAAGACTTATTCCGCATTACAAAATAGTTCAATGTGTATAAAAACATGAAATATTAAAAAAACGTAGTGACCTATATGACATACACATAGAAACGAACATTTTTATTTATCCTGCAAGGTGAATTTCACAGAGGGAAAAAAAAGTTTGCCAGAGTTGCCGGATTTTGCTAGTTCGGTTTAACTACTTAAGGATCTGGTGTTTTTTGCTTTAGCGCTTTTGCTTTGTCTTCCCCCTATTGCACCAGGTATAACTATTTTATTTGATATATATGCGTGTGATGGCTTGATTTATGTAGGACTAGTTGCACTTCTGAATAACATTATCCAGTTCATGGTATTATGTACTGGAAAAAAGGAAAAATTTCCAAATGCGGCAAAATGGCAAAAAAAGAGCAATTTTACAATTATTTTTATTTATAGCATTATGATTGTCCAGATCAGTACGATTATGAAGATACCAAAAATACATGTTTTTTGTTTTAAGAGGTAAAAAAAAATCCAAACCATGGGGTCATGGAGTTGTGTGAGGGTTTGTTTCTTTTGCGCCTTGAGACAGTGTTTTAATTGATCATTTGGGGTCCGATAGGGTGGTTTGTTTGACGGCTATTATATATTTTTTGCGTTTTTGTAGCCCCCAAAACACCTCAATGTTGGTTTTTGATTTTTATTCTCATTACGCTGTTTTCCGATCAGATTGATATATTTTATGTGTTGATATATTAGACTTTTATGAATGCATCAA